>CM061531.1:193970811-194152356 GCA_030545055.2 Neoaliturus tenellus | reverse complement strand
CCATGGTAATAAAAATACATCTTACCGGAAATTAACCGAGTTCGCAGGTCCTCTGCGACGTGGGAATTTTCTCGTAACTGTAAAGGGGAGTTGTTATATACACACAGTTGGTTGTGTGCGCCCCACACGACGGCGATAGTGGCGCCCCCAGCTGTAGTGGCGCCCCCCGCCGATCGGAGCCCCTGCTCTACAATTACACAGTCCTGTCTTAATTATTGTGACGGCTGCTCTTGTTATTCATCGCCGACTCCATGCTGGCTCCCCGCTGGCCGGTAATAGGCAGGATATCACAAATAATATGATGATATCTTAATTTACTGGAGCGCAGAATTCACTGGTTCACTCCCAGAGAGACCTCCTGCACCGATGATGATCCCCGGGTCGAAACTTCAGTTTTAAAACAACTATTTGATCACTTGACAGTAAGGTGTAAAAACCAATTTTATTTATTTATCAGGGATACATGATAAACGGACCACAGATACAAAACTAAGGTTATTTTCACAGCCTGCATACTTTATGTCATTGTTCAAATATTACTTACATAATAGACTGAAAATATTTGTTTGATTTAAATTCTAGCCTAATACGTTTAGCGGGAACTAAACTGCCCCTCTGTGGGTCCTATTTATTAAATAATTCGACAACTATATGGAAGTATGGTCTTGGTTTTTGTTAATTTTTGTGTTAAAGATTTTTGTTTTAGAAACCAAAGTGGGTTATGAGTCAGGACTACATACAAACGGCGGCTTTAACATTGCCTCTTAAGAAAATTTCTAAAAAAATAATTATAACATTTTATTACAATCAGATTCATTCGCTCCAAATCGTATCAGAAATACCCGTCTGTTTTCAGAAATTGTGTATCCAAGTACATCTAGGACAGCACGGAGGGAGAACAACAACGCTCTGCTCGGCCGCGAGGAACGGACACTAATGTGGGAAGCGGATTTCACACTTGTACAATTGACACTCGCTGTCGAGCTTTTAATAGTTGACACAGTCGTGGACAGATAGCGCCGTCACACCTTCCGCTGCCGTAAACTGCTTCCGGTACATCGGTTACTTCCGGTGGCTATGCGGGGATAGGCATTAACTGCACTCCCTACAACTCTTTTTCCTGTAAAGGTATCGGTGCAATCCCTTTCGTACATGGAGGAGCCTCAGCTATGCATTGCAATAAATCACAGCAATTCAAGCATAAAGACACAGAAGACTGGCTTATTCTTCTTCTTAATCCTGATTACCAAAAAATAAGCTAAAGAGAAAAACATAATATTGCACTAATTTAACTACAAAGTGAATGAAAATTATTTCTATATGGGTGGAAAAGTGGTCCAAAATAAATTACCTACTTAACAATGAATAATTCTGTAATGATTTTCTATGGAAACGAGTTCACTTTTGGCTGATTCCTCAACACGTAGCAGTACTCGAATTTACTCTCGTTCACAAAATTGTTTGCAGTACTGCTAATCCAGGGTCTATCGAAGAGAAGAGTAGATCCCCTTACCTCCTAAAGAAGGTCTCGTTTGTAAGAAAGGGCTGCTAATGTTAAGAGGAAACAGCCACAGGACTAACCTTGGGCTGAGTTGCTGATGACACTGAAGCTTTGGATCAGAGTTTAGGTGTAGGAATACTGAATTTGCTTGGTTGAAGCTTAGCAGGAATCTTTACGGAAAGTTCTGCTTAATGTTTCAGACTTGGTGGAACCTCTAGAATGGTATCCGGTAGAAAAAATCTGCAAGAGGATCCACAACACTATTCGAGCTCTGTAGTGATGTGGCTCTCCACGGTTGAGGTGGTTGGTTGGGTATCAAGGTGCATGACTCCGGCCTCCGTGCTCCAGCATGGTTTAAGACAAAGTTCAGGCATCCATGGTTGAGGTGGTAGGTTGGGAATCAAGGTGCATGACTCCAGCCCCCATGCTCCAGCATGGTTTGAGACAAAGTTCAGGCATCCACGGTTGAGGTGGTCGGTTGGGTATCAAGGTGCATGACTCCAGCCCCCATGCTCCAGCATGGTTTGAGACAAAGTTCAGGCATCCACGGTTGAGGTGGTCGGTTGGGTATCAAGGCGCATGACTCCAGCCCCCATGCTCCAGCATGGTTTGAGACAAAGTTCAGGCATCCACGGTTGAGGTGGTCGGTTGGGTATCAAGGTGCATGACTCCAGCCCCCATGCTCCAGCATGGTTTGAGACAAAGTTCAGGCATCCACGGTTGAGGTGGTCGGTTGGATCAAGGTGCATGACTCCAGCCCCCATGCTCCAGCATGGTTTGAGACAAAGTTCAGGCATCCACGGTTGAGGTGGTCGGTTGGGTATCAAGGTGCATGACTCCAGCCCCCATGCTCCAGCATGGTTTAAGACAAAGTTCAGGCATCCACGGTTGAGGTGGTCGGTTGGGTATCAAGGTGCATGACTCCAGCCCCCATGCTCCAGCATGGTTTGAGACAAAGTTCAGGCATCCACGGTTGAGGTGGTCGGTTGGGTATCAAGGTGCATGACTCCGGTCCCCGTGCTCCAGCATGGTGGGAGATAAAGTTCAGGCAAACAGAGGAGTTAAAACAATATACCATTTGTGCTTAACGTGTTCCAAGAACCACCCTCTCGGAGCGTAATCCCAACCCATACCGAGATACCCCCGACTCCAATTAGACTGCTCCAAACATTCACAGGAGAAAGAGGGGAGATTCAACCTGAAGGACAACATGACATTTATAGTATCTTACGATCACTTGAACTGTGGCTCACGTTTAGATTGTCCGTGGTGGTGATATAACTTCATATTCATGGATTGCCTGATATATTTTTGCAGTAGTTAGTTTCAATGAAAATTATTATTTTTATACCTCAATGTTAAGCCCAATCCGGTTCAACAGTAAACTAAAGAATAAAAACTGTCCTTGGTAGAAGATTTTATTGAGTTATATTGTTATTGTTTACATTATTAAACATTTTTAAATAGTAGATTAAATAATGGGGTATGAGAAAATAGAGAAAAGCATATTGTTTTATCTACACAATATCAAAAGTATATTTTACTCTGCATAACGAAATACAATTAAGTACACTTATATTTTTTATATCGTCCACTAATCGAAATTCGACCGAAAATTCATAGTGGAGCTGTATCCGTTGAGTATTGACACGACGAGCAACAACTAGTTAGGCTATTTATCAAGGGTGGTTTGAGGTACCTTTCTCAAAGTGATAAATCACTAAACAAACTGACGAGAAAAAAGAATTCTGATTATATATTAGTATGTGACCATTATTGAGATGACAATTCGATGATGATGCAATTTCGATCACTGTTCAAGTAAGCTGATGCAGAATTACATTTGCAACTTTACAATTTTCTCAAACCGGTAAAATGTACTTCAGCTCCATTCGTAGTAAATTATACACTTGATAAACGAAATCTTGGCACGCTTTCTACAATCTCCTCGACTGTAATCTCTCCCTAACCATGGTTGCTTTCTAGGCCAACCTATCAACCGCTGCTAAGTGGTAGCCACAGGATCGATATCCTTCTGAATGAGATCTCGCCAGAGTTATAAATCTTCGCACCTTTATCCAATCCGAAGAGAGATTGGTAGCCGATGAGGAGCTCATCTTGACCATGTGGGGCCGCGCCGCCGCCGGGGCCAAAGGGCGCCGGGTGGCAAATGGGGCAGAGCGGCGGGCGCCACCGCAGACCCTCCCCCACCCCCCACCGGGGCAGCTGGAAAGGACTGACCGAAAAAACTATCACTAATTTCAATAAGTCATTGAAAAAGAAGTTATTACAATAAATCCCAATAAATCAAGTTTAAGCCCGGCGTTTCGTGAAACTAGAATTCTAGAATAAGATCCTGTCTTCATGGGGATGGAAATTGTATATGACAAATAAGGGAAGGAATTTGGGTTGTATCTATAGTTTAGTTTTACTAATTATTTTTGCTGAGTGAAGAGTTAGACACTGTCTTCCTTGATATTCAGGTTACTGTTATCTTATCCTATATCCTATACTCTAATACGAGTAAGGTATATTTTTATGCACGCGGATCTCAAAAACGGCTCGAACGATTTTCTTCAAACTTTGCAAATAACTTAGTACTGGGATAAAAATAATATGTATATAGGTCTCCAAGCTAGGAAAAATTATATTTAGTTATAATAGTAAATTAAAATAAAAAATTTACGTTGGTCTTATGGAGTTTAAAATCAAAACAAAAGAGTTAGTTGCTGTAAACAGCTACCTCAACTGTCAAAGCAAGAACCACGATATTCACTATAAACATGTGTTTTCCGTTGTATCAAGAAACTAAATTACTGAATGATACTATAATAAAATAATTGATCAGGTATTAAGTAGTACTTCTGTGTATTATTAGTTTCATATGCCATCCTGAAAATTAATAAACTGAATCTTATCGAATCGCTATGTGTGTTTTATTAAAACGCCTGACAGTTACTAATATAACTACGACTACAAATAATTGTTTATTGTTTAAATTAACCGGAAAAATGCTCGGCCCCCAGGTACTAGGCCTATATTGTGCCAATATTAGAACTTTGTGCATTGTTTGAGTTTAGGGGGACGATTAGATATTCAACAGGTCCATTTCAAGGCACTCTATTGAGAAAATTGTTCCTCTGAACAACTCTTTAGGAACAACTTCAACATACAGTACATAGCAAAACAAAATCAAACATCAGGAACATTATCCATTTTATTTTGGTACCATGATTAGGTATGAGAATTTTATGTTTATCAATCATGTTGAAGATGTTCTGCTATGGGTTGATAAAACGCGATTCAAGAGTTGAGCACATAGCCTTACAGATACACTACAGTAGTAGCAAAAATACGGCGTTAAAGGGCAATCAAAAGGTGTCTAATAAGAAGTGATAGGATTTCGTGCGAGCCATTGCAAGATCAATTTACACGCCCATACCGTATTAGATCAATCCACTTGCTATATACCAGATCTCTCACTTAACATCCTACGTACCAGATCACTCACTTATCATATCACTTACGTAGCAGATCAATTACAAGTATGTGCAAGAGATCTTTTAATGACTCAAACATCATGACTGATTTGGACTGACTTGGCTTAGAACTTAAATCATGCAAATGCGAATTCGTTGCATCCTTATTAATCCGGGTTCTAAAACTATTCCAACGAAAACTTGAAAAATTTAACTATTTAATTAAATTTGTTTAAAAATTGTCTTCTATAGAAATACATTAGAACTGTGTCTGTACATTACTTAGAATCATAAAGTAGGCCTATTTTGTTCATTTTTTGTTCATTTTTTGTTTGTATTTTGTTCATGTTTTGAAGCCTAAGAAAGCATGAAAGAGTTTTATTGAAATTTATGTCTTTCTGTGTTTCTTTTTTCTTTCTATATGTGTGTTTGTCGGTGACGCTCATTAGCCCTGATGTGCCCGCTCATAACTGGATAAGAGCTTTACCGAGTTTTGCAATTTTTTCTGTCATAGTAGGGTGGTGTAATTTTTTTTAACAACTGTAATCGCCGATGCAACCTTAGGGCTTTGCCCTATAGTATGTCAAAGTAGCCAAGTTACTAAAACATACCTGTCTAGCACGCTTTTCACACGAAATTTGTAAAGACCAACTAAACTTAAATTTATATTTTTGTTATAAAGTTCTGTGGGAAGAATCTTATGTACTACATATAATAAAATTATTGTCAATATGGAGATCCGCCCCAAAGTACAAGAACTTCCCAATTTTAATGTTATAGGAATATTTTATTCGATCATTTAACATAGGAGAAAAGTTTCCTGTTGATAATATTTTTGGAACTCATAACTCAAATTTAAAAGTTATAGCCCTTTTTTTTACTTGATCCTTCGTGGGAGTGGCCAGAAATAGTGGGATGGTGGCAATGGTTTGTTTATCCTTGCAAATATTCAATTGGCTGAAGAATTATGGTTTTTGTAGTTTTTTTTATCATTTCACTGGTGCATACCAGCTGGTAATTTTCCATCGCAACATATTGTGTATCTGTTTTGTAATAACAGTTTTCATCACTAGGAACAAAAGTAGCTATTTTTGGAGTGTTTTAAAAGCGAGGAGCAGCCGAGCGATAAACAACGTTTTTTATCATAATGCGGAAGTAGACTTTTAATCATTGAAAATTGTTAATATAAAGCTGTATTTTTGAGGTTATATATTTATTAAGTAACAATATAAAGTGTTTACATTTCTGTTGTTTACAAACATTGTTGTATAACATTTGAATCTCACTATTCTGCATTTCAAAATTAATTAATTAAACAATATAATATACTTAGCAAACAGCTGACGTTTTAGCAATAGGACTAAAAAAGCTACGTTTTGTGTACTATTTAGAGAACAAAAAACAGGTGTATTTCGTGCAGAATGAAAAAATCAATTGTAACAGTTGCTTTTTAATCCATTTAATTTATATTAGTTACTTTATAACAAGGCATAGGTTTGGCTTAAAAATATAACAGCTGACTAGGAGTCACTGAAAGACATTATAAGTTAATAAAAATGTTATTTAAGGAAAACTGATACTTGAACATCTTTGTCACAAGTTTAATATTTTACAGTTTAAATCCCTCCCCCACCCCGATATTCTCGAGGAGGATCAAGTTTTAAAAAGCGACTTATACTGTATTTGTAAAACGTAGTATATTTGTTTACACAAAAGCAAAACAACAAAAGTCTGACAAGAACTAAAATGTTGACACACATTTTAGCACACATTTAGCGGCTGATCATAAAGTTGAGATAGCCACAAGTAGTTTACGATGAAACCTGATTACAGTTAGAGCAACAAACCAAGGAATTGGTTTGCCGGTCGGTTAGGGCAAAGCTGCAGTGTACCACTCGGTGCCACGTTCTCATGGTACAAGAAAATCCAAAGTTAATCTTGGGGATCTTAGTTCCATCTTTTAATAGGTGTTTTTTTAATCTGCTGTTTTGTCATGTTCACACAGATTGTAGCCCCTACATTTACATACTCACACTCACATACAGACTCATTCCACATCCAACCTTCCAAATCTTCGGCAGCCGAAATAAAGCGGGTAAACAGCTAGTACTCAACAAAAACGCGAAATTTGCCTTATTTTAAGGCAACCTTAGACTATACCCAGAACACAGGAGGGTCATGAACTGTTTTATGGGGGCAAAGTTTTTACCTCAAAAAGTATTATAATTTATTGCCCGACGGAATTCCAGCTTCAGTTCTTAGATTCTCCAGCGAATTATTGGCTCTCCCTTTATCAATCCTCTTCAATCTCTCATTAAGGAAAGGCATATTTCCTGAAATTTTAAAACGGGGCTTTGTAGTGCCAATTTTCAAGTCTGGAGACAGAGGTGACGTGAGGAACTATCGACCTGTGACTATATTATCAACAGTGGCGAAAATTTTTGAAAAGATTGACCTCGACCAAATGTCTACTTTCTTCAGATCCATAATACCGACCTGTCAACACGGATTCATGCTTGGTAGATCGGTATCAACTAATCTCATCCTTTTTCAAGAAAAGATTCATTCTACATTTACCAACTCGCACCAAATGGACTGTATTTACATAGATCTATCCAAGGCCTTTGACAGGCTCGACCACGGATTTCTGATTACAAAGCTCAGAGGGTATGGAGTAGTTGGAGCTCTCCTGGACTGGTTCTCGTCTTACTTGACCAACAGGACTTTGGTAATCAGGTACGAGTCTGCCTCACCATAGGAATTCAGGTCTTTGTCTGGGGTCCCACAAGGCTCGCACATTGGCCCTTACCTCTTTAACATATTTATTGCCGATCTTGTTAGTGTCATTAAAAGTGACTGTCTCCAGTTTGCTGACGATCTTAAAGTCTTCAGAGAGATTCGAAGTGTGGAAGATTGCTACTTCCTCCAATAGGACTTGTCAGCTGTTGAATCCTGGTGTGAGGAAAATTCGATGCTGATCAACACCCAAAAGTCCATCTTAATGTCTTTTATGAGGAAGGTCAACTGGATAAACTTTGAGTATCATCTATGCGCAGCCCCTGTTCAGCGTTCTACAGTGGTTAAGGGACCTTGGCGTCATGATGACTACAGATCTTTCTTTGGGACCACAGATCAAGGAAGTGTGCTCCAGAGCCTTCCGCATTCTTGGTTTTGTGATAAGGTTTACGAAAGGGATTAATGATCCTCGTGCTTTGAGAACAGTTTATTGTGCGCTAGTGAGGCAGCTTCTGGAGTTCTCTGTTGTGGCTTGGTCTCCTTATCAGCGGGGGCATATAATGGCATTGCAGAATATTCAGGATAGATTCCTCAGAGTGGTTGGGGTTCGCCAGGGAATACCCTATCGTGAGGTCCCGGTAGAAACGGTTGCGTACGAATTGGTCATGCTTTCTCTTCAAGCCAGGAGGTGCATACAAGATGGCATGTTCCTGTTTAAGTTGCTGCGGGGAAACATTGACTGTCCAGACCTTCTGGAAATGGTGCGTTTACGAGTACCCACTGGCACCAGGTCTCAAGAGTTGTTTGCTAGAGATCAACATGAACGGAGCTACAGCTACAACTGAACAATGGTCCGCACTCAAAGATTTGGCAACCTGGTGTCTGAAGCAGTCGACTTCTTCAATGACAGCCTTCCACGAACCAAGAGGGTCCTCACTTCATTGGCCTCGGCTGGTGAGCTCCAATTTCCCTGATGTTCCAATCGTCAACAAATGCCTGGACGAACTCAATTAATTGCATTCTTGTAGCATGTTTGTTCAGAAGTAGTCTAGGATTCAATTGTATGTAACGTTGTATTGTACGTTTTAGTTGCATTCCACATCTAATTTATATTTGCATGCATCAATAGTCTTTATAAATTCATATTATTGCATTGTATTTTGTTGAATGCTTATGGTATTTGTCTTTTATGCTTGAGAATATTAGATGCATTACTGATCAGTCAAACACTATTTACTAACTCTTTTATTGTATATGCATGTAACAGTTAGTCTTGACAAGTTATATTTATAATTTACTTGTTTCTAAGTTGAATGAATGTTACTATCCTTTGTGGTTTTTCTAGAGTCATTGCATGTAGTACTGCACAGTGAAATTGCAACTCATGAACTTTATTAATTGCACACCATTATTTTTTGCATATTGCATGTTAATTGTATGATTAGTTGTTATTTTCTCTGATTGTGTTTTATTGTAAACTGGCAACAAGCCGTTGGAACAAATAAATTGCTTTGGTATAGAACGTAAATTTAGTTTTTGCTAGCCTAGTTCAAAAAGAAATTTAAATTTGCATCTTTTCCAGAACACTTGAGAAGACTTCACCGAATTTACACTCCCACCTCAAGGAAGATTAGGAATTTTAATTACCACCGTAGAAAGTTGATACTCGCTGCACCCGAGAAAAATGAAACATCAAGTAAGTGATTGTACGGCGTGTCGTAAACTACACTGTGTTGTAAATTACCTTGAGATACGACCGGGCAATTCCGCAGATGGACTGCCAATTGTTGCTGTAATTACTGGTAATTACTAATTACAAATTAGCCACATCCGCCATTACACCGAGGAATTAGGCCACCGCTATTATTGTCCTCTCGTCTGTTATTTCGTTCTAATGACGTGTGAGTGTGTGTTTACAGCTCATTGTTCTCGTTTCCAAATTAAGATTGACTCGTTGTTTGGTTTAGCGTTTCATATCGGTAGTAAAATTCTAATGATTCAGTCATTGGTCGAGTGCATGGCTCACGAGAAAGTTGGCTCTATACAAGAATTTAAATTTGGTTTCAAATTGTGAGGAAACATAAAAACAATATACTAATAATTAACATGAAAAAGTATGAATAAAATGTTAAAACATATTAACTGCCAACATCAGTTCACTTTTCAAATATATGAGGGTAATATAAGTAAGTAATTCTTCACAAGGAATTACAAACTACAACAGAAAACCAAAGAAATGGGTTTGTATTGTATTTCATAGTAGCCTACATTATAAACTAAAGGTATTGAAATTTTTTACTATAAAACACATAATAGAACATTTTAAATTTACTAAGGTAACAATAATGGCATACAAGTGTAGAAAGTAACAAGTTTTGACATTCATATCATTGAAGCATGAGCTGATAATTTCGCCCTAAGACTATGTGCAGATGTATACAGCTAAATGTCTAAAGTGTTAGTGCAGAAAACTTATCCAACCTTTAAAAAGGCAACTAAAAATAAACCTTTTTAAACTGTTTTTGTTAATGTATCAATTTTATAGCTTGATTAAAACGTTTACATTATGTGCAGCCAATGAAACAGAATCTGCAAAACATTGCATACACTTCGTGGCGGGTGAGGTTAAGGCTTTTCAAATCTTAGTACCTACAGTAATTAAAAATTAACGGTATCACATAACTATAACTGACACAAATTTTCTCCTTTCAATAAATAAATAGTTTTAGAGCCACCAAACAACGGTGTCTCCTGAGGTGTTGAAGGCACCCATCAGTAATACCAGACTACCCCGTACCAGAACTACCTGCATGTGAGCGGCTGTTGCCATTCATTAGCCCAAACATCTATGCTATTAAATGTATCGCATAAGCCTGAAACGTACTTTTGTTATACTTCTAAACATAAAATAAAACTTTCTTTACTATTTTTTTAGGTAGAGTAACATTTTATTATTTAGTTCTTTTTACTTTGATTCAACTATGTGACTCTTCAATTGTGCAAATTAACCAAACTTTTATTTTGTTTTTAAACCCTTTAAGACACATTACTTTTGAATGAGCATTCTTAATAATGCGGGTTTAATAATTTTATTTGTCTTCTAATGCTTAATAAACCATTAAAGTTTTGTTAGAATGTAAAAGTATTTTTTCGAGAAATTTTAATGTTTCTCGCAAATTTTTTATTATTTAAAGTATTTGAAATATTATAAAATCTTGTAAATATACTTTCTCCCTTTCCTATACCATGAATCACTGGTGTTTTTAATGCTGTCAAATTCAAGCCTTAAGAGTGTAATTTAAATATTTAATATTTTTTAGCTTAATAAATATTTTAAAACCTTATTGTAACCTTTTTTAACAACTTTTTATTTTAACATGCATGTCACGCATTTTTCAATATAGCCTGCTTATAAATAAGGTTTCAGAAAAGTGAAATAGATTGATTTAATTTTAAAATTATCTTACTAAAGTTCTGATTTCCACTATCCTAATTTTGAATACCCAATTCTAAAAATAAGTATACCTGTCACATAAATTATACATTTTGCATTAAGATCTCATAGGCCTATAAGAAAATTTGAATACGATATTATACTTGTCCAAAGAACAGGAGGGTGTCGATAGGTGTTTGATTTCACTATTTCTTAGTACTGTATAATTTATTAATCAGGGAAACAGTAGTTGACTTGTTGTAGACCTACGCTACGTTTGACATCATTCGGACACTCCTGAGATTTTAATCTTGTGCTGAGCACTGTTTTCTAACACAAACTTTTTCTATCCTGTTCTGCTGAAAATGGTATCCAATATAGAATCACAAATCCATCGAGATTGCATGTAGGAGTAAAATGAACAGGATACAACAACATTCATTCTAATTTTATTTCAAGCGTATTAGTACAAATGTTTTTGAATAATGTTACATTTAACCATTTACGCATTTTCCCAGTATATCCATTTCAGCCTCTTTCCAAGACAGACAGACCGTGGACGGGTGTCCTCCATTCTACCATCCTACCGTACCCTGACCGGAGGTCCCCAGCAGCGATACGCTCGGCTGACTGCCCATTAATGGACTGTTAGTTTTTCCATTAGGGATCGAGTTAATATTCGATCATTAGCCGCTCTCAGTTGCAGCAGGGTTTCCGATCCCGATTGTTCAATTACAATTTTCCACGCCAGTGCGTCCAGTGGTGCCAGGCACTGCCTGCTGACCAGTGTTGCCACATGTGGGGATTTTTAGAAAATAGTGATTCATCTTGGTTCTAGTGATATTTAGTGGATTGGTTCTAATAAAAGGTTTATTATGGATTTTCAGGATTCCGTTTAAGTTTATTGGAGAACATTTAGTTTTATAAAGTTATTTTAATTTTTTTCTGTAATGTTGGTATACTAATTATGGGTTTTGATACTCTTAGGAAAGTGGCTTAACATACAATAAAATTCTTAGGCCTAGTTTTGTTGCTAAACTAACTGTTTTTTCCTTTTTCTGTTTTGATTAATTATAAGCAAACTTGTTGTTTTTTGTGGGGGAATCCATCTGGAAGGTAACTTTTCTCTTCGATAAACTTTTTTGAACGGCAACACTTAAAAAGTACGTTATAATATTTAGGTCAGTTTAGTTTGTATAGTTACTGTGAAGATACCTGCTAGATCGATTGCTAAATCCGTTTCATATATGTAGGCTCGCCATAATTTTATAGGGTCAAACCGGGACACTTAGGGTATCACAATCTCCATACCGGAAAGAAAAGTTACGTGCCAGGAGGGATCTCTTTTTGTCTTATTTGGGGGTTTTAAGAAAAATAAAATGAGTGGGGAGTTGAAAAATGCTAATAAATTTGTGGATTTATGGGGAAATGTTCAAAAGGTGGCAAATTAAAAATCCACGATTTTTGATAAAAATTATGGAATTTTCAAAGATTTGGCTTTTCATATTTTCACAACAGATATGTATGAAATGGGTGATTTTCATTTTAATGTCGGGGGAAATTTCCGACGATCCGTGTGGCAACACTAGCGGTGACTACGCATGCGCCGCTATTGGCGAGCGAGGTGTGAAGCACCTGGCCGCGATGGCGTCCGTTACCCAATACCACCGCCGGAACCGCAGCGCTCTAATGCCGGTTATTACCGCAGATCAAGTTTTAATTGAATAACCTTTTCTAATGGTGTCATTCCGAACCTATTACCCGTCATGTGTACCTCTCCCTCAGCCGGTTATCACGATTAACCTTATTCCTCAACGGCGCGCCGTTTCCAGGTTTGCGGCTTTTTAATTCCTTCGTCGACACTCCGCTTGTCATTAGGCCCGGATGGACCGGAATTACCCGTACCTCACGTACGAGCACGGATAATTCGGCCGGATTCGATTAAGCTTCGCTAATTCAATTGAAAATGATGTCCGATCTCACGGGAAGGACAGGAGCAAGCGGGCGTTTGAAGTCGCCGCTTCAGGAGCATCAGTGGCATCAGTGGCGGTAGTTGTGGCGGTTACCAAGTGCTGGCTACCCGCGCCTCGGACAAATGGGAGCTGCCTAATTCAATTAACCTGCAATTGGAGAAACTATAATTTGGTCGGAGCCGTCGATGGGATTCCTCGGCTGATGGACGGGCCGAGGCTCATGAGCGTGTAAACTGAGCAGCCGCAGTTGCGTGGGAAATGATCGTGCGTCGGGGTCTTAATTGTGACCAAAACCACAAGGAATCTCACACCCGGGATTGAGAAAAACCTGATTAATATCTTTTGTCTTGAGTTATTAAAAACTTTTCTTTTCAAAACAATGATCAATATCAAACAATTGGAATAATTCGTATTGAACAATCTTATATGAAAGGGCTCTTCTGGCTTTGTGTATGCCATATTTCATGGTTTGTCCTTTTAAAACCCCTTATCAAGTAATTAGAAAACTCGTGACTATAGGTTTGAACTTCTAAATCGTGGAATTGTTGCCTAATTCTTTATGGATATATTAGATAGTAGTAAGCTAACACCAAAAAGATGATTTTTAGCGAATTTCCCTATAGGGAATACGCTATTACGGTAGTAGCCATGGTAAGACCTAAGAATGGGACCACTTTACCTTTTCATGTTGAGGTCCCCAGAAGCAAAAAACGCATTTATTTATTTATTTATCAACGGCCGAAGCCAATACATAGATTTGACATACACTGTATTTTCTACAAATAGTTTACATGCGTTGAGATCAGAAATACATGCGAAAGTGAAATGAAAAACATTCTCATAGTTGAATGAGAATATATGCTTAGCGATTAGAAAAATATTAACAAATGAGATTTCAACAATTTAAATAACAATATTTCAACAACAATAAACTTAAGATTACTAATACAGAAGAAAAAAAAAACAATAAGTATTTGTTAAAGTAAACAAAGAGTGCAAAGTGCATCTGCCATATCAACGCAAATAAAACAAACGCAGAGGTGATCTATTTGTAAATTGAATAGTGAGTACACAATCAAAAAAATTTTGCAATAATAACATTATTATCAATGGCAAGCAAGATAATTGATGCAAAATAAAAATAATATACAAAACAAACATAACATAACAAGGTGCGGATGGAATAATAATTTATAACAATAATGATTACGTAAACAAAAAACAATTGAATGTAGAATTAATTAAAAAAAGAGACTGACATGACCGTGCAAATGCTATGTGACAATTGAAAAAAAAACAATACATGATGTATGGTCATTTTCAAGAAAACTTTTTGAAAGACTGAAAGAAAATTTTTTGCTGGACTGGAAGGCACATAGAAAAAAAAACTTAGGAAAAACAAAACTTAAGAAACCATGCAGATCAAAAGCAACTATAGGAACCACTCCACTTATGCTCCACAATCAGCTCTTGAAAGCTTCAAGCCGCAAGTTGAAGAAGTCGATAACTTCGGGTAGACCATTTGCTAGACGTTGGGCTCTGGGAAGTGAACTCGGACTGTACAGTTGGCAATTGGTTGGTCCCATGATGAACTCGAGCAAATAGGTCGTGGGATCTTGTTGATCTTGTTGCTCTGAAGTTCAAGGATTCAAGGAGCCTCGGACAGTAAATTTGGGCATTTAGAAGTCAGAAGGTAAACATGACGTCATGAATCTCTCGCCTGCATTCCAGTGGAATGATGCTCAGATAGTGGGCAATGTCGTGTAGTGGCGCATCACAATAGGAAAAGCCTAGTCTCAAACCAACCACTGGGAGGAAACGGTTCATAACTGACTGAAGCTCGGCTCTGAGATAGATCTGGTGCGGAGACCAGACAACACAGCCAAACTTGAGATGAGGCAAAACAAAGGCACAAAAAAGGCTTTTGAGTGGCTTAATATCGCTGAAGCACTTGGAAGTTCTGAGAACAAAGCCTAGGACTTTTAGGGCTTTGTTGGTGCAGGTTGTGACTTGTTCAGTCCAAGTCAGACAAGAAGTGAGAATAATGCCCAAGTCTTTAACCTCTTGAACTCTCTTCAGAGGTGAACCTGCTAAGTCATAATCAAAGATAGGCCTAGTAGGATTCCTTATCTTGCAGTAAGTAATGACACAGCACTTGTCAATGTTCAGCTCCATTGAGTTTTCCAAGCACCAGGAACCAATTTCATCAAGACTCTACTGCAAACGCAGACAATCACTAGTGACTCTAATCACTCGATATATCTTGAGATCATATGCAAAGAGAAGGCATCTATCCTTGATAGGGTTCACAAGATCATTAATAAAGATGTTGAAAAGAGGTGACCCAAGGTGAGATCTCTGAGGAACACTAGATGTTGGGAATAACTCATATGATAGAAATCCAGAAAAGGTGACTGGCAGTGGACGTGCAGTGGATTTAGTATTTTGAATTTTTAACTTAGCTTAACAGATTCTGCAGAAAAGCTAAAAACAGCTTTCCCATGTTAATATTATGGGAAATCAATAAAGCCCTGTATCTCGCTCATTTATTGATACAACTTGGTAAAATTTAGTATGTACATTCACTAGGTAGGGTTTAACTGATATTTGCTCACAACACTCATGTGGCATCAAACCTACATACTCACCTTCATGGGGTTTATGGGGAATATTAAAAAGTGCCGAATGTTGATACAGTTTTATTTTTACCTTACCCAACTATTACTTTTCCTAAAAACAAACATTTTAAACAACATCTCGTGGCAATAAACCTACATACTCATTCCTATGGTGTCTATGGGGAAAATACAAAATCTCAAATTCCTTTGGAAATTCGCTGAGTACTCAGGTCTGCTACGACGGGGTATTCTAAAAAAAATGTCTTAGGTCTCTAGAGAGTGAAACCCTTTGAAATAGCTAGGTCTGTAGAAGATATTGTAACAATATTTGGATGGACGGAAGTAACTAACTTAAAACTCAGTGTTACGATGCGGGCTCTCCCCTGAGAGTTTCAGCCTTAAAATAGTCAACCATCGGAATTTTGTAATTATGTGACAATGTAAAAAACATTCATTTCTAGTACGAATCTCCATCTCCGCGTTACTTCATCGAAGAAAAACGAAAGTTCATATCTGGAAATTTGGCATACTTTAACTAATTCTTATTGATATTTATTTTAGGGTAAAAGCAGTTGATCTACTTAGAATTGCTCCTACACTACGTTACTGGCTAATACGTGCATCTTTGGATGCACACAACAAAATATACCAAACATTGACTTATTGACTTTTTACGGGTTTTACTCCACGATTACATCAAGAAGCAGTAAAATTTCTCAAATCATGGTAAATAATTGTTATGGCCAAAAAGTTGTAAATAGTAGGTCTACTCGAACGTTTTCATGACCACGAATGTGTTACGGCAATGAAATATTTTGACTGGCAAACCCCCACTTTCTGTCCAGGGTAGGGGATAAATTTAAGGACATAAATAACTGATAACATCTTAAAATTTTTATTATTCATCATAAGTTTTTTTTTATGCTGAAAATATGGTGGAATGTACAAGTTCCCTGAAAGTCAGTTTTAGAAACTCCATTACAAAACGTAAAATGAGCGACAAGTTTTACTAAGAAATCGTCTTTTGGTAAATTACCAGTCGTGGGGGGGGATTCCCGAACCAGAAGAGAGTTGAGAGTTGGCCATCAAGAAGGAATTCCTTCATTAAACATTCCTCCATCATAGGATTCGCATCCCAGAACCCTCAATGCAGTCGTGCCGGGTCCGCCCCGAAACAGTGTTCCTCCTTACCACAGGAATCCACTTTTTTAAACAAATCGAATTCCTGCGGCGTCTTTGTGTATGCTTACCCTAATGTGCTCAAGGCGTGCTGCTTGAATGGTGACAGCAGAGCGGGCCGGACATGAAAGCATTAGCCGAATGTAAAGTAGTTTAAGTAATTTTAGTGTATCAAACACATAAAGTAAATTTTAATTTGGTTTATTGATTGGCATTTAATATAAAAACATCCATATAACTTTGGAATATATTGTTTTGTTATGGGGCTATAGATTGAGTTTTTGTCCAGTCCACCATTAGCATCAAACCGTAGACAACCTAAACGTGTTATTCTGATTCAAGTATATCACGTTAAACTTGTGACCCTCTTAACACTGATTTAGGATCATTCGAAAGGAGACGTCACTACCCTCCCTATGCAAGTCGTTTATTACAATATATTATGTCGTGTATTTTACAAGGAACAATGATGAGTCAACAATTAATCCTTGAGGGACCCCCATATTCATCCCGATGGGTTTCAAAGTCGTTGCCTTAGAGAAAGGTGTAAACAGATCATATTTCACACTGCTCCATTTACACAGTGTTAGTCGAGAGTTTTCTTATGAGAAAGTTACGATCAACAGGTTCAAGGCATCACTCAATTAATTCGTACATTGTCAACAAAGTTTTAAAAGTTAAAACTACTTTGGGCGTTTTCGTTCGCATTGTTTGGCCTAACTATTGTTGATTTTTGTCCTTCAGAAACCCATACAGTACTGTTCGTTGGTGTCCAGATTGTTCAATTCTAAGTGGTCACGCAGTATATTTAACATTACTACCTCAATCACTTTTTCTAGGGCAGGGATATGCCTTCAGCTAGTTAGATCACTTCCTCATTTCTTTTAAATTCTACTAATACTTCTGTAGACTTTGAGGCAATCATGAGTGACTTATCTGTTGAACGTATTGTTGACGTAAGTGGCTAATACTTGAGCAAATGCACCATCCCTTCATTTCCTAGAATGGCCAATTATTACATGTGAGCCACAAAGCTAAGCCAAAGTAGCACGTAAAACCAAAATACTGGGATACAACTGTATACCCCGAGCGACCTGTGGAGTTAGGGTATGCACGGACCCAATACCTAGCTTTCAGTAATAACAACCTTGCCCATAAATTTATACTTGGACTAGGTTCCTGGACAGAGGGTTGTAATGTAATGGGGAAAGGGCCATCTCACGAGTTGCTTGAAGGTGATGCACACACCACATCAATAGCCAGGTCATACAAAAATCAGATAGTGCTCGTTACTGTTATGGTCATCAGATTGATTGCATAACACTGTTTTAATAGAAACATCAAATAAATGAAAACACCCCTCTTTTATCAGAATATTGATATTTACAGCTTGAAGCAATCAGTTTTTGAGGTTATTGTGACGCTGATTACGGCATCTTTAGACGTTCACAAAAAACATATATATATTAACAGTAAATAACGCATACACACACCTTGTATGGATCGTTGATTTTTAGGGGTCCTTGCTTAAAGTTACTTCTCTTGGCGGTACAGTTAAGTTACCTGAGAGGCTGATTTCACAATCCATACTGTTTGCACGGAACAAATTTTTCATTCTAAGGATTTTATTTGTTATTTTTTGTTTAAGTCTGGTATCTTCGGTTAAGGTAATTCGATTGGTGTCGGTCCCAAGACTTTGAAATTCCCAATTCCCGGTTTCCAACCTATAGCTCTTTATTGTTTTGCTATCCTTGTGGATTTATTTTAACTTCTAACTTGAACTAAAGTCAGATGATAACAGTAGAAATAAACAAATGTGTTGCATTTTCCATTATGTGGTTCATTAGATTTAACCCAGGGTGGAGATTTATTAGATTCAATACATTACCCTGGCGAGGGAAGATGTGTTGTGCTTCTTACAAGTTTACCAAGCATTAGTACCAACCCCGATAAAAATTAAAAACAAACTGAATATAGTTAACATGTAAACCATGGTGATCTCAAGACGCAGGATTGTACCCTTTGCGTCCGGCAGAGTTGAGCGCAGGTGTGGGCCGGCGTCCGTCTTTGTTTTCCTGTTATCCGATACTAATTGAGACTTAACCCGTGTTTAGGCCGCCGCTCTCTAATCAGCCGCCCTGTTATTGGTCGACAGCTGCCGCGCCGCCTCCGTCAATATATTTATTGCCTCACGCTGCCACACAACAATTTTGTCACCTTTCCTTCTTCATCTCTTACGCTATCCTTGTCTCTTTCGTTTATATTGAATTCCTTTCTGTGATTTTAATCTAACGTCAGGTGTGTACCTTACCAGAGATGTAATATCTGACCTTACCTCATACCTAAAGTGACACGTTAGTAGAGTTTTAAAATATATACTTATATATTTTCACATATTAATTTAAAATATAGTTAATGTGTACTTTCAGATCCCCAAATCATCATATAAGAAATGAAGGGATAAGTGGAGCATATGTAGATAAAAGTACCTTGATTTTAGCAAATATTGATAGACGATTCAAAACAAAGATTCCGTAGCTAATTGTCAAGCAATGTGCTCTTTATGAGAATACAACTTTAAATTAACATCAAGGTGAGGATCCAGGAATTTCGCCACGTCTTCCGCAGGAATATTACTGTCATTGATGGTTAATCTTATAAGAGGTGTATATCCTGTAGCCTACCAATTGGAAAAGTTAATAATTTGTGTTTTGTCTAAATTGCCAGACAAAAGTTTTTCATGGAACCATTGAATGATACTATTTGATCAAATGAAAGAGTTGATTTCTAAGACCTTTTGTGTCTGTTGTGATAGGTCAAGTTAAGTATCAGCAGCAGAGACACGCATTCCTATTGCCAATTCGAGATGGCATTTCATTTTTTATGTATTTATTAAACAACCTAGGATGAAGTCTTGGGGAACACCTACGATGAAAAGCCTTTCTTCTAATAAATGGAAGGAACTTTTTAACATTTCAAACCTTTCGTCCAATAAGAAATTAAAACTATTTTTAATGCTAATCCCCGTACATCAATGCACTAAAACAATTGAAGAATGAAATCATGAGAGACCATGCTAAAAGCCCTCCGGAGATCAAAGGAAACTTCTGTTGTAGATTTATTTTGGTGTAAGCTTTTTACAAGGAAATTAATGAGGGAGAAAATGGTATCGATAATAGAATTTTTCTAAAAGTCTAAGCTGACCAGGAAATAACAGCTTATGTTTATTAATAACAGAGGTGAGGAGATCTGTTCTCTCAATTATCTTGGAGAATGAAGAAGTAAGGAAATTGGTATTGGTCTAAAGTTTTCAAGTATTTCCTATGCCTTTTTCAATCCATACTTTTTTAATCCGCTAAGGTATTTTTGTGTAGAGAACTCCTGCTACAATTTTCAACCGAGTTTCAAGTTTTTGTTGTCGTTGGATGGGGCTTGGTCTGTAGTTGTTTCCGTCAAAAAATGATGAAAATCTGTCTTAAATAAGGGTGCTATACACAACCTAATTTTGAAATTTACCCATTAGAATAACATTGGGATTGGGTTGAGCATTTAAAATATCTATGTTAATGTACAGCTGAAATACGTGTAGTTTTTTGTGATTACTGATATTCACAATATTGGATTGGTCGCATGTCGTTGATTTAGAACTAAACATAACTTTGTACTGTCTCAAAATAAATTGCTTAATTTCGAGCAACACGTAGACTACCTATTTTTTAAATGTAGAACTGAATTTTAGGTTGAAATGTTGTCCCTCTACACATTTTCTAAACCACATTTCAGAAAACAAACCAAGTCCCAGACAAATTAAACACCGTGCAATGATCATCTGGGATTGCCCATTGCCCGCAGGCACTGTAAGCCCAAAATGAATGAATCCTGGTTCGGAAAGGTAAAAAAAGTTCAATTGACCGAGCCGCGTGATTGATTTTGAGATCAATTTCAGTTCCATTTGGTAAATGGAATGGAGGAATTGCAGGTAATCGAATTATGAAATTATTTCTGTGTGATTCAAAACGACCACAAGTTTAATTTTTCGAAAAATGCCAATCAGTGAAGATGATTACCCACCGATGATTCCCGGGGGTCAAACTACCGAAACCGAGCACGTAGCGGACGAGCGGTCGTTTAGGGCAACTTGTGGTCGGCGGGCGGTAGCCGCTACCATCACCTCTGGCTTCCAATCCACCGCCTTTCCCATTGACTCATCCATTCCGAGGTAACGTCCAACCAACTACTTGGAGCTAGCTCCTATCCAATCTTTGACTTATTTAGCCTGGAAGAAAATGACATCCATCCGCGCTCTACTCAACAAAGTACACATCTCAATAGTCAATATTACTTGAATAGATAGCCCTATACCCTGCTACATTCTTTCCTATCCAAAACCGTTTTATCAATAACACACCCTTTGACAACCCTGCAGGCAGGAACAGATTCCAGATCCCGAAACGTATTGGATTGGTTTTTTAATCAGTGATGTAAAATGTTCCCAACGATTTACTAAACAATAACAACCCTTGAAAAAATCATTAACAGGAAAATTTAAGTGATATGTTCTTTTAATTAAACTTCATGATATCAGAACCAATTCAAAAACTTAATGGTTTTTTTTGGGCTGTAACAACTAATTTAGGGTCACATGAATAACACTATAGAGTTATACTGATGTCTCACTAGTGAAGTAAAAATTTCTGTTTATGATTCAACTGGTCACCAAGAAGAAAACATTTTCAAAAAACCGTTTGGTTTATAACTTAGTCCAAATAACAACTTCAAAACACGTTTAAAATTAAGAAAATTCAATTTTACCTTTTTACACCATTATTTTATAAAAATTAAAATGGATGTATAGTTAAAAACTTTCAATTATACACATTTTTTTAACAAAGCTACCTGGTAAAGCAAAATTCTTATACAAAATTATAACAATTTATATTAGGCCTAATAGTTGACGAAAATAATTATTTTGCAATAATATAACTTTCAACTAATTTGATATAGTTTGTAAAAATAAGACTAGCTAAGTTGTTATAAAATTTATTAGAGTTTCGCATTACTCTAAATTAGTAAATTAGTCACATGGAGATTAGTAGTTTTCAAGGCGCTGCAGGTCAATCAATTGGGTAATATGATACATACATAAATCACAGCCTCGATTACTTTCGATATTACCAGTCCATTACAGACATGTGAAGGAGAACAGGATTGAAAATGAATGGCCAGCACTCGCCGACAGTCCAAGAACTAGACGTGCAGGTTCAAAATCTGACCTAATAAAGATAAACTGTTCATGTACTACTGGCATATATGCTGAATACAGATTCAAATTATTCAAGGACTTTTAGCCTATGTAGCTTTTAAAGTTTTGTTATAAAGATGAGAATGAGATATTTAATGATAAAAATGTAGTTAAACCAGTATTAATGTTAATTATTTTATAAATGAAATGTACTAATGAAGAGCGTGAACTGTAGAAAGTTTTCAGAAGGACCATATTAAATTTTGTGAATCTCATAATGGTGCTACAATAAGGTATTCCATATTGTATATTCACAAACAATTTAATAAACAAATTTCTATGACGTTTTCTACGTGGGTAGACAATTAAATTCCCAACAATAACCTTGAAAATGTATCATTGACTGATTTTTGTTTGACGAAACAACTAGTAAGTTATATATAAAATATGTCTTTTCAAAATTAAAATCCATTTTGTGGTCCCTGGATGATGTTTGAACAATTAATGGTAATCTTACCTCCGTCAAACATCCAACGATAAAAGGTTAGGCCTACATTCTCCTATGTAGTTTCTTTTCAAAACTTGGCTATCAGGTAAAATAGTATTGCATGAATGGCCCTGTTTTCTCTACTTTGATGTTCCTAAATCTGATGTACAAACATCACGATAGTCTTTAAACTTCAAACTTTTACTGAGCTAATGAGAGTTTACCATCATCGCTAAGTCTATAAAATAAAATCCAATGAGATTGGAAATTATGATGAACAGTTTTAGTTTAGTTGGAAAGTTTGTTAAAAGTCACTTAAAATTTTCAATAGTTATGCAGTGGTATTGCTCTTAAAAGTAAAAATTAATCTTTTTTGCCAAATAAGTGAGGGTATAGTAAATCGGGTGTCCACAAAGCTTTGGCCTGATAAAAAACCGAATAGTATGAAAACAAAAAAAATGATAGTAGGATAACGTTTTATTTTACGTTTTTATAAGCGAATTCTAAAATTTTTTACATCTATTTACAAACTCAATACCATGCTCCTCGGGTTATTTTTTAATCTTCCATTTACCTTCTTAGTTTGTTCCAGGTTTGTTCCATTTCCTACATGGGACACATTGTCTCTCTCCCAAATATGCAAATATGACCTCTTGATCATTTTTATATTAGGTGCACGTCATCAAAATGTTTCCATGAAAAGCCTGTCTTTGGACAGTAAAAAGATTAATGAGTTTCGTAGAACCATAGAACACACTGTCACTTCTCTTGCGGACTCGCCATTCCTGATTTTTTTTTACTTTAATTGTAAGTAAAATGCATTTTCGTCAATCAACTGGGTTAGGTGTTACGAACCTAATGAAAACCAAACTAGATTAAATTGGCTAGTAAACAAGAAGTGGGAGATGCGTATTACTCTAATGGTTTCAGTACAGCAATGTTATTAAATCAGGGCAAGGCTTTATGGACACCCGGAATTTAAGTTAGGTATATCCTATCACACACCGTAAGGAGAATCAATCAGATGAGCTGACAACTGGTGTGAATCCCCTTTTCTCCCCTATCAGGACCCGGACCAGTTTAAGGGTTGCAGAGGCTTGCGACTGGGCCGTTGCAACATCTGCCACCAGCCACCAGGTAGCAGCAGGGTAGACATTAGCGATTCGCCAAGCACTCTCTTCGCCATCGATCGGGTGGTCTCCCCGCATTTGCAATGGTAAAGATCGACTCCATCTGTGAATGCTTTCAATTAGTTAACAGAGTGTCCGCTGCGAGCGCCAGCGATCCCTCTATTATCAGCTGATGCCCCTCATTAATACATGTAATGACCCCCGTGCCTCGTACGGTCCTCGGGCCTCGTATAAATTTTAATACGCTTACTGTAAATTATAAATGTGGAGCGGCAGGTGCCGATGTCGGTAAACGCCGGAATTATTCAAATTCCCGGGGTGGACACTGACAAGCTGTTTTTGTCGGGTGAAAGGGTTTTGATAGATTTAATGGTACGTGGTTATATTACCATTATTAGTTTAAAATTTCCCCTCGTTTATTTTTATGCCCCTCGAAATATAGTTAAGTGACGAACATCTCTCTCTATACCTGAAGTAGAAGGAGGGTTGTCGGCAGCGATGTTCAGTGGTGGAGATGAACTTACTTAAAGTCGGAACATTCCACCAGTAATGATTAATTTCTTAATTTATAATTTAACAACATTTGATAATCATAATTACTAAATATTTATTGAGAATATTAGATCAGCAATTTGAATTTATCACCTTATAACATGTACAGGTGACAGAAACTAGTCGGTTTTTGTGGACCGAATGCAATTGATTGTAAAAAGCATTGATGACGCAAAAATTGTGTTTATTCAGTATAGATAATTTTTCCCTACATGCATATTTTATTCCACTTTTGAATTGCAGTTTTCTATAGTCAGTGTTGAGATGTTTGTCCATCAACTATGGTTGACGTTTGTCCACTTGTGGTAGGGCCTACCTTGAAACCAGATGTAGCACCTTTTAACTATATGTTATTATGATATGTTATTATGCTAACTATATGCCTATTATTGTTGTGCTCTAGTATGCTTATATTTTGCAGATTCCGGTGAATAATATCTTTCCCTAAAAGAAAAATCTTTTGGAAATTTTCTGTATTTTTCGTATTTTATAAATAATTACCAATGACTTTAGGGAATTATTGTGATTCTTTACCGAGATATTGAAAAACTGGATTGAAGTGTTGAGATTTTACTTATTACCACATTCTTTCATCAAATGAAGATAAAAATTAGATTTTTCCCAAAGCTGGGGGACGGTAGGCCTACTATGACGGCAGTGGCAACATCGTTGATATGAGTTCATCCCAGCCTTCTAGTAATATATTATTGAATAGTCTTTTGGAGAAAATACCGAATTGGGATTCTCTTTTAACGTCGGGCTTAGGGCTTCAGACACCTCAGATCCTGCAGTGCCTTCGGTTTGTGATGAGGTTTTTGTCCATCTACAGTTGACACTGTGCCACTGTTTGTTGGACTACGCAGGGCGATGCTACAGTGGCGCTACAGAGGTGGTAGGTGTCGGCGGAGGTGCGATGGAGAGGTGTGTGGCCCCGGCGGTGGTCCCCGGCTCTCTAATGGTGTTTTGATGGGGTGTGAGCGGCTCTTTGATCTCGCCGCCGCGCCGCAGCTCGCGCCTCTACCCGGCAGTACCTACCTCGCCGCGCGACCTGCACTCGTAAACCAACCTGCAACCACCTTCGCCACCCAAACTGTCAACGCCTGCGCCGAAAAAAAAAAAAAACAGGATAGACTAAACTTAATAAAAAGCACTGGGAAATACTTAGAATTCGTATTCGTAAGATATTTTTAGATATGTTGCTCCAGTAAACAGAAAATCCCAAAAAGACCGATTTCAAAAACTGTGTAGGCCTACACCATAAGAAGACACCGTGTAAAATTAATACCGAGGAAGTTAATGCTGCTTACAATGCCATAACGTATGGTTATACAGCTTGGGGTAGTGCTCAAAGAATGGCAGGAAACTTCATGGAAACTCGTAGGAAAAAGAAGAACTCACTGTAAACCTCTTTAATATAACCTCGTTGTTTTGTGTATATATATACATATATATATATATTACAAGCGATTTACATTTTTTACATATAATCTTAAAAACTAAAAGAAATAAAGTAACATTAAAAAATCCTTTTGTGTATAATCTTCAACGTAAAAAAGTATAAATCTATCTAAAATACCTATGCAATAAAAAATCGCATGAATAAGAAATATTTTAAAATAAAAAAAACTAATTATTGCAAATATATAAAACTATCTAAAATATTTAACAAAATTATTATATCAACTATATAGAGGCTTACCTAGCCAAATTCACTAATTATAAAATTCTAATTGTATTGACCATAGCGAATTATATATAAAAGTACTTCAATACAAAAGTTTCCATATTTAATTTTACAGTGAATATTTTAGCAATATTGTTTGCAAAGACCAAACACCTCCAAAGCACTCGTTATAATGACATCAGTTATAAATAATTGGTGCATTTTGTCTATGTTGTAATACCTAAATCGATTTATAGAAAATCAGTTTTTTTGAGGGAATCAGTCCTCGAGATATAACGGTAGGTCTATACTAGTACACTTTTTGCTCGAAATCGAGAAATTTATTTTAATACAATACAAATGTTACGTTTAGTTAATCAATGACATCCGACCAATCTAATATTGTTAATATCTGTAATCACCAAAAACTACACATATTTACAGCTGAACATTAATAGATGTTTAATAGTAGTTTTCATCACTAGGAGCAAAAGTGGGTCTTTTTGGTGCCCAATCGTGTTTTAAAAACGAGGGGCAGCCGAGTTTTTAAAAACGATTAAGCATCAAAAAGACACTTTTGCTCCGAGTGATGAACAAAGTTTTTTATCATAATGCAAAATTAGACTTTTGATCGTTAAAAATAAGATTTTGAGGTTATATTTACAAAGTAAGTAATATGCAGTGTTTACATTTCTGTTATTTACAAACAATGCTCTTTATAACGTTTGAATTTCAAAATTCTGCTCCTCAACATTAATAAATTAATAATAATATACTTAGCAAACAGCTGACTTTTCAGTACTAGGACCTAAAAAATTCTCCAGATGATTTTTCAGTACTAGGACAAGAAAGAATCGGTTTTGGTACTATTGAGAGAACAAAAAACAGGCTGATTTCGTGCAGAATGATAAAAAATGCTTTATTCAATCCCAATGTTATTTCAATGGGAAATTTTGATTTTCAATAGTGGATAGCAAATTTCTTTTCAGTCCGTTCCTCATCAATTTTTGGTGATCCGATATTACCAATATCACAAAAACCTTGAAAATCGGTTGAAAATTGTAGGAGGAGTTCTCTAGACTAAAAAACTCTTAGCGTATTAAATAAGTATAGATATATAACATAGAAAAGTGGCATAAGAAAAAACGTGACGGATTCTCAGCACCCATTACAAGTTTAGTACTTACTTTCAATATGGTGTTCATCATTTACCCAATTTATATGGGTATGCTTAATAAGCATCACTATGAAATAGTTTACAATGTATAAATCAGTTTCATCTATAATTCGTTACCTTTCAATTTTCAGTTATAGTAATAGTTCACTTCTGAAACAGAAATAAATGTTAATAAAGCCCTAACCTTGACCAACGAGGAACATAGGATTATTCTAACCACGGCGGATGGTTTCACTAGTGATGCCATCTCTGGGCTCGTTCCTATTTCGTCGATATTGGAACATAAATTACAGACCGAAACATCACAATAGAATGAGAGGGTCCGTCAGTTGATTGTCTTATAAAATAACAAAGAATTATCCACCACAGAGGCGTGAAATTCCGAGGTTCGTCAGACAAAGGAGGAGGGGGAGGGGATTGATAATGAAGACGTGAAGGGAGCAGAACTAATGATATGTAATGTTGTGTGATTGGCTGATGGTAAGCGATATGTCAGATGAAATCAATCATCAGTCCCTCATCAGTCATCAGTCCCTCCACTGCCTTCAAACGTACAAACAACAATTCCACGAGAACACATACTACTCGTCACGCTGGACATGCAATGTTGTGTGATTGGCTCGTGGTAAGCGACAAGCCAGCTGACATCAATCGTCAGTCCCTCATCAGTCATCAGTCCCTCCACTGCCTTCAAACGTACAAACAACAATTCCACGAGAACACATACTACTCGTCACGCTGGACATGCAATGTTGTGTGATTGGCTCGTGGTAAGCGACAAGCCAGTTGACATCAATCATCAGTCCCTCCACTGCCTTCAAACGTACAAACAACAATTCCACGAGAACACATACTACTCGTCACGCTGGACATGCAATGTTGTGTGATTGGCTCGTGGTAAGCGACAAGCCAGCTGACATCAATCGTCAGTCCCTCATCAGTCATCAGTCCCTCCACTGCCTTCAAACGTACAAACAACAATTCCACGAGAACACATACTACTCGTCACGCTGGACATGCAATGTTGTGTGATTGGCTCGTGGTAAGCGACAAGCCAGCTGACATCAATCGTCAGTCCCTCATCAGTCATCAGTCCCTCCACTGCCTTCAAACGTACAAACAACAATTCCACGAGAACACATACTACTCGTCACGCTGGACATGCAATGTTGTGTGATTGGCTCGTGGTAAGCGACAAGCCAGCTGACATCAATCGTCAGTCCCTCATCAGTCATCAGTCCCTCCACTGCCTTCAAACGTACAAACAACAATTCCACGAGAACACATACTACTCGTCACGCTGGACATGCAATGTTGTGTGATTGGCTCGTGGTAAGCGACAAGCCAGCTGACATCAATCGTCAGTCCCTCATCAGTCATCAGTCCCTCCACTGCCTTCAAACGTACAAACAACAATTCCACCAGAACACATACTACTCGTCACGCTGGACATGCAATGTTGTGTGATTGGCTCGTGGTAAGCGACAAGCCAGCTGACATCAATCGTCAGTCCCTCATCAGTCATCAGTCCCTACACTGCCTTCAAACGTACAAACAACAATTCCACCAGAACACATACTACTCGTCACGCTGGACATGCAATGTTGTGTGATTGGCTCGTGGTAAGCGACAAGCCAGTTGACATCAATCGTCAGTCCCTCATCAGTCATCAGTCCCTCCACTGCCTTCAAACGTACAAACAACAATTCCACCAGAACACATACTACTCGTCACGCTGGACATGCAATGTTGTGTGATTGGGAACTATCGAATATCCACGCGATTTTGGGCCTCTTCGACACGATCGAATATCCACGCGCATTAGTGAGGATTATAAGGGTCGACTCCAGGACGGGAGGACCGATCGAATATCCCCGCGGCCGAGGACAGGTAGAGGCCGCTAGACCTCCCAGGGGCGGGAAAAATGGGAATTTTATTTCCGCGCCCCGTTCAACGTACCTCGGCCGTTCGCGTGTACCAGAGCGAATCCTTGCTTGTAACATAGCATTTAAACATGACATGTTTTATTATTATTATTTTATTCATATATAAAAACGTATACATTCTTAGTAGTTACTGTAAATACCAAATTAAAGCACTCTTTTAAAAGCATGATATATATATATAATTACAGTTAATAATGGACCAATAAATTAACACGAATGGACCTCATCCAAATAAACATCTCCCATTCTAAAGGTTTGAAAGGCATCATTTGAAAATCTAAAAGGAGTTCCAATTACAACAGGAAGTAACATATTTCATAATGATACAAATTGGTCTTTGAAGACCAATGTAATTCGCGCTCTTGCGTCGAGCTCGCGGGTATCCAGGAATCAGCGCTCGCATCGAATCCACAGAAATCAAATATTATCTGTAGCGGAATCGGCTAATGTTAGAAAAGATTACTTGAGAAAAAAAAATATTTAGAATGTCGTCTACAACTTCTCCGATGACACTTTTTACCTGACCCAAAAATGAAAAACTTTCTCGCATACTACTTTTGATGTGTCACCAATTAAGACGAACTAAAAAGAATTTTAGTTTAACTAATAATAAAAATTAATAGCAGACCATTTAAAGTTTAAATACGTACCATTAGATTTACAATTTCAGATGAAAGTTTTAATATAAATTTAACCTTTTTATTTTCATTCCGAATGTCAGGTAACATGGAGCGCTGTTTGGATGTTCTTCGCTCGGGTCCCGCGACATCGGATCCTTTTGCCACCCGTCGGGCTCCAGACTTCCACGTTTTTTGGTTCAGTTTTGCATGACAGGGCTCGGTACAGTTATACTTAGTCCGAGTCTGGTACACGCGAACGGCCGAGGTACATTGAACGGGGCGGGGAAATAAAATTCCCATTTTTCCCGCCCCAGGGAGGTCTAGCGGTCTCTACCTGTCCTCGGCCGCGGGGATATTCGATCGTTCCTCCCGTCCTGGAGTCGACCCTTATAATCCTCACTAATGCGCGTGGATATTCGATCGTGTCGAAGAGGCCCAAAATCGCGTGGATATTCGATAGCAGCCGTGTGATTGGCTCGTGGTTGACATCAATCATCAGTCCCTCCACTGCCTTCAAACGTACAAACAACAATTCCACCAGAACACATACTACTCGTCACGCTGGACATGCAATGTTGTGTGATTGGCTCGTGGTAAGCGACAAGCCAGCTGACATCAATCGTCAGTCCCTCCACTGCCTTCAAACGTACAAACAACAATTCCACCAGAACACATACTACTCGTCACGCTGGACATGCAATGTTGTGTGATTGGCTCGTGGTAAGCGACAAGCCAGTTGACATCAATCGTCAGTCCCTCCACTGCCTTCAAACGTACAAACAACAATTCCACCAGAACACATACTACTCGTCACGCTGGACATGCAATGTTGTGTGATTGGCTCGTGGTAAGTGACAAGCCAGCTGACATCAATCATCAGTCCCTCCACTGCCTTCAAACGTACAAACAACAATTCCACCAGAACACATACTACTCGTCACGCTGGACATGCAATGTTGTGTGATTGGCTCGTGGTAAGTGACAAGCCAGCTGACATCAATCATCAGTCCCTCCACTGCCTTCAAACGTACAAACAACAATTCCACCAGAACACATACTACTCGTCACGCTGGACATGCAATGTTGTGTGATTGGCTCGTGGTAAGCGACAAGCCAGTTGACATCAATCGTCATTCCCTCATCAGTCATCAGTCCCTCCACTGCCTTCAAACGTACAAACAACAATTCCACCAGAACACATACTACTCGTCACGCTGGACATGCAATTTTGTGTGATTGGCTCGTGGTAAGCGACAAACCAGCTGACATCAGTCAACAGTCTTCACAAGTTACCATACACAACTTTACCATGCAGTCTTCACAAGATACCAACCGTAAATCTGGATGCATGTGTGTGTTTGGCTGTTGGTAAGCTGATATCCATAATCAGTCTATCACAAATCATAAATCATCAGTCGCTTCCCTACCGGCACCTGTTCAAACAACACTTCCTCCTGTAAACGGACACTTCCCTCACATACTGGATAAGTAATGCTGTTGATGATGGTAAGTGATATGTCATCCGACATTAATCATCGGAACCTCATCAGTCATCATTATCTACATTCTCATCAACCGGAAATAAAATTCCCATTTTTCCCGCCCCAGGGAGGTCTAGCGGTCTCTACCTGTCCTCGGCCGCGGGGATATTCGATCGTTCCTCCCGTCCTGGAGTCGACCCTTATAATCCTCACTAATGCGCGTGGATATTCGATCGTGTCGAAGAGGCCCAAAATCGCGTGGATATTCGATAGCAGCCGTGTGATTGGCTCGTGGCAAGCGACAAGCCAGCTGACATCAATCATCAGTCCCTCCACTGCCTTCAAACGTACAAACAACAATTCCACCAGAACACATACTACTCGTCACGCTGGACATGCAATGTTGTGTGATTGGCTCGTGGTAAGCGAAAAGCCAGCTGACATCAATCAACAGTCCCTCATCAGTCATCAGTCTTTCCAGTCCCGTCAACCGTACAAACAACAATTCCACCAGAACACATACTACTCGTCACGCTGGACATGCAATGTTGTGTGATTGGCTGATGGTAAGCGATATGTCAGATGATATCAATCATCAGTCCCTCATCAGTCATCAGTCCCTCCACTGCCTTCAAACGTACAAACAACAATTCCACCAGTACACAGATACTGATACTACTAGTCACACTGGACATGCAATGTTGTGTGATTGGCTCGTGGTAAGCGACAAGCCAGCTGACATCAATCGTCAGTCCCTCATCAGTCATCAGTCCCTCCACTGCCTTCAAACGTACAAACAACAATTCCACCAGAACACATACTACTCGTCACGCTGGACATGCAATGTTGTGTGATTGGCTCGTGGTAAGCGACAAGCCAGTTGACATCAATCGTCAGTCCCTCATCAGTCATCAGTCCCTCCACTGCCTTCAAACGTACAAACAACAATTCCACCAGAACACATACTACTCGTCACGCTGGACATGCAATGTTGTGTGATTGGCTCGTGGCAAGCGACAAGAGAGCTGACATCAATCATCAGTCCCTCCACTGCCTTCAAACGTACAAACAACAATTCCACCAGAACACATACTACTCGTCACGCTGGACATGCAATGTTGTGTGATTGGCTCGTGGTAAGCGAAAAGCCAGCTGACATCAATCAACAGTCCCTCATCAGTCATCAGTCTTTCCAGTCCCGTCAACCGTACAAACAACAATTCCACCAGAACACATACTACTCGTCACGCTGGACATGCAATGTTGTGTGATTGGCTCGTGGCAAGCGACAAGAGAGCTGACATCAATCATCAGTCCCTCCACTGCCTTCAAACGTACAAACAACAATTCCACCAGAACACATACTACTCGTCACGCTGGACATGCAATGTTGTGTGATTGGCTCGTGGTAAGCGACAAGCCAGCTGACATCAATCAACAGTCCCTCATCAGTCATCAGTCCCTTCACTGCCTTCAAACGTACAAACAACAATTCCACCAGAACACATACTACTCGTCACGCTGGACATGCAATGTTGTGTGATTGGCTCGTGGTAAGCGACAAGCCAGCTGACATCAATCAACAGTCCCTCATCAGTCATCAGTCTTTCCAGTCCCGTCAACCGTACAAACAACAATTCCACCAGAACACATACTACTCGTCACGCTGGACATGCAATGTTGTGTGATTGGCTCGTGGTAAGCGACAAGCCAGCTGACATCAATCGTCAGTCCCTCATCAGTCATCAGTCCCTCCACTGCCTTCAAACGTACAAACAACAATTCCACCAGAACTTATACTACTCGTGACGCTGGACATGCAATGTTGTGTGATTGGCTCGTGGTAAGCGACAAGCCAGCTGACATCAATCGTCAGTCCCTCATCAGTCATCAGTCCCTCCACTGCCTTCAAACGTACAAACAACAATTCCACCAGAACACATACTACTCGTCACGCTGGACATGCAATGTTGTGTGATTGGCTCGTGGTAAGCGACAAGCCAGTTGACATCAATCGTCAGTCCCTCATCAGTCATCAGTCCCTCCACTGCCTTCAAACGTACAAACAACAATTCCACCAGAACACATACTACTCGTCAAGCTGGACATGCAATGTTGTGTGATTGGCTCGTGGCAAGCGACAAGCCAGCTGACATCAATCATCAGTCCCTCCACTGCCTTCAAACGTACAAACAACAATTCCACCAGAACACATACTACTCGTCACGCTGGACATGCAATGTTGTGTGATTGGCTCGTGGTAAGCGACAAGCCAGCTGACATCAATCAACAGTCCCTCATCAGTCATCAGTCCCTTCACTGCCTTCAAACGTACAAACAACAATTCCACCAGAACACATACTACTCGTCACGCTGGACATGCAATGTTGTGTGATTGGCTCGTGGTAAGCGACAAGCCAGCTGACATCAATCATCAGTCCCTCCACTGCCTTCAAACGTACAAACAACAATTCCACCAGAACACATACTACTCGTCACGCTGGACATGCAATGTTGTGTGATTGGCTCGTGGTAAGCGACAAGCCAGTTGACATCAATCGTCATTCCCTCATCAGTCATCAGTCCCTCCACTGCCTTCAAACGTACAAACAACAATTCCACCAGAACACATACTACTCGTCACGCTGGACATGCAATTTTGTGTGATTGGCTCGTGGTAAGCGACAAACCAGCTGACATCAGTCAACAGTCTTCACAAGTTACCATACACAACTTTACCACAAGATACCAACCGTAAATCTGGATGCATGTGTGTGTTTGGCTGTTGGTAAGCTGATATCCATAATCAGTCTATCACAAATCATAAATCATCAGTCGCTTCCCTACCGGCACCTGTTCAAACAACACTTCCTCCTGTAAACGGACACTTCCCTCACATACTGGATAAGTAATGCTGTTGATGATGGTAAGTGATATGTCATCCGACATTAATCATCGGAACCTCATCAGTCATCATTATCTACATTCTCATCAACCGTACACTCTCTTCTACGGACACCAACCGTACAACTAGATACTGGCGTTATTGGCTGAATCGTACATCAATCATCAGTCCCTCATCAGACCCTCCGCTGCCGTCAACCAGACAAACATCACTTCTGAAATCGCACGGACTCCAACTATTTGTGTTTGGCTGATGGTAAGCTGACATCAAACATCAGACCCTCATCAGTCATCAGCAGAGGAGCTCCTGTCAACCGTCCAAATAAAATGTCCACCGTCCACCAACACACATAAGTGATTACGCGTCGCACTAGATAGATATAAAATCGTGTGATTGGTAGGCTAATATGAAAATATCGTGAAAACAAGCGATGCGAATGAACAGGCTGACGTTTCCATACTGTGTACCTTACAGGCGGTGCTAAACATTACTTTTGTCTAAGAGGTTCGCTAAAAAATGAGATAAATTATACTGCTCATTAAATAGTTTTAAATATTATTTTGCCAATTCAACTATTGGTTAATCTGAAAATAGCTTCATCTAATATCACTGTCATCGACCAGTATAGACAAGCGTAATGAAATGTCGGAATGGTTGTGATCGACATAAACCACAAACTGTTTACTTCCAAAACTGCACTAGCTATCTGCCCAGGGGACACGATTATAAAGAGAGACACCCATGAAGTGGAGAAGAATTCGAAAGCAATTGACTCCCATAGGTGTGAAGGTACAAAAAGCTTGACTAACGCTTTTCTAGTTTGGGCGTGAAGTCCTCGTGCCCGCCGCGCCGTGGGGGGCCGGCCGCCGACCACCGATTGGTCTCGATATATCGATATAACATACACCCGGTGATGTCTGTGTTCCGGCTCCTCTCATCTGGTCGAGTTATCTCGCTGGTTCGTCACGGCACGGACGGGCGCGGGGCGAACAAGGGGCCCAGATTGGCTGCTTTCAGCGCGGCGCCCGTGGAAATCGAAGAGGAGTGATTGATACTCGGGCTAAACGTTGTTCCGATTGTGTAAAATCTCTTTATGCTTCCTCTACACGATGGGAAAAACATTGTTTTTTTGTTCATGATGTACTTCTCGTTTAATGGAACTACAGTTTGCTGGCAAATTAGCATATCATTTCACAAACAGAAAATGCGTTACAAGATTTTTTAAATTGGAAGAGCAAAAACATCGGAAATGTTTCTAAAGTAGAAAATATTGGAGCCGTGAACATTATCATCTAAAAATTGTTATCTGATTACAAACGTGTTATTACAAAATAAAATATTTTATAACTGGATCAGAAAGCAGTTTGTTAATTTTTCCTCGGTTGTATATCCATTTCTTATAAATTAGCTTTTAATATAAGGCAGTAAAATGAAATGACAAATCATACATTTTTTTAATTTAAAAAATGTGCATGATGTATTTAGTGTTGACTGGAATAAAATCGCATCTTGCTGTTTTCCCTAATGGGATGGTAAGAAGTAATATCTGTTTAAATAAAAAATAACACGTGTTCACTGTAATGAAAAAATAAATAAGAGAAATGTATTTAACTCAGTTGAAACATTTAATTATCTTCCAAAGGAAACTATTTACAACAGCATTTACTATTTCTATGTCTACTTTTAAACATCATTGCGAATTTTCTGCACAGTTCTATACAGCTTTAGCTAGCACTATGTTTTATTACAGCCATCCTGGGCTGTTGGTCTGATTTTACCAGTAAGTTTCATAGTTCTTACATTGAAAGTGGCAGTTGTTGGCTGTTAACCAATATCTTTATTAAGAATTTTGATCAATAATTTTGAGAAACTAAAGCGTTATTACCAATTTAATGTATTTTATGGTGGCACACATTTAAGAGTTAGTTTCTAATTCACCATTGTTAAGAGGCCTCCTCTTAAAGTGACAAAAAACTCCATGTTTTTATCTACCTTTGATTCTTTAAATATGAAAAAAAATTAAAATATTGTTTCTCCTCAGTAGATAGATATTCATAAACTCGGATATGTCATCAGAGCCAAAATAAAACTTCATTGTCTCAAAATGTTTATTACTAAAATAGAGTTTTTGTGACACGAATTAAGGTTTTAACATATTGCTTCACCCATCTAAGTCTCGAGACTTTTTGTCAAGGAAAGGAAATGTTCAAAATAAACATTTTTTTACGAGAAAAGTAATAAAAAAAAAACACGGAATCTTGTGACGATAGTCTTCTTTTTAGGTTAAAATCGTCTTTGAACTGAACTAAACATATCCTATATTAAAATGCAGTAAGCGTACATCAACAATTGATTGATACGATGTTACAATGGAGTCACCCTAATTTGCACCACAATCGTCACCCCCGGATCCTAAATAAATACAAGATGGCGCCGCTGTCACCGGTGCGGTGCCCCCGGGGGCTGTTGAAAAGCAATCAGATTAGGCGCAGATGGTCGGTGTCAACCACAATGGGTCATTAGGGAGTGTATTAAACCGACGTTGTCACCCTGGGTGGCTGGGGCGGGGGCACCCGGGGCGGCGCTGACAGTAGACGATACAGACATCACTGGGACGTCCAGTGCACCGCGGTTATCCCAAATTTGAGTGTATAAGTGCTTGGTCAGTTTTTTACACATCAACTGCATTGGCATTGCAATTTGTAGCTTGTCAGTTAAAACTTTCTTACAGTACAGTTCATAAATTTATTATGTGGGCCACGAGTGCTTTTATGGCATTAAGTTAAAACATATCTCACGAGTGGCTTGAAGGGTAAATACAAAAGTTACGTACACCACTTTATCTACGACCAAGTTTAATTTGGTAAATAACTCTAATAAACATGTAACAAACAAACACCCAAACCCATCAAAAATATCAAATACAGTAAAAATTTGATTTGGGGGGTTTTTTGCGGGTGATGAATGGTGGTTGTGTGACATACACTGACAACCAGAGTATGGCGGTTGTGGGAGAAATTCCGTTCCCGTCCTAGAGCCCTTCAAAGTTCTCATGTTATTCTTATCTTCAAAAAATCTTTGTTTATCAGCTAGTTTTAATCGTCCGTTTGTGGTAAATTCTGCTTATCACTTTAATATAACACATGAATCATGAGCATGAGTCCTGTAGCTACCGAGAACGTAAAGTTTCAACTTCTTATTAATGAATATGTGAGAACTATGAGAAGTGCGCTGTTTTTAAGTTCCAAAAGAAAAACTAAATTAAGAAACATTTGCTCATAAGTTGAAGATCAAATGATTTTCGGGGTAGCAAACATGAATTTTTACCATACAATAAGTCTCAATAGCACAAAAAAGAAAAATCCAGAAATATCACACGTTTTGCCTTTTTCTTATTTAACTGGCATAAGGGCGTTATTTATGAATAAAACGGATAAAAATGTTGTATTTCATTTGTCATAAAAAATCAATGTCCAGTCTTTCAATAGCAGCGAAATACCACTGACTGACTGACTAATCACAAAATCTCTGGAACGATCAAACGGATTTACTTGAAGCTTTGAACACAGGTTCGTCTTGCCTATGTGTGCTCACTAATATACTATTTTGCAAAATTCCATCAGAGCTCCACCCCATAGGCCTTAGAAATTTCAATATAATTTTGTCCAAATGGCAATTTAAAAACTAATTAAGACACCTGCGTGGTTGAAATTTTTAGTGATCGCTTTGCTCATAGGTGTTCAATAAGAAACGCTTTTGCAAATTTCCTTTAGGGCTCCATCAAAATTACCATAGATCCAGGATTAAAATTAAAAACGATTACGTTCCGTTTTGCTAATAGGTGTTCACTAAGAAACAGTTTCGCATTATGATAAAAAACGTTGTTCATCACTCGGAGCAAAAGTGTCTTTTTGATGCTTAATCGTTTTTAAAAACACGATTGCGCACCAAAAAGACCCACTTTTGCTCCTAGTGATGAAAACTACTATTTTGGTGTTCGTCAGATCTCCACCACACATGACTTCAAAATGACTTTAGGGCCTACGGAGTTGAAATTTGACAAGGTCGTTCCTATTTGCTCATAGGTTCTCATTAAAAATTGTTTTGCGAAATCCCTTTAGAGCTTCACTCACACTACTTCATTTTTTCAATGTCATTCTTAAGGAAGAATTATTCGTTGCTCTTTTAAAAGATTTTATCACCTACAAAATAAATAAAATACTGGCGAAGCCGTGACCGGCACCAGCTACTAACATAAAGACACCAGTGCCCTTGACAACCCTCATCAAACAGCCTCAAACAGCGAAAGCCGGACTCAGGGTCCACGCACGGTCTGTCCACCCTGAGTGCAACAAGTCAAACAGTGCCAAAAATGTGTCAAAACAGGTAAACGATTTTCAGGTCATTTCTTAAGCTCGGACTCTGTGTCCGGCTACCATACAAATGATCAGTCCACCGGTAATAAATATAACCACATTCGAGTTGGGAAATACAAGTAAATACCGCGTATGGCACAGGCCCCTGAAGATTCTTGGACTTGTCTTTAGACTGTCAAGGACGTTCAATGACACTTTGAAGATTTTGTACTGTAGCCTAGTCACACCACACCTCTAATATTGTAGTGTCTTATGGTCACCCCACCAATCTGACCTAAAGAAAAACATCGAGAAGGTTCAGAGGTGTTTTCGAGACTCGTTTTTTTGCGATGGATAGCGTATATAGATTGTTTACTGATTTTATTACTTTGATTCTAATTTTTGAATCCCCATTTTGTGAATATTCCGTGTAAATGCGATACACACATTTAAAGCAACTTGATAAGCAAAGACTTGGAAGCCTTGAGAACTCGAGTGTTTTAAAATTAAGTGATTAAGAAATTAGGGTTTCTACTAGCTCTTTCCATCTAGAAATTCAATGGCATAATACAGGAGTAAAAATATGTTTATAGCCGACATTATGTTAATTAATCAACTGTAATATGGAATACGACCAATAACAAACCAAACGGCGGGTTTAAATTCGGTAGTTAAAGTAATGTTTGTTTTAAACTTATCATTTATTTTTCCTGTTTCCACAGAAACACCTTCCAGTGCAGTATTTAATTTAGTCCGTATTATATAACATGAAACATAGTTCGATATGAAAAGGCTACGGATTTCTGTCCAGTCAAACACAGTTGTATTACTGCTGTTGACTGTCGGACACTAACGGATGTGTCAGCACTATTGTTGAATGAGCTGTTGCTGTCGCGGGTGTTTTACAAATGTTTAACTGATGAGGGTAATGGTCCGTGGGTCGCATTACAGTCCCAAGTGTAACGACGGTTTGATATGGACGTGACGAGAGGTAAATGCCAACACCTCTCCACCGTCACGCCGCCACAACACGGCTACGTCACAATACCCGTCCGTGACGTTCAACCTACACTGCTGCTGGACGACATGACGTGACGAGAGGCAAATGTCAACACCTCTCCACCGTCACGCCGCCACAACACGGCTACGTCACAATCCCCGGCCATGACGTTCAGCCTATACTGCTGCTGGACGATATGACGTGGCGAGAGGTAAATGCCATCACCTCTCCACCGTCACGCCGCCACAACACGGCTACGTCACAATCCCCGGCCATGACGTTCAGCCTATACTGCTGCTGGACGATATGACGTGACGAGAGGTAAATGCCATCACCTCTCCACCGTCACGCCGCCACAACACGGCTACGTCACAATCCCCGGCCATGACGTTCAGCCTATACTGCTGCTGGACGATATGACGTGGCGAGAGGTAAATGCCAACACCTCTCCACCGTTACGCCGCCACAACACGGCTACGTCATAATCCCCGGCCTAGAGGTGCAGCCTATACTGCTGCTGGACGACATGACGTGACGAGAGGTAAATGTCATCACCTCTCCACCGTCACGCCGCCACAACACGGCTACGTCACAATCCCCGGCCTAGAGGTGCAGCCTATACTGCTGCTGGACGATATGACGTGGCGAGAGGGAAATGCCAACACCTCTCCACCGTCAAGCCGCCACAACACGGCTACGTCACAATCCCCGGAATAGAGGTGCAGCCTACACTGCTGCTGGACGATATGACGTGACGAGAGGGAAATGTCATCACCTCTCCACCGTCACGCCGCCACAACACGGCTACGTCACAATCCCCGGCCTAGAGGTGCAGCCTATACTGCTGCTGGACGATATGACGTGGCGAGAGGGAAATGCCAACACCTCTCCACCGTCACGCCGCCACAACACGGCTACGTCACAATCCCCGGCCTAGAGGTGCAGCCTATACTGCTGCTGGACGATATGACGTGGCGAGAGGGAAATGCCAACACCTCTCCACCGTCACGCCGCCACAACACGGCTACGTCACAATCCCCGGCCTAGAGGTGCAGCCTATACTGCTGCTGCACGATATGACGTGACGAGAGGGAAATGTCATCACCTCTCCACCGTCACGCCGCCACAACACGGCTACGTCACAATCCCCGGAATAGAGGTGCAGCCTATACTGCTGCTGGACGATATGACGTGACGAGAGGGAAATGTCATCACCTCTCCACCGTCACGCCGCCACAACACGGCTACGTCACAATCCCCGGCCTAGAGGTGCAGCCTATACTGCTGCTGGACGATATGACGTGGCGAGAGGGAAATGTCATCACCTCTCCACCGTCACGCCGCCACAACACGGCTACGTCACAATCCCCGGCCTAGAGGTGCAGCCTATACTGCTGCTGGACGATATGACGTGACGAGAGGGAAATGTCATCACCTCTCCACCGTCACGCCGCCACAACACGGCTACGTCACAATCCCCGGCCTAGAGGTGCAGCCTATACTGCTGCTGGACGATATGACGTGACGAGAGGGAAATGTCATCACCTCTCCACCGTCACGCCGCCACAACACGGCTACGTCACAATCCCCGGCCTAGAGGTGCAGCCTATACTGCTGCTGGACGACATGACGTGACGAGAGGCAAATGTCATCACCTCTCCACCGTCACGCCGCCACAACACGGCTACGTCACAATCCCCGGCCTAGAGGTGCAGCCTATACTGCTGCTGGACGACATGACGTGACGAGAGGTAAATGTCATCACCTCTCCACCGTCACGCCGCCACAACACGGCTACGTCACAATCCCCGGCCTAGAGGTGCAGCCTATACTGCTGCTGGACGACATGACGTGACGAGAGGCAAATGTCATCACCTCTCCACCGTCACGCCGCCACAACACGGCTACGTCACAATCCCCGGCCGTGACGTTCAGCCTATACTGCTACTGGACGATATGACGTGGCGAGAGGTAAATGTCATCACCTCTCCACCGTCACGCCGCCACAACACGGCTACGTCACAATCCCCGGCCGTGACGTTCAGCCTATACTGCTGCTGGACGATATGACGTGACGAGAGGTAAATGTCATCACCTCTCCACCGTCACGCCGCCACAACACGGCTACGTCACAATCCCCGGCCGTGACGTTCAGCCTATACTGCTGCTGGACGATATGACGTGACGAGAGGTAAATGTCATCACCTCTCCACCGTCACGCCGCCACAACACGGCTACGTCACAATCCCCGGCCGTGACGTTCAGCCTATACTGCTGCTGGACGACGTGACGTGACGAGAGGTAAATGCCAACACCTCTCCACCGTCACGCCGCCACAACACGGCTACGTCACAATCCCCGGCCTAGAGGTGCAGCCTATACTGCTGCTGGTCGACATAACGTGGCGAGAGGGAAATGTCATCACCTCTCCACCGTCACGCCGCCACAACACGGCTACGTCACAATCCCCGGCCGTGACGTTCAGCCTATACTGCTGCTGGACGATATGACGTGGCGAGAGGGAAATGTCATCACCTCTCCACCGTCACGCCGCCACAACACGGCTACGTCATAATCCCCGGCCTAGAGGTGCAGCCTATACTGCTGCTGGACGACATGACGTGACGAGAGGTAAATGTCATCACCTCTCCACCGTCACGCCGCCACAACACGGCTACGTCACAATCCCCGGCCTAGAGGTGCAGCCTATACTGCTGCTGGACGACATGACGTGACGAGAGGCAAATGTCATCAACTCTCCACCAACACGCCGCTACAACACGGCTACGTCACAATCCCGGCCGTGACGTTTAGCCTATACTGCTACTGGACGATATGACGTGACGAGAGGTAAATGTCATCACCTCTCCACCAACACGCCGCCACAACACGGCTACGTCACAATCCCGCCGTGAAGTTCAGCCTATACTGCTACTGGACGATATGACGTGACGAGAGGTAAATGCCATCACCACTCCACCGTCACGCCGCCACAACACGGCTACGTCACAATCCCGGCCGTGACATTCAGCCTATACTGCTGCTGGACGACATGACGTGACGAGTGGTAAATGTCATCACCTCTCCACCGTCACGCCGCCACAACACGGCTACGTCACAATCCCCGGCCTAGAGGTGCAGCCTATACTGCTGCTGGACGATGTGACGTGACAAGAGCTAAATGTCAACATCCAGCTCTCCGCCACATTGTCAAAGCTATACATTACATTTCCCGGCCTAGAGGTGCAGCCAACTGCTTCTGGATGAGGTGACGATAGATTGATGTGACGCGGCGAGAGGTAAATGTTAACACCTTGAAAGAGAACTTGAAGGAACATTAGTCATTATGGATGGAGAAATTTGTGTCCAACACCTGAGAAACTGCCGGCAGAGATGGTTATCGGGACCTCAATCGGTCATGGAAGGGCAACCGTGGCATGCAGACAAGATCTTTTCATATTTCCTAACCAGTGGATCCCTTTGTCTAATTTTATCTAAAGCTATACTAAAAAAATACAGGAACAGAGTAGGGGGATAACCACAAGTAAGAAATTCTTGTTGATCTCTCTTACTCACCTACTGTTTAACCAAACGGGAGAGCAATACTCAGCAGTTGAGTAAACTAAGTAAAAAGCAGTGTTTCACTAAATTTGTCCGTTAGATCCTCATGTGAAGCAAGAATAGGTCATGTTTGTCTTGGGCTTCACCTTAGCTGCTGTCTTTTGTGTGTGGCTTTAGAAGGCGAGAGACCGATAATAAATTGAATCCACGAGACTGCGAGTGGTCGTTATGCTTTAGCTAAACGTTTGAATACGTTAAGCTTTTGTTTCGCCAGTCTATTGTCCAAGTCAAAGAAAGGAACCTCAGTGTTACTTGAGTTCGTATTTATCTTCCAAACTTTAAAGTACTCAACGAATGTTTTGTGGGAAAAATGTATTGTTACATCAACATATCAGAATTCCTGGATGCTGATATGCCAGTGCATTACAATCTGAAATGTAACTTTTAAGAACGGGAGACAAGAATGTCGGTAATATAGACGTTAAACCAGCTGTGGGGCCAGCCCTGATTCCTGTGGCAGATCATCCTTTAGTAGTAAAACATTTTTGCTCTGGGTCCCAAATACACTTTTATCATCCTGTTGGAGAACATTGAGTTGACGAGACGAAACAAAAAAGGACAAAGAATAGTACTGTAACATTTTATCAGAATTCCTCTTCTCCAGACAAAGTCTCAATCTACAGTCAGGTATGAAATTTTCTAAGCATTTTTTGTCCCTCCTCAACCCATCCTCAATGAAACTTGTAAGAGCAAGAACCTGGTTACAACTTTTGCTTCCAATCATAATTCCAGCTTGTTCGACTGGCATTGAGAATATGTTGTATCGTACTTCAGCCAGAATATGTTGCACTTAGATTTTGTTGCATATCAGCCTCTCGAGCACCTTATAACAAATACAGTACTTAGAATACATTTCTGACGATAACTTTAAGGCCGTTAGGCATCTTTTCCTGTCTTCGAGACAGGACTTGACAGAGCAGTATACAGAGATGTATTATTTTGGACCTCCTAAATACCCTAGACATTTCGCTGGTTTCAAGTATTGAGTGATAACTGTAAGAAGCCACTGTCAAGTTTTTGTCCTACAGATACGGAGGATCACAGACATCATTTGTGTAGAAAATGCAATATCAATTTGAACTAATGCGAAACAAGGATAGCCAAAGCGGACTAACATTGAAATATTACAAAACCAATACCCCCATCACAGTAGCCTTGTTGTTGTTGTTGTTGTTATTGGTGGATAAGGAGACCCCGGCCGAACCGTTGAGCACGTCTGCCTCTAATGGGCATTTTGCGCAAGCCCCCGGAAGGATGGGATATTGAAGGAAGAGAAAGGGTGAGACACGGGACTGTCCACTCATGTTCAAGTTAGGGGTTTCTATGCCCGTCGCATTCCTCACCCCCTGCTGTCTTGAACATATGTTCCAGCTAGGGGTTTCGATGCCCATAGCATTTCTCCTCACCCCCCTGCTGTCTACATATGTTCCAGCTAGGGGCTTACATGCAGTTCGCATTGACCCCCCACTGTCTTGAACATGAATGGATTATGAAGGAAGGGAAATTGTCATAGTGGACAGCCAAAAGACTTACCACAGTGTTATGACAACTTCGTTTGCTGTACCCAATGTAAACTTCGCAACTAGTATAAACCAGTTTTAAAGTTGTCCTGGGATCACAGTAGCCTTATCGACGTCCTTATCGAGAGATTCATGACGTCATGTTTATCTTCAGACTTCTATAAACGCCCAAATCGACTGTCCGAGGCTCCTTGAATCCTTGAACTTCAGAGCTACAAGATCAACAAGATCCCACCACCTATTTCCTCGAGTTCATCACGGAACCAACTACCAACTGTACAGTCCACTTCCCAGAGCCCAACGTCTAAATAGTAAGATGCACGAAAATAGTCCGATGGAAATTTTAACAGCTGTGTCCCCCCTCACCCCCTCTCGCCCTGCAATGTTGTCATTTATGGTTATGTTTACCATGTGTAATACAGTATAAAAATTTGTTTCAGAATAAATCTGGCAAAAATGCATTGACTCTCATCGGACTATTTTCGTGAATCCTACTATAGTAAATGGTTTGCCCGAAGTTATCGACGGTTTCAACTTGCTGCTTGAAGCTTACAAGAGGATGTTTGTGGAACATAAGTGGAGTGGTGCCTATAGTTGCTTTTGATCTGCATGGTTTCTTAAAGTTTTTTTTTCTAAGATTATTTATGTGCCCTAAGATTATCAGTCAGCCCTAAATATTTGTTACAGTATTTCAAAATGTTTTCTTGTAAATGATAATGGATCATTTGTTGTTTTTTATTTTTCACATAGCATTTTCCACTGTCTCATTTCTAATCTCATTCTTCAAATATTTTTACCAAATCACATATCAAGTCTGTTTTATATGTATATGTATAGTATATGTATAGGCTACGTATATAATCTCTATTGTTATAAATTCTAGTTCTATCCGCACCTTGTTACGTTATGTTTTTTTGTTTTGTTTTGTTATTTCTGTATCTAATTAGCTTGCTTGCCATTGATACTATTGTTATATTGCATCATTTATATGTTTGTTGTTACTTGATATTCAGTTTATAAATTGTTCACCTCTTGCAATTGTTTTATTTGTATAGATTATGGCAGTTGCACTTTGCATTCATTGTTAACTTTTACAAATATTTAATGGTTTGCTGTTGCTTCTGCATTCGTCATCAGTAGTTTATTGTTGGTGCTATATTGTATTATTATTGAAATCACATTTTGTTAATATTTCTCTTAACCACTAAGCTATATATAGCTCTCTTTTCAACTAAGTTAAGTTTTTCACTTTACTTTCACATGTATTTTCTGATTTCTATTACATGCCAACTATTTTGTAGATAATACAGTGTATGTCAAATGTAGGCCCTATTGGCTTCGGCCGTTGATAAATAAAAATAAAATAAAATTTTCAATGGAATATGTTATATCGTTTTTTATTCCCCCCTAAAGCATTGTAGAAATGTTTGTATATAGGTGTGCTGCTTTATAGGGTTGTGGTTAAAATGTAGATAATTTTAACTTACCTAGTGCAGGTGGAACCGAATTGTAGGCTATAAATTTATGGTACGTTCTTTATGTATATGGTTCGACTTTCGTCTATAAGGGACACATAAAGTAAGACCTTAAAAACTTCATTAGTCCGTGTAGTATCATACATATGAAATTGCTTTACATTCCAAACAATTGACCACAAACTCGACCTCAAACGGTTTATGTAACTGGAGTTATTGCATTTTTCATTTCGGCAGTATGATTTGAATGCAAAGTTTGATTGCATGGTACTTTTAGCTCGGTTATCCTTCAAAGGTCCTGTGTCTGGCATTTGTCTCTACTAACAGAGACCTTTATTTTAAAGGCCTCAAATTTTGTCCAAGTCTCTTAAGGCTCACTTTAGGCCCCTTTGCTATTCAATCAATTTATAAACTATATAGAAAAATCCTGTATCTCAGGTTTTACTCTTCGCATCCAGAAGATATCAAGATTTCAAAAAGTGCCAACTGTTCTAAGATTAGACTCGCAAAACATGCATATGTGGTGGAGAGTTCAATGGATTTGAATGCAGCCAAGTACAAGTGTATCTAACAGCTTTGGGTCACACATTCATTTGAGGACGTATTTGATGGGGCGGATTTAGGCTATATGATCGAAGATTTTGGGTTATATCTACCTTCCTCTCTTGATTCGGTAATGCATATAGCAAATATCACTGCAAACCCATCAGAAATATGACGATAATCTTGAACATTACAAATAAAACACTTGGAAATATCCATTCCACCTAGACTATTCCTCCAGTATGTATCAGTAGCCTACATACATAACAGGCATGATCCGTCCACTTTGGAAGAAATGTATTTTTAATAGAAACAGTCGTATAGTTAAAACAGTACCTGTAATTCCCTCTACATGATTTTATTATTATTATTATTATTATTTTATATTATTTTATTATGTTTCATATGAATGCTCTTTGGCTAATAGGTTCAAGAAGTGATTTGATCAACATAGGCTACATTATTGGGTTGTTCGTGCAGTTATATAAACTCTTCTCTCTTTTATCTTTTCTCAGGAACATAACCTTCTTTTTCAAATCTATCAACTGCCTAATAAGTTATCCAACTCTTCAAGGAAAATCTACTTTAAATTGGCAAAGTATACTATGCAATAGAAAACTGTGTTCAACTTATTATATTTATGAGATTTATAAGATAAACTTTCGCAATTGCTGTGATTACAACTTTTTTCTTTGTCTAATGTTAATTTTTTTATATAAATACAAGTAGTCGTTACCATCAACTGTTGTTAGCTATCAAAGCTTGCCTCCTGTAAATTGGTGTATTGCCGTTGGTAAAATAAATAAATAAATAAATGAGATGGCTATATTTTTATTATCATTTTGACAATTGCTAATGCAGGTACAATGTCAATGGAAAATAAACAACTGATTCATCAAACGAACTATTGATGCTGTCACTCATAATTTCTTTATTTCCTTTTTACAATTGGTGTAGCAATTTTTTCAAAAAAGCAATTTGATTCCATTGTTTTAGATTTAGAATGGTTAGTTACTGATTTTCATTTTGAAGTTTGTGGTGTAGTTGTAGAGTCCGTAAAGCTAATTGTAATTTCACTGCTGTATAGGTCCCCTGATGGCTGCACTCAAGTTTTTCTCAATAAATTGGAATTATTATTGGAATTTATTTCTAGGCCAAAGTGGCAGTTTTTTTCAGTAATTTTTGGTGGAGATTTAAATTCTGCATTTGACATTAATGAAAATAAAAGATCAGTGTTGGATCTAAAAAATTTGCTAATTCAATTTGGTTTCAAGTATTTGAATGATAAGCCCACTCGGTTGAAAGCTTGCTTAGATAATGCTTTTTCTAATGTACCTGTAGATGTATATGATGTTGAGGTTTTAAATTTTCCTTTTTCTGATCATGACATTGTTAGTGTGAATCTGGGTTGCGCTAAAAATCAACTCACAGGTAGGCTAGTTAATAAGTGTAGAAATGTTAGTTTTAAGGCCTGTAATGATCAAAATTCATTGACTAGCAATGAAAATTGTGTGATTAATTGTCATGTACCAAAAAATAGTTATTGTGATATTTTTGAAAATCTATCTGTTGTTGATTGGGAATATTTACTGTGTACTTCACATTACATCTGCGCCAAAGACCTATTTAGTATATTTTTTAGTAAATTCTTATGTGTGTTAGAAAAGTTTGTTAAGTACAAAACTTATAGGCCTAGGCTTATGTGTAATGGAATGAATAAATCTAAGCTGAAAGAAAAACAGTGGTATAATGAAAGGCTTAAGAGGATGAAAAGTTACATTATGTATCTTGATGATGTTTTTAGAGTTACCAACAATGAAATTATTCACTGTGCTAAGAAATCATTTGTCTCTAGTTATAAGAAAGAAATTGCAGTTGCTAAGCGTAATTTTAATGCTGGTTTTATAGAAAATAGTACCAATAAATGCAAAACTGCATGGGCCTTAATTAATAGTGTTGCCAAAAAACAAGCCTCTTCTAGTATTAATTCTATCTCACCCAATGAGTTTAACATTTTTTTCATTAATTCTGTTGTTGAAACAAAACAGAAAATTGGTCAACCTAGTGTTCAAGCATCTGATCTGTTGAAAAATCACAATGTTTGTCAAACTTCTTTTAGATGGGCTGAAATCACTTCCAATGATGTAGTCAAGGTAGTGAATAAGATGAGTAATTCTAGTAGCTTGGATTTTTATAATATGTCTAATGTTTTAGTAAAGAATATAGTTTTATCCATTGCCCAGCCTTAAGCTTACTGTTTTAATTTATGTCTTTTTGAGGGATATTTTCCAAGTGAACTGAAAATAGCCAAAGTTTGCCCTGTTTACAAGAATGGCCCTAAAGAACTGCCTAAAAGCTATAGGCCTGTGTCTTTGGTGCCAATAATTGGAAAAGTCTTTGAATATCTGGTTTGCAATCAATTAACTCATTATTTTGAATCCAACAATCTGTTTTGCGAGTCACAGTTTGGTTTTCGCAAAGGGCGATCCACCATTCAAGCTGTCGATAGTTTGATAAAGAATGTTTATGAAGCTTTTGAGGATCGAAGCTTTGCTCAGGCCACCTTTTGTGACCTGAGTAAGGCTTTCGATTGCATTGGTCATGCAACCCTTCTTGAAAAACTTAAACACTACGGTGTTTGTGGCCAAGAATTATCCTTTTTTCAGTCTTATCTTGAGAATCGATCTCAACTTGTATGCACTTCGGTGGGCAAGTCCACGATTGTGAACACCCAGTTTGGTGTGCCACAAGGCTCTGTTCTGGGCCCTTTATTGTTTCTCGTTGCAGTTAACGACCTTCCTTTTAATGTCAATTCAAATTGTTATATATATGCAGATGACACAACTTTTCTCAGTGTAAGTAAAGATATTGACCTCCTGAACGAGTTGGTGAATAATGTTTTTGAGAGTGCTTCTACGTGGTTTAAGGCAAATGGTTTGTTGTTAAATGATAACAAAACAAAGAATTTAATGTTTAGTTTAAGACCTGTTGAAGCTGAAAAAGATTTTGAGCCTATAAAGTTTTTGGGATTAATTGTAGATAGTAAATTGAACTGGAGTCATCACATTGAACACATTTCTTCAAAACTATCTAGAGTTATTTTTTTATTCAGGAGACTGAGAGATCACATTCCATCTGATTATCTTAGATCTGCATATTTCGCTTTTTACCAATCTATTATAAGTTACGGTTTAGTTTTATGGGGTGGTTCTAGTCATGTAAATGATGTTCTGCTTCTACAAAAAAGGCTTGTAAGGGTCATGACCCGTTCAGATTTTAGGTCTCATTGTAGGCCTCTATTTATTAAGCTCAAACTGCAAACTTTGATTAATTTGTACATTTTTGAATTAGTTAAGTATACAGTAAATAAACTCCCAAATTTGACTTTAAGATGTGATATTCATAGTTATAGTACCAGACATAAGAATGACATTGACTATGAACGTTGTAGATTAACTAGAACTTTAAATTCTCATTTACAAATTGGCTTGCGTGTTTTTAATAAAATTAGGCCTAGCCTAGGTTCAGCTTTAGACAAGAAATGTTTCGATAGGCTGTATGATTGGCTTCTGCAAAACCCTTTTTATACACTTAATGATTTTTTAAATCTGAAAACTGTGATATTAGCTTTTAAGTACAAATTTTAATTTATGTTATTTGTTAAATTTAAGTTTTTATGTCTTTGTAGGCCTACTTGTTGTCATGTGTGTCATTATTTGGTTAGCTGTTAGCCTCATGTCAATTTACCAACCACCTTTTTTGTATTGCTATTGTAACTTGTATTGCTATTGTAGACCAAACTGTTTAGAATTGTAATGGCTATTTTCTATACTCTACATAGGCATAGTACAATCATTGTACCTAATTTTTTGACCTGGCCTATTGTACTTATTAATGTACTTAAGTTAATGGCAATAAATGAATTTTGATTTTGATTTTGATTTCGGGAGTTTTATATAAATCAACGTTAAGTAAATAAATTCTTTTTTTAATAGACTCTTTAGACAGCTAATCTATGAAATGCAGCCTAATCATATTGATTTTGGGAATACCTATAAAAGTACAAATGTCATTCGGACCAGATTTAATAAATAGGCCTATGTTGTTCAAATAAAATTCTACTTAAAAAAAAATATTCACCAATTGAATTCGGATGAAAACCTGATGACATGGAGAAGAATTAATGAGAATTCCTATTTTGGAGAATTTTGTTCAACCAGCAGACCAGGTTTATAACATTTATTTTTATTGAAGCCTTTGAACATGAATTAAATTGGCTATACATTAAGCCTTTCAAAAAGAAATGTCAGAGCGTATGAATTTAAAGAATGATCTTACGTAACACTTTTATACAATTTTGCTAAGCACATCACACATAAGTAAATAAAATTACTTTATCAATATTTTTTATAAATTAAATTATGTGTATATTCAATGCTTTTATGATCTGCATATGAAATATTTACAAATTCCTAATAACTCAGTGAAACGCTATGATGCCTTATAAATAAGTTGTGTCACAATAACATGCAAATGCTATGTGCAATTTCAGAGTAAATTTGTTTAAAATAATGACCGCTTGAGGCGCAAACGACGCGAAAACAGTTAGCCCATTAGGCGTGACCCATCTCTAGCGGAATCCAAAACTTCTGACAGGATAATGGAAGCGGCGACGTGAGCGGCATGTAGGCCTAGCATCCACGCGACAACTATTCTGATGAAACGTCGACGCCAAATTGGAAAACAAATTGTTCCAATTTCCCAACCGAAATGTCAATCCTTCAGGAAACAAACGCGGGTCCATTCGTTAGTCAATCGTCTGTCCAACCTCTAACCAGGTTGTTTGTCTAGAGGGTGGGCGTGGTCTCGTGGACCAATGGCAGCGAGGGGGCGGGGCTAGAGGGACAGTGGAGGGGGAACCGTCTCCCCTCTCCTCCAGCCTTCGCGTGGGAATTAAGGAGCCCATTAGTCTAAGTGGTCCCTGGTTACTAATCACTGTCACTACTCACTATTCTGAAAACATCGTTCGCGCAGCTGCTTAATTCATCACATTTAATTATATTTACACATTCTACATAAATTAAGGGCTCAATTTGATTTATTATTGCTGCCGCTGTAACGCTAGACGTTGATCGATGTTTTATGCAAAGGTGATAAAATTAGTTTGGCGCATTTTGGGAAGTTAATGACGGCTAAAGTTTCCTTGTTAATTAAAATAACGTAAATTAAAAAGGCGTAATTTTGATGAGCAACTAGGCATTTAGATCTGGTTGTCAGATAAAGATAAACGGTTTGAGTAGACCTTCATAGCTTGACTATGCTAAGTATTTAATGTACCATTCTTTTTTGTACATGCCATAAAACACCACGATTTTTATAAACAAGAAAAATTAGCTTAATTTGTGAGTATAGAATACTATATAAAATACGTTTACGTTTACCATACCTAATTATATCCACAACCTTCAATGATATGCTAAACTAAAAATAAGTAATAACAAGTAGCCTATTAACAAAAATCTACATCAAATATTAAAAGGAAATACATACAAGTTTACAGAGATACAAAGTTTATAGTGTAGGCCCCTATCTTGTTTTTTATTATGGTCGTATAGGCCTAAACGAATAGAAGTATTTATTTCCGTATTCGCATTTACCGTCTAAACAACTATATCCATATAAGGAGTGGTAGGCCAATATTGGGAGAGTTAACTACAATAAAATAACACTGGTATCAAATATAAATCTACCTAATAATATGTAACGTAACACAGACAACTATAGAGTTAAAACCCACTTATATAAATACACCCCGTCGCAGCAGACCTGCGTACTCAGCGAATTTCCTAATTAGTAATATTAGTTTTGACCAGATAAACCTGTAAACCAAATCTCATCACATGTTCATAAATAGGGAAATAAATGTCTAGTCTCCTTATGATAAATAGAAAAGAGTATGCAGGTATGCTGCCATGGGGAACACCAAAAATTGGTTTTTAGCATGAAAACAATTTATTTCAACCACATAAAGCCATATACTAAGTTTCATCAATATCTGCCCATTGCTAAAGGATTTTGCCTATTCTCCATATCGCACCCTTGCAAGAAAAGTGACACAAGTCAAAAATTCTTAATTTTCGGATTTTTGTATCAAACTGATCAAAATGTTGTGTTCTTTTATGTGGAAAAGTGTCACAACTGAAATTTCAATAGTTTCCGCTAGGTAGCGCTAGTGTCAGTTTTCTTCTGCACAAACTTGCCACCATTTTTTGGTCTAAACCGACACTTGTCAGTAGTGACTGAGCTGTTCTAGAGAGTGGTCACGTTAGTTTTGTAGAAAAGTGTCACTTTTAGACTTGTGTCAGTTTCGTTCATAAAAGTTGTGGAAGTAAAATTTTAATTCGGAGGAAAAACGACACTTTTGTGAGTTATGTCATTTTTCTTCATAAAAATACATCTAAAGTGGACGTTTATGTATTGGACATCGTGGAAAATTTTGAGTTGTGACGTTGTTCTTCATAAATGTTTTTAAAAGTGTTGATTTATGACACTGAAATTCGTACTTATAGTTTTGAGATGTGACGGTTAACTTGAAAGATAACTAAAATATTACGTATTCTGATTTTGTAATTTAAATTTGTTAATGTTCATATTAATTTATAAATATGAATGTAAACAGAAGAACAGAATTGCTGATAAAATTAGCCAAAAAGAAAAATAATATGCCAAATGAACCTTTTGATAAAAAAGACAGTTCATGTTCAACTGGTAGTGTTAATGTAGCCGCTCCAAGCAATGAGACATGGGCGATAGTGTCTGGCAACGAATCAAATAATTTAATTGCCTTAGACCGATCTATTGAGAAACCTAACAGTTCTACAAATATCTTGGAAAATGAAAATGAAGAGCGACAGTTATGTTGTACAGAACCTGAAGAGCAACAGAGTTCAACATCAAACAACATCCACTTCTCTGACAACTTATTTACAAATTGTGCAATGTTTGCTGACTCTTTCGATGATGAAAATCCCGATCCCGATGATCCCCTTTGGCGTGGTGATCTACATAATTCCACTACAAGTCAAGATAAAATGAGTTCTGGAGATAGTGATGATGACTCGGATCGTGATCCGTCGTATGACCCTGAAGATGATGGTAGGAATAAAATATTGAAAATATGTCAAAAACGTAAAGTAAGAAATATTCAGAAGAGTGCAAAATTAATGGAAACCAGTAGTGAAGGAACCGAAACCGAAGAACAAAGTGAAAATATCAATATTGATTTCTTGAACAGTCCTCCTGAAAAAAAGAAAAGAGGAAGAAAAAGGTCACTAAGAAAAGAAGAATGGATAAAAAACAAAAGTAAAAAACTAAAAAACAGTGGTCAGTCTTATGTGTCTTGTTCAAAATCTAAAAAAGAGTTTCCAGAAAAGACATTAAAACCTCCTTGCAATGATAACTGCAGACTGAAGTGCTCTACCGTGATAAGTCAGGAAGAAAGGCAAGAAATTTTCAATAGTTTCTGGAAGCTAGGTGATTTAGGCAGACAAAGAGACTTTATTGCACATCACATGCAAATAATCAATCCTGAATATAGATATGTTAAACAGGGCAGTACAAGACGCCTTAATAATGCGTTTTATTTTGATGTTAATAACAAACGCATCCGTGTGTGCAAAACATTTTTCAAAAATACAATTGACATCACTGACCGGCCTATTAGAACAATATTAGACAAAAAAGGAAAAGAAGGGTTTGTAACGGAAGATATGCGCGGAAAACACAAGAACCACAAAAAAGTTGATGATGCTATAAAAGAAGACATAAGAAAACACATTGAATCAATACCAAAAATTGAGAGTCATTACATTCGAAAAAACAGTACCCGCGATTATATTGAAGGAGGTAAAACTATTTCTGACCTTCATAGAGATTACGTTCAACAATGTAAAATTGGATGTAACGCTACCTATGTTACTGAAAACAACAAATTAACTATGACAGACATCAAGATTGTCAGAGTAGAAAAAACAACACCTTTTACTCTACAGTACAAAACAAGCTTTTCCGAAGAAGAAAAATATCAAATTGTTCCTATTCAAGAAAAATTTGGGAAAGAAGAGGAAGAAGGTGTGAGTGGAAGGAAAAGATCTGCAAGAAAGATGGAGAGAAAGAAACTGTTGTCGACCTGCAAAGGAGTGTCTTTGAACCAAATGTATAAAAAAAGACTTTCCATTCCTGAAAAAAAGAAAAAAGACTTACTATACTTACTGAACAACAAAACCATTCCTGGGTCTTGTGCTTTGTTTTATGACTCTCTTTGATACAAGCAATCTGTAAACGTAGTGTTACCTTTTTACTATTATAAAATTAATGTTTTAAGTTAATTGACTTTTACAAGTGAATAAAAGTTGTAATTAAATTGATTTTTTGTCACTTTACCTAGGCCTAAATCTAAATAGTTTACATTTAAATAAGAGGAATAACGACACAAGTCCATAATAATCATGGTGACAAATCAAAAATGAAAATAAAAAATTTGGGAAATAGCGACACAAGTCAAATAATTACATAAAAAAATATATATAATAAACATGAGACAAGCTAAAAAAGAATACTATATACAAAACTTAAGTTATTTATATATATATATTTAATAAAAAAATATCAATAAATATTCATTGCAAATATGTGGCAACATTTAACCAGTAAAAAACCCTTATATTTCATTTTGCTTTACTGTAAAATTAGCCAATTCCGACTTGTGTCACTTTTCTCCCAAGGGTGCGATATGATTAACATGGGAAAAGAGTATGCAGGTTTGCTGCCATGATAAGTACAAAAACCAAGATTTTTTACCATAAATGGATGAATCTCAACCAAATGAAGCTGAATACCAAGTTTCGTCCAAAATTATTGCTTAATAAGTGAAATATTAACACATCCCAATTCTCCATAAGATTAACATTGGAGCCCCAAAATACAATGTACTGTCTTTAGACTCTTCAATATCTCGGTAACCAATGGAGATAGAGCAAAGCTTCAAAATACTAAATTGTTTGTTTTTTTTAGCTAAATCCAATGGTCCAAGTAAAAATTTAAAATTTTTTAAAATTACACATGAAAAATACAAAAAACCCATTTTTTTGGTACAAAACCCCCCAAAACTACCCCTTCCGGTAGGTCGATATGTCTGGTTTACGAACTCATCCGAATAAACGTAGGATTACACATCTCTACCAAATTTGGTGTCGATCGGACCGTTTTTACGAGAGTTATCGTGCCTAGGGACACATACATATATATATATATATATATATATATATATATATATATATATATATATATATACATATATATATACATATATATATACATATATATATATAAAAATTTTAATGACTATTATTTTTGGTCTCTGGGCACCTAAAAACGAAAAAGTAACATGGTCCCGGGCTTAGGTCTTACCATGAGACCTACGGTAATAGCTTATTCCCTATGGGAAATTCGCTAAAACGTTACCATACCAACATTTTTATAGGGATATTTATTATTACTAATTCCTCATACACCTAAATTTTCATAAATGGAAAAAATATTATATGGTTTTAACAAGAAACGAGATATGCGCGACAAGAAACAATTCTTTATTCCCTCAACACTAAAGAACGAAAGTAGTAGGCCCAACGTACATAAAAGTTGGACGGTTACATTTTTCATTCGATTATAAGGGAGTCTGAGACAGTCGATAAGATGATTTATTGTGTATACACAAAAATATACACAAAAATGTATTGTGGAAAGTGACATTTAATGTTTTATCACTTTTTTTATAATATTAATTATTTGGCCTTTTCAATTATGTTTCTTCATTTATAACTTTGCACATGACTGTTTTACTTATAAGTTTTGAACAAGCAAACAAAAGTAACATAATCTCTATTATTTTTTTATACCATACACGTATTAAAAAAATTTTACATTATTAAACGATAAATACTTTGAGTTTTCTTACATTTCAGTCCTCATCGAATTGCTATCACTTACCAACATAAATAAATATAGCATAATTAGAACACTTTTAGGGCTATGTGTTAGAAATAAACTGTGTAAAAATCCTAAAAGTGTTTTAATTAATCTATACTTATTTAATACGCTAAGGGGTTTTTTGTCTTGAGAACTCCTCCTACAATTCTCAACCGATTTTCAAGTTTTTGGTGTCGTTGGATAGGGCTTAGTCTGAAGTTGTTTCCGCCAAAAATTGATGAAAATCGGACTTAAAATAAGGGCGCTATCCAAAAATTAAATTTGAAATTTTCCCATTAGAATAACATTGAGATCGGTTTGAGCATTTTAAACATCTGTTAACGTTCAGCTGTAGTTTTTGTTGATCACTGATATTCACATGGATTGGTCGGATTTCATTGATCTAGAAATAAATGTAACTTTTCTATTGTATGAAAATAAATTGCTCAATGTTGAGCAACACGTGCACTAGTTCTTACTAAATGACACATGAAAGTTTAAGGGAAATAAATAAATGTAGTATAACCAATATAACAATAATCGATCCCAAATCTTTGATCTCAGTTGCGGCGTGACTAGAAAATTTGTCTTCTACGACAAGTCAACTATCAATTGGAAAAAATCTGTATTTATAAACATATTATTTAAAAGGTCTCAGTAATGAGGTAAGTTAGACAGCAAAAAGCTGCCCAAGAAGCTGTGAAATTAAATGAAGATTTTACATTGCTTTGGTTTAAATTTCCACATCTGGTAATATTTTAGTGCAAAATTGAATAAATGGCGTAGTAATTTTAATTGTGCTAAGCTTCTGCGTATATTGATTTTGATTTGACTTATGTTTTAATTCTCTTGATTATGCACTTTTTTCACAATAAATAAATACACATATTACTGAGAAAATGTTTTATATTTCATACATAAAGAAAATATATGCTTTATGTTGACAGTTAAGGTTGTATAGTAACTTTAAATAAACTCCCATTTAGCAGAAAAAATAACGACTGCAAAAATAAATGTAAGTAATACATACATACATCGTATGGCTTTCATAGCCAGCCACCATCTTAAAGATGATAATAATAATAAAATAAATTGTATTGTAAATTGTTGTAAGTAATTAAACATGCTAACAACATTAAAAAAAAATCAACCTGATTTTGAGCGCAAATTGCAAAACAAAATGATTCTACACAAAATTATACTTTTACTAGAACATTTAAAGATCTAATAATCCGTTAATTTAATAGTAAATGTTTAAAGAGTTGTAGTTGGACGTGAAAGGCGAAAGTGTACAGTTGGCGAATGCGCCTTAAATTGGGCAAATAGGCAAAACTGAAACTGCACTCATTTTGCCTAACGCACCCAACACTGAGACGCAGTCCACAAAATAATTACCGTAATTTATTGGGGTACAGTAATAGCCTGTTAGATAAAGACCAGGAATTATTGATTTCATTCTGTACAATACTACATTAAACATTGAAAATGGCTATACTAGGATTTGACTACTTGTAGATGGCTTTTTACTTGTGCACATTTGGTAGTTGTTTTTTTGAGCTTTCCATTATTTTCTCGTATTTGATCAAACTATAGGGTACCAAGTCTTTGAATCCTCTTTGGTCACATTATCTAAGTTTCAGTCGAACGAAAACTAGGGATATGCTTTATACATATTTATTACAGTTTTCAAACTAATCTTCCACTGTTGGAGAAATGGAACAATCGGAGTTTTAATTGAGAACATTAAATCATTTCGAAATTATAGAACTACTGTTCCTACATGTTTCAGTTTAACTTAGTTTATAAAAAGGAATAACCGGGCCTAAAAAAATCGCGTTTCCAGTCAAGAAACAAATATTAAACTTATAGTATTTCGAAGGAAGTAGAAGATAGCTTGATATAGAATTGTTATTAAATAAGATTCTGAGAGATATGGAACCATTATGGAGTAAATATAGGCCTACTATAATTTAAATGGTACTTTTTATATAGGGTAGAAACTAATAGTAATGACTCTGATAGATAAATAGAAAGTAAAATGCTCTTTATTCACTAAGAGTTGCTGAGTGTTATGTCACTTTTACACATTTTATGTCCTTAAATTGTAATTTTATATGAGCTATATATTACTTTCTAAAAGTATTAAAAGTATTTCCAAACGAAATTGTAATAAAATTAAATTTTGTTCTAAAGCAAACCCTTTGACAAATTCTTCGCAGATTTTATTAAAATCTGATTGAAACATTTTTTTTCTGATCTGTTATAAAATGATTTTTTCCAAATCATTTCAGGTAATTTCTTCACTTTCCACCTGGTTAACATAGTAACAAAAAGCGCCTCTGCCCGCCCGTGTAACGTTGTCAATGTCGGCCACCACGACACCACGTGGGGCTCATTATTCCCCAGCGTATTTATCTAACCCACTTGCGACCCACGCCGTCCCGGGGCCAGCGGTCCAACAAAGCCCGTGGGGCCCACACTCACACATCGGCCAAGGGCCAGGGGTGGATCTCTCTGGGCCGCAGACGCGCCGCTAGGGATGTCGAGAAAAAACATCAAACGAGCAGATTGAGAAAATAACTTTTTCCTACCACGGCATGGGAATAATTGCATTGCCACACCTGTAACCCCTATGCAAAACAGTTCATTTCGGGTTTCCGTTTATTTCCCGCTCTAGAGCGGCAATTATTCTTTACCGCACGCTAGATAAAACAGCAGTTTTAAATCAGCTGTTTATTACAAACCATGCTATAGCTGTTATTCATTGTTGTCGTTTAGTAATTGCTTCTTTTTTAGTTTGAGGTTATGTTTGATAGTTAACATTATGTTCCAACAGAAACAAATAAATAATAATCTAAATGACATTTTGTATACAATAAAACATGTAATATGTAACAATTATGTTGGTAGGTAAAATCTTGTGTGTACGAGCGCAAATAGTCATTGCCGCTCTCGAATTGTTTGGCCGCACTCAGCTGACGCTTCGTGCGGCCATCTACAATTCTCGAGTGGCAATGACGACCTTTACGCTCTTATTACACAAATAGCTATTATTACTATAAAAGTTACGAGTGAACTGGGTGATTTGGTAGCGTATTGGTTATCTCGCCAGACTTCTGGACCGTTTTAGCTAAGTCATATTAAAAAGACATATTAAAAAAGAAATTGTCGTCTAAATTGCTACATCTAAATGTTTATTCTAGTATATATCATGATATAAAATATAATCGCCTGCGGCTCGATGGGGGCTCCACCCCCATGCCCCCTTAAGGGTTGTCCCGATTTAGTTATAAAATATATCTTATAACTAATAATTGCTTAAAATAATAATTGTCAAATAGTCATAGATGTAATTGAACATACAGAGTATTATTCTATTTTAAAAGAATTTTGAGAATTTCATATCAGTACAGGAAAACAATTGATCGATATTGCCGATAGTATTGAAACAAAACATCAATATAGATGTTCCAATGTATCAAAAGCCAAATATTTTTATTTCTACAGTATTCTATTGCCACCCCTAGTAGCTGCCGCCCGCACCACGCCTGGAGGTGACTGACTCATTCGCACCTCTGGGTGGCCTCAGCCGCCGCCCCTGGGGGTATACGACCCACAACCCGAGACCTGGAGAATCCCTTATAATAGGGGCAACTTTCCACCGTAAATCTCGCATAGTCGATGAGGGTCCTGCCTTTCAATGGAACGAGAGTCCAAGTCTTAACTTTCCTTGGGTGTAAATTATATTGGATCTTCGGCAAACATCTTGTGATGTTTTCGAGGGAAGTAAAATCTTTTAAAATTTGCCTTTTTGTTGAGAAATCCAAATATTTTTAACAGTATGCATAGAAAGGAAAGACATTTTTCACATAGAACTGATATTTTTCAGAACTTATTTGTTTTTAAAATAACTAGACATATTACCCATAGGATAATATATTGATGCTATACCTAATTTTTATGATTTTCACAATTTTTCGCACTCACAGCAACAGAAATACGGTTCGTAGATCATCCATACGCACCATATATACCCATGTGTCAGGAGACTTCAAAGTTTTCCAATTTGTAATAATAAGTAAAGCCAAACCTCATTCATTCTGTGCGTTTATGACCTGAGGAAAGTTTTCAGGTATATACAATTATAAATTATATAGTTGGCTATTAGTAGTTGTTATTAATTCTTACCTACTGACCGGTCCAATTAATGACTCAGGACTAAGAACGGAAGACTCATATGACTCATATGACTCATATATGACTTCTTACAAAGCTCTTTACGGTACTCCCCTTCCATATACTGCTTGCTCACCACTGGCAATCCAACTTTTACTTGAATGCTATTTAAGAATAAACAACAAGTTCAAATTCGCTTCTAATTTAATTGTCTTTTTTGTTTATTTCTACTCCAAAGGGATTTTGTTAGGAGTGTCGTACTATGGTTGTACTAATGCACCTTAAACGCTTTTATGGGAAGGCGGTCCAAACCCAAGTGTGGTGGACATCCCGGGAATCGAACCCATGACCTCTTGAACTAAAGCCCAAGACGCTAAACGTTAGGCTAGCGAGATGCGTTGTCTTGTCATGTGTGCAGTTTTCCCAACACTAACCTAACAGATTTGTCTCAGGAACAGATTTCACCTAACGGCTACCCTGATCGTGAGTTCCTGCTATATTTTATGCAAAGTCGCATCCGTTACGACCATCACCCACCGGCGGCGTCATGAAGTCATTTTTCCCTCCCGCCGCCGCCTTTGTGTGTGTGTGTGCGTGTGTGTGTGTGTGTGTGTGCGCGTGTGTATGTCGCGGGACCCGCGGTAACTCTGCCCCAACGAGAGGCCCCGGCCACGCCCGCCATTGTGCGGGACCACCCGGGCCGCCCGGCAACACTGACACCGACACTTCTGCTGCCGCGACGGCACTTGTGGCTCCGATCAAGATCACCTGATAAAGAAATTCTGGACACCTTGGATCAACCTGTTATGGAAAACAAATTTAAGAATTGGTTCATTCTCCAGCAAAAACAAATAATGGAGGTGGTTGAATGAACTTCAGCAAAAAGGAAACCTAAGAGTGAATGGTTAAATTTTAGGGGGGAAATGAATTTTTAAATTCATTTTATTAAGAGACTCCACTATGAAAAGATCAATAGGTTCAGCTAAACTGGTTCTAATATAGAATAGTTCGAAATCAAAAGCAGTTTTCTTCAAAAATTAATTTTTTCGTTAAAAATAATTATAAAAAGTATTGCAATTCAAACTCTCTTTACTGTCACAAAACTTTTTGAGCATTTAGCAAATTCTCTATAAACAGACATCATCGAAACCAAAAAGACTTTTTCACAACTAAGACAAAATAAATTATTACAAAAATGAGATTTGAATGCTTAGCCCACTACTTAGAATTTAAATAAGATAAAGTTGAATAAAATACATTTTTCAAACATTCCAAACATTCCTTAAGTAGTCCCACTATTTTTAGTCTATTAGACTTGATTTGGATCTTGACACTACCCGTTAGATTGTTAAAAAATGTCTTTCCCATACTTAACTTGGACCCTTTCAAAAATAAAGATAAATTATGAGTGTGTACTGACGATTTTATTTGGGCCTCGTAGGGATCTAAATATATCGGAATTTTCCTCAACAAACCACAAACAAGAATATATATATAACGGCTGGGTTAATTAACTTAAGCTTTCTGAAAGTCGGTCTACACGAATCTCTCGCGTTGAAAAATTTCGTGAACCTAATAAACTTTTCTGAATTTTGAGAATCTTACTTGTAATCTCAGTAGATTTCCCATAGAGTATTTCAATTCCGTAGCTAGCAAGTAGTATGAGTAGGCCTATTCATATAAGACACTGTCAAATTAGTTCGCAAATCAGTGGTGTCACTCCAAAAAACATCTGAAAACGAGCTGAGTCTAAGGTCTTCTCTATTATTTGAAAATAGTTTTTAAAATTTAGATTATGATGAATGACCACGACCAGCCCCAAAAACTTAAAAGAAAATTTAGATTCAATTTCACATGATTGTACCTCTACTCTGAAAATTGTTGGATTGCTACTATGTGCTGTTTGCAATTTAATGAGCCTTCTTGTCCCACAGGTTGATTTGAACCCTTTACATTGAATTCGTTTTGTCAATTCATTTAAAATGCTCAAAGTAAACATTTGAAGATTTGCTTTTATAGTTAGTTATCTGCATATCTGCATAAAACTAGGTTGAATTTTATGTTAAAACTTATATATACTCTTACATAATTCAGTTTTAGGCCGGAATTGCACTATCATAGTTCTGTGACACAGATCTATTACCATGTTTCTTTGATCAGAAGTATTACAGTGTAATGGATCAAATATTATAATAGTTCAACTATTATCATATGAAGTACAGAAAAAAATTTATATTCATTTTACAAACAAAATAACAATAATAATAAACAAATTTTAAAATAACATAAACAAAATAACCGTATTTTATTTATTTTTTAATAAAGTTATTTGCTTAATCTGTACTACTTGTGGATTTCACATCCATCACAAATCGTAAGTTTGATCAGTGAATTGTAACAAAATGTCTTTTATATTACTTTGAAAATGATTAATTTTACTTGAAGACATTGCAATTAAAACTATCCCTAACAAAGATCACGGGAGATTGTTGAAAAACCAAGATGAAGTATTTACATTGCTTATACTGTAAATAATTCGTTATATTTTATTTTTTATGATCTTGATGTATTAGCAAAATTAATTTTTTAAACATGTCAATCTAACACCATAAGCATGTCTCAGTATAAAAAACCAAATAAACTGATGTGACAGTTTAAGGGGACGCATAAACAATTAGTTATTCGACCAAATTAATAACCTAATTTACATTTTACTTTATTTAAAAAAATAAAAATATTTACCATTAGGTGTTTTCAGGAGTAACAAAGATAAATATTTATATAACACATGTTTCACAAAAGACTTAAAAACTTTATATAATTTTATTGGAAGGACCTACAGTGGTGGTTTTAGTGTCAACTTGTGAGAAATAATCTAAGTTTTGGATATCGTTCAGTACTTCTAAATTCTGCCTATATAAGAGAGGTAGTGGCAGTTACTCTAAAACGACTGCCCGTACCGGTACTAGAGTATGAGTTCCATCTTCGATGGTTCAGTATGATTTTTTTTTTTTAAGAAAAACTAACGTTTTCAAGACGGATCAAGTTTTGCGTTTTGTAGAACACGGACTCTTAAAAAAAATAAAAAATAATAATAATAATAATAAATAAACAAATCAAATAAAATAAAAATAACGCCCTTCTAACATGATCGCGAATCAAATGAAGGGTGCCATTTAAACGCAATTGCCACTAGCGCTCAAGTCGGTAAAATTCCATACTAGTGAACTGTGTATGTAAGAACCTGAAATTATTTCCTACAAATGCGAAAGAATTCTCCTTATAAAACATGAGTAAAAAGTTAGGTCTATGTAAAAGCATAAAATAAATATGGAGCTGATGATGTAACAAAACTTAGTATTTGGGAGCACTGTAATAACTGTAATTTATTTATCTATTATGTTAGATTTAATATTTGTCCATGTTCTTATGGGGGGTATATATTTTGGGGGAACGAATATTAAGCAGAAAACATCAACATAAACATATAGATAGTAGACTAAATAACTGAATTTCAGTAGTTTTCATTTAGCCATGCCATTATAACTTTACAAAAATTGTGAGCCCTCCATCTTTCTGATAATATCATTACGTTTGGGGCTGTTTATGCTTGTTATAAGTGTTGGAGTTTGTCATAAATTGTTATACGTTTTAAGAGAGTTTAATTAAGTAATAAATACTACTACACTGAGAAAAATGTCTTGTGGTGTCCACAAAAAAAAATGAGTCCGTCACATTAAAAACTGTTATTTGCAGACCGAGAAGCAATCTTGAGGATACCACTAGACAGGTCTAGTGTCATGACTCCAGCCACGGCTAGCGTGCTCAACAGGATATCCTAGGCTATACACGTGACGTCACAACCTGATGACGTAATAACTATCTCTTTAATTCTTGAGGTAACAGACATACTGCTCTGGTGTGCATTACACTCTGCCTAGTTGGAACCACAGTACTGTCTGGTGCCAGACCCCAGCCAGCTAGCAGCCACCTCTCTTCGCGTCTAGTTTGCGTTCCACCCTTTCTAGTTGCGACCACAGTACTGTCTAGTGCCAGACCCCAGCCAGCTAGCAGCCACCTCTCTTCGCGTCTAGTTTGCGTTCCACCCTTTCTAGTTGCGACCACAGTACTGTCTAGTGCTAGACCCCAGCCAGCTAGCAGCCACCTCTCTCCGCGTCTAGTACGTGTTCCACCCTTTCTAGTTGCGACCACAGTACTGTCTAGTGCCAAACCCCTGCCAGCACATTCTCTCTACTCAAGTAGGCTATGTACAATCACAACCTAAATGACAACACCAAATAAATTCAATACACTATAGGAAAACTATTTTTACTGTCCCCAATAACAATAATTTCTCTTAAAATATTGTACTTCATACCAAAGGCAAGGAAATATATGCTCACTAGTTTAATGGGTAGCTCGCCTTAGACTACTGCAGCTATATAAGTAGGCTACAAGCACAGATTACAAACTAAAAGACGTCATACGTTAATATATTTTATCTTATAAATAGGGTGAAAAACCGGCTACCATATTATTTCACTTCTGTTGTGGTATAAAAATTCAATTTTTTATGTTAAAACTTCGTAAAATTAGTAAAAACCATCTTTATGACAAGTATAACAAAAAGTTATCCCGTGATAAATAAGTAGAAGTAATCCTAGCATCAGTGCTTTATTTTTTTCTGGTTTTCAAGTGCGAAACTAAAATTTTTTAACATGGGATGTACTTATTCGGTTCTGTATAGTTGTCAATACCTACATTTATACCAATAATTTAGTATACGTGTTGCTCGAAATCGAGCAATTAATTTTAATACAGTACAAATGTTACTTTAGCTCTAAATCAATGAATCCGACCAATCCAATGATGTGAATATCTGTAATCATCAACTACTAAATTAAACAAATACAACATGAAGAATTTGTTCAGATACAATACAAATAGTCCAGTAAATCTGTAAGAAAATATGGGGTAGCTGTAAAAAAGGTCGGGTGGTTTTGATTTTTTGTTAACTCTATCGGTGAACAGTTGGTTTTACAGAAAATACTACTTTATTGAATTAAAGAAGAGCAAATTTGTGACAGTTGAAACCCAACACCATGTAGGCCTATGTAGGGTAAATAATTTCCGAAATAGTACATACCTTCACAATAAAACAATTAAATTAATATGGATCTTGTTACCAGTAAAACCATATACAGTAAAATAAACTCTCGTTAAAAAACATCATAGTATCGAGTTTCTCTGCTGTTTTATATATTTTTGGGCTGCCGAATTTGAAACTGAAGTTTGCCCTAAAATTTCTCTTGTGCTTTCCGAGATATTTGCAAAAAACATAGACGTTTTGGCATTGGCACTTTTTTAGTATTTTGCTTATTTTTTCAGAAAACATCTATTACTTGCTATTAAACCCACAAACGTGCAGTAAAGCCGCGTTTACACCGGAGTTGGAGACCGGAGTTGCAGACTTTTATCGGCAATCTCGATTGCAGACGCACTAAAACAACTGCAACTCGCGTTGCCGACCGGAGTTGCAGACCGAATTTTCGAGTCGGAGACCGAATTTTGGTTTTCCGACCGGAGTCGGTAAAGATCAAAGGCGGTTGCCAACCCCGGTCGGCAACCCGAGTTGCAGCGCCTATTTGATCTGCAACTTGAGTCTGCAACCAACCCCGCCACCCCTCTCGCCCATCGGCTACGTCGCTACGTCACTTCCTCTCCCACCAATCGGCATTATACATACTGACTAATGGCTCGGTTGTAGGTTGCGGTCGCAGAAGCAAACTGTGTACAGTTGCAAGCACAGGTTGCAAACTTCTGTCTGCAACTAGCGTCTGCAATCGAGATTGCCGATAAAAGTCTGCAATTCCGGTCTCCAACTCCGGTGTAAACGCGGCTTAACCCTGCTTATTTTTTTCCAGCTAAAATTACTTTGAGTGTGCACATTACACATTTTACAAAAATTAGCGTTTAACACTCAATAAAACGATATAAGATTAATAGTTTTTAAATAGTTTTGACCGATTAATTTAATCATAACAAAATTTATGATTTTTTTCTCTCCATAATCCATTGATAAGTACCAATTTGAAGTAAACACTGTATTGTCGATTATTATGTCTGGGAATATAAGTATTTAAATATCATTAGAAGTGTTAAAACTATTCATCAAAATAATATAGGCTATGCCCGTGTTTTATAAGTTTTGATAAGTTTTTATTTATTTATTTATTTTTATTTTTTACCATTATTTTTTCTCGCTTGGCAATACGCTCATCAATCACTATTGCAGTTTAACATGAACTTACCGATTTATATTACGAAAAATATTTCAATTAGCATTTAAAATAAAATCTAAAGATATCTATATTATTTATATTTTCAGTAATATAAATCAGTAAGCTCACGTTAAGCTGAAATTGTGATCCCTGGGCGTATTGCTAAGCAAGGAGAAAAAACTGCTGAAAGCAAAACAGAACTTATCCATACTCATAAAAAAACTATGAAACTAAAATCATTGTAATAAATATTTAACACTTATAAAATTATAATTATACATAAAATATTTATATAAGTATGATATTTAAATAAAATATCAATACCTAATACAAACGATTCAGTAAAACTATTCATTAAACTACTCACGACTGTTACAAGGGATGTCGGTCCTTTATTCCACTGCTGTGTTGATCGAAGCATTTATAAGAGAGTAGAGCTAATTATTTTACTTAGCGAATAAACTTAACAATTCCGTTAACTCACTTTTAAATTCTCCTGTAAGCAGGAGAGCACCCACTATATCAATATATCACTATATCACTATCTTGAGACAGGGACCTCACATAGTGCACCCACTCATCGAGTAGCTTCTTCGAGTAAGTTTCTTCGTCCATAACGACAACTTAGGAACTAATAGACACTTAGAAACTCACTTTATAACTTAGGAATAGGTCCTGATCCCAGGGCTGTAAATTTGGAACTAAAAGACGGAATGGAGAGGATCAGACCGAGAATGATGCAACCATGCATCTGCGCAAGCGCGGTTATTTGTCAAACGCATAGTAATCTTGAGCCCACCACGGGTACGGCTGGGGTACGTTGCACACCCTAGCATTGGCTGGGTGTTCAGTCTTTAAAGTTTGTTTGCACTACGCTTTATTAACTGGGGGCGTTACAAGAAAACTAGTGTAATGTAAGGCTCTAGATTTCTAGAGTAAACAAATGTCACTAGTATGATCTAGGGTTAACTATTACGTCATTGATTAACATACACCAGCTTGGCTTGTGGTGCCAACATGTATAGCATGGGTAACGCATAGAATCTAGTTTCAACAGTTTTTACATTATACCACTAGAGGTGGGCCCAAGCCAGAAGGTGTGTTTCTGGTGTTTGCCCCAGTCGGCATGTAGCTACAACAAGAATCCTGTTAAATCAGTAATAACATGCAATCTAGGGTATGGATTTTTCTCAGTGTACACAGAGGAATAATTACAAATTTCGATGATATTATATTTAAGTTGTACATTTTAATTTGCACATCTTCAAAAGATTTAGCTAAGCTCTTTTTAGCGAATTTCCCTATAGGGAATACGCTATTACGGTAGTAGCCATGGTAAGACCTAAGCCCAGGACCACTTTACTTTTTCATTTTGAGGTCCCCAGAAGCCAAAAACACCATTCGTTCATTTTCATATATATGTATATATATATATATATATATATATATCAATATATGACTTTATATATATATATATATATATATATGACTATATATATATATATATATATATATATATATATATATATATATCTATCTATATATCTATGTGTCCGTGGCACTGATAACTTTTGAAGGGGACCTCCGATTTTGATGAAATTTGGTATGGAGGTGTAAAACCAGGTCTATTTTCATGAGTTCGCGAACCAGCATTGTCGGGTTATGGGAACGGGGTTTTATGGGGTTTCAAAGGGGTCAAAAATGGGTTTTTTGCATTTTTGGACCATAATTTTTAAAATTCATCAATTTTAACTGAAACCATTTAAAAGAGCTTAAAAAACAAACAATTTGGTATTTTGAATTTTTATCATAGCATAACTGGTTACGGGGAAAATCCAAAAATGTGTTTTCCATGTTATTCTTATGGGAAATCAAGAAAACCATATATCTTGCTTATTTATTGACATAACTTAATCAAATTTGGTATGTACATTATCTATATAAGGTTTGACTTATACTTGCTTACAAAACCCATATGGTGGCAAACCTACATTACACCCCCATGGGATTTATGGGGAAAATAAAAAATTGCCAGAGTTTGATACAATTTTGTGTTTACATTCACCAATTATTGATTAACTTGGATTTTCTAACACCCAATGGCAGGAAACCTACATACTCGATCCTATGGTGTTTTTATGGGGAAAGTAAATAATCTGAAATTCCATTGGAAATTCGCTGAGTACGCAGGTCTGCTGCGACGGGGGTATATTTTGTTTATACGCATACAATATTTTATAGCTTTGCTGTTCGAAAAATATTAGAGCATCTTGCACTTCTTGTTTTAAAGAGATTTAAGCTAGTTTTGTGTTTTCATTAAGTTAGTATCGTAACACCTAAGCTCAGCTGATTGACAACAATGCAGTCTACATACAATAGAATAAGGTACAAAAACAATTAAGTAATAAGTGCATGTCAGCAAAAGAAGTGACAGTGCGTCTCATGAGATTTAAGCATATCCAAGAAGCACACTGCCCTCCCGCAGTCCAGACTTTTCATATGAACATTTCGAAGACATGCATCTAATGTAGAAAGTATCAAGAGGTCATATACACTTTTTGTGAAAGAGGGATAGTGTGCGCTACACATTGCATGTTAACCAAATCTGGAACGAACTAAAATGTTGCCTAGAATATTTAGGTTACCCGAGTGGCACATTTAGAGGTGTATTGAGTTTGAACATAGTTGTAAAAAATACATGGTGTTTCAGAACTCAGTACCAATATTTTAGGGCGTTGTTCCTCGGTTAGAAACATATAAAAATATCATATTTAAATTGTCCGGAAGTCTTTAGTTACTCACACAGCCGCTATTTTGTTTTTCACATAATACTTTTTATTTCCGTAACGGATAGTTGTATTCAGTTCATATTTGGTATGAATCTTAATGAATCATACCAATGTACATTTCCAAGAAAAAAAAAATGAATTTTTTCCACTGTATATTTTTAAAATAGCGGCCATTTAAAAATTTCAAACTAAAATATCTCTAAATCGGTAAATTTCATAAAAATTTTACAAGACACAAAAAAGTTGACATATTAAATTGCCTAACAATTGGTATCAAGTTTGTAAAGATCTGGCAACAAATAACGGAGTTATTGCGATTTTTCTTCATAAAAACATTGATTTTGCATTAAAGTCAATGCAAATTAAGGCCATTTTAACAGCAAAATCAATGTTTTCATGGAGAATCGCAATAACTCCGTTATTTGTTGTTGGATCCTTACAAACTTGGTCCTATTAGTTAGATAATTTAATTTGTCAACTTTTTTGTGTCTTGTAAAATTTTTATAAAATTTACCGATTTTGAGATATTTAGGTTTGAAATTTTTAAATGGCCGCCATTTTGAAAATATACAGTGGAAAAATTCATTTTTTTCTTGAAGATGTACATTAGTATGATAAAGATTCATACCCAATATGAACTGAATACAACCATCCGTTACGGAAATAAAAATTATTATGTGAAAAAAAAAATGGCGGCTGTGTGAGTAACTAAAGACTTTCAGACAATTTAAATATGATATTTTGATATGTTTCTAACCCAGGAACAATGCCCTAAAATATTAGTAGGGAGTTCTGAAACACCCTGTATAAAAAGATCACTTGTTAAAACGTAAAATAAAACATTATCCTACTATCATTGGTTTTAACACTATTCAGTTTTTATCATCAGGCCAGCAAGACTGTGGACACCCGGTTTTTTTTCATATTATACTATTTGGTAAGAAATTTTATTTTTATTGGACATAATTTTCATATTCTCTGATAACTTAATGTGAAATAAAGTGAGAATAATTTTAACTTTGGTAATTAAAAAATTTTGAGTCTATATAAAATGTTAAGAGATATTTTTTAATTTTATTGAGCCCATAAATATTAGATTCTAATTAAATAAAGCCATGTTATAAAACAAAACAAAAATTAAACCTTGTATGAGTCTAAAATGCAATAAATAAACTGATGTGACAGCTTAAGGGAACGCATAAACAATTATTGATTCGACCAAATTAATAACTTAATTTACATTTTACTTTATTTAAAAAATAAAGTAATAAAACACACTTAACATGTCTTAGTTAACCAGTTTTATGAGATTTATATTGACATAATGTGCTATTTTCTCTTAATTAAAATCTAAAATCTTAGTACTGTACAGTAAATAATATTTTTAATGTAGCCTATATGACTTAAATATAGGCCTCAACCTCAAATATGTTCACACCAGTGACGGTATGATAGAGACTAATTTGAAGACTCAAATTACTAAGAAGTTTTAAATTTCATTAACTACCTAAATAAATTAAAACAAAAAAAAAACATTGATTAAAATATAGTTTACGGTATTGTTAAAAAAGTAGTTTTATATAAAGTAAAGATTTATTTCTTTTGTTTATTACTTTTCAGCAACCAATTAAAAAAATAATTCTTAAAAGTTATATGCTTCAAAACGATTTATTCTTTAAGTTAGATTCTTACTAAATAAAGTGTCAGTAATAAAACTCTCCGTTTTCTAATTTCACTATGTTTATTCACATATATGAAATACACTAAGTTGTTATTTGTTAAATTTTGGTGGCTTGACGCTATTCCTGTACAAATAATGTACTTTTTAAAATAAATAATGTACTACCTATTGACAATCGACTAATAAAATAATACTTATTTAAATTAATACAGTTTGTCAAATTTTAATTGAAATGCCCCCGTAGACCTGAGTATTCAGCGAATTTTTCAGATTATTTTCAATAAAATAAGTTATGAAATAAATCAATGAAATGTTGGGAGTACTTATAACTTCTGTTGATATTACATACAATAAAATTCAAAACTTAAATTACATTTTACATAGATTATTAATTATTATTATAATTTTTAAGGGATAGTAAAAAAGTGCATCGAAATTAGTGTCATGCGAAAAGTTCCCATATTTTCCTGTCCAACAGTTACCATATGTTTACAAGTAGGTCTACCAAATATATTACCAACAACTACAGGAAAACATCAGAAATCATATGGACTAAGTAAGATTAACAGGTCCGGCAGGCACTGGATACACTAGCTCCTTAGCTATAATACTATATGGAATTTACTGTTTTGGTGTGCTAGCAGGGTTTTTTAGGCAAATATTAGTCATACTTATAGAATGTACTTACCTTCATACAAAAATTTACATAGTTATGGTGGTGAATAAACCTCGTATAAAGATTTTTGCTTCCTCCTAATTTTAATAATTTTAGAATACTATGTTTTCGGATACAGCTCACAAGTAGTTGAGCAGGTTGATAACGTTAAACATCAATGTTCAAAGTAACCGTTGAACCCTTGCATGTTTGATTTTTATATTGTTTACATTTATCTGTTCCATTAAAATTGAAATTTAATTTTTGCAGTATAATTAATTCAATTCAATTTCTTGCCAATCAATTTTATATTTGTGCTGATTGAAAAGTTTATAATGTCATTATTTACACTATTATTTAGGCTACTCTAGTGAAAATTTTTTAATTGTTCACAATTTTCAATAATTTAAAATATTTTTATTTTATATTGGACAACACAAAGCCTGTTACTAACAGTGTTTGTCGCAAAGACCTTATGCAAACTAACTAGGCCTACTTTGCTTATTTTTGCAAACAACTATATTTTAACTACTGTATTTTAAAATGACAAACTGTATAAGCGCATGTCCGAAATCTTTAGGACTACCTTTTAAATTTATCATTTAATTTACTTCATCTTTTAAATAATAGTGATGGTAAAAATGCCAAAATAATAGCAATCATTGTATTCATGTAGGTCTTTCACAAGTAAATTTCAACTATTGAGAATAAGTCGTTCAATCAAAATTGAGATATATTTCACATAATTTTTATCTGTTTTGATTGAAAAAAACACACACACACACTTTTTACAAGCTTTTACTTTAAACACCAAATTCTTATTCAAAGGTGCAGTAAATAACAAACATTTTCTGCAAACAAATTTTGTCACATACTGCAAAGGAGATTAATGATATATATTCCATAAACAAACATTTATTTTTGGTGTAAGGCACTTTGTAAACATTTTACTTTGTCTGTCTCTATGAACACTGTATGTAGGAAATTTTTGACTAAATCAGATTTGTAGGAGTATATTATTGGTCTACCTCTGAAACACGAATAACAAAATGTTAAGTATATTTTGTCGGAATATTTATTGTTGTTGCAAAGTATTTGTCATATACTTTTTGTTTTGTTATTTTATTTTTGATTTGAGAAAATGTTTTTAATTTCGTACATAAAAAATTGAATGGCATTGTTTTTACGAACAAATTACATTGGGGCCTACTTATTTTGTAGGGTGAGAGTGCATTAAGACTAACCGGAATGTAATTTGTCTTTTAGTCTATTATTAGCTAGTATATTACTAAAGCATCATTACACTTTTAAACTAGTTTGACAATCTCACCAAAAAGTCAATGTTACGGTCATACTAATTATGTCATTTATAAAATTTACCTGCAGGATCCAAATTGCAAGGGAAACATCCCTAATGACTTCCCTCCTGTATGCCACCCAGCTCGTCAGCATCGTAATATATGTAATAAGACGAAAATGTCCTATTATGGGTCGGAACCGGATTATCCTCTAATTAAGACACTCCGGATGATCGTAATCGGCGCGGCGGTATCGGGCGAGGAGTGTTGTCCGCCGGCGGTGGTCCTCGGCGACGGCGACCTATCCATCACACCACCTCACCCGTTACGCGGCCGATTACACTAAATTCAAACATAATACAAGTAATTAGGAGCGGCGTGACAGAAATATCGGCAGTGCAGGTAATTAGCGATGTGGCTTATAAAGTACGGTTAGCGACGCCGACAAAGGAGAGGTGGCGCAATAAAAAAGATATAACAATCAAAACACAACATGAGAAACTCGTTTGTGTGGCAGGAGGGAGTGATCGGGGGAGAACGGAGGAGTGTGATTGGTCGAGAGGATGAGGCCGCGCCCCCCGCCCCGCCCCCCGGAGCAACACTCCTCGCTAGTAATTTATTAAGTGGCCACTCTCCGAGTGGGAACGACTGTCGATCCTCGGCTCCTCTTATTCTTTGTGTTTGTGTTCGTGCCGGGATGTCGTGTGAGATGTTGCGCGGGATCGCCATCAAGATTTATGTGATTTTTTGATCGGGACTGTGATTTTGTTGAACGTTGAGGAATACTTTGTTCGATGTGTATGTTTGGACATTATAAGTTAGCAGTGATTGTAAACAGGTGTTATTGACATGGCCTACTGATGTTGGTGAAGTATACATTGTAGTTATAAGAGAGTAGTTTGTTTGCAGACGTAAGCGGGCCACGGGAAGCGGTTATCGGGGTTGCGGTGAACCGCAGTTTAGCTGTACGGGTATCTTTATAGACACTGAACCATTTATGGTCTTGTTCCGAGTGACTTTATTGGGGCCGTTCGTGTTATCATTACTACAGTCTGGCCAACCGCACAGCTGTAAACGCCAGTGGTACCCCTATAACAGTTAATGGACTTTCTGTCGTAAAATGATCTGTTGGCTTCCCGTATAAGTTACGAGTGAACGGATCGTCATAGCGGGAATTTCCCCCGCGATGAGTTGCTGAAGATGGCTACAGGAGGGCCGATAGACGAAGAGAATTCACTCGATTCGAGAGAAGAGGCGAGGATGAAGACTTCGGGACTTTGTGTGAAGAACGGGTTTGCAGGAGAACTAAGATACGCGGAAGAGTATCAAACGAGTCCAGAATCTTCGGAAAGCTTACGACCACGAGGGACGTTTACGGATGAGGAGGAAGACGAAATCAGCGTAGGAATACCTTCACCGGCCCCAGAGAGGCTGGACGGATACCACTCGGACGAGGACAGCTGCTCGAGGAGACCGGAGTCGCCGCTGATATCGAGGACGTCCTTCCCCGAGGAGAGATCCTCCGGTGACGAGGTGGACCAAAGTGACGACAGAACGTCATCACTATCGTCAGCGTCCACGACCATCCACTGTCGGCGACCCTCGCACACGTGTTCCTCCGAGGACGACGGCGAGCACCGAGACGACGAGTACTTCAAACCGCTCAAGAAACTCAAGATGATGCAGATAGATAAAGTCAGCTATAGCATAAACCGATCAAAAACACCAAAGAGAATCCACAGACCTCAAGCGCACAGTCCGAAAGAATCGATCCCTAGAAGAGCGAGTTCCGAGGAGTCCTCCGGATCGAATGGAGTTAAGTCGTTTTCAATTTTAGACATTTTAAATCACAGACCTTCAAAAGGTGTTAGGTTAGAAGAACCCAGAGACACGGTAGTTCCTACGAGGATAGTGAGGCCGTGGGACTATGGAGGGTTGGAGGATCCAGGAGTTTCATGCATCCCGCCCCCCGCACACCGAGGGCTGATCCCCCCGCCGCCTCCGCTGCTGCTCGAGAGGTACCACAGGGTGCATCAGCACCTGAGGCCCAAGTCCGCTGACCTGTACGATACGTCAGCTTCCACCTGCAGCTCCTCGGGGAGATCCTCGACGGGCGGCAGCGACTGCTGCACCTCCCCCGACCTACCACCACGACGCGCCCAGCCGCCCCCGAGGCCCAAGGGGAAGCAGCCCTCCGCCTCGCCGCTGGACGCGCTCTTCCAGATGACCAGCAAGACGTTCGAGGAGCTCAACGGAGAAGCTGGACCAGGTATGTCAACCAGTCAAGTCAGGGTGAAGGATTAAAAAAGCATGCTTATAGTTTGAATTAAGAATTTATTTCATACTTAAGTAAATTATCACCGGCAACAGTCAATTTAACTATATCGAAAAATAACACAGTAATACACAAAGGGGGTCAATATAATAGTCTATATATGGCCTCCAGAACAAGCAATATAACAATACAGTGAAAGCGATAATGCAGGAGCTACAATAATAAACAAATAATAAAAATAAATTTGAATAGTAAAAATTAGTAATTACTAGTCCTAATTGTTTATAATACTTTATGGCAATAATTGAATCAATAACTCAACTGAACAGTTTGAAAAAAAATTTTTTGACCAAACGGTTATCCCTTTCTGGGGCAATTACATTCGTCTTTGCATAGAACATTAAAAACACAAAAGACAACTGCTGCATTCATTGTGGACTACGGAGGGAATAGTTTGATAAAGTTTTTGTTAGGACTAAGAGTAACTGTGGTTAAATTGTAAAGCCTTTTACAATATTCTACTGTTCCATTAGTCGGACCAACGAAGGGAAAAGGTCTGATGTTTCCAACTTGTAATGAGTATTAAATACTCAATATATCTTGTTATTGAAACTTATTTTTTGTAATAGCTACAACAAACATTTACATTTGCACATTGTATTTCTAAACAGGCCTAGCTCCAAACTTTTTTATCACACATTTACTAAGTAGGTAAATCCCCTCTAAAAACACGAACGACAGTGCAATATTTAAAAAATACAATTAAAAATATAAGTTTGTAAAATTTAATACAGTTCATTTGCTTGCACAGTTCTAAGAAACAAACGTACCGAATACTATAGTTTTATTGAATATAAATCGCTTTTGATTCTATGATGAGAGTATCGAAGGTGAAAAGAAAAAATATTATCACCAAATGTTGAGAGAAAAACATCGGTTTTAATCAGGATACTTTAAAATATATACCTATTTTAAATATACTTTAAATACGATGCTATATACGTTCGTATTCGTCTCAAAATACGATAATTAGGGAAAATTTAAAGATTAAATTCACTATTTTCTTTGTGTACTATGTTGTAAAAAAACGTTTAGACATATTTTTTTATTATTAATTAAATACAGTAATTTATTATAAAGATTGTAGGATTGTATTAATATGAAAGCAAGTATTAAAAGAATAATAATTTGCAATGTACATTATATCGATCCATTCTGTTAGCTTACTTAATAGGACTAACCCTCCTTTGTTATAGAATAAGCATAAACCATTAAATTACACATTACATCGGTCAAAGGCTAAATGACAGTTTAAAAGATTTGATAAGTTCATGTAGCGAAGTCATAAGTTTATATACTTCATAATTTACATTTATATTTCATAATTTAATAAGTCATAAGTTGGAAAAACTGACCAACTATGTGCTGATAAACTCCTCATAAAATGTTTTAGTCGTATAACCCTTATAGTTTTTTACTTATAATGGCCAAAATACATATTATGCATATTGAAACCTTTTAAATCGCCTAAAATATTGCATATAATTATCATTGAATGTGAAATAGATCAAACGAAACATTTTTTATATCATTATTCATATTAAATCAGTTGTAAGAAATATTATTTTTAACAATAGTAGCCTATCTAAATAAATCATTAGTTTTTAATAATATAACTAACTATTTTATTTATTACTTTACTATGATCTATAGCTTAATTATTGAAAAACAATAAAACAATTTTGTAAAAAATCTTCATTAATCTTAAATCTTATAAAATTCCACTAAAAAGTCCGCTTTTTCTGCCGGACTTATTAGGTATTAACTTGTCGCGGACTATTGTGTCATTTTCACATTGAAATTCATAAGCGATATAACTTAATAATTTAGATTAATTAATTGCAAAGAAATGACAATAATGTTATTTTATTATAGACAGTTTAAAGCACAAGATCCATTTTCATTTTTAATCAAATACTTTTCACTAATTATTTTGCTGTCTCTTTGAAATTAACAAAAGTATATGAGAATGTATAAACACAATTAATTAAGAAAATATACACAAAAATATTAGTGAAAAAACACTGCACGGGAATAAAATTCAATATAACAGAAGTAACCTTTGTTCTAAAATAAACGAATTTATACTTTGTTTATCTCGTAAAAGAGTGCATTAAGGCAATTAAGGAGAAAACTACTGAACAAACCGTAGTTACTTTGTTTGTCAATAGATTAGTTATTAGAAAAGAAAAACATGGAATCCCTGAGAAATGAAAGATAACTCTGTAAAATTAAACCTTATTTACCAATCTAAGACTTTATTTTGTCGATTTATTTACAGCTCCATGTGACCCAAATTCTACACTAAAATTTGACACCACTGCTGATTTATAAAGTAATTTTTGTGTACAAAGCAGACAACAAATGATTCAAACAAAAGGAAGCAAAAAGTACAAAGCTAGTAAACATTAACATGTGACACTAAAAAAATTTTGTTAATAGTCTATATAGTAATTATTTTGGGTGATTTCATATTAACTTATATGTCATGGAATAATTTGTTAAGAAATAGCCTATGTGTTAGTATATTAATCATCAGAAGTAAAATTGTTAGTATATTAATCACCAGAATAGCCTACTAAAAATTTTGTAAAAAAATACAGATATTTCATAAATATTATTGTTCCATTGTATTTTAGACGTTATTTCATTGCATTTTATACAACATTTAGTTAAGTAGGCCTAATTGAAATATCTATCTCAAATATTACACATACACTTTTATATGCATCAGTAAAATTATTCCATTACCTACTTCAATTGCTGAAGAAATAGCATTATTACACGTGAGACCAACTACACCATCCGGATTTTCAGGAAACTGTATAATAATTGAACTTACAACGTGTTTTTCTAAATTACATAATAATTTTAAAGATTACCTGTCATTTTTACGGGGTTTTATCTCGTCTTTTTATATAAATATCAAAATAATTTCAAAATTCAATCGGAAAACTAAACCTCAAAATTTTTAATAGTTCCATCTATACAAAAGTAGTCTAATACGGTAATAAAGAAATAATTAATCTTCTAATGTAGAAATATATTTTTTAGAAAACGCACGTTTTGGATATAGGAAATTATTTTACACTTTAAATTAAACATATTAATTATTATGATTTGGGTTTGGAGAACCCTGCTGTTTATTAAATTTAATTTTGTACATAGATGTAATGAATACTGACTGACCTTTAACCATCCACCATAGGATTTGCTTAACTCTATGCACGATAAACCTGCATGACGTTTTTATACAAATTTCCAATGAATTCAAGAGTTTTCGCTGATCTACCCGTAAACATTTTTAAATAAATTTTCAGCGAAGTTGAAATGTTGTGTTCCTTATGTATGACTAAATGTAGCCTAAAATTCTAGTTATATGTATTTTAAATATTCGACTACGTAATGCAACGATGATTTTGGTATTTCTCCTCTAAATCTTCTTTTTAAACTACCGTGGGCCTACCTTTGAATCAAACTTTACTATAGTAATACTTAATTTACCAAAACTTATGTTTAAAAATAAAATGCCGTTAATTAAATACATTTACTATAGTTATCGGGGAAAACATTGGAAATTAAATCGTTAAAATTGTTATTCTTAAAATTATCGCGCGTTTCCATAATGGTCAATTACATACAATTATATAGTTTGTCTACTTAAAATCTATAAGTTTTAAGTACCGTTTCTTTAAAAATTTCCAACAAAACATTATCCTAGGATTTAAATATTTCACAAAATCGGGTAGTTATTGATTGTAATAGTTTAATTAATTGTAAGAATAGTTTCGATTGAATGCAGAGATTTGATGCGTAAGATAAATCTATTATTTAAGGTATTTTCATAAAAAAAACTTTGATATAATTTTAGCTTTGTTTGTATGAGAAAAAACTATATTTTTATAATATAAACAAATGTGTTTACTGTTAAGCATTTATAAAGAAACAAAGCAGAATTTTCATTTTATATTTTAGCCACAAACCCTAGTTTAATAAGTTATAGGAGGAAATAAAATTACTTAATTTTCTAAGGTTGTGATAGAGTTTTACATTATACACATTTATTTTTCATAAATAACTATCTATATAATTTATTTTTAATTTTTTATAAATATTTTTATAAATATAAATTTTTTATAATAATTTTATTTATAAATATTTATATTTATAAAAAATATAAATTATAAATTATTTTTTATAAGAATTTTGATATGTAAAAGGAAATCTCCGCAAAATAGAAGTACGACTAGGGAATAAAGTTAATTAAAAAATAATTTATTTAATTTTTATTGCTTAGGGAATAATAAATACACTTTGACCTCAATCTAATTTAAGTTACCAATTATTTAAAATTAGTTTTAAAGGATTATTTCCACCGAAAGAAAATAATTTGAGAAATTGAAACTATATTTGAAACACATAATTGAAATTATATGTACATCATTATTTTTTTTAATTCCACTTTAAAATAACCAACATAACTGAAATAACGTTGTTTTAATAAATCACAGCCCTCCCGGCTTATAATACATTTGTTTCTACTCTACTACGTATCGTTTAAATAAAAATGAGTTTTTAACAAATGTGAAAAAGTAGAAGAAACGCATTTGGCCTAAAACAAATAAATAATAATAATAATAATAATAAACGAAGAAAGCGCATATAAATGTTGTATGGGCTGATAAATGATACAGAGGGGGAAACGTATTCAAACAGTAAAAATAATATGTATTATTTATAGGATAGGATCAACCAGAAATGGCCGGTGTCTATGTAAAAAATTAAAATATTTCGACCGCTTTTTATGTTAGAGCTTAAAATAAAGCTCTTGAATAGTGCTCATGCAACGTTAAAGCATTTGTTCTGTTTGAAATTAGTTTTTCTGTAGCTAATAAGCCTATCTTAAAATTACTGAAATCTTAAGAATAAAAAGGGTTTCTTCAGATTCGCAGAAGATAAGTCATGCGTTTAGGGGATATTTTTCACATCGATTAGCTCATGTAAAACATTGTGTAACCAATTCGCTTTACTAGGTGACATTACAACTATAGTGGAAAGGATTTCAGATTAGTGAAATAAATCACGTAGATCCAATAAGCGCTGATCTGACCCACTGAGCGACAAAGCCCCGGATTTATATTACAAGGGGCCTAATGACCGGAGATCCACATAGAGTCAATTTGATCTAGTCAATCCGGCCGGTCGAATGGTTCAATTTCCCACCCTCCCTCCCCCGTTTTTGTACCCGGCGGCGGCTCTGAGCTCGCTTCGCTCACTCGAAACAAAAACATTGTTTTTCCCTCCCGTCTCAAAGCGGCCGCCCTTCCAACTAATTGGGGACGAAGCCTGGCCCTAAACAGATCCGAGCTTGTCAAAATACGGCGTCTCGTCGGCGTTAATGCTTGTTAGAAGTTTCTTATGCACGGTTATGTTGGGAGAGTAACTAGAATACGGCCATCTGGACCCAATGCGGCATGAAACAACACTTTAAACTAAGAAACTATTCGATTTTGAACGATTACTTTAATTTACATAAATAGTAGCCTATTAAAAATATGTAACCTTATACTACAATAACGTTAGCGTTTGTCAAATAGGCCTAACAAAAAAACATTTTTTTAGTGCATAGTTTTTGGGTAGAGTTCAGATATGTTTTACTTTATTGATGAATATAGCCATTTGTAAAATTAATATAATGAATTTAAAAATTCTTATATTAAGCTGGAATTGGAAAATTTGCTTGAAAATGCCAATAATTCTAAAAATTTCGACTGGTTGTTAACAAATATATTAGTTATTTATTTTTCAGCTTTGGTGATTATGGAAATTTTATCAAATAAATCCAGGATTCCAAAAGTACTGATAATGTTTTATGAAACATTTACGTCAGCCTTTATAGGCTAAACGTGACTTAACGCGCTTTTAAAAACTACCATATCCTACTAATATTATAAATGTGAATATCCTGTCGTTTGTTAGACTTTCACGCTAAAACTATTCAACCGATCATCATGAAACTTTGTATACATATTCTTGGAGGTATCAGAAGTAACATAGGACACTTTTTATTTTAAAAGAATTATTTTTTCAGAATAAAAAAAAACTATTGTATAAAAAATGTGAAAATAATTTTTTTTAAATTTTTTTTTATTGTATTTGCTAAGAAACAGATTCAATGAAAATTTCCAATAAAAGTTGTCCAGCGTTTTCTTATATAGGGTGAGCAGCGTGAGAGCGAGTGAGCGTAGCGAACGAACTTAACCTGAGGAGTTAACGCGAGCGTAGCCGTGGGGAAAAGCTAGTTGTATAAAATTTTCTCTGAGAGCTTTCGTTTGGTAATTTATTTGTATAATGATTGGGTCCTTTTTTGACAAAAACCTACAACACTTCTGATTTATTAATTTAGACATTTTTATTGATTGTGAAATTAACGTTTTTATTTAACCAGTACTTGAAATACTTATGCGAGTTAAAGAATTGTTCAAAATATATTGTAAAAGAGTCTCAATATTATCTCTGTTTGATGTTAATTTCTACCTTAACTGTCCACCAAACTTGTTAGCCTCGAGAAAAAAATATAACTGACTGGTTATATACTGAACCACACACACTATATGATCAAATTTTCATTTCGATACATAATAAAGAAGCACAGTAATTAATGACGTATTAATGCACAAAGCAATAAATAATTTTAATGCTGGTAAAAATTACAGTAGGCCTAATATTTAATTCAAATAAGCTATGACTAAAATATAATTCATTAGTTGATTTAATAAAAAAATATAAATAAAAAATCCCAACACCCTCTTGCAAATAACAGTAGGTCTAGAATTTTTCCTGCAATAGAGACACAAGACAAGGTCCTTTTTGGATAACGATTATTAAATAAATGTGAAAATTTAATTGTTTTATGTAGCCTATTTTCTCGATCACAATATTTAATTTTATTTTAAGTCTTACCTTTATGTTAATTTGTAATTAATCTATTTTTTAAAGTTCAATAAAAGATTTTGGTCAAGTGTACGGGTTTACCTAATCCCAACAAATATAGCCTAATGTACAAGAGTAAAACTTGAATAAAATATTAAAAGTTATTTCGTAAGACAGACGCTCCAAAACATAATAAACCCAAAAAATATTTATCCGTTTATTTTAATCGATTAAACCCTCCCATTTCAGTAGCCCAAACGAATTAGTTTTAAAAGAAGTTTTCCTGAAGTACAGAAAGGGTTAAGTGGCCATTTAGGGTTTAAAGTCGATCGTTTTTGACAATCGCCGTTGTAAACGAGATCCTTTTCGGCCACAAAGGTGGGCCAGCGGAGTTGAATGGGCTCAAGTGGTTCGGAGCCAGCTCAGCCCATTGTGGGTCGGGGACACCTCAGGCTCGTTTTTCGACACCTCCTCGAGAGCTTCTCGAGCGCCGCGTGTCAAAACACGGTTAATCCTGCGGCCCGCAGCGGCGAGATCAAAGGAACTTCGGGTACAGTCGGCTACCCGCGCCGGACATCGGGCAGTGGGCACCAGCGTAGCCGCCTGGAGAGAATTGGCAACGCTGCGCGAGGGTGTCATTGCGCTGCTAGATGGGGAATCGCAGTTTTGGCAAAGTGCTTATAAATTAGACATGAATCACTTTTAAGTCATGAGATTCCTCATAAAATTTACTCCAGAATATGCCCCAGCATACAGTAAATAATAACTTTACAGTTTTAAGAAGTTACAACATTTTCTTTCTGTTTTAAAGACAATGGTTTTAGTTATTTACTGTGGCCTTAACCTTCAAAAATTCTGATAAAACAAAAAAAAAAAAAAACATTGTAGAGTAAGTTTTCCCGAAACATGCTTATACACTACAAAAGTATGGAATAAAATGCGGCAGAAGGTTTTAATTCATTAAGTGGTCTAACACATAATTTATATTGCCTGCCGTGCCTGGTGGCCATTTAGCTATAGGTACTGTGTTTTACAAATTGTAGAGGCAAAAATGTCTAGTAAATTATATGTTGTAGGGAACTTTATGAGGAATATTAAGATATAAAAATCATTTGTAGAAATATATTGAATAATGTCGTATCCATAGGCACTTAATCAAAACTTTGTGATTCCATATTTGGAGTAAAATTACTCCCCTAATCTTCAGTACTGCAGTGTTGCCAGATCGAACAACAGGACTCTCTTTCAAGATGGCTAATTCATAGATGGCACTAGGCAATGACAACACTGAGCGACAATGCAAATCTTATGTCTAGTTCTTCTTAGCTAAAGAAGTTTGGCTTGAGTAAAACGTCATTGTACTCACAGATAAATAAACGACAATCAACAAGGTTAAAAGACGAATTTGTTATCGACGACTTTTTTAACTAAGTAATTTGTGTATTATGTAATCCACAATAAGGAACGTTCGATTTCTTCTGAACCAGAAAAATTCTATACGATTTTTGATCATTCTCAGAATTACATTGCTCCTTGGGGCGGATGAATGAACCAATAAGAGAAACATTGAGAGCAAATGTCAAATTAGAGAACACGTTCAAATAAGCAAAGAAAATTGGAAAGTGGGCTAGACATCAAGAGAGATTGCCGCTAAATAAAGGTAGTTTTTGGAGGCTCGCAATTTGCGTAGAGAAAGTAGCCGGGTCTAATACGGAGGCCAACTGTCGCCGTCGTGGGCTCACAATTAACCCGGCTAAAAACTGAGCGTGATTGCTATATTGCTGGATGAGGCTCATGAGGCTCTTGTGTTGACCTCGGGATGATAGCGCGTGTGCACCGTTATGAATAAAAGCACTAATTTTGTACCGTTTTGGTTTAATTTATTTAGATTTAGAAAAATGTAAAATATGACTCACCTGGAGTAGGCTACCTATAGGTCTTACTTAAGGTACTTACCTATAGGGTTTTGTAAATCTCTTATAGCGTCGTATAGATTTGTTAAACATGTCTTTCTTAGTTTCCAAATATGTCTTCCCGCAAAATATTTGATTCGGTTTATAGTTTGATGAACGTTGGTCTCAACATTTCGTAAATTATTGAAAATGTCTCTTATAAATTCCATATACTTGAAGTTCATCTTGAAAAGTAGTAACTAAATTGGAACCAGTAAGATAATTTGTAATTGAATTTACACAATTTAAGAGTCTGCAGTACCTACGACATTTCCGTATTTTGTCCCATAAGAACAATGTTAAATTTGAAACTGAAACATAACTGTGAGTTTTCTTTTTCGTCTGAAAATTACAAACTTTATGTAATTTTAAATGTTACGATAGTGTCTTTCATTTGACGTGATTGAAAGTTAATTAAAAAAAAAACTATACACTTGAATAACGAATAAAAAACAATGTATATTATCACCATTTTTAAACCATGTTAAACCATTTTTAGGGGGTTTATTAAAAAAACTATCCACGTCACATGAACCGCTATACCATTATTGTGAACATATTCAAGTTTCATGCGAATCCGATGCAAGATTATCGAGATAAAGTGTTTTAAAGACACCTATAATTAACATTGTTCTTATGGGACTAAAAATCAAGATAGCGGAGGTAGGCCTACTGCAGATCTTCAAAGGAAATAATCATTCCTAATTGTATTAAATAATTTATAATAATATGTGTTTATAATAATACATAATACTTATCCAATAGCTGGGATTGCCTCACATTTAATGAAAACTGAGGTCGTTTTGACGGTTAAATTAATGCTTAATGTTCGTATCTGCTTGTTTTTGTTTTAATTTAGCCTATATGCATTTGTTTTCGTTGGGACGTGTATGAGAGATACCCCAGATCGAGGCCCACCCTCTTGTGCGGTGTATCAACCCCCTCTTGACATTTTGCCGAGTCACCTGATGGATGATGTTGAAATCTGATGGCCCATTTCCACCCGATAGGCCACCTAACAGACCGATATATACAAGAAAATCTTTTCAACAAAATATTTCTCTTAAATCAAATTCAATGTGCTATAAAACTATAATACAAAATTTTCAATTCAATCAATTGTAAACATTTTTTGACTATCCAAAACTTGATGCATTTAGAGGAGAGGAAGAAAGGGTAGAATAAAATACAATTTAAAAGTATTCGATCTCTAACTATCTATAGAGTTCAATGAACGGATTTTGAAGTTTGGCATCCTTATACATTTGTTTCCCTTGAGTGAAATGAATACATTATTAATTGTAAATAAAACCTAAGGTAAAGTGGTTAAAAACAAATACACTCATTGTTTAATTTGTTTATTTAAGTTTACCAAGTCAAACTGCACCTTTGAGATTTTGGGGTACATTTTTTTAACTATATCTTAGAAGGAGTTTTCACTCCAAAAAAGATAGTTATCAGTCCCCGGTTACATTATACCATCGGCGCGTTATCTTCCACTAAACTTCCCTTTCGCCTTTTGAGTTATAAGACGATAAAACATTTAGTAAGTGCTTAAATAGCCTACTATAATTAATTTTGTTCCGACTCCCGTCAATACCCCTAGCTTTTTCACTGCCAACATACATCAGTGACCTCACGATAGCATCAGGATCTGCTGGCGGAACTCTGCTGGATACAGCACTGTACCCCACGACGTGGTTTATAGCTATCCCGCCACTTCCCCGTCCATTGTTCAGAGGATTGTACCGCCGCACTTCAACGGCACTTCGCTTTCAACATTATTGTTCAAAGTTTATTGCAGTTAGAGTTATCCGTCAGTTCCTTATCGTTGTAGAGGCGAGTTCTGCAAAGCTATCAGTAGTTGGGATTTTTTGTTATACTGAGCTGTGAAATAAGGGTTTCCGGAGTATAGTTTTTAAATGATTCATTGCCTCGGTTTATAGAACAAAGGTAAGGATTTATTGAATCATACATATTACAGTCGAAACTACGTTCTCTATGAACCGATCATCACAATTGGTGACAAAGTAAAAGAAATTGATTGTCGAATATTTGCATGATTTCCTTCAAATGCAAGTTTTTCCTTGGTGTTACATTCTATAGCTCTTCTAAGGTTTTTCAACTAAAATTCAATTTAAAAGTTTTTCCAGCTTTAAAAAGGTAATCAGTAAGAAGTGTGTAACTGTTTTTATAACTTAATTTGGCATACCATATTTTTATTCCCTTTTTAGCGAACCACAGCACGGTAATATGGTAATATCAAAATGGTAATATCAATACAATCTGCTCGTCAAACCACAGAGAAATCCTAGCTCAAAAACAGCATTAGTGTGCATGGTGTGTGTTTCTTTTGCATTTTGCATGGTTTGCAAACTGTAGATTAATTAGAATTAAGGATAATGACGGTATCCAGTGCATGCTTGTAGGCCTAATGCTTGACGACAATAAATATTGTTTATTCATTGCTTACCTACGTATGATATAGGAATCCTGTAAAAGGACACTGATCAACGATTTTGCTCTAAAATAAGCAATTTTTTATATGTTTTTATTAACATTGTTTACACCTTAAAACTACCTAATATTTTTTATATTCAGTTTCAAATTAGCTGTTTTTAATTGAGAATCAAGATTAGCCTGTAATTTCTGGCGGCGAAGGGAAGATTTTAACGATGGTTACTTTTCTCGTTAAAGGAATCTTACTAGAAATCTGTCATGGCGGTCATTAGTCATCGGAGGTGTATTGTTTTGCGGATTCGCGGCAGACCATTAGCCTGTGTCCCGCTGCGTCGCTAATGATCAGCTGATCGATTGTTGGCTCTATCAGCTGACATAAATGGCGCGAAACTTGTTTTGTTTGACGCTATTGTTGTGGTGGCACCACTTGATCTTGCCGCTCGACCCAGCGACGTTGCCGGACCAGGGCGATATGAGAATGCACCGCGTTTTGTGAATTGTGTTAAATTGAAAATAAAAAATTATTAAATGTAAAGCGTTACAATGACATACGAAAATTTAGAATTGAAAATTAAAATAAATAAAGGTATTGATACCAAAACAGTATAAAAAAAAGTTATATGCCAGCTATAAGCCGCTCAAAAGATGTCTTCCCTTTTTGTGGGGTATAGTTTGTTGATTTTTAAAAAACAATCAGGGTTATTTCAACGGTGCGGTAATGAATCTCAAATTACGAATTCTGCTCGCCTCACATTGCGATGGAAACGGATTTGAAACAATCAATCAGAAAATTATAAACTTTTTTGTAACTTTAGGTAGTAACTTGTGTTACACCTTTTTGGTGAATCTTCCTATAGCGAATAACTTATGAAAGTAGAAGTGAATGTTAGACCTAAGCAAATAACCATAATGCTTTTTAGTTTTGCAAACCCTTTAATACAAAATAAAAAAAAATAAAAAAAATAAAAAAAATATAAAAAATACAATTTGTTCAACTTAATAAAACAACATGTCTGGAGGGGTAGTTTTTCTTGGGGAAGTATTCTGCGAGTAGAATTCTGGGGGTAGTTTTCTGGCCCTAGAAATATTACGAATATGGCTTGGATTATTCATTATAGAAATAAATTTACAAGAGCGTAACCATCATCGATCGAAGTAGAATATAATGTCTTCTCTCCATAACTACGCGACCGGAAAATTATACCCATACCTGTGACGTAAAAAAGACGTGGCATTTTTTTCTGGGGGTAGAATTCCGGCGCCCCCACTGGAGAGTTGGGCTCAAAACATTTGACCACTTAATAAAACCAAACACTCTTAATTTGACTAAAAAAAATCAATTTGGATAGTCTCTCCGATGTTACAAATTCGCTCCATTACATCCAGTACCTATGTTGCGTGTTAGGCTTACTCGATGTTTTTCATTATTACTTACCTATGATTTGATTTCATTGTTATAGAGGAAATCCTTTACATGTGTTACTGCTGTAAAAAATAAAAAAATATTCACTTATTAGTACCATTTTCGACGTTAGTGCGCATATGGGGGGGGGGGGGCAACTTCACGGACCTGGCTATATACCATAGTCTCTCATACTGCTGCAATTTATTCACAACTAAAAACCAAACTATAAAAATACTGAAGTTAAGTTTTTTAATAAATAGTGTGGTAAACAAAATTGCAAATAAATATTAATATTTTTTCATGGTATTGCTGGAATATGTTTATATTTGCAAATTGTTGGATGGTTTAATTTACTTTTGTTTACTCTTATTGTGATTTAATACAAATATTTTTTATTTGTATTATATCAAGACAAATCAATTTTTATTAATTTTAACTATGGCCCTAAGTCCCTAGAGAATTCGAATTTTACTCGGTCAAAAGACTACTCGTCGTCTTTAAGGATGAAATACAGTTTAACACCAATTACCTTAGATGTAAATGTTCAAAAGCAATTTACCCAATGTCAAAACTTGAAATTAACTGAAATACCAAAACAAAGCTTTCTCAAGTTTGTTATTTCAATTCAAGCGGTTATCAGTAATTTATTTTCTTAACGATGTATAAAAACACAATTTACTCGATGTTCGATCCAAGAGCAATTTTAATAACTCTTTGATTTGAAATAAAACATTAGATAAACTGCAAATAAAAAGTAAATAAAAATTAACTGCTGTAAATAAATTGACTACCATTTAGCGTGTTGTTTTGGAGAGATCTTCTTATGACACGTATATTTTTTTTACAAAAACGAAATATTTGACTACTTTTTACAAAGGTTCCAATGCCTTTTATAAAATATTTAAATTCGATCTTAAAAAAAGAATTGTAAATTTGACTGAGGTTAATACACAATTTATTGTGAACCAGTCGGATCCAAAATAAAGGTATAAGTAATAAATGTCCGGGTAACGTTCCCTTGTGCTTTAAAAAATAAAGTAAAATCCAATTTGTGGCCCCTGGATAATGTTAGAACAATTGAAATATTTTTAAAAATCAGCAGTGAAATAGGTACCTGTTCTATACCGCAGTAGGCCTAGTCGTTAAGTCAATTTCAATCATAGAAAAACTAACTAGGTACCTGATAAGGTTTTCTATGATGTAATTTAAGAAATTAGCTTGACAGAAAATTTGAATAATATTTTTATCGTATTTTAAGTTTCTAATGGACCTCACCGAGAATTTTGTAACTAATTAAGCCACAAATTGTGTAAAATAATGAAATAAACATTCCATTATGTGATAAGTAAATCCAACATGGCGACCCTCTTAACCCGTCGCTAACCTCAGTTGCATCTGAGCACCTCCAGATATGCGGAACCCACGGCGCGGCGCGACGGTCGGGTCGATGTTTTCAGCCCGGGCAGTAGGTCGGCTACAATAGCGGGCCTGGAAGGTTATGAAGTTATTAAGCGGTCGGCGCGGCGGCCTCTTTGGGACCACACACCTCAGCTTCCAATTAGGAGGCCGCGCTCTTTCATCTCGCCGCCGCGCGCCCTCTACCGCCCGTCCTGCAAACATCGGTCCAAAGCACTGCGCATGCCCAGTGCGACTCCCGCGTTTTGAATGTGTTTACGGTGGAAATTCGTGCTGGATTTCGTTTCACTAATTGTGTAGGGCCTACTCACATTTAGAGATGGCTAAATGAAGCATAGGAGTAGGCTATGATTTCAATTTGAGTGTTGCCCTTTGAAACATCTGGAAATTTCCGGTAAATGCAGGCTAATTTATGCATTATTTTGAACTCGTAATGCTAGCACATGGTAAATATATCATATTTTCTTATGTTATTACGGGTCCCTAAAAACATTCTGCTTTGAAAAAATCTGGGGAAATTTGTTTAGTACAGATTATGATTTTTTAACTATTCCCAAGTTTTGTTTCAAGCCCTCCGATGGCAAAAAAATTTAAACACAGCGATAGACGGTCTAATTTAGGAGTTCTACACGTTTTCGTCCATGTAGGCTACCCACTCCTGGGGCCAAATCAATTTCAACTGTGAGTCAAAATCCGTATGTTTGTAATATTAAATGATTAATAGTAGGCCCTAAGTAATAATATGGAATTTTAATTTTTTGTTTTACATTACTATTTTAGACGTCAACTGATCTTTATATTATCAAAATTATAATAAAGGTATCATAGCGATAAAGGATTCTTAACCTGCTTCGAGTCCATTATTATGATTCAAATGTCCGAGTAAACATTTGTTGGAAATTGAAAATATTACCGATGTGAATAATGTTTTACGTGCAGTTAGAAAGCCATAAATTGAACACAACGAATGAATGAATAATACAAATGGTCATTTCTTATGACCACTTGTAAAAAGTAGATTTTGGACTGCTCTTTATAAATATGTATGAAGTTCAGGCGATTTGCGTTGAATAAATAATTCATGCCTCCCAACGTGGACCTCAACTCTTAGTGCTGAGACACAAATTAATCTTATTCTAATAAAAATATTAGACATGTAGGACGCATTCAATTAACAAATTGTGGATAGTAAAAAAAATATAATAGTTTTTAATCATTTTCTCAATGTTAAACTGCTAAAAAATGTATTTACAGCTTCCGATAGTTATAAGTAACATCTCTTTTTAAATAACAAATAAACACTTACCTTTATAAGCAAATTAGTTCCATAAAATTTTCTGTGCATGTGTTTAATTTGTTTGTCGGTTTTGTTCTATAAGGAATGTTTATTTACAAGTTTCATTTTTTATGGATAACTAGCGACAGTCCGGACCTCCGACTGACTCCCGTCACTGACAGTAACCGGCGTAACGTCAGTTGCCACCTCACGCATCTCATGTCATGAGTATGAAGCCCCGCGTGTGTGGCCATGATAACTAGCGACTGTCCGGACCTCCGACTGACTCCCGTCACTGACAGTAACCGGCGTAACGTCAGTTGCCACCTCACGCATCTCATGTCATGAGTATGAAGCCCCGCGTGTGTGGCCATGATAACTAGCGACTGTCCGGACCTCCGACTGACTACCGTCACTGACAGTAACCGGCATGACGTCAGTTGCCGCCTCACGCATCTCATGTCATGAGTATGTAGTACCGCGTGTGTGGCCATGATAACTAGCGACTGTCCGGACCTCCGACTGACTACCGTCACTGACAGTAACCGGCGTGACGTCAGTTGCCACCTCACGCATCTCATGTCATGAGTATGTAGCGCCGCGTGTGTGGCCGTGATAACTAGCGACTGTCCGGACCTCCGACTGACTACCGTCACTGACAGTAACCGGCGTGACGTCAGTTGCCGCCTCACGCATCTCATGTCATGAGCATGTAGCCCCGTGTAAGTGGCCATGATAACTAGCGACTGTCCGGACCTCCGACTGACTACCGTCACTGACAGTAACCGGCGTGACGTCAGTTGCCACCTCGCGCATCTCATGTCATGAGTATGCAGCACCGCATGTGTCGCCATGATAACTAACGACTGTCCGGACCTCCGACTGACTACCGTCACTGACAGTAACCGGCGTGACGTCAGTTGCCACCTCACGCATCTCATGTCATGAGCATGTAGCCCCGTGTAAGTGGCCATGATAACTAGCGACTGTCCGGAACTCCGACTGACTACCGTCACTGACAGTAACCGGCGTGACGTCAGTTGCCACCTCACGCATCTCATGTCATGAGTATGTAGCCCCGCGTGTGTGGCCATGATAACTAGCGACTGTCCGGACCTCCGACTGACTACCGTCACTGACAGTAACCGGCGTGACGTCAGTTGCCACCTCGCGCATCTCATGTCATGAGTATGCAGCACCGCATGTGTCGCCATGATAACTAACGACTGTCCGGACCTCCGACTGACTACCGTCACTGACAGTAACCGGCGTGACGTCAGTTGCCACCTCACGCATCTCATGTCATGAGCATGTAGCCCCGTGTAAGTGGCCATGATAACTAGCGACTGTCCGGAACTCCGACTGACTACCGTCACTGACAGTAACCGGCGTGACGTCAGTTGCCACCTCGCGCATCTCATGTCATGAGTATGCAGCACCGCATGTGTCGCCATGATAACTAACGACTGTCCGGACCTCCGACTGACTACCGTCACTGACAGTAACCGGCGTGACGTCAGTTGCCACCTCACGCATCTCATGTCATGAGTATGTAGCCCCGCGTGTGTGGCCATGATAACTAGCGACTGTCCAGACCTCCGACTGACTACCGTCACTGACAGTAACCGGCGTGACGTCAGTTGCCACCTCACGCATCTCATGTCATGAGTATGTAGCGCCGCGTGTGTGGCCGTGATAACTAGCGACTGTCCGGACCTCCGACTGACTACCGTCACTGACAGTAACCGGCGTGACGTCAGTTGCCGCCTCACGCATCTCATGTCATGAGTATGCAGCACCGCATGTGTCGCCATGATAACTAACGACTGTCCGGACCTCCGACTGACTACCGTCACTGACAGTAACCGGCGTGACGTCAGTTGAAACCTCACGCATCTCATGTCATGAGTATGTAGCCCCGCGTGTGTGGCCATGATAACTAGCGACTGTCCGAACCTCCGACTGACTACCGTCACTGACAGTAACCGGCGTGACGTCAGTTGCCGCCTCACGCATCTCATGTCATGAGTATGCAGCACCGCATGTGTCGCCATGATAACTAACGACTGTCCGGACCTCCGACTGACTACCGTCACTGACAGTAACCGGCGTGACGTCAGTTGCCACCTCACGCATCTCATGTCATGAGTATGTAGCCCCGCGTGTGTGGCCATGATAACTAGCGACTGTCCGAACCTCCGACTGACTACCGTCACTGACAGTAACCGGCGTGACGTCAGTTGCCACCTCACGCATCTCATGTCATGAGTATGCAGCACCGCATGTGTCGCCATGATAACTAACGACTGTCCGGACCTCCGACTGACTACCGTCACTGACAGTAACCGGCGTGACGTCAGTTGCCACCTCACGCATCTCATGTCATGAGTATGTAGCGCCGCGTGTGTGGCCGTGATAACTAGCGACTGTCCGGACCTCCGACTGACTACCGTCACTGACAGTAACCGGCGTGACGTCAGTTGCCGCCTCACGCATCTCATGTCATGAGTATGCAGCCACGCATGTGTCGCCATGATAACTAACGACTGTCCGGACCTCCGACTGACTACCGTCACTGACAGTAACCGGCGTGACGTCAGTTGCCACCTCACGCATCTCATGTCATGAGTATGTAGCCCCGCGTGTGTGGCCATGATAACTAGCGACTGTCCGAACCTCCGACTGACTACCGTCACTGACAGTAACCGGCGTGACGTCAGTTGCCACCTCACGCATCTCATGTCATGAGTATGTAGCGCCGCGTGTGTGGCCGTGATAACTAGCGACTGTCCGGACCTCCGACTGACTACCGTCACTGACAGTAACCGGCGTGACGTCAGTTGCCGCCTCACGCATCTCATGTCATGAGTATGTAGCCCCGCGTGTGTGGCCGTGATAACTAGCGACTGTCCGGACCTCCGACTGACTACCGTCACTGACAGTAACCGGCGTGACGTCAGTTGCCACCTCACGCATCTCATGTCATGAGTATGTAGCGCCGCGTGTGTGGCCGTGATAACTAGCGACTGTCCGGACCTCCGACTGACTACCGTCACTGACAGTAACCGGCGTGACGTCAGTTGCCACCTCACGCATCTCATGTCATGAGTATGTAGCCCCGCGTGTGTGGCCGTGATAACTAGCGACTGTCCGGACCTCCGACTGACTACCGTCACTGACAGTAACCGGCGTGACGTCAGTTGCCACCTCACGCATCTCATGTCATAAGTATGTAGCGCCGCGTGTGTGGCCGTGATAACTAGCGACTGTCCGGACCTCCGACTGACTACCGTCACTGACAGTAACCGGCGTGACGTCAGTTGCCACCTCACGCATCTCATGTCATAAGTATGTAGCGCCGCGTGTGTGGCCGTGATAACTAGCGACTGTCCGGACCTCCGACTGACTACCGTCACTGACAGTAACCGGCGTGACGTCAGTTGCCACCTCACGCATCTCATGTCATGAGTATGTAGCGCCGCGTGTGTGGCCGTGATAACTAGCGACTGTCCGGACCTCCGACTGACTACCGTCACTGACAGTAACCGGCATGACGTCAGTTGCCGCCTCACGCATCTAATGTCATGAGTATGTAGCGCCGCGTGTGTGGCCGTGATAACTAGCGACTGTCCGGACCTCCGACTGACTACCGTCACTGACAGTAACCGGCATGACGTCAGTTGCCGCCTCACGCATCTCATGTCATGAGTATGTAGGCCCGCGTGTGTGGCCGTGATAACTAGCGACTGTCCGGACCTCCGACTGACTACCGTCACTGACAGTAACCGGCGTGACGTCAGTTGCCACCTCACGCATCTCATGTCATAAGTATGTAGCCCCGCGTGTGTGGCCATGATAACTAGCGACTGTCCGGACCTCCGACTGACTACCGTCACTGACAGTAACCGGCGTGACGTCAGTTGCCACCTCACGCATCTCATGTCATAAGTATGTAGCCCCGCGTGTGTGGCCATGATAACTAGCGACTGTCCGGACCTCCGACTGACTACCGCCACTGACAGTAACCGGCGTGACGTCAGTTGCCACCTCACGCATCTCATGTCATGAGTATGTAGCGCCGCGTGTGTGGCCGTGATAACTAGCGACTGTCCGGACCTCCGACTGACTACCGTCACTGACAGTAACCGGCGTGACGTCAGTTGCCACCTCACGCATCTCATGTCATGAGTATGTAGCGCCGCGTGTGTTACCGTGATAACTAGCGACTGTCCGGACCTCCGACTGACTACCGTCACTGACAGTAACCGGCGTGACGTCAGTTGCCACCTCACGCATCTCATGTCATAAGTATGTAGCCCCGCGTGTGTGGCCATGATAACTAGCGACTGTCCGGACCTCCGACTGACTACCGTCACTGACAGTAACCGGCGTGACGTCAGTTGCCACCTCACGCATCTCATGTCATAAGTATGTAGCCCCGCGTGTGTGGCCATGATAACTAGCGACTGTCCGGACCTCCGACTGACTACCGTCACTGACAGTAACCGGCGTGACGTCAGTTGCCACCTCACGCATCTCATGTCATGAGTATGTAGCGCCGCGTGTGTGGCCGTGATAACTAGCGACTGTCCGGACCTCCGACTGACTACCGTCACTGACAGTAACCGGCGTGACGTCAGTTGCCACCTCACGCATCTCATGTCATGAGTATGTAGCGCCGCGTGTGTGGCCGTGATAACTAGCGACTGTCCGGACCTCCGACTGACTACCGTCACTGACAGTAACCGGCGTGACGTCAGTTGCCACCTCACGCATCTCATGTCATGAGTATGTAGCGCCGCGTGTGTGGCCGTGATAACTAGCGACTGTCCGGACCTCCGACTGACTACCGTCACTGACAGTAACCGGCGTGACGTCAGTTGCCACCTCACGCATCTCATGTCATGAGTATGTAGCGCCGCGTGTGTGGCCGTGATAACTAGCGACTGTCCGGACCTCCGACTGACTACCGTCAGGCATTTCCGGACATATGTTTATATGATTTTTCTGTTTGTTTTGACATGCTTAATAACCTGGAAAAGTTTGTAAAGGTGGAAGCTGGACACCCTGTATATCATCATTAAATTATAATTAATAAATTTAATTGTGATTATTATGATGATGAAAATACAATTAAATTTGAACTTTAAGACATTTTTATCATTCCTACTATATTATTATTAATTAAACTCTTTCACATCCGGTATTACTAGCTTCAGGAACCATATAGTACAAAGATTAAACATACACCATTAAGGTGCCTTATACTTATGGAGACGAAAAAATATATTGACGGTAAAAGGATTTTTACAGTTACCAGTTATTTCACTCAATTAAGTCTCAGAGCTTGAAAAGCAAATAAAGTTTATTTGCCAAACAAACGGAATATGATTCATTTTGAAAGCGTGGTCGTAGAAAACTTGAACAACCCCCTTTAATTGCGAAGCGTTAATTGAAGAACGTCTAATTACAGAATGGCGGTCTTTAATTGGGGGAGAGGTTAGGTTCGGTTGTTTTGCTGCGGGAAGTGATTTTCTCTCTTCTGAATGTGAAAATTAGCTGTTCTGATTCCGCTTGATGTAACGGTTCATTTCATTATTGCTTGGTCATTCGGACTGTGTCAGTGCAGTCTTCCGGTGGATTAGTTCAAATGAGTCGTTAGTTGTTATCATAGAATGCAAATGATTTTTTGTAGAAATTTTAATGCTATAAGCTTAAGTCTTGTGTGTTCATGTCTTTCTATGGTTTTAAATTGACTTGTGCAGCGCAATGCGCTGCATTTATCAGAGTACCTATGGTGATCAAACCTTGCTCCATGGTAATTTACCAAGTTACTTTAAAAAACAATTAAATTATAATACCAGTTATATTACACCTTGTTGGTGTTTTATCAATCGATCTTCATCACTAATCCTCCAACTTCTCATTGTGAGAGCGTTGAAATTTTGAGGTTGTTCTTTTATGTCCAAATTAGATAGAATTAAACACTTTTTTACTAGCATGATATGTGTTGTTTGTAATAAAAATGAAAAAGAAACGTCTACAACACTCAAAAATACATTTACACTTATACTCCAAAGAGTATAGAAAGTAAATATTTGAGAAAATGGAAAATGGCAATCGGTTTAGATCGGACACACCATTCATCATCATTCTCTCTTTGGGTCTGATGATGATCGGTGCGTAATCGATTGTCATTTTTCATCTTTTCATATATTTACCTTCTGTATTCTTTGGAGTATAAGTGGAAATATATTTTTGAGCGTTGTAGACGTTTGTTTTTCATTTCAGATAGAATTATACGTGATGATTCTCTGTCTAAAAACTCCTATTACATTTTGAACTAATTCACAGATGTTGGATCTAGATAGAACATCACACATAAAACGCAAATGACCACAGAAGAAAAAGCAATGTTTCATTACAACCTCCCGGTCCTGCATAACGTTATAAAACACTCATAGCGGATGTTTTTGTAATAGGCATGCTGTGCGAGGTAGTCGTCGCCTTAGTGAATAGGCTCACACTATTATACTATTTATAAAAACTAAATCTTCTTACACTTAACTCGGCCCATGGCAAAGCAGAATTTAGAATAAAGAATCACGAAAACTAGGGGAATCTATATACTCTGCCCATCAGGTTGTTGTGGTTGGTTTGGCCAATTTTGGTATGATGTGGTATTTATATTTTGGTTAAAATTTCTCTTTTTACAAAATATTTTTGTAATAAGCTTGTTATGTATAGGCCTACTGAAGGTAAAAATATTTAAATGTTGTTTCTTATAAACAGGTGTTTTATTATCATTCTACTTTATCATTCTCCTGAAGTGTTCTATAAACCTTTTTACATAGTAGTCCTAAACAGGGTTTTAAATTTACACCAACAACCAACTATTCCTTTCCCTCTTTCACAGCTGTTTGAAAACCCATGCGCAAAAATTTATTTGTTCTATTTTATTTTTCGTATAATTATTGCATGACTGTTTATTATAATTTAGTGATTTTTCAACACATATGCCAACACTTACTTTGTTTTAAGGCGCCTGCCCTATCCACTGCAGACTTGCGATCTCACAATGGAGGATGTTATAGAAACAAAATAAAATAGGAAAAATATGTGTTCTTAATACTATTATAAATCACAAAAAACTTTCTGAAAAACTTGTAGAAAAAATGATTTTATAAAAGAGAATAAAAATAAAAATTTGAATTGAACGTTCATTATGTTAGGCTATAGTAAAATGTTTGTCATTATTAGACTATAGTATAGTTTCTGTAGTCCAACTGTCATTAATATTTTAGCACCAGGCATAGACACTAGTATCTGCGACCCTTGAGGCTGTTCACGACGAAACCAGCTCCAACCTGTACCACCGTCTAATTTTAAAACGATTACGATCGATTTTTAACTAGCAAGACCCGATAACAATCAAAACATAGATAAGTGCAACAATCTAGAAACCTTTCGGTTGTCGCGGCCTCACGTACTGGCGTTATCAGGCTGGCTAAATGTTATCAGCAGAATCGCCGAGCTAATTACTCACCGATGGGGGGGGGGGGTTCAGAGGGGGAGCAAAGTGGGGGAAGGTAATTGTAGAGCGCTCGCAAAACACGCCACTCAAAAATGTAAATAGCAGCGCTAGGCGGCTCGCGCGTGTGTGCGAGATCGTGATGTCATTAGACTGGTAATTGTTTAATCTGTCATGTCTCACCGTTAACATCATTTAAACCGAGGCTTGATTCGCCATGGAAAAGTACATCGAGATTAAATCAACCGCGGTGGCCTACTTGACATACGCCGCGGTCGCGCGGGCTGCAAATCAGACCAGTCCATGGGGGTTGGGGGTTGGGGCGTTGTCTTGTGGGGGGTAGGCTAAGCATTTCCAAGGGAATTCTCTGTTTAGTTAATATTTATGGTATGATGACCCATTTTTTTCTCTGGGTAAAATCGAAAGAGTGTGGATCATTAGCTACACTAACGTGAATAGACTTCTCACACAGGTGTTTTTAAACCATTTTATGGCGGCGCCATCTCTCGCGGCGAAAATGGAGTACAAATGACATATGATAGCCTAGCAAAAACAATTTAGTCACTTTACCTTGCATATTTGTTTTATAAATAATGATTTTGATTGTGTTGTGATTTTTGCAGCACTGTGAAACCAGCTGAATAAATAAAACATGGATGGTAATGAATGCCTCTGGCTCGGCGAACACGAACCTGTAAAAATTTCTGTATCAAACAAATGTTTTGAATGAGATCTATTTACGTTAAATATTGTATGTGGTAAAATAGTAGTATTTTTGTTGAAATGAGCCACTAAATCGAATGTGTGGTTAAATTTGAACTCAAGTAGAGTGACAATTAGGTGAAAAATATTTCTTTACTTTTATTGTGGCCAGTATCAAATGCCTTCTTGATGCGGAGGTTCAATATCATGGCACCCATATTTTTTATTTTCCATTGGTAAATTGTCCATTACATTTGTTTGATGTAGCTATGTACAATCTTTTTGGAAGCGAGGTCCACAATTACCTGCCAATCTTACAAATTAAACAAACCATTATTAGAGATGGTAAGTTGCCGCGAACAAGGTACTTTTTAACACAAAGTAAATTTGTCTTGATTAAACCATATTTTTACAGTTCATAACCTTTTTCATTCGATCACGCTATATACAAAATTTTATTTTGTAAGCAAAATAATTCACCACCTGCCTCAAAAACCGGTTGACATAGCCTAAAATTCCTACCAATACAATGATTTTCCTTTCACTTTAATGCAATTCAAGGGATTGTTATACGCATTTTCAACGGCTATTCATGCCGGCCGTTTAACAAGACCCGGAGACCTGTAGAGTCTCAATGAGCCGTTTCCCAGCCTCTGGACGATTCGCCACAGGCGAGAACCAGTTGAACCATTTGTTGCGGCGAAACAAAAGCCAAACCCGAGGCTAACCAGCCATCGTGAAATAGACGCACGGTTTTCTGGTTACCGGTCAAATGGAAGTGCTTAGTGGTTGGAGGCGGCGGCGGCAGAGGTGGACCGTGTGAACGCGGTTGTGACCACAACCGAGTGGTCACTACTCGCTAGGCCTCTAGTCTACAGGTCACTCGTCTGCCGGATAAAGCCTCGGTGTAGGATGCGGGGCAGATTTATCAGAACGGATAGCTACAGTAAATTGAATGAAAATAGTTCAGCAGATATTGTAATTGCTGTGGATCCCTACATTCCCTCTCACCCATCAGCAATGTTGTCATTTATGATTTATGTTTGTTATTATGTTGTATCGTTGATACAGAATACAATACATTTTGCGACAATCAACACCTTGCAACAATACATAAACTCTCATCGAAATATTTTTATTTTAATTTAGTCTGGGGTCTACAAGTTGTGGTTATCACTATCAGCTCCTGCTATGGTGATGCGGTTAACGGGAATGTGGGCTCTGCAGTTTTATTGATTTCCGCTATATATCCTTGAAATATGCCTACCTTTAGCACGATCTGGACTTACAAAAAATGGTTACGACATCTGAAATCTAGCAATTAATCAATCTAATTTGTTGTAACATTAAAATGTCGTGATTTACTAAATGTTATTTGGTATTTCCAATATTTATCCTATTTTTGGGTTAATCGGAGATTTACTCGTGTAACCATGGTTGTCTATTAAAACCTGCTGATAGTAAGGTAGAAAACTCAAATCATTAGTTTTATACTACTTTTAATGAAGACCTTTCAGTTCTTCATTACCACTACAATAAATCAGAATGAAACAAATACTCTATAAGTTTAAAATACTAGGATCACGTGAAGACAATGGAGTCCGAAACAATTCCTAGCCCAATACGGCCACCGACTCCGTACATAAGTTTAACATAAATTTGATGACAAGATAAGACCTACAATTACGTGCAAGGGAGGGCATCCGTCCGTGTCCAGGGCGAGGGCCAATAACAGTACGAAGTCAAATAACAGCGTGGCTAATAATCGGCAGCGTATAAATAATGCATGAGACCCCCCATAAACATAAATGGCATCAATAGTGCTTAGCGACGGTAATTGAGGGAACCGATGCCCGCCACTTTGGGGGATAGCAGGGAATTAAAAGGAAAGGGAGGTGGCTCGATGAGCAAAATATGTTGGTAATCGCCAGGGCAACGGAGATGACGCGTGTCCGTGTAACTGTGTATCTTCTGAATGACATTCATATTGGTGTCCCGCAGGGCTCCATCTTCGGACCGGTCTTTAACATAATTTTTAAACACTGATCTACTTCAATGCCTGAATCTAAATACTGTTCTTTTCATATTAAATAGCATTCAGTGAGGTGTTTAGGTTTTAATTTGTGCAACTCTAAAATTGATCGCAATTTTGATATTGATATCACGTTAAAATTAACGATGGTAGACTTGCGTGGAAGTTGACGGGATCGGTTGATTCAGAGAGTTGCACCTTGGTCAACACTGGCTACTTTTTACTTCTGTTTACTGTGTGTGTGCCACTATGGCTTTGAAATATGTAAGATAACAATATTTTTACTCCAACATGCCAATTAAACTTGTTCTAGTTCCAATTAAATGAATTTTATCAAATAAATAAATGTCATGTCCAAATAATTGACACTGCGACTGAAAGGGTTAATGTTGGGACCTCCGAAACCGCGTTGTAACTCAAACAACACGGAAGAGTCAACATCCAAACTGATAGTTATAGACTTTTAAGAGATTGTACGGCCTTGTAATGTGCAGTAAAATGTAAATCCGTGGGATGAAGGCGTCAACAGTGGAAGCACCTGCGTTTATGAGGATACTAAACATCATCGTGGGCCTCACAACCCAACGGAGGCCATTTACGTGAATCTATCTTGGGTCCACAAATAAATTGGTTTTATGGTTTGCTTTGAGTCCTGCTAAATTGATATTACACATTTGCATAGCTCAATTTATTTTTGTCGAGTTTTCGGTAAACTTCGATTTTCATTCGACTTTATAAAACACTGCATGGATAAAAATAGTTAAATATGTTTCATATAAAAAATGAAAAATACAAATTAAGCTAGGAGGGATTCTCCTAAAACTTTTTTTGTTAGAACAATTTTTGTTGTTTTATACTTAATTGAACGTAATAAGTGTCATATGACGTTCGTATATATAACGTTTTATATGTATAACGACAAACAATCGACAAAGACCTTGTCCTTGTAAGATCTTCTATAAGTTTATGAACAATTAATAAATAAATAATGGACTTTTTATGTTTGATTTTTTTATGCTGAGTAAATGAGGTTCAGTAATGAAAACTTAAGAGCGAACACTAAAAAAGGGATAGAACGCTTGTACTTAAGTATGTCATAAATTTTCGCAGCCATTCGATTGTTTCGGTTGTCAATATATTACTTACAGAACAGCTGACAATGTGTCTACCACTTTTATCTTTTGACATTTGAATTTTACTATTTGGCGCTTACAAAACACGTCTGTCATTTATTGTCTTGGTATATATTGTCAATGGTATTAATATGAAAAATTAAGGAAAACTTTGGAATTCATTTTGATTTTCACAGTGGTCGTAATTTTTTACATTGCGTGTTTCATGTTTATAATATTATGAAACCATCTTTACAAATACATTAGTTTGATTCACACTTCCTCGGACAACAGCTGTTTCACACTCACACATCAGCTGATCGCCGCTAGCTGGTCGGCAACAATCAATTACATCAGCTGATGGGACAGCTGACTACCGACGCCGACGATCCCATGATGCATTGCCTTACATTAGGTTCGGTTTCGCTAACTCGATTTCTAATTTAGATTGTGGTCTCAGGCCATTTCCGGTAATGGTTAAATTGATATAAATTAATCCAGTTTACACGTTTCAAATTAATGATACTCCTTCGGTTACTGGTTTGATATGTATTCTTTTTATGGAATACGATTGTAGGTAACTCACTATATGTATAAGACTTACAATATCCTTGTGTGAAATTAATTTGTTTTGTGTAGATGCTAGATCTGCCTATTTTAAAGTTGTTTAAAAGTAAATTGAAGTTGTGACAGATTTAATTGCGTTATACTTATATTTTACTTTACTCAATTTTAATTGTAAAGACCAAAAGAACAAAAATTCTTTTAAAATTTGTTAAAACTATGTTGCCACACTTTGAGTTCATACGGATGGAATATCAGTAGGGTCGTTTTCATGGTTAGTTAACCCCTTCATGCACAGGGCAATTAGATTCTTTGTGGTACTATTAGTGTTTTGAGGGAGGTGTTCTCACTTCCCCAATGGAAGTCCCTACTTATTCTGTGCTGTATACCTCGAATCGAGCTTCCTTGATGACAATTTAGATTTTATTCGAACTTGCTATTGAAAAGAGATTAGCAAAACAATCCTTTTAAATGTTCAGGTACGATGACGCACGCCATCGCGGCTTGTATCACCGTGTAGTGAGCGGGTGGCGATAACTAGCGATGTTGCCACGTCGGCCGTGCACGCGTGTCAGGCGTGTTGTTACGATACATCCTCTGCACCTGTCCAACCCGGCACGCCACTGTCTCATGTGCTGTGTTGCTTACATCACCGTGTACTTGGTTTATAACGCACGGTTCTATCAATTGGCTCGTCAATTTTAATTTACCTCTTATTCCGTGGTCGTAAGTTTACTCATATAGCTCTTTAGTTTCGAACCCTAGCGATATGTAGCCTACGGTGGTGGAAGTTGCATTAAAATGGCAGTCTTCACTTGACTCGAGTGAGCTAACTCACAAAATGTAGACATACTAGGTGGGTTTTTCGCTTTAAAAAATAATGCTGAACTTTTGAAGACGCCGAATATGATTCCTCTACGAAAAGGATATGATTGGCACGCTGAAGTATAATCAAGACAGCCATATCAACTGAAGCACAATTAGCTCTCGTAGCACTGGACCTCGGAAATATACTGTATAGCGAACGATGTTCTTCAAAACGTAGTATTTCCATACTCTTCAAGAATCATTATTGGTTTTCTCAATGAATTTTAACGTTGAACCAAGTTGTTATTTTTTTTATCACAAATGTTTCCATTTAAAATGGGTTAACCCCCTTAAATGTTTGAAAGCTCCAATACTTCCTACAATTACAGTACAAGGTTTTCGCTAACTGCCAATCCGACTCCGATAACTTGTACTAAACCGCTATTCTACCCGTCCACCGACATTAGTAGAGTTGAACCTCATCAAGTGAATCACACCTATCCGACTTTGGTATCATTATTTGTTCGTCCGGCCGTCCGGCGTTGCGAAACCATTAATAAGCTGATGGCCCGAGATACGCGGTCGGTGTGGACGCGGCGTATACAAATGCTAGGTATTAGGTGTCATTTGACCGCCGCTGTTGCCGTCCGTCGCCGCTATAGAGTGCGGGCCGAGCACGTAACTCGTATTAATAGAGCTGACGATCGATCGCTGCCAACACGCACGCTAAACTCTATTGAAAACTTGGAGGAAAAATGAGAAGTAATCACGCCTCGTTTCCTTCCGTTGACTGCCAATGTTTCGACCTCTTAAACGAAACGTTGAGGTGCTTAAGAGGGGTTTGGCTGAAAACATTCTGTGATCGAGAAAATTGTACTGTGAGATTTCTTCACCAATAAAACGGACATAAAAACTACGAACAATTTATTCTTTTTTTTAAGAGTTCGCATTCTAACAAATGAGTTTATTTTTTTTTTTATTTTTTATTTTTTTTTGTGAAATGTTCTGTTGAAAAAGTTATAACATTTTACGAATCACAATGGAACCAAATATCAGAACATGTAAGACTATTCTACTATCTCTGCAAATATTCTACAACACCAAGTGGATTAACATATCTAGAGTTTGTTACATTATAATTTAATTGAATACCTGTCAATTGAAAATTGATTCAGGGCAGAATTTGAGTTTGAACGCATGGGTATTATTATAGGTTAGCGGAATTGACCCCAGTATCATTGCACAACCAATAACAGGAACGGCTGGCCGATTAGCCACCAATCAGCTAGCGGTTGTTACATTGGCTATTGGCTGGTAACTATCAGCGTTGTAACAACATTGCAGCAAAGTTTACTGGGTCCACGATTGCGGTGTCGAATGCGCACTGATTTGTGCTCACTGGCGTTTAACAGCCAATTATTTACACTAACTGTTAAACTCAGTTTTTGTTTTTTTTCACTTTTTTGTAGAGAATAACTATGGTGATGTGTGTTTCTACGTTTTTCTATAAAAGTTTATTTGCAAGTTCAAGCGGAATATTTAAAATATGGTTAATTAAAGGATTATGAACATACAAACGTCGCGGAAATTAAACAAACATCATGGCAAAATGATTAATCATTTGTATCTTTTTCCTATTTTTGCGCTTCCATCTTATTTTAGGTCGTATAGTAAACGAAATACTTGATCTAAAAATATACTAGTTTATCTGTTGCTCGAAATTTAGTAATTTAGTTTGGATACTTTTTACTGCCTACGATTTCTTAATGCAGGTCATTAACCAGTGTATATCCTCCATGGTATCCGAGGAGGACTACAACATCTTTGGTATGAATAGACTGATGTAATGGCTGGTGTACTGTTTTTAATCGTTACAGCTATCAAACTTGAAAATATTTTAATTTCATTATCTTTGTTAATCAAATGGGGAAAACTAAACTTTAAGACTCGACGTTCCGATTGTTTGAATATTTACAATTTTACTTTAGAAATAACTTCACGTCGAGCTCTATAAAATGTCACCATAAATAATTAAATTTGGTTGGAAACTGTAGGAGAAGTTCATTGTATAAAAAACCGTGTCACGTATTAAATATGTGTTGCAGAAAGAAATACTAAAGAAATAATGAATTTTACTCTATTAAGGCTTAATTTAGCCACTCAAAATGGTAATAAAAAATAGTCAACTCCTCGCTGTACCGTGTAGCGTTTGAAAAGCGTTCAGAAAATTCCCATTTTGTATGTCACATAAGATATTTTTCTTTACGGTTATAAAATAGAAAGAGTGTAGTAACATGTATAAAGGAATGGCCCAACTATTTTATTGACAAATCAAAGCAGAATAAGCCATATGCCAAAAAGGACATACACTTACAGTGAGTTATGATCAGCAGGACGAGAACCTTAATAAAGAATATTACAAGTTCCACTGAATAAATCTACTGAGTGATCAGTTTATCGTGTGAGTGCATGACCGGAAGTCAGTGAGTCGGGTACGGACGGTGGGGACTGATGGGGAAAAGTTAATAAACAAGAACTGTTGCTAATCAGGCGCCGGGCCCGTCCCCGCTGTGGCGCGGCGTGAGTCATAAGGGGCGTTAAAAAGCGTTCAAGGACTTCAACATAAAAAAAAGTATTTCCAGAAAAGGAAGTATTTCCATAAAGAAACAGTTCAAGATGCAGAAATAACTACTTCGTCACTACGGGTTAATGTCTTTTGTAGTAGTAAAATTAAGTACAACTCACAGTCACAAAGGGACTTATTCTTAAAAAAAGAATATTTATGAAAAATATTTTTTTGAGAACAAACTTTATTCCAAACTTTTATTGTAAATAGTGGTTCTCGAAGTCCTTGAACGTTTCTGGATGCCAGTCAATTTATTGAGCTAATGTCAAGTACCGTTTGGTGTAAAGGACCATTTGGTTGTCGATTTAAACATTGATGTGTGATGTTTCTGAATACATGTTATTTTATACGTAAAACTTTTACAGACTAGGCGTGTTTATAAATTAAACTCAGATTAGGCATTGTGAAAATCGAAAATTAAATAAATTTAAGTGGGAGCTAAAAGGGCCCCTTTCACAACGTCATTCAGTGCTCCATCTGCTCCCATTTTGTGCCTTTATTTAAGTCCGATGAAAGTGCATGGCAGAAGGTTTAAAAGAGAGATAAAGACTTGGGCTATTTGATTCGCTTTTTTATTTTTGCATGTTTAAGCAAATGATTAGCTATGATGATTCAAAATTGATTAACATTTTGTTCACCTTTAGACCATCGATAGCTGCAGTTATATTAAGTTATTTTTATTAAAATTCGGGATCTAATTCAAATAAATTGGCATAGGGTGACGACCCGGATGCGCTCAAAGTCGTCAAGGAAGTACACTTTTTCAGTTTATTACCCGATGGTACCAACAGATCGTGCTGCTAAATGTTGAGCGATATCAGCATTTGGTTGACAGTCTACAAATGATGAACTTCACTTAGCGTTGATTCGAACCCAGGAGCCGACATATAAACTATCCCAGCAACTAAATGTGTTTGCAGTCACTGAATCACTCGACGATAAGCCGGTATTTATGTAGGGCCAATCCCCCTCCCCCACCCCCGCGGAGAAGAACCATTACCGTAGTTGGGCCAACTTATTGAAACCTCACCTCCGTAATTGCCCCGCATTCGTTTGGAACCCGAGCCGATCTCGTTGGTTCGGATAACCGCGAGTCGAGTTAACGATGGTCCGCGGGTGGCGTCCACACACCGGCAAATTGCTGGGGAAGACTTAACAAATAGAAACACGATATCGCCAGAATCGGTACACCGAGATGCTCTCGTTCTGCTCTGTGGAGTTTTTTATTCATAATAAAGTAGATTAATTGACTGCCTCTTTTACTTCAATACAAGAGGGTTTAAAAATATATTTTTTTTAACTTCAAACATCACAAGCCATTTGTGTATCAAATTAAAATACCGTCTAAATAATTTGAAGTGAGAGTTCAACCTTATTTATACGTTCGAATCTGTTAGGTTTAAATTGGATTTTTTGACACCCTTTTGGAATCTAAAATTACTTTTAGAGAAGCAAGTGAACGGTTTTATGTTTAGAATACTATTAAGATACGAATATCATACACATCTATGTTTTATTTTTTGTGCTGCATAGTTTTTTTTTTTTTTGTTTTTTGAAAATGCAGATATAATAGACTTTCACTTTTATATTATGATAATTAAAAATGAATTTTAGTTAAGTTTTGTTAAAGTCCAAGACCAAAAAATTATTCTTTACCTAGTCTATTAGTTGAACTGTTCAATGTGTCATTTAAAGAAAATCGGGATCTTCAACGAAACCTCTTTAATGATACGATTAAAATATTTTGGAATACATTTCTAAGTAAGATATATTTTGTAGTTCTCCAAATTCGTAAAAATTAATGTTATCTAAAAATATTCAGTAAGTAAATGGTTCAGCCACACCCATTATATGTACAAGCGAAAATTGTTTATATACTGCCTCTATAATTTTTATATAAAAATTGTGTATTTTAATTTTTCCTGTCAGGAATATTAGCCTATTTGGGAGTGAAATTATACAAAGTGTACCCCCAATTCAGGACCCCCCCCCCGGTCAAGACGTTGTGTACTTAGCAATTTCGTTCCCCGCGATCGATTCAGTTATTAATTTAATTCCAGTCACGTAGGCCATTAATTTTTCCAAAATTACACAGTTTAACGTAACAAATTAACCGGCTGTGCGGCGCGGCGCGGCGGTATAATAGGCGTTTTGGGTGGCCCGAACTAGGCGATATCGTCGACGATACACGGTCTCGTGTACCGATAAGCGCACCGACTAGATCAAACGACTATGGCACTATGGGCAATTGAGGGTTGGTTCAACACTTGAATTATTTAATTATCTGAGAATTTATTTTATTATATTTAGTTGTATAACTAAGATTATACGTATTCAAGTTATCAGTGTAGCAAATTTAGATTAGGTGTAGGATTTAGGTGTACGGTAATGAGTAAATTCAGATTATTCGTAAAATGGAATTATTATTTCTTAGACTTTAACTTTATTTTCACTTAATGACATCTATTTTTTTTTTCATTTTACGTTTTTCTGTGGACGAACGCCTCTTCGCTAGGGCCAGTCATGATATTATCAGAGATCTTCGTTACTAAACAAATAAAATTCCTCATGACAGCCTCGATTTTAACTTTTTTCACGCCTTCTGGAAACTATTTCAATACATGGACTTCTGGTACTTTATTATATTAATAAATACATAAAATTTTTAGTTATTTTTTAAAATATAGACCTTCATCTAAAATTTCATATTTCCCTTACATAAACATCAATAAATTTGTATTTAAAACTAAATATAATATTTTTTGTTGAATGTTTTGTCAGTTATTAATATCATACTCCATTTAGGGCCTATGTGGTGCGAAGGGTACCATTTTGTGATCCCCACTACAATTGGTTACATTCGGGGTAGCAGTTATGAACTAAATTTTGAAATGTAAGCGCATTTGTGCTAATATATATAATGTTTATAAAACTCGTGTATGCCTATATTATACACCGAATGTAAAAAATATAAACACTAGCAACATTTTTGTACACCTGACAATTTGTTATGCTAATGCAAATAAATAGGAGAACTAATATAACCACAAGGTTTCCAAAATCTCCAAAACCCGGCGGTGACTTATGTCGCGTTGTATGTTGCGATGAGACGATGAGAGGGAGTGGGAGGGAGGACGTCGCCGATGTTCACAGCGTGGAAGATCATCACATAAAACGAGAGAGCAGATTCCAGCGCCGCAGCGCCGGTTATCGCAGTCAGGATGTATTAAGGAGTAATCGGCCGGAAAATAGGAAACCGAGCCCGGGGTGACAAAGTGTATATTACATGCCCAGGGGGGGGGAATCGTTTGTCAACCCTGCTTCGTTTGCCCCCGGGGGGGGGGGGGGGGTCGCCCTAAGCTGTTGTTTTAGGACGGGTTTAGTTTATTGTAGCAGCATTCAGCTGCCGCAGACCGTCAGCTTTTTCAGCTCGATATTTATTTAGTGTTTTGGCTTTACTGTTTTGCTCGGTTTATATAAGGTTGGGGAAGTACCGGCGCGTAAACTCGTTTAGTGGGGCACATGAAAGCTTTAATTGGATTTTGTGGGATACGCACTGTATATGTTAATTGAAGTTAGTTAAATATTTTTATATCTTATTGCTAAGTTAACCATTTATCTTAATATTTATGAGTATAGTAATCGAGTAGGTAACAACTTTTGTAACTCAAAGGTATAAATTAGTCCCAGTAAATTCAGAAAGTAAAAATCACCCAATAGGCCTACATTAGTAATAATTTATTCACTGACATTGCTTCAAAATAATATATCATTTGGAGCAAGTGAGGTTTTTTACATCAGTTATAGGCACATTTATCTCTTACTGTTTTAATTTCAATTGTTACTAACTACAGTATTCAACAAATTTAGGCCTACTCACTCTCTTTTTTGCATATTTTACTTGATGCTCCTTTTATGATTCGTATTATTTCTTCATGTGTCCTCTATCTTCTATCTTCTTGCTTCATTGTTCAACTTCTTCTTAAGTATTCTTATATCTATTCCATCAATTTTTTATATTTTTCAACGGCTCTCTTTGCATTTTGAACTGTAGTCACATTTTTTACACTGTAGTGTAAATTGAAAATACAAGATCGAGGGCGTTTCTATAAAATGAATCATGAAACCACATCTCTGTATTCAGAGAGTTAAAAATAGTGTGACATCCCCAATTACTATACTGTAACTTGTAATTTCACATGGGCTGAGTTCGTCTGCGGGCCCATCTCGCGATAAGATACGAAGTAGGACGGACTCAAAGAGCTTCGGTTAAACGTGTTGGCAAGGTACAAACACACAATTATCGCTGGTGGGTGGAGGCCAGCGCCTAATGAATTTGAGAGATCGTTCTGGCAGGTGAGAGCTCCGACTTTAGCCCTAACAAGAACCCTCTTACCGCCCGGCACAGCCGCGCCATATCTACAAAAGATGCTCGGATACCGAGTCATTTGTTCGCTCGGAAATAGATAACGAGCGACGGTAATTAATTTGGTGCCGGGGACGTTGGGAACGGTCCAAAGTCAACGACTGCACCTGCCCACGGCGTCGGTGCCGCCCCATTTGCCGCCGAAGCGACGTCCGTCGCCGCGCCGCGACGCACCGGGTTTGTTAACATTCCTGGTCTCGTGCGGACCACCCCAACTGGCACCACCAACTGCACCTGGGGCAAAACGCAACCGCCACGTTCAGTACGTCAAACCACACAGATAAACTGAAATACATACTATGTTTCTTTCTAAATCTCAAACTATTTTAATCAGAAAAAAGTGAAATCAAGTGGTAGGCGAGTTTAGATCGAATTATCCCCCTATAGCGAACTGTTCATCAGCAATTCAAGCAGTAACACGAGTTAGTGGTGCATTTCCGATGGTTGTAAGTGTTATTATCACTGGGAGCTGATTCATCAACATTATGCCACGCTCTACCTATTTTGTTTATTCTCAAACACATTTTCCTTCCGCCACAGTGGGATTGTGATAATCGAACCCTATAAAATAACAAGTACCGGTAATCTTAACAACTCGAGGGTTATAAAAAACCTCAAAACCACTTTGATTACACAACATGTGATTTCCAAAACAGGCGGTGATTGACTGGGCCGCAGCCACATCTGAATCATCGGCATTCCTCGTCAATTCTCCTGATTCAAATTCAGCGCCCGAGGTTAGGCCCGGGGCGGGGCCGCGGCGCCGCTCTGTGATCTTCGAGTGTCAACAGAGCGGACTCACACCCCCCGATCACATCTCCTGGCCAGGGATAGTGGAATTTGATCGATGTATTGGGTAAACCCTTCGTTAACTGTGTCCATATAGATACTTTCACTGCCTTATTTAATAAATCTGAAAATTCTTATGGGGATTCAGCATTGTTTCTTTTATGAATGTATATTTTGATTGCCAAAAGAAGTCTTAAAATTTAAATGACCCTCAATCATGAAGCAAAGCAGAGACCAATTGTAGTATAGTAGCTCAAACCTACAAATTGAACTGGAGACGATAATTTCAAAGCACACTTTAATTTTTTACGACTTACTACTTTGAGGCAAACATAAAATCTACCCGAAGTAGAAATTGCCGGTTTTTAAAGATTTTCCGGTGTTAATAAATTATTTTAAAAGTTCGGGTTGGGGCTGGCGGTTGTCTTGTCACATACTTACTGCTACTGTGAGTCTAATGTGCCTGCCGTTTTAATTGCGATATTCAGATACTGCACAGAATTTAGAATTAGACGAAATTTCTCTGACATTTTTATGACCCCCCGACATTGTTTTAATCCCTGATTCTTCCAGTCCCTTACCAGGTTGTAGTGATGATGCATTATTACAACCTGTTATATAACAAAGTAGAACACTTATTCATGAAAACCTACCTATAAAATTTTATTTGCATGTTAAAAAAATAATAAAAAAATAAAAACTAAATCGCGGAACTCGAAGCATAACAGTTGTGCGGACTGGCTACCTGGCCACCTCGGAGAACACACAGAGGAAGTGACTAGTGAGGACAGCCGGAAACCAAATAGCGATTAGTCAGTCTCGGAGTTTAGTTGGTCTATTTGTCAGCGGTGGCGACGACAGCGCCGCCGGCGGCGACTTGTAGCAACAACCACACGACAAGCGTCGCACCGTCGCACCGCTCGACCGCTGTCACTGCCAACGCTCCAACACTCGCGCTCGTACCACAATAGGGGGGCACTTATCATTGATCTTTAGTGTAAAGCTAGCGAAATAATATCGACCTGTCTATTATAAATGTAGGCGGTGTTTCTCTCGGCCCAGTATAAAAGATGGTTGACGTTTCAATTCAAGATTGAACGGAATAAAGATTGAACACAAAATTAAATCCTCTTAATATTCAAAAAAATTAAATAAACATCATTATAGCACTTTTTTATTTTTTCGATTCTAAAATAAACTCATCGACTCTTCAAATGAACTCAACTCCTCGTCCTCCTCAAGTTATTTTACCTGCGGTAAGGGGTGCGTTAGGCAAAATGAGTGCATAACAAATTTTGCCTACCATCCGATCTAAGGCGCACTCGCCATACCTTATATTTTCACGTCAGTGAATACTTTTTATGACAAAGCGATGGGATAACGTACAAAGAGAACGTGTGGGTTTTATATAAAATGTGCCATACATAAATAATTAACAGCTTTCTCCAGGAGGTATTTTTTAAAGACTTTTTCATCTTTTTAAAACTAAGAAAAAATTACTTTTGGAAAAAAAATCTTAAAAAAATACATAAAGGTAGCTTACACTTACTTTGTGCCTTGTGTATACAGATGTATCATATTATTTCAGTGTCTAATGCATAACAGAATATAGAAAATTACTTCGACTAAACAAAGAAAATAAAATAAAACCGTGTTTCCAAACTTTTCATCAAAATCAATTTTAATTCTTTCAGGAGAAACCCAAGAGTTGTAGCGACGTCTGTCAGAGGATGTAAGAAGGGCCGATTTATGGTATCATTGCCCCCTCTCCCCCTCTCTACAACAATTTGGTGCCCAATTATTCGCCGGAAACTCATTAAAACGCTGTCGAGCCACGTGGGAACGAGATTACAGTCTGTGTGCTTTATACCTCAACATTATGTAAAACTCTTTGTCTGTAAATATGATATAATAAATGGTCCGTCCACTCCGCAACACGAGACAGCCATTGGTCAGAAATTAAAGACCACTGTAATGCGGTGAGCGGCCAGCCGTGCATTGCATACCGTCGCCGCGCTGCCGCGCGCCGACATTGCTGCCTCAGTGAAACCACCGCTGGGCTCTCAAGTATTAAATAAATTAATATTGGGTTTTTAACGGTTAAAGAATAGTAAATTCAATAAAATTTCAGAACATAAATCTTTCCACTGTTCTAAATTTTTTGGAACTACAATATTCACTACACATCATTAAGATGTTTTGATGTAACACATTTCTAGGTATAAAAACTAACCATGAAAAAACCACAAGAAATCGTTAATCCTTCTCCTTCTATAATATTATAAATTTGTTTTACTCCTTACAAATGTGGTATTTTAAATGGCTTTTCTCTATCATCATACAAAATACCTTTTCTTCTAACAGTCCTTAGCTCTATCTAATTAAACTTATAAATAGGCCTATTAACTAGCATTAAAACAAATAAATTAATAAATCCAGTCAAAACCACAATACCTGAAATTTATATCACCGTAGTATTGTTTGTAGTCTTTTAACATACGGTACCGGTACGTTATAAATCTGCAGTAAGGGGTGCGTTAGGCAAAATGTGTACAGAACAAATGTTGCCTACCACCCGATCTAAGGCGCGCCCGCAATATCTTATATTTTCAAGTCAGCGAACCCCTTTTCTGACAAAGCTATAAGATACAGTACAAAGAGAACGTATGGGTTTAGTATTATAAATATGACATTCATAAATAGTTTAAATTAATTCATGCCAATAATATATATATTTTTTTTTTTCAAGAAAATGTGAGCTTCCTTATTTGTCGGTTTAGGTCAATTAGAAACAAATCCACCTTTACGATAACTCAGAAAATATTAACTTTGACATAATCTAAGATTGCTATTAACAATGAGTCCAATAATAGGACAATTCATAAATTTTGTATTTTTTAGTAGGGCCTATTCGTTTTTCGTCCGTATCGGTAACTATTTTTCAATGTAACACTTAAAAATTAAAATATTTAGATCAGGTTGATTTTAGGTTTAATGAATAGTTACCACGGGGAGGAGATGCCTGCGAGAAGAATTGCGACATCGTCTCAGGTAACTTTACCGACGAGAAAAGTTCCGAGAAAGGAACCCAAACCCACGCCTTCCACCCGGTCAATAAGTTTACCATAATCACCCCTCACACCAACATTGTAAATAACAAGGCAGGGGCCATTGTGGGCCGAATGACGGCATTGTACATTGTAGGCAGTAATTTGACCGGTGGAACTAACTGCGGGAAACAAACAAACGCGGCGGCCATTAGACGATACGATCGGCCGGCGTCGACGACAAACCGGCCCAGATTGCGGGATCATTGCTGTTGCATGTGCCACAGTCGCTACGCTACGACCATCGCTACAACAGATGGCACGCGATACCACCGCCCGCGGGGGGGGGGGGGGGGTAAAACAAAGGGCCGCCATTTTGGCGGAGAACACTTGACACGAGTGTCGGCTCGTGTTTGTTATTGATCTCTTGTTTGGATTGGATCCCCCCCCCCCAAGATCTCGCCACCTCGTCAGGTACGGACTGGTTTAGACCGCCACTGGCGCCTCACTATGGTCCGGTGTTTGTATAAAATTGAAAAAAAGAGAATCAAATATTACTCTGGAACTATCAAATTTTTATTGCCTGGGTCCGTTAGCAAAAAACTATTTCCTGATGTATCGTGTAAGCCCCATTTGATACATCAGGAAATTAGGTTTGTGTACGTTCAATAATTGACTACCTAAGATTTAGGTAGTTCAACTACCTAAAAATGGTGACTATGACTAAGTGTCATTTTAGTCGTGCATATATTTGTAGACGCCTGCTCTCTGTTTGCCGTTTCGCACTAAGTTCTTTTTTACACAAACGTCTACAACACTTAAATATGTATATTTACATTTACACTGCATATACTGTAATGCGGACGGTAATCATAAGCAAATATGTCAAATGTAAAGTTAGTTTTTTTATACTTACCTTTAGGGGGTTCGGATAATTGATTGTTCTGATAATTATTGACATTTGGACATTATTCTTTGTTTGGTTATTTTTTATAATAGACTTGGCAGTAGAAAACTCTTTAATTTTGGATAATTCTCGTTTTATTTGGCCAATATCTTTGTTATGGGAGCTTAGAAATAATTTCGGTCTTTGATTAAGTTATTCTACTGGATGAAATGTTAGACTAATATATTAATTCTTCTTCATCCCAGCGTCAACTTCGTTTGTTCGCATTCATTTTGTAAACTGCTTATCTTCGTAGAACGTTGCCTTGTCAAAATGTCACAATAAGCCTTGTGAAATGTGCGATAAAGTCACATATTTTCAGGTTTTGCCATAAATGATGATTGCCTTACTCATTGGAAGAAAACTAACCGTGAAATCGTGAAAATGTAAACAACTAGATCATTCTGTTTATCTAAACTAAGCATAAAAATTGTCAAACGAGGCATTTTACTGCGACCTCGTGTATCGATAATGGTTGCAACATGGAACTGTTTACTGCAAACTTATTAGTTGAAAACAGCGATTTTTTACTGAGCGTAGGGGGAGAGGGGGTTAAACCTCCATGGTTTATCAGCTCTGCACATAGTTTTTGGCTTGTGTTATTATTGAGTTATTAAGAGAAGAACAAATTAAAGAGTAAAATAAACTTTAAATTAAGGTCCAGACAATAAGTTGTTTATTGATGGAAATGGTTTGTTATAGGTATTATTCTTAAAGTATTTCATGAAATTCGATATAAACTCACGACAGAGATTAAAAATGTTTTCAGAATTTATTTTTAAGGTAAGAACTGCAATCTAGAATATAATAGCGAGTTTTTGCACATACGGTAAATGAATATGGTAAACGCTAAACGCTATTTAAATAATGGCGTATTAAGGTACTTTTGCTGCTGTTTGAAGGTACAAAAGCTCGTTGAAAAGTAATCAATAGTAACCATTAGACACAATTCATACAGTTGAACTATCGTGTGTAACCTAAAATGCGTAAATTGTCCAACTTAAAATTAGCGTCTAGCGTTTACCGTAAGATTTACCGTATATGTTGCAAAAACTCTCTATTATTCCAGCTCAATGTAATTCGAGTTTCTTATAAAAAATGTTCATGTATTATTTTAAAAATTGGTTTTATTAAGTAAATTGTTCCATGGCATAGTTAAGGCTTTCCGTTGTTAGATTTTTACTTTTAAATCTTAAACTGTATCACCACTGTATGTACACTATAAACTGTATGCGACAACACAAGTTGGCCAAATTAGTCAGTACATCTTGGTGAAGTAGCTAGTAGCGACAAATGAAGAGTCGACATCATATGACACTACTGTTGTCTGCTGCGTGTGTTTGTTGGGTCTATTTCAGCGCGATGACAAACTACCCAGACAACTGGGCCTAAGTTTCAATTGTTCCATCTCCCCACCTTCTTCACCGGTTTTGAAAACGATTTTTCGCTTAGGTTTTCTAATAACAAATAATGTAACATATCCAAACAATGAACATAGGGAAATAAAGGGGGTTGAAAGTTTACTCGCAAACAATAATATATGCATATTTCCCTTGCATATTTATAGATTTCAATTCTTAAAAATGTATCTACTATGTGTAGTGAATTACTTCCGAAAAGTTGTTTTAATATCACTGATGAGTGAAATATAGCCTAATATAAATTTTGAGCGAATGTTGGTATTTTAAATGCCAAAACTTGCAATAAATAGAAGTTATATTGTAGTATAAGCTTTTCGTGATATTCTACAAATATGGGGATAGCCTCATTGCGCACAGCGGTCAGAAAACTGTCAAACTTCGGGGCATCATTGCGCACAGTGGTCACTCGGGGCCCCGCTTGGGGGTGGCATCATTGCGCACACGGTCAAAAACGAAACTTGTAGTCCCGTTCCTGTGTTAAATAAATAGAGTAGCAATATATATGTGCTATATATTTACATAGCTGCATATTTAAACTTCAAATTGTTTCATTTCACTGATATAATAGTTATAATTTATGGATCTATTATTTTAGCAAAATTATAATTATCTAGCAATATAAACTTTATTTTATAATTACTGTGTGACATATATGCATAAATGTTATAATTATACGTGTAATAAGGTGTTATTGCTTCATAATCAAATGAGTTTACAAATAATTGGATATTGTTTTGAAAATAACACTGAAAATAGTCTTAGCCGGTTAAACCATTCTTATTACTATATAAAGGTTATTTTAACAAAAATACACGGTATAGCATATAATAAAAGTTTAATATATATATTTACAAAATTTACAAACATACAGCATAAAACAGCCATTACAAGAACTTTATTTCTTTAAGTAAAATGAAGCCTTCTGCATGAAATGCAGGCGGCTAATCTTTCCTTCCTTCAGCTCTGTTTGGATTTTTTCCAAAAACTGTATTCTTTTTTTGTACTTGACATTAGTTTGCTTTCTAGGAGTCAACGTGTTAAATGTTACATATGTAGAAATTTGAACATTTTTTAAAGCTTTATAAAAAGAAAAATGTTTGGTTGGGGAGCATTGAAATGCTTCCCGAAAGCCGAGTGAAAGGATTCGCATCCGTTTGTTGTTCGTTCATGAGAAAGATTGGCGGATGCCCAGAGCTGAGGAGGGAATCGACAATTCTCAGATACATAATTGTCAACAATGTAATCTGCAAACTTAGTGGCCTCGACTGGTGCGGTACTCATTAGATCTTCAACGAAGGCTTCTTCACAACAACGAAGAAAAATCTTCACTTACAAACGTTTTAACGAAGGGTAAAATAATTTCTCTTAAAAACACGAATACAATTGTTTTAAAAGGACAGACAATATTATGTGGTCACAGAGTTTTATATCTCTACTTAATTTAATATTCTTCATGTAAATGATCTTTGGTTTCGGGGCGAGCGGCCCAGCGGCCGGTGCGGAGCCGGCGCGCCGCCGCGGAGGGTCGGGCAAAACTGACCGTGTGCGCAATGATGCTCGACCCACAGGGGGCCATAAAACTGACCCTCGTCAAAAACTTGACCGCTGTGCGCAATCAGGGTAAGCCCACAAATATAAAATGCTTGTACATATTTTGTGCCTCCGTAACACAATAATCAAAGGGTCAATCGAATATAACCACTTTCTAACCGTGTGCATTGGTTCTTGTTTCCTAAATACTTTCTAATTAATTACTACCACCAATAAATCACACTTCAAAATTATTTATTCACCATCAAAATTAATTGCAAATTAAAACAATATCACCGTTCCCTGATGGGAATGCACAAACGACGTTTCTCTTAGTTAACATTTATGTCTCCTATTTATAAAACTTTCATTAACGCCTCTTCGTTCTCCCAAGTAAATAACCATTAGAAGGGAATTAGGCAGTCAACAAAGAAGGCGATTAGGGTTAGTGATGTTGCCCGGGGGGGGGGGGGGGGGGGGGGTAGTAGAATGATAGCCCCAGGGGAGAGGGGAGGGAGAGACCGCTGAGTGACACTTCCTACCTACAACCTACAGCGGACACGCACGGGCGCGGCCGACTGTCTACCAGGCGTCTACCGTCTACCATCACCTTGAACAGGAACTGAGGAGGAGTCAATTAAGAATAATAAAAGCTGGGAGGGAACCAATTTTGACTTATTTGTGAATTTTAGAAAACTGAAGATAATAAAAGCCATGGGGCATCGATCAGTGTAGAGGAAGAGTTAGGTAGGAAAAAAGTCCAGTTCCCATAAAAAATTTGGCAAAGATTTATTCTTATAATGTGACAAAAATGCCAATTTCATCTTGTATGACTGGAGAACATCTAGTTAAACATACATGTAGTCTTATTTTAATGCATTCGTGTATATTAAAAAATTCTAGTAGATTGATTTAATCATCCAATTACTAGAGAGAATGGCAATACTGTAGTTTTGACTACCGCTTTCCTTAATATTTTTAGGGAAATCTTAAAACGTTTATATGCTTTAAAGTAGAAATATAAGAAAAATGTCTACATTGTAATGAATTAATTCATTTCTTCATTCAATAAAATGCTAGGAGATTCAAGTAATTTATACTGTTTGTTTATCCTTTTGGTTAAATATTATGACAGAAACATAACACAAATTATTTATTTTCAGGTATGTAGCAGTATTAGAACAATATGCAAACCTTAAAATATGTATGTATTAAATATATCAATATTAAATCCTAATGTTTAATACTTCTGATTTAAGAAAATTGACATGTTTATAATTCACTAGGATCACTGCACCAAACGTCGGGTGACGGAGGTAATGATGACTGCGGCATCAGCACTAATGTCACACTGAAAAAACTGTTTTGTTGGGGTAACAAAAAAATTGTTGTCCCAACAAAAAAATTTGGTTGAAATAGGGACAACTATATTTTTTGTTGGACTAGCAAAATTATTTTGTTAAAATTTTTTGGTTAAAGCAACAAAAAAATTTTGTAATTGCAACAAAAAGTTATATTGTTAGTTCAACAAAATTCTGATACATTTTGTTGAATTAACAAAACAATTTTGTTGGCCTGAGTTATTGCAAAGTATTATTTTTACATACAAATTCATGAATTAATGCATTTATGCCAACCAACAGATTAAAAAAATGTAAATAAAACTAATCAAAAAGTATTTTTCTGTGACAGGGTTCAAACCTACAACCTCACACTCAATGACCTGACGCTCTAACCACCTGAGCCACGGGAGCTGTGAGAATAGCGGTTCTTATTTACTACTTAGCCATTTTTTACTCGGCCTCCATTCAGAACTTCGTTAAAACTCAAAAAGTTAGCCCAAATGTGAAATAACTTACTAATTAAATGCTATGTGGGTAAACAAAATATTTGGTTGGGAATACCAAATTTTATAACCAAAACCATTTTGTTGATCCAAACCATTGGTTTTGTTGGTTTGACCAATTTATTTGGTTCCCTCAACAAAACGAGGGCAACAAAATAAGTTTTGTTGCCACAACAAAACATTTTTTGTTGGGAATACCAAATTTTATAACCAAAACCATTTTGTTGATCCAAACCATTGGTTTTGTTGGTTTGACCAATTTATTTGGTTACCTCAACAAAACGACGGCAACAAAATAAATTTTGTTGCTCCAACAAAACAGTTTTTTCAGTGCACCCGTTGATGTTCCTTTCTCCCTGACGCAACTCGGCGATGCACTCCACCGCTCAACTGTTGAACAACTCGGCGACTGTCAGATGATGGGGTTGGGATAGAGGCTGGAGTGCATCACTTGTGTCGACCGGAGGCACGTGAATACCTGGCAGAATAGAATATCTGTGAATAAAGCTCGATTTAGCTTAATACAGTAACTGTCAAGTTAGAGATACTACAGGAGCGTCAAAAAGGCTGTTCTTAAAGTTGTAACTAGCAACTAAGTTTTACGTTTTTTCAATAAGGGTGTGACGCCACTACATTGTCTGTAGGCTACGATTATGCACTCGGAATGAAGCATGGATGTTCTGTGGACTACGTTCTCTGAACCCATCCAAAATGGCTCAGTACAATAGCAACATTTAGCTTTGAGAACAATTAATTGAAAAATTTCACGTTCTGAAGATCTGATTTTATTCAAATTTGACGCAGACCTTCCTTTCGATAGATAATTGAATAATATTTGTAATGAAAATATTGAACACCCAACTACTTTTTGGACTTGTTATGCCAATACTTTGTGTTTTGCAGTGTGTGAATTTTGACTACAAACGGAGTAGGCCCTATATATGAAAGTCATCGACATTAGTCAGTCAAACTTTTTTACTTTTAAAAAGTAATTTGAATTAATTAATTAATTAGGGACAGCCTTTTCAGATCCGACTTCATATACATAAGAGCGATGCTTAGAAACTACTCTTCGGACAAGTGGTCACATCAATATTTTCTAGTACCTTTTTTGAACAAAGTAAAGATATGATATTCGTCTCTTAGCCAGCGTCGTGCTCAACCCGTGTATCGATATAGCTACCTAGCGATGTGTTCTATACGCGCTATCGCTGCCGTACAAAGTGGCTGCTCAAACGCGTTCACGCCCGGGCTGCGGTCGGAAATAGCAACATAAATATCGAGTTATTCATCACAGAGGGTGTAAACCCGTCCGAAACTTTGCTCAAGCCAACGGCGCGTTAAAACAGGGCACATAACTCTGGGAAGAATGGCGGCACGCGCAATTGACATCCCCTCACTCTATTTCTGGCGGCTTTGAAGAGCGAGCTAATTGGTGGCCAAGATTGATCGGAAGCGGTTAGATAGAGGTTAATGATGTTGTCCGAACACGACGCTAGAATGCGCTCTTGTCCCTCGTAATTTACAGTTCCAGGTGTGGCGCAGTGCTAGAGAGTGTAGCTAATTGGTGAGGACAATGTTCGCGACTATTTAATTAGCACGACAGTTTTGTCCGAGTCCGATTATTAATTCGCTCTCCACGTAGTGACATTTGTAGCTGTCGCTTGTTCATTAGTATCTCAAAGTTGTTTTAAAACGAGGCAGCTCGACGGTGACGCGACGAAATATTACTTCCTATTTTCACAGCTAAAATAAAACCACAGTTGAGGGAGCTAGCGGACTGTCAACTGGCAAAGATTAAAACCTAAAGGCTATACCCACGTGAAACTGCCAACCTGGTGCTAAAGTCTGTTAGTAAAATTAGCAACAGGCCAAGTGATATTCTTGGATAACTAATTGAAAAATTAAACTTTTAAAGCGTTTTGAGCTCTTGTTGTGACGTCATATTGTAGCAATTTAATTAATAAAAAAAATTATTTTTAAGAAAATGAGTTAACTATGCCTGCCCCATCGTTAGAAATATGAATGATTTTTCGAATAGTTTGATGGAAGTTGGTTGAATCGTGAATAAATGATGTTACTAGTCACGATAAAAACTGCTACGATGCTGCTATCTATGTTAGCCTTAGGCTTTCTATCCCATCATTTCTTAATAAGCAGACCGTCTAATAAGACAGTATAGCCTATGTTATTTCGAAGCCTTTTTAGTAAATTGCATGAAAATAGATAGACATTATACCGGCTGTGTACCCCGCTTTCACCCTGCAATGTTGTCATCTGTGGTAATGTTTACCCCACAAAATGTTTCTTTATAAATTTGGCAGCAACTTATCAACTATCATCAGACTATTTTCGTGCGACTTACTAGTTTTTATCACCAGTGATGACAGCTACCCCTATTAAATTGCAATTAATCACAATGTTACACAAAACAACACCTAATCGAATTCTAAAATAGAACCAAATGCAAATAGTAGGCGTTAAATCTCAATCAGCTGATCCGGATTACCGCGACTGCCACTGATTGCGGATAAAGCGTTACAAACGAGGCCCGTAATGTGGATGTAAGGCCAATAACTGGTCGTATACATCTACATTAAGTGGGGATTCGGAGGGCGTTTCTCTCAATCAAGCAGGCAGCGGTGTTTGTATTCGACTGGCGATCCGTCAGCGACGCAATCTAGTCACCACTGCCACTGCCTGACGGATATCTCCCTCGGGTCGCTCGTATAAATAATGCTTACGTCGACGTCCCCCATTAGAGGTATTGAACGCTGCGTTTGTCTCCTAGGATAACCGGAGTGCAAGTAGCCAATCGTGGCTTAATCGTTTTACTATTGACTCGAAATCATGTCAGACAATACATACAATTGAAACTCATTTTCAGGCAATGAAAGTTCAACATTATTGTTTACGTACATACACTGTCTGACGTAGTTATATGAGGAGTAAAGCTGTCATAATGTTGCAAACTGCTTTCATTCTTGCAAAATATCGTGAGCAACTCCCTAGCTCAGTGGAAATGAATATGAGTAGGTTTTACTGTATCTTTTGATGCTCACTGTTGGTGGTAGTGAGTCCAAGGTATCGTTTTTGTCATTTACAATCCCTAAAACAAAGTTTGAGAAGTTTGAGTTTTGTTATACAGGATCTGGAACCAGTTGCTGTATTTAGTTGGAGGAATATATAACATGAAAAGTATGTTATTACTTACTCAACTATGTTGTGTTCTATATTTCCCTCCCTCTCAACATTAAATTATATTTCCAATTCAACCATGAGGTTCAAAACAATTTTACTAATCAGTGTTGGAAAAAATGTCAACACTAATTTATTTATTTAGAACGCAGCATTAGAATAACGTTTTGATAAGGAGCAGTCTAACCCCGAATGTTGAACTAAATTATAGTTGGTCATAGCATTATGTTACGCTTGCGTATAAAAATGAGTCACTTATTATTAGTAGCTTATTTTAAGTCTTAAGGGAAAATAATTGACAGTAAAAAATATAATTTTATATAACCAATTTTCACAAATGTGTCCCCCTCTATTACCGCATGCAAGAGTAGAGAAGTATCGAGCTACACACAACGCAGACGCCGTGGGTTACCGGGTGGCGCCCCGGAAGCATTCTCACGAGGCGCCCCAGGACGCTACCCGGAGTCCCTCCCGATGACATCGATGACGGATGCAGTGTTGCCCCCCGCAGGGCTGCCACCCTCGCCGCGACAAACTTCCCGTCAATCCCTCCGGGATCCTAGGTCGCCAGCCAGCCGGCGATTTATATTCTCAGATGAATGCGTCGCGAATCATCGTCTTGGGACGAGCTCCGTGTCTGAAGTGGTTATTTTCCTTTTCTATCCTTCCATTTACTATGTAAATATTACAAGAATTTGAAATGCGATAACTGTTGAGGTGATCTACATTTTGAGGTCAGCTTAGTTGCATATTGCTATAAAAGACAATTAAAATTAGGTAATAACAAAAGCCAAAAGTTTTTCTTTTGGGGACGTCCCTTAGAATTATAGTGTAGGATAAAATCCCAATAGTCTATGTAATATCACCACACCTCGAAACCGTTTTAAAAATGGCAAGGTTCAAACTAGGAATTACAATCACTGTAACAACACTAAAAAAAAAAAAAAAAAAAAAACGGGTTGACGAGTTTTTGGAGCACTGCTTTAAATTAAAAGTCCTATTAAAATACGTATGGTGTTTCAACGGCCAATGAAGTTTTATTCACAATCTACTCTTTATAGACTTGGGAAAATTCCCTGGTCTATGTTATTTCATGTGCTGATGATGTAATTTAAAAGGCCTTTTAATTCACATCAATTTGCCAAAACCCAACCTCAAAAGGTAGAATTATTTTATTTTGTAGCTTTGATAATTATTGTATTTAATACTAAATTTGAACGCCTGCCATTTTTGAACCTGTTACTACTTGAGGTCGGTTTGCGCCATCATTATATAGGCCTACTACTTGATTGATACCTTTCATTCGATGCCCATATCAACACTTTCAAAAAGTCGATTTTCAGGTATACTATAGGTGTACCAAGTTTTATTCCTTTACCTGCAATCATTCCGAAAACATAAAAGCTTACCCGCTATGAATAGCCATGAGTTATTTGAGATTTTTTAATCCAATAGATTTGGTTGGGAAAATATTTATATAGTTTTCGTAAATTTCAAAAATAGGTTCATTGCTATATTATTACCTATTATTAAGACATTAACTTTGATGTAAAATCACTAAGATTTATAACTCCAAAAGAAATGAACTCGAGCTAAACTAGTAGCGCAAGCCAGCACGCAGCCGAAGTGGTGAGCTCCTGGGGGAAGTAAATCTTTCACAACGCCGGACGTTATGAGCGTGGCTAACCATGTTTCTGCTAGCAACATCGGTCCGGTCACAGATCAAAGCCTGCAGCGCCCATAACGGGAGATTGCTGAGCGGGTGACAAAGACACAAGAGCCATTCCGTTCGGATTTCAATTTCCCCACTGATTCGTTTCACGTCTAACAAACATCGTATACACGTCGGTTCTATTTCATGTACAAGTTTGGACGGTCAAGATGGACAACGCGCTGCTATGCCAGATTTCTACTACTTTTTCACAATACTGTAAATATCGAAAATAACTTTGAATTAAGTTAAGTTTGCTTGATGGTTATTTTTTAATTTTAAAAACTTTTACCATCTTTCTATTTTTAATTGCGTGTTTCACTATAACAATTATTTTGGAGGTCAATTAATGTATAACTGAACATTAACACCGTATTCCTACGGTGTCATTTAGATGATGTTTAAATTTAATTTAAATTCCGATGACCACATTTAGGAGAACTGATTCGTGAATATGAGGATACAATGTACATTTATCACAAGTATATGTGAATAAAAATAAAAATTAATTAGTACAAAATAGGCCGGCATTTGGATTAATACTCTTTTAATAAGAGATTTCGGCCTGTTGTAAATTGTACAGTATCTCAATTTTGTCGGCATCGCGCCGAAACAGAAAGGCTTACCACAAAATATTCTGCGGCTTGATGAAAATGAAACCTAGCGATTAATTTGTAATTTGCACTACTTTCCCTCACTTTAGAGGAAAACTGCTGAGGTGAATCCGAAATTATTCCGGTTATAAAACAACATTTGCGGGTGTTAATAACAATTGACCCTATAACTTCGTAGAGAAAACTCTCTTCAGTGACTAATAGACCACGAAATACGATGTCCAATGTTTCGTAAGTTTCAATCCTACATAAAGTTGAAAATTTTAAATCCCTTTTAACATTAAAAAAATATTTTGTTGTAATATATCTAATCAGTAAACTAACACGTTATATTCGTGCTTGGTTATCATTATAGTTTTTATGGGAGTGGTCTATATAAAATGTTTATACGTAATCTGAAATATACATACCGTATTTGAATAAACCAAAACCTAACACCTATTGATATTGTAATTTACAAAAATAAGAAGGAGTTTTTACATTCTAGATAACGGTGAGAGATGAGAAAGATGGAGATCTTATGTAGATCATATGTATATATAGTATAGTCCGTTATGGTATATTCGACTCGCCTACGGCTCGATGGGGGCTCCGCCACCATATCCCATACTTCTTATAGGTTTCCTAGAACATAATAACGAAAAAAGGAGCAATAAACCCTCATAACAAAGGACGGTGCATGCAGAAAGGGCTTCAGTAACAAAACCCCAACTTTCGGTAAATGAAATACTCTTAAGCATTTCGTATATTTACGCATAAATATTGATATTAATGTAACACATTTATTACAGTATTTTAATTATTTATTTAAGGTTTGTATTATAACCAAAAGCCCAAAACAACAAAAAGAAAGATAAGGCTAGCATATTACAATTACAGACATATGTTGTTAAATACTATGAATCTATAAAAATAAAAGAAGATCGCATTCATGTCCTTTATATGGTAAATTAATAATTTGATTAAAATTTGATATTATAAATCTTTATATAAAAAAATCTTGAATATTTAACACAGAACCGTTGTTTAACATTCAACGGTGTCTTTGCAGAATACACAGTATTCAAGTGGTGTCTCGTCCCATAGGGATGACATCCTCTCCCCCCCCCCCCCCCCCGGTATTAGATTAAGGGTTCTCGCGGTGGGGGTTATGGAGGGGGAGGGGGCAGGCGCTCCGTCGACCAATGGCAGCCGGGGGCGCGAGATTTATAACCACAAACTAACCCTTCACTCTACTCCACTCTGTTTTTGTTAGCAGTTGACATTCCAGCCCTCATGAAGTCTCTTTATGTCCTTCACCAGGACTTATTGCTTCTCGGATAATTTGCAGTTAGTTGCATTATTTGTTGTGTTTCGCCCGAGAGCAATTTACGGGTAACGAATACCTCCATTTACTACAAGAAGGGATGTGATTTGTCAAAGTGTCGCTTTACATAATTGATTGTACAGGTTTAAGCCTACAGTTTTACATTATTAGTTGTAACTATGATTACATCTTGAAATAAGTCTATTATTATACGTTGAAATTTCTTATGTAACTTAGTTTTGAAAAGTTTATTTTTCAAAATCTACTGGATAAAAAAAAATATTCTCCTATAACAGAACTAGTAACAAAACGGTTGGGATAGTTATAATGGTTTCGAAAATATTAATAGTAACTTGATAGCTATGATAGAAATTTTTTTCGCCAATTGCAACCATGTATTCTATTGTAACTTATGTGTTTTTAAATCTTAAAACAATATCAAATAATGATGAATATTATATACAGGGAAATAAAAGAATTTATAGGTGACAATAGCATGGTCAAATTGTTAATTTATGCGAAAGTGTATTCAAGGCCTCTTGGTCTATTGAATCTAACTTTTAGTCTGTATTTTGCTTTAGCCTCGTCAAATATTTCTGCCCCTCAGTTTTTACTTATATCACCGCCATCAGCGAGATATCTGAAACCAGGGAAGTGGTAACCTTTTAAAAAAATATTTGACTTTTATATCACAATTTTTTCTTTTAGGAGACCATTTGAAACAAAATATTTATGCAGAGGCTAGTAAATAAAGAGGTGTGATATGTCAGTGGTAAAGATCTTTGTTGAAAGGGAAAGAAGGGTAATGGTGCGCACCTAAGGGAAAAAAATTCTTCCCAGAAAATATGCGGGCAAAAATTACCAATACATGTGTCAAACTCTTTGGTATTTAATGTAGTTTCTTATAAAAAATTATCATTATCATATATATTAACATTGATTAAATATACACCATTATATAAGAATATGCACTTGCGCACGATTTCCCTACCCATCGGGTAATTGTGGGCATCGGGGTGGGTAATGGTGCGCAGGGACGTATGGGTTGAAATAATTAGAATAAATGTGTTTCATTAATATAAATTCAATATCAATATAACATATGGAATGTCTTAAAGCTAAACAATACTTTCTTTGAGCTTTACAATACACTTAACAAAAGTTTTGATTAAAATTACAAAATTGTTCAAGGGTTAATGCAAAATTAACACACGTAGGCTAATTTTCTGCTGTGTCTGCACCTGAGCTGTCTGCATGACTCCAGGACGAACAGTTTATGAGCATCTGTAAACAAGAATGTGAAAAGGGGAAGTAATTTTTTTCTTACCTATAAATACATGGTGCCCACTGCCGCGCACCATTACCCGATATTGCATTCGAAAGTATTTTATTTTCTCACTATCTTAAGAAGGAATGAAACCATAAATTAATTGGTTCAAACGATAAAGCAAAGACTACCATTAATTGTAATATTAAATAAGTATTAAGAGGGCGTTGGAGTGCCGCCATGTTGGATTTATTTCCCATAAGAGCAATGCTAAACTTGTCCCCGGCATTTGTCATATAATTTATTTATTTTTTGTCCGATTGGTTCAGAATAAATAGCGTTTGAATCACAATTAAATTCCCCGTTCCTTTTGCGAGATCGATTCTTCGTAAATAATTTATAAAATTCTATAGAAAATGTTTTAAAAGTAGTAAAAAACTTGCTTTGTTATTTCAAATTAGTAAAAAACACTAATTTTTATAAAAGATTCCTTTCGCAAACAAAATCCGCCTTGATGAATCCTTTATTTAGAGCTATAAACCATTATTTTCTGATTATAAATAAAAGAGTTATTTGACATCCCGTTTAACATTGCTCTTATGGGGGAAAGGCGGAATTTGGGTTGACTCCAACGCCCTCTTAAGTTATCTAAATATCTGCACTAACCTTACTATTTTCTGAGGGGCAAAAATAACATGACACACACGACTTTTAGATTTTGGCCTCTCATAACCTCAAAAATTTCAGTATCGAAAACGACGAGGTCGGGTATTAGTTGTTGAGTCCCCCGCTAGGCTGCAGCACATACTGGAGCTTTTTAACTTATTTCATTCATAAGAAACTACGATGCGCACCTTTACCCGCCGCGCACGATTACCCTACTCTCCCCTACCTATATACGACCCTATGTAGCATAGGCCTACGTATTTTGGATAGATAAAGGATTTTTTATCATCAAGTTAAAGTGTAATATTCTCGATAATCCGACAAGTGTAAGATCAGGGCGATTAAAGATTAGTGAAAATACCGGATTAATAAAAAAGTCAAGTTTTAAGAAGCCGATTTTATTATACCGTCGTGTTGTATCGGTTCTCATAATGTATGATCGTATCGCTGAAAGCTGCCGTAAACAATGGGAGTGAGATTAACAGCCCTGAAAACAAAAAAATTTCACGGAATGTTGAAATTGGTACTTGGATATTGTAAACTTGATCTTGGAAAACATTCCACACTTCACACGAGCAGTGACTTAGAGCAGTGAAGCGTTGAGCGTCGAGAGTTGAGCGTCGAGTCGAGAGTCGAGCGTCGAGAGTTGAGGGTCGAGTGTTGAGCGTCGAGAGTTGAGCGTCGAGAGTTGAACGTCGAGAGTTGAGCGTCGAGAACTGAGCGTCGATAGTTGAGCGTCGAGAGTTGAGCGTCGAGTGTTGAGCGTCGAGAGTTGAGCGTCGAGAGTTGAGCGTCGAGAGTTGAGCGTCGAGAACTGAGCGTCGATAGTTGAGCGTCGAGAGTTGAGCGTCGAGAGTTGAGCGTCGAGAGTTGAGCGTCGATAGTTGAGCGTCGAGAGTCGAGCGTCGAGAGTCGAGCGTCGATAGTCGAGCATCGATGGTTGAGCGTCGAGAGTTGAGCGTTGAGAGTTGAGCGTTGAGAGTTGAGCATCGAGAGTTGAGTGTCGAGAGTTGAGCGTCGAGAGTTGAGCGTCAAGAGTTGAGAGTCGAGAGTCGAGCGTCGATAGTTGAGCGTCGAGAGTTGAGCGTCAAGAGTTGAGAGTCGAGAGTTGAGCGTCGAGAGTTGAGCGTCGAGAGTTGAGCGTCGAGAGTTGAGCGTCGAGTGTTGAGCGTCGAGAGTTGAGCGTCGAGAGTTGAGCGTCGAGAGTTGAGCGTCGAGAACTGAGCGTCGATAGTTGAGCGTCGAGAGTTGAGCGTCGAGAGTTGAGCGTCGAGAGTCGAGCGTCGATAGTCGAGCATCGATGGTTGAGCGTCGAGAGTTGAGCGTTGAGAGTTGAGCGTTGAGAGTTGAGCATCGAGAGTTGAGTGTCGAGAGTTGAGCGTCGAGAGTTGAGCGTCAAGAGTTGAGAGTCGAGAGTTGAGCTTCAAGAGTTGAGAGTCGAGAGTCGAGCGTCGATAGTTGAGCGTCGAGAGTTGAGCGTCAAGAGTTGAGAGTCGAGAGTTGAGCGTCGAGAGTTGAGCGTCGAGAGTTGAGCGCCGAGAGTTGAGCGTCAAGAGTTGAGAGTCGAGAGTTGAGCGTCAAGAGTTGAGAGTCGAGAGTCGAGCGTCGATAGTTGAGCGTCGAGAGTTGAGCGTCAAGAGTTGAGAGTCGAGAGTTGAGCGTCGAGAGTTGAGCGTCGAGAGTTGAGCGCCGAGAGTCGAGCGTCGAAAGTCGACGTTGAGAGTCGAACGTCGATAGTTGAGCGTAGAGAGTTGAGCGTCGAGAACTGAGCGTCGATAGTTTAGCGTCGAGAGTTGAGCGGCGAGAGTTGAGTGTTGTGAGTTGAGTCTCGAGAGGTGAGCATTGACTCATTTCCAGTATTATCGCTCCAGCCTTGTATTGTGCGACACGTTCATTCCCGGAAACACACAAAGGTGGATTAATATCAGCATAAACGGTGTGACGTCACGGCTCGAATTGGTGTTATGAAACTGTCGTTCAGGGTGAGCGGAGCTCCTTTCAATATCATGACTAATTCATCCTTCGAGTGAAGAGAGCACGTAGAAATTAAATATAACTCATTTATGTTGTTTAATGCGCTTTCAGGCTTTGGTATTTTAGCTATATAACTTGTAGTATTCCGAAGTATGATTCTTAATTTGTTAAATGTTAAACATCGGGCCTTCGCAGTGCATATTTGCTCAGTACAAAACTTACCCCGATCTCATGTAATTTTCTACAATTAGGCATATATAAATCATGAAGAAAAGCACTACCATCATTATTAAAGACGCTGAAAGGCCCTAAGCTATAATCTACACTGCAGCTCTATTTATTTCTCTACATTCCCTATAGGGAAATTCGCTAAAATTATATTGGTAGAACGATTTTAAAAAGTAACTTATAGACAAATTGCAGACGGCAGTTCCTTGATAAATCACTCCTTGTTTTACATAGTATTTTAAGGGAATTTCATTGCAGTGTTTAAAATCGCATTAACATTGACCAAGCCCGATAGTAACACCAGTGAGCTTGGGAACTGAACCTAACCAAACCTAAACCCTCCTAAACCGAAGTCCGAAGCCCGTTAGACTAGCGAGATGCTTTATATCTCTTACAAAACCCAATTTGCAGCAGCGTTGCGTAGCGGAGAATCAGTTAGGCATGCAAACAACGCACTCGACCGTTTGTTTCAAAAGCGGCGGGGAAAAGAGGCCAATCGCGCGAGCGGAGCGACTTTCTACAAAATGGCGGCTCGTGCTGATCAATTGAATATCGAGAGGCTATTGGGCGCCGGGCACGTAAAGGGTGACAAAGACGCCGGCGACCACACAGGAGACGACAATGGGGCGAGGCGAGTGTGGCGCGGCCTGGCGGGGAGAACACAGATCACTAGCTCATCTGTAGGGACCACGCCAAAGTCGGACGACGACAAATTCGAATCTGGACTAAGATTTGGCCCATATTTGGTGTTTGCATCTGGCGTCAAGCTTACACAAAAATGTTTTTTGATATCATACAAGTCGGCGAGCACGGTATATAGGCCTACGCTTTACAGTGAGACTTATCGCGAGAGTCAATTCAAATATGTTTCCTATAGGTATGAGTCAAATACACTTCTTTAAGTTCCTTAAATAGTCTTAATTATGCCCAGGAAGCTTTGCGACGGTTGGAAGACATGGAGCGGTCGTTAAAGATGCCTGTGTGATCGTCACTGCAGATACAACCTTTCCCATCCACACCCGATCGCGATCAGGTTACATTGTTACTACATTGTGAGACCACTGCAAATTAAGATCGTAGGATAGTTGTAACCACACTATCAACTGACCTATTGTCGTGGTTTTTGATTGTAAATATTTCAATATAGTGCTTTAAAAGCCCCCTATATAATGATAAGTCAAAATAGGTACTTTTACAAACACTGTAGTACTTTCATGGAAGTATGTTGAAGAACAAACTTTATACGGAAAATTGTGTTCACTTATATATTCTGGGATTCTCTAGTATGTTTTATACTTCTATTGTTGACGTCATCTTAAATGTAGATTATCAAGAACAAAAATTAGACAATTAATTGTTATAATTTTCATTTAACCAATAGAAATTACGTTTCATCCAGTTCAGTTTATTTAGTGAAGTAAGAATCCCATCACCGGGTGGATTCGTTACCTCTCTTTCCAACAGAATACAAAAGACTTGATTCTTTTGTTGGCCGTGGTTAGCGCACGACAGGCGGAAAGTGGCCGTCGAAAAAAAAACCCACTTCCGCCGTCCTCGGCCACGGGATTATCCTGATGGCGGCGACGAAAAACCGATCTCTTTCAATATACTTACTTATCAGGCCGCATCGGCTGTGAAGAAACGGAGGACAATTTCGTCAGCCGATTTGTGCTAAAATGACATCGCGCCGTAATTCAATTTCGCGCTCCACCGCCGCTAACTACTCGTTCGCTCCGCTCGCCGCCCGATTGCTTTACTTTAATTTGTTAAATCACATACTTAATTAAACCACGCGCTTTACAAACAAGATGGCGGCGGGGAAACGCGGCACCCGCTCAATTGCTGGCAATTTCCTTTTTGCCTCCGTCCTGGAATAGAAAAGTCCTTAATTTATTCCTGCAAGAAACAGAACAAAGAGTCGGTTGCGAAGTCACTGACTGCAGTGTCGGGTGCCGCAAGACGTGTGTATGGGGCATTGGAAATGAACCCTGCATTGAGAACAATTATTAACTTAAAAATAAATGAATTGGTTTAATAGACAATTGGTTTAAGTGAAATAAGTGGTTTGTGTATAAACCCTACAGTAAGAACTGTTTTAAAAAACTAAATTTGTAAAATATTAATGTCATATATGGTATATATTTCTTATACAGTATTTTAAATTAATTTTAAAATAAACTGTGTGGTGTTAAAATTCGGACAATCAAACGCCGAACTGTTTGGGTCTAGGCCTACCATCTAACTGTTGGTAGAATCAAGCAGTATTTAACGTTCTTATAATCCCACTAGGGGCTTGTAGGGGCAAAGGCCCCTAAAAATTCAAATGATGATGCTATTTCCAAAATTAAGTTTCAATTCATCACCTAGTTGGACAATTACTATATTTCTTCTCAAGCTGTAGTGTGCTTTTACACGGTTGGATTTTCTTATAAATATTACTTAATATTGATCAATCTTTTTGGTGGTATCAAATCAGTAATTCACCAATAATCTCACCTGAATTAAAATACAATGAGTCTATTTTGTAGAAAAAATAAAAATTTTGCACTATTAGACTGCCGGACGTAATCAAATTAGTTTTTACCTTAAACATGTACACATAATGAGTTCGTAACTCAAGTAAATACAATAGTTCAATACAACATGACGAAATTGTTATTATCCCATTAATACTGTACACTATTGCATCTAGGACCCCTGTGACCTCTCCCCCACACACTCGAAGTGTACCCCGTCCCCTTTGTATTTGTTTGTATTTTGTGTATATCTACGCCTGTGGCATTTTTTCGTGATCCGTGCTTCCCGTACCCCATATGACCCGTTGCCCGAATACCCTTCATGCCCCGGAACCCCTGTGCCCCCATGCCTCTTTGCCCCCCATTCTCCCAAGCTCACATGCCCACCGTTCTTCCTCGAGGCCCCCTTGTCCTCTATGTCACCCATTCTTCCCCCGTGCATAACATGCCCAACTAACCATCGTGCCACCGGCGTCTCTAGTGCCATTTGTGAAATATGCCAATGCCCCCATGCCTCCCATTCCCATACTTACGTGCTTCCATGCCGTGCTTTCTGTACCCAATATATTCCCCTGTGGCCCTAGTTCTCCCACGCCCCCTACTCCAGTTCCCCCATGCCTCTGTGCCCCCATGCCCCTATGTCCCCCATTTCTCCCCCGTACACCCCATACACAGCTACCTCCCCGTGCCACTGACGTCTCTACTGCGCCTTGTGCTAACATGTCCATACCCCCGTGTCTCCAATTTTATCGTGCCTCCATGCCCGCCATTCCTCCCCGTGCCTCCGATTTTCCCGTTCCCCGATGCCTGCCGTTCCTCCCCGTGCTCTCTATGTCCCCCCAAACCTCCCCCGTGCCCCCCTCTCGTGACTCGTGTCTCTTGTATCCCTATGCCTCGCGACCCGAGCAAACCCCCCATGCCCCCCTACCATCTATGCCTCTGTGACCCCCAGTCTCCTATGCTCACATGTCCGCCGTTCTTCCTCAATGCCCCCGTGCTCTCTATGTCCCCCATTCCTCAAACGTGTCCCCTATGTCTCCTCAAGTCTCCCCCATGCCCTCCTCTCGTGACGCGTGCTTACTGTACCCCATATGATGCCCACCAATCCTCTCCGAGCCTCCCATATCCCCGTTCCCATCCCATACCTGCCGTTCCCTCCTGCCTCATATGTCCCCCAAGCCTCCCCTATGCCCCCCTCGTGACCCGTGTTTCCTGTACCTCTATGCCTCGCAACCCGAGTACCCTTCCATGCTCCCGTACCCACTATACCTCTCTGACCCCCATTCTCCGGTGCTCACCCATTCTATGTCCCCCATTACCCCCCATGATACCCCATTCCTCCCCATGCCTTATATATCCCCGTTCCCCGATGCCTGCCGTTCCTCCCCCATGCCTCCTATGTGCCTTCCAAGTCTCCCCCGTGCCCCCCTCTCGTGACCGGTGCTTCCTGTACCCCCATTCCCCCATGCCCCTGTGTTCCCCATGCATCTGTGCTCCCCATTCTCCCAAGCTCACATGCAAGCCATTCTCTCTATGTCCCCCATTCCTCCCCCGTGCCCCCTTGGTCCCCACACTGCCGTGCCCACTTGTCTGCCATTCCTCCCCATGTCCAGAATTTACCCCCATGCCTCTACTAAGGAACCATGCCCCCCTGCCCCTTGTGTCACTGACACCCTTAGTGCCCCACCAAGAACCCACACCCACCGTTCTCCCGTGAACCAATGCTCCCCACCCATCCATTGAGTCTAACGACGTTCCTTGTGCTATGATTGTAGTCTATTTTGTCTATTCGTTCGATGAAATATTACATTTTTTTCATATTGTTAGTTTTCGCACATTTCATACATGAAAAGCTACCCGTATTTATGTGTTTTGTGTTTTGTGTTTATCTACGCCAGTGGCATTTTTAACGTTTTGACGGGGAACGGTCCAAACCCCAGTCTTGTTACTATCTAACATCGACCAGTTACTAGAAAGCATCATTAATTAATGGCCCAATGACAAATGGCAACTGGGTCCGGAATCGAACCTTTAAAAAGCTACTAACTTTTCTCAGGATCGAACCGGCAACCTTTGGATTTAAAGGTTAATCCAAAGGTTTTGTTGTGTTAATGGGCATTTATTGTTTCCGTACGACCTAAGCAAGGAAAGAAGCAGAGAATGAATAAAACAAAATATTCCTCATGCGAAGGTTATCCAATGTTAGTGGTTTACATCAAATGATTTAGTAAAAAAAAAAAAAAAAAAAAAAAAACACAATTACTTTAAAAAACTAATCAACTCTAACCACTAAATAGCCAATATATAAAGCAGTAACGTAATAACTAAACGACATACACTGAGTAAAGACAATTTATTAACTATCACATCAACCTTATTACGGCTAAATCACCTTTAACTGCGGTACATTCAGCACACAAAATCATATGACATAGATCAACACCTCCTAGAATAATAAGAGAAGGCCAGACGACTGAAATTCTTTACGTCATTTAAGTAGGCTGATGAGTTTAAGAAACTGAAAACAGATGTGCTACTTTCAATCGACAAGGGCTTCATCTGTCATTACTATTTGTTTGCATACAGCACAAAATCAAAACAAAATGAGATGTTAACCGGCTACACATCCAGCTGTTCTTTTTAAATATGAAATTCTGGGGACTACCAGCACCCTCTATAGCATGAGTTGGAACTAATGATTTAACAAATCAGCCTACTTATATGACGTAACGAATTTCAGTTGTCTGGCCTTCTCTTATAACTCTAGGAGGTGTTGCATAGATGGGACCCCAAAGAAGAAATCTACTGTAGATCCGTAATTTTTCCATCACTATTCGTGTTTTCTTTTTTTATAGTGATTGCAAATTAAAAAAAAGTTATAATGGTTATCTTAACTCAAAATATCTGTTTAATAATCAGCTGAGTTTATGATAAAAGTTATTCACTGGAACATCTGCTTAATCCCGCGTGTAGATCTTCTTCCCATTAGATTAACATTGGAACTTCAAGGTCCAATGGGGCAAAGCCCATGTAACTTTTGATAATTCTGTTATTTTTCCTTGCGTCCTTGGCCCTCAAGCTTTAAAATGAGCCATCATACATTACCCTATCTCTCTTCTAACTCGAGATATTTCGTGGGGACCGATTCGCTTACGGAATTATATATATAGATTATAATGCTTAAGTAAAACTAGATCTTGGATCCCCATATGTTGAAATAAACAAGAGAACCACTAAACCTCTAAAGAAACAAATTTAAACTTTGCAATCCAATATAATATGTTTTTTCTACGATGTCAATTGGTTCCAAGGGACATGACAATTAAAAAATCAAGTTGTTATTCATTGACTTTAAGCGTAGTATACATAATTATACAGTCGCTTTCAACATGTCAGAACAGGTTCATTTAAGGGAAAATCAAAGCCATTTCCAATTAATTGTTTCTGATTATATCATTGAACCAAAAATTCATGGCCCAATAGAACCCGGAGAAGGACGGGTAACATGTAGGTCTGGTCTAGAGGCTCGGCGGCCTTGTCTAACCGCAACTATAGGTACCGAGTCGCATCAATCTAGCCTCGTTACACGGCGTGTACGTGTGTGCGCGTGTATACGCATGTGTGTGTGCATGTGTGTGCGTGTGTCGCCGAGCGGCCCGAGTGTAGCGTAGCCCCTGCCGTCGCCCGCGGGCCCGCTTTTGATCGGGTCTAAACACCTTGTAATTTGATCTATCCCCCTAATGGTCAACTAATATTAATGCTGAATAAATCAGCAGCTTCCTGCATCGGACCTCGGACTACCCACGCTTCGTGTGACTGCGCTTCTACACTTCTCGGGGAACACAGGATTTTGAGTTGAAAAATTTCTTCTTATCTCTCCTTTATACTAATGCATGTCTACTTTTCTCATTTAAGGGCTCAAAACTTTTTTATCTTCACGTATTTATAACATTAAATGCTCTTACGTTAAACTGGATGAAAGTTTTCCAGAGAGCTAGGAGTTTGATTTATTTGCTTTCGGTTTCATTATTTCAACCAACAACGTAGACCTGTCATCCAAAATTAAATCCTCGCCGTTATATTAAGAACCCGCTAATTTTATGGGTTGCCATCCAGTTGGCGAGGACGGCGATTGTCAAAATATTTAACTCCCGGTTGTAAACAACCGCAACTCACGACTGTCGCTCGTCGGACCCGGCTGTGCTTTACCACCTAATCTTCATCTGCGGTGTCTAATATTATATATTTAACCACGACACCTAAACGACTACAAAAATAATGTTTATTTAAACCGACCAATAGCTTAATTTCAAATTATTATCTGTTAAAAAATATTGTTACATTTTATATTACATTTTTGAAACTTTAAAATCCTATGTCACCTAATGATTTGAATTATAAGATAGGTTTTTATAAAAAAATTTTATTGCACTGAAGCAGGACTGTAGCTAAAACATTAAAACTACCCAGTCCTGTGTAGCCAGATCAGGGTGTATCGGATGCGGCGAGGTGTGTATGAGTGGCCAGTCGGCCGGATCAGTTACCGGGAGCCGGATGGATGTGTTTGAGCCAAGAGGCCGACCACAGCACAGTTGGGTAGAAGGGTAGACATCGGATGCGGCGAGGTGTGTATGAGTGGCCAGTCGGCCGGATCTGTTACCGGGAGCCGGATGGATGTGTTTGAGCCAAGAAGCCGACCACAGCACAGTTGGGTAGAAGGGTAGACATCGGATGCGGCGAGGTGTGTATGAGTGGCCAGTCGGCCGGATCTGTTACCGGGAGCCGGATGGATGTGTTTGAGCAAAGAGGCCGACCACAGCACAGTTAGGTAGAAGGGTAGACATCGGATGCGGCGAGGTGTGTATGAGTGGCCAGTCGGCCGGATCTGTTACCGGGAGCCGGATGGATGTGTTTGAGCCAAGAGGCCGACCACAGCACAGTTGGGTAGAAGGGTAGACATCGGATGCGGCGAGGTGTGTATGAGTGGCCAGTCGGCCGGATCGGTTACCGGGAGCTGGATGGATGTGTTTGAGCCAAGAGGCCGACCACAGCACAGTTAGGTAGAAGGGTAGACATCGGATGCGGCGAGGTGTGTATGAGTGGCCAGTCGGCCGGATCTGTTACCGGGAGCTGGATGGATGTGTTTGAGCCAAGAGGCCGACCACAGCACAGTTGGGTAGAAGGGTAGACATCGGATGCGGCGAGGTGTGTATGAGTGGCCAGTCGGAAGGATCGGTTAACGATGGCGGGATGGATGTGTTTGAGCCAAGAGGCCGACCACAGCACAGTTGGGTAGAAGGGTAGACATAGGATGCGGCGAGGTGTGTATGAGTGGCCAGTCGGCCGGATCGGTTACCGGGAGCTGGATGGATGTGTTTGAGCCAAGAGGCCGACCACAGCACAGTTGGGTAGAAGGGTAGACATCGGATGCGGCGAGGTGTGTATGAGTGGCCAGTCGGCCGGATCGGTTACCGGGAGCTGGATGGATGTGTTTGAGCCAAGAGGCCGACCACAGTACAGTTGGGTAGAAGGGTAGACATCGGATGCGGCGAGGTGTGTATGAGTGGCCAGTCGGCCGGATCAGTTACCGGGAGCCCGATGGATGTGTTTGAGCCAAGAGGCCGACCACAGCACAGTTGGGTAGGAGGGTAGACATCGGATGCGGCGAGGTGTGTATGAGTGGCCAGTCGGCCGGATCTGTTACCGGGAGCCGGATGGATGTGTTTGAGCCAAGAGGCCGACCACAGCACAGTTAGGTAGAAGGGTAGACATCGGATGCGGCGAGGTGTGTATGAGTGGCCAGTCGGCCGGATCTGTTACCGGGAGCTGGATGGATGTGTTTGAGCCAAGAGGCCGACCACAGCACAGTTGGGTAAAAGGGTAGACATCGGATGCGGCGAGGTGTGTATGAGTGGCCAGTCGGCCGGATCGGTTACCGGGAGCCAGATAGATGTGTTTGAGCCAAGAGGCCGACCACAGCACAGTTGGGTAGAAGGGTAGACATCGGATGCGGCGAGGTGTGTATGAGTGGCCAGTCGGCCGGATCGGTTACCGGGAGCTGGATGGATGTGTTTGAGCCAAGAGGCCGACCACAGCACAGTTAGGTAGAAGGGTAGACATCGGATGCGGCGAGGTGTGTATGAGTGGCCAGTCGGCCGGATCTGTTACCGGGAGCCGGATGGATGTGTTTGAGCCAAGAGGCCGACCACAGCACAGTTGGGTAGAAGGGTAGACATCGGATGCGGCGAGGTGTGTATGAGTGGCCAGTCGGCCGGATCGGTTACCGGGAGCTGGATGGATGTGTTTGAGCCAAGAGGCCGACCACAGCACAGTTAGGTAGAAGGGTAGACATCGGATGCGGCGAGGTGTGTATGAGTGGCCAGTCGGCCGGATCGGTTACCGGGAGCTGGATGGATGTGTTTGAGCCAAGAGGCCGACCACAGCACAGTTGGGTAGAAGGGTAGACATCGGATGCGGCGAGGTGTGTATGAGTGGCCAGTCGGAAGGATCGGTTACCAATGGCGGGATGGATGTGTTTGAGCCAAGAGGCCGACCACAGCACAGTTGGGTAGGAGGGTAGACATAGGATGCGGCGAGGTGTGTATGAGTGGCCAGTCGGCCGGATCGGTTACCGGGAGCTGTATGGATGTGTTTGAGCCAAGAGGCCGACCACAGCACAGTTGGGTAGAAGGGTAGACATAGGATGCGGCGAGGTGTGTATGAGTGGCCAGTCGGCCGGATCGGTTACCGGGAGCTGGATGGATGTGTTTGAGCCAAGAGGCCGACCACAGCACAGTTGGGTAGAAGGGTAGACATCGGATGCGGCGAGGTGAGTATGAGTGGCCAGTCGGCCGGATCTGTTACCGGGAGCCGGATGGATGTGTTTGAGCAAAGAGGCCGACCACAGCACAGTTAGGTAGAAGGGTAGACATCGGATGCGGCGAGGTGTGTATGAGTGGCCAGTCGGCCGGATCTGTTACCGGGAGCCGGATGGATGTGTTTGAGCCAAGAGGCCGACCACAGCACAGTTGGGTAGAAGGGTAGACATCGGATGCGGCGAGGTGTGTATGAGTGGCCAGTCGGCCGGATCGGTTACCGGGAGCTGGATGGATGCGTTTGAGCCAAGAGGCCGACCACAGCACAGTTAGGTAGAAGGGTAGACATCGGATGCGGCGAGGTGTGTATGAGTGGCCAGTCGGCCGGATCTGTTACCGGGACCTGGATGGATGTGTTTGAGCCAAGAGGCCGACCACAGCACAGTTGGGTAGAAGGGTAGACATCGGATGCGGCGAGGTGTGTATGAGTGGCCAGTCGGCCGGATCAGTTACCGGGACCCGGATGGATGTGTTTGAGCCAAGAGGCCGACCACAGCACAGTTGGGTAGAAGGGTAGACATCGGATGCGGCGAGGTGTGTATGAGTGGCCAGTCGGCCGGATCTGTTACCGGGAGCCGGATGGATGTGTTTGAGCCAAGAGGCCGACCACAGCACAGTTGGGTAGAAGGGTAGACATCGGATGCGGCGAGGTGTGTATGAGTGGCCAGTCGGCCGGATCTGTTACCGGGAGCCGGATGGATGTGTTTGAGCAAAGAGGCCGACCACAGCACAGTTAGGTAGAAGGGTAGACATCGGATGCGGCGAGGTGTGTATGAGTGGCCAGTCGGCCGGATCTGTTACCGGGAGCCGGATGGATGTGTTTGAGCCAAGAGGCCGACCACAGCACAGTTGGGTAGAAGGGTAGACATCGGATGCGGCGAGGTGTTTATGAGTGGCCAGTCGGCCGGATCGGTTACCGGGAGCTGGATGGATGTGTTTGAGCCAAGAGGCCGACCACAGTACAGTTGGGTAGAAGGGTAGACATCGGATGCGGCGAGGTGTGTATGAGTGGCCAGTCGGCCGGATCAGTTACCGGGAGCCCGATGGATGTGTTTGAGCCAAGAGGCCGACCACAGCACAGTTGGGTAGGAGGGTAGACATCGGATGCGGCGAGGTGTGTATGAGTTGCCAGTCGGCCGGATCTGTTACCGGGAGCCGGATGGATGTGTTTGAGCCAAGAGGCCGACCACAGCACAGTTAGGTAGAAGGGTAGACATCGGATGCGGCGAGGTGAGTATGAGTGGCCAGTCGGCCGGATCTGTTACCGGGAGCTGGATGGATGTGTTTGAGCCAAGAGGCCGACCACAGCACAGTTGGGTAGAAGGGTAGACATCGGATGCGGCGAGGTGTGTATGAGTGGCCAGTCGGCCGGATCGGTTACCGGGAGCCAGATAGATGTGTTTGAGCCAAGAGGCCGACCACAGCACAGTTGGGTAGAAGGGTAGACATCGGATGCGGCGAGGTGTGTATGAGTGGCCAGTCGGCCGGATCGGTTACCGGGAGCTGGATGTGTTTGAGCCAAGAGGCCGACCACAGCACAGTTAGGTAGAAGGGTAGACATCGGATGCGGCGAGGTGTTTATGAGTGGCCAGTCGGCCGGATCTGTTACCGGGAGCCGGATGGATGTGTTTGAGCCAAGAGGCCGACCACAGCACAGTTGGGTAGAAGGGTAGACATCGGATGCGGCGAGGTGTGTATGAGTGGCCAGTCGGCCGGATCGGTTACCGGGAGCTGGATGGATGTGTTTGAGCCAAGAGGCCGACCACAGCACAGTTAGGTAGAAGGGTAGACATCGGATGCGGCGAGGTGTGTATGAGTGGCCAGTCGGCCGGATCTGTTACCGGGAGCTGGATGGATGTGTTTGAGCCAAGAGGCCGACCACAGCACAGTTGGGTAGAAGGGTAGACATCGGATGTGGCGAGGTGTCTATGAGTAGCCAGTCGGAAGGATCGGTTACCAATGGCGGGATGGATGTGTTTGAGCCAAGAGGCCGACCACAGCACAGTTGGGTAGGAGGGTAGACATAGGATGCGGCGAGGTGTGTATGAGTGGCCAGTCGGCCGGATCGGTTACCGGGAGCTGTATGGATGTGTTTGAGCCAAGAGGCCGACCACAGCACAGTTGGGTAGAAGGGTAGACATAGGATGCGGCGAGGTGTGTATGAGTGGCCAGTCGGCCGGATCGGTTACCGGGAGCTGGATGGATGTGTTTGAGCCAAGAGGCCGACCACAGCACAGTTGGGTAGAAGGGTAGACATCGGATGCGGCGAGGTGTGTATGAGTGGCCAGTCGGCCGGATCGGTTACGGGGAGCTGGATGGATGTGTTTGAGCCAAGAGGCCGACCACAGTACAGTTGGGTAGAAGGGTAGACATCGGATGCGGCGAGGTGTGTATGAGTGGCCAGTCGGCCGGATCTGTTACCGGGAGCTGGATGGATGTGTTTGAGCCAAGAGGCCGACCACAGCACAGTTGGGTAGAAGGGTAGACATCGGATGCGGCGAGGTGTGTATGAGTGGCCAGTCAGCCGGATCGGTTACCGGGAGCTGGATGGATGTGTTTGAGCCAAGAGGCCGACCACAGCACAGTTAGGTAGAAGGGTAGACATCGGATGCGGCGAGGTGTGTATGAGTGGCCAGTCGGCCGGATCTGTTACCGGGAGCCGGATGGATGTGTTTGAGCAAAGAGGCCGAATACAGCACAGTTAGGTAGAAGGGTAGACATCGGATGCGGCGAGGTGTGTATGAGTGGCCAGTCGGCCGGATCTGTTACCGGGAGCTGGATGGATGTGTTTGAGCCAAGAGGCCGACCACAGCACAGTTGGGTAGAAGGGTAGACATCGGATGCGGCGAGGTGTGTATGAGTGGCTTCGGAAGGATCGGTTACCGATGGCGGGATGGATGTGTTTGAGCCAAGAGGCCGACCACAGCACAGTTGGGTAGGAGGGTAGACATAGGATGCGGCGAGGTGTGTATGAGTGGCCAGTCGGCCGGATCGGTTACCGGGAGCTGTATGGATGTGTTTGAGCCAAGAGGCCGACCACAGCACAGTTGGGTAGAAGGGTAGACATAGGATGCGGCGAGGTGTGTATGAGTGGCCAGTCGGCCGGATCGGTTACCGGGAGCTGGATGGATGTGTTTGAGCCAAGAGGCCGACCACAGCACAGTTGGGTAGAAGGGTAGACATCGGATGCGGCGAGGTGTGTATGAGTGGCCAGTCGGCCGGATCGGTTACCGGGAGCTGGATGGATGTGTTTGAGCCAAGAGGCCGACCACAGTACAGTTGGGTAGAAGGGTAGACATCGGATGCGGCGAGGTGTGTATGAGTGGCCAGTAGGCCGGATCAGTTACCGGGAGCCCGATGGATGTGTTTGAGCCAAGAGGCCGACCACAGCACAGTTGGGTAGGAGGGTAGACATCGGATGCGGCGAGGTGTGTATGAGTGGCCAGTCGGCCGGATCTGTTACCGGGAGCCGGATGGATGTGTTTGAGCCAAGAGGCCGACCACAGCACAGTTAGGTAGAAGGGTAGACATCGGATGCGGCGAGGTGTGTATGAGTGGCCAGTCGGCCGGATCTGTTACCGGGAGCTGGATGGATGTGTTTGAGCCAAGAGGCCGACCACAGCACAGTTGGGTAGAAGGGTAGACATCGGATGCGGCGAGGTGTGTATGAGTGGCCAGTCGGCCGGATCTGTTACCGGGACCTGGATGGATGTGTTTGAGCCAAGAGGCCGACCACAGCACAGTTGGGTAGAAGGGTAGACATCGGATGCGGCGAGGTGTGTATGAGTGGCCAGTCGGCCGGATCTGTTACCGGGAGCCGGATGGATGTGTTTGAGCAAAGAGGCCGACCACAGCAAAGTTAGGTAGAAGGGTAGACATCGGATGCGGCGAGGTGTGTATGAGTGACCAGTCGGCCGGATCTGTTACCGGGAGCCGGATGGATGTGTTTGAGCCAAGAGGCCGACCACAGCACAGTTGGGTAGAAGGGTAGACATCGGATGCGGCGAGGTGTGTATGAGTGGCCAGTCGGCCGGATCGGTTACCGGGAGCTGGATGAATGTGTTTGAGCCAAGAGGCCGACCACAGCACAGTTAGGTAGAAGGGTAGACATCGGATGCGGCGAGGTGTGTATGAGTGGCCAGTCGGCCGGATCTGTTACCGGGAGCTGGATGGATGTGTTTGAGCCAAGAGGCCGACCACAGCACAGTTGGGTAGAAGGGTAGACATCGGATGCGGCGAGGTGTGTATGAGTGGCCAGTCGGAAGGATCGGTTACCGATGGCGGGATGGATGTGTTTGAGCCAAGAGGCCGACCACAGCACAGTTGGGTAGAAGGGTAGACATAGGATGCGGCGAGGTGTGTATGAGTGGCCAGTCGGCCGGATCGGTTACCGGGAGCCGGATGGATGTGTTTGAGCCAAGAGGCCGACCACAGCACAGTTGGGTAGAAGGGTAGACATCGGATGCGGCGAGGTGTTTATGAGTGGCCAGTCGGCCGGATCGGTTACCGGGAGCTGGATGGATGTGTTTGAGCCAAGAGGCCGACCACAGTACAGTTGGGTAGAAGGGTAGACATCGGATGCGGCGAGGTGTGTATGAGTGGCCAGTCGGCCGGATCAGTTACCGGGAGCCCGATGGATGTGTTTGAGCCAAGAGGCCGACCACAGCACAGTTGGGTAGGAGGGTAGACATCGGATGCGGCGAGGTGTGTATGAGTGGCCAGTCGGCCGGATCTGTTACCGGGAGCCGGATGGATGTGTTTGAGCCAAGAGGCCGACCACAGCACAGTTAGGTAGAAGGGTAGACATCGGATGCGGCGAGGTGTGTATGAGTGGCCAGTCGGCCGGATCTGTTACCGGGAGCTGGATGGATGTGTTTGAGCCAAGAGGCCGACCACAGCACAGTTGGGTAGAAGGGTAGACATCGGATGCGGCGAGGTGTGTATGAGTGGCCAGTCGGCCGGATCGGTTACCGGGAGCCAGATAGATGTGTTTGAGCCAAGAGGCCGACCACAGCACAGTTGGGTAGAAGGGTAGACATCGGATGCGGCGAGGTGTGTATGAGTGGCCAGTCGGCCGGATCGGTTACCGGGAGCTGGATGGATGTGTTTGAGCCAAGAGGCCGACCACAGCACAGTTAGGTAGAAGGGTAGACATCGGATGCGGCGAGGTGTTTATGAGTGGCCAGTCGGCCGGATCTGTTACCGGGAGCCGGATGGATGTGTTTGAGCCAAGAGGCCGACCACAGCACAGTTGGGTAGAAGGGTAGACATCGGATGCGGCGAGGTGTGTATGAGTGGCCAGTCGGCCGGATCGGTTACCGGGAGCTGGATGGATGTGTTTGAGCCAAGAGGCCGACCACAGCACAGTTAGGTAGAAGGGTAGACATCGGATGCGGCGAGGTGTGTATGAGTGGCCAGTCGGCCGGATCTGTTACCGGGAGCTGGATGGATGTGTTTGAGCCAAGAGGCCGACCACAGCACAGTTGGGTAGAAGGGTAGACATCGGATGCGGCGAGGTGTGTATGAGTAGCCAGTCGGAAGGATCGGTTACCAATGGCGGGATGGATGTGTTTGAGCCAAGAGGCCGACCACAGCACAGTTGGGTAGGAGGGTAGACATAGGATGCGACGAGGTGTGTATGAGTGGCCAGTCGGCCGGATCGGTTACCGGGAGCTGTATGGATGTGTTTGAGCCAAGAGGCCGACCACAGCACAGTTGGGTAGAAGGGTAGACATAGGATGCGGCGAGGTGTGTATGAGTGGCCAGTCGGCCGGATCGGTTACCGGGAGCTGGATGGATGTGTTTGAGCCAAGAGGCCGACCACAGCACAGTTGGGTAGAAGGGTAGACATCGGATGCGGCGAGGTGTGTATGAGTGGCCAGTCGGCCGGATCGGTTACGGGGAGCTGGATGGATGTGTTTGAGCCAAGAGGCCGACCACAGTACAGTTGGGTAGAAGGGTAGACATCGGATGCGGCGAGGTGTGTATGAGTGGCCAGTCGGCCGGATCTGTTACCGGGAGCTGGATGGATGTGTTTGAGCCAAGAGGCCGACCACAGCACAGTTGGGTAGAAGGGTAGACATCGGATGCGGCGAGGTGTGTATGAGTGGCCAGTCAGCCGGATCGGTTACCGGGAGCTGGATGGATGTGTTTGAGCCAAGAGGCCGACCACAGCACAGTTAGGTAGAAGGGTAGACATCGGATGCGGCGAGGTGTGTATGAGTGGCCAGTCGGCCGGATCTGTTACCGGGAGCCGGATGGATGTGTTTGAGCAAAGAGGCCGACCACAGCACAGTTAGGTAGAAGGGTAGACATCGGATGCGGCGAGGTGTGTATGAGTGGCCAGTCGGCCGGATCTGTTACCGGGAGCCGGATGGATGTGTTTGAGCCAAGAGGCCGACCACAGCACAGTTGGGTAGAAGGGTAGACATCGGATGCGGCGAGGTGTGTATGAGTGGCCAGTCGGCCGGATCTGTTACCGGGAGCCGGATGGATGTGTTTGAGCCAAGAGGCCGACCACAGCACAGTTGGGTAGAAGGGTAGACATCGGATGCGGCGAGGTGTGTATGAGTGGCCAGTCGGCCGGATCTGTTACCGGGAGCCGGATGGATGTGTTTGAGCAAAGAGGCCGACCACAGCACAGTTAGGTAGAAGGGTAGACATCGGATGCGGCGAGGTGTGTATGAGTGGCCAGTCGGCCGGATCTGTTACCGGGAGCCGGATGGATGTGTTTGAGCCAAGAGGCCGACCACAGCACAGTTGGGTAGAAGGGTAGACATCGGATGCGGCGAGGTGTGTATGAGTGGCCAATCGGCCGGATCGGTTACCGGGAGCTGGATGGATGTGTTTGAGCCAAGAGGCCGACCACAGCACAGTAAGGTAGAAGGGTAGACATCGGATGCGGCGAGGTGTGTATGAGTGGCCAGTCGGCCGGATCTGTTACCGGGAGCTGGATGGATGTGTTTGAGCCAAGAGGCCTACCACAGCACAGTTGGGTAGAAGGGTAGACATCGGATGCGGCGAGGTGTGTATGAGTGGCCAGTCGGAAGGATCGGTTACCGATGGCGGGATGGATGTGTTTGAGCCAAGAGGCCGACCACAGCACAGTTGGGTAGAAGGGTAGACATAGGATGCGGCGAGGTGTGTATGAGTGGCCAGTCGGCCGGATCGGTTACCGGGAGCTGGATGGATGTGTTTGAGCCAAGAGGCCGACCACAGCACAGTTGGGTAGAAGGGTAGACATCGGATGCGGCGAGGTGTTTATGAGTGGCCAGTCGGCCGGATCGGTTACCGGGAGCTGGATGGATGTGTTTGAGCCAAGAGGCCGACCACAGTACAGTTGGGTAGAAGGGTAGACATCGGATGCGGCGAGGTGTGTATGAGTGGCCAGTCGGCCGGATCAGTTACCGGGAGCCCGATGGATGTGTTTGAGCCAAGAGGCCGACCACAGCACAGTTGGGTAGGAGGGTAGACATCGGATGCGGCGAGGTGTGTATGAGTGGCCAGTCGGCCGGATCTGTTACCGGGAGCCGGATGGATGTGTTTGAGCCAAGAGGCCGACCACATCACAGTTAGGTAGAAGGGTAGACATCGGATGCGGCGAGGTGTGTATGAGTGGCCAGTCGGCCGGATCTGTTACCGGGAGCTGGATGGATGTGTTTGAGCCAAGAGGACGACCACAGCACAGTTGGGTAGAAGGGTAGACATCGGATGCGGCGAGGTGTGTATGAGTGGCCAGTCGGCCGGATCGGTTACCGGGAGCTGGATGGATGTGTTTGAGCCAAGAGGCCGACCACAGCACAGTTAGGTAGAAGGGTAGACATCGGATGCGGCGAGGTGTTTATGAGTGGCCAGTCGGCCGGATCTGTTACCGGGAGCCGGATGGATGTGTTTGAGCCAAGAGGCCGACCACAGCACAGTTGGGTAGAAGGGTAGACATCGGATGCGGCGAGGTGTGTATGAGTGGCCAGTCGGCCGGATCTGTTACCGGGAGCTGGATGGATGTGTTTGAGCCAAGAGGCCGACCACAGCACAGTTGGTGTAGAAGGGTAGACATCGGATGCGGCGAGGTGTGTATGAGTAGCCAGTCGGAAGGATCGGTTACCAATGGCGGGATGGATGTGTTTGAGCCAAGAGGCCGACCACAGCACAGTTGGGTAGGAGGGTAGACATAGGATGCGGCGAGGTGTGTATGAGTGGCCAGTCGGCCGGATCGGTTACCGGGAGCTGTATGGATGTGTTTGAGCCAAGAGGCCGACCACAGCACAGTTGGGTAGAAGGGTAGACATAGGATGCGGCGAGGTGTGTATGAGTGGCCAGTCGGCCGGATCGGTTACCGGGAGCTGGATGGATGTGTTTGAGCCAAGAGGCCGACCACAGCACAGTTGGGTAGAAGGGTAGACATCGGATGCGGCGAGGTGTGTATGAGTGGCCAGTCGGCCGGATCGGTTACGGGGAGCTGGATGGATGTGTTTGAGCCAAGAGGCCGACCACAGTACAGTTGGGTAGAAGGGTAGACATCGGATGCGGCGAGGTGTGTATGAGTGGCCAGTCGGCCGGATCTGTTACCGGGAGCTGGATGGATGTGTTTGAGCCAAGAGGCCGACCACAGCACAGTTGGGTAGAAGGGTAGACATCGGATGCGGCGAGGTGTGTATGAGTGGCCAGTCAGCCGGATCGGTTACCGGGAGCTGGATGGATGTGTTTGAGCCAAGAGGCCGACCACAGCACAGTTAGGTAGAAGGGTAGACATCGGATGCGGCGAGGTGTGTATGAGTGGCCAGTCGGCCGGATCTGTTACCGGGAGCCGGATGGATGTGTTTGAGCAAAGAGGCCGACCACAGCACAGTTAGGTAGAAGGGTAGACATCGGATGCGGCGAGGTGTGTATGAGTGGCCAGTCGGCCGGATCTGTTACCGGGAGCCGGATGGATGTGTTTGAGCCAAGAGGCCGACCACAGCACAGTTGGGTAGAAGGGTAGACATCGGATGCGGCGAGGTGTGTATGAGTGGCCAGTCGGCCGGATCTGTTACCGGGAGCCGGATGGATGTGTTTGAGCCAAGAGGCCGACCACAGCACAGTTGGGTAGAAGGGTAGACATCGGATGCGGCGAGGTGTGTATGAGTGGCCAGTCGGCCGGATCTGTTACCGGGAGCCGGATGGATGTGTTTGAGCAAAGAGGCCGACCACAGCACAGTTAGGTAGAAGGGTAGACATCGGATGCGGCGAGGTGTGTATGAGTGGCCAGTCGGCCGGATCTGTTACCGGGAGCCGGATGGATGTGTTTGAGCCAAGAGGCCGACCACAGCACAGTTGGGTAGAAGGGTAGACATCGGATGCGGCGAGGTGTGTATGAGTGGCCAGTCGGCCGGATCGGTTACCGGGAGCTGGATGGATGTGTTTGAGCCAAGAGGCCGACCACAGCACAGTAAGGTAGAAGGGTAGACATCGGATGCGGCGAGGTGTGTATGAGTGGCCAGTCGGCCGGATCTGTTACCGGGAGCTGGATGGATGTGTTTGAGCCAAGAGGCCGACCACAGCACAGTTGGGTAGAAGGGTAGACATCGGATGCGGCGAGGTGTGTATGAGTGGCCAGTCGGAAGGATCGGTTACCGATGGCGGGATGGATGTGTTTGAGCCAAGAGGCCGACCACAGCACAGTTGGGTAGGAGGGTAGACATAGGATGCGGCGAGGTGTGTATGAGTGGCCAGTCGGCCGGATCGGTTACCGGGAGCTGTATGGATGTGTTTGAGCCAAGAGGCCGACCACAGCACAGTTGGGTAGAAGGGTAGACATAGGATGCGGCGAGGTGTGTATGAGTGGCCAGTCGGCCGGATCGGTTACCGGGAGCTGGATGGATGTGTTTGAGCCAAGAGGCCGACCACAGCACAGTTGGGTAGAAGGGTAGACATCGGATGCGGCGAGGTGTGTATGAGTGGCCAGTCGGCCGGATCGGTTACCGGGAGCTGGATGGATGTGTTTGAACCAAGAGGCCGACCACAGTACAGTTGGGTAGAAGGGTAGACATCGGATGCGGCGAGGTGTGTATGAGTGGCCAGTCGGCCGGATCAGTTACCGGGAGCCCGATGGATGTGTTTGAGCCAAGAGGCCGACCACAGCACAGTTGGGTAGGAGGGTAGACATCGGATGCGGCGAGGTGTGTATGAGTGGCCAGTCGGCCGGATCTGTTACCGGGAGCCGGATGGATGTGTTTGAGCCAAGAGGCCGACCACAGCACAGTTAGGTAGAAGGGTAGACATCGGATGCGGCGAGGTGTGTATGAGTGGCCAGTCGGCCGGATCTGTTACCGGGAGCTGGATGGATGTGTTTGAGCCAAGAGGCCGACCACAGCACAGTTGGGTAGAAGGGTAGACATCGGATGCGGCGAGGTGTGTATGAGTGGCCAGTCGGCCGGATCGGTTACCGGGAGCCAGATAGATGTGTTTGAGCCAAGAGGCCGACCACAGCACAGTTGGGTAGAAGGGTAGACATCGGATGCGGCGAGGTGTGTATGAGTGGCCAGTCGGCCGGATCGGTTACCGGGAGCTGGATGGATGTGTTTGAGCCAAGAGGCCGACCACAGCACAGTTAGGTAGAAGGGTAGAGATCGGATGCGGCGAGGTGTGTATGAGTGGCCAGTCGGCCGGATCTGTTACCGGGAGCCGGATGGATGTGATTGAGCCAAGAGGCCGACCACAGCACAGTTGGGTAGAAGGGTAGACATCGGATGCGGCGAGGTGTGTATGAGTGGCCAGTCGGCCGGATCTGTTACCGGGAGCCGGATGGATGTGTTTGAGCCAAGAGGCCGACCACAGCACAGTTAGGTAGAAGGGTAGACATCGGATGCGGCGAGGTGTGTATGAGTGGCCAGTCGGCCGGATCTGTTACCGGGAGCCGGATGGATGTGTTTGAGCCAAGAGGCCGACCACAGCACAGTTGGGTAGAAGGGTAGACATCGGATGCGGCGAGGTGTGTATGAGTGGCCAGTCGGCCGGATCGGTTACCGGGAGCCGGATGGATGTGTTTGAGCCAAGAGGCCGACCACAGCACAGTTGGGTAGAAGGGTAGACATCGGATGCGGCGAGGTGTGTATGAGTGGCCAGTCGGCCGGATCTGTTACCGGGAGCCGGATGGATGTGTTTGAGCCAAGAGACCGACCACAGCACAGTTGGGTAGAAGGGTAGACATCGGATGCTGCGAGGTGTGTATGAGTGGCCAGTCGGCCGGATCAGTTACCGGGAGCCGGATGGATGTGTTTGAGCCAAGAGGCCGACCACAGCACAGTTGGGTAGAAGGGTAGACATCGGATGCGGCGAGGTGTGTATGAGTGGCCAGTCGGCCGGATCTGTTACCGGGAGCCGGATGGATGTGTTTGAGCCAAGAGGCCGACCACAGCACAGTTGGGTAGAAGGGTAGACATCGGATGCGGCGAGGTGTGTATGAGTGGCCAGTCGGCCGGATCTGTTACCGGGAGCCGGATGGATGTGTTTGAGCCAAGAGGCCGACCACAGCACAGTTGGGTAGAAGGGTAGACATCGGATGCGGCGAGGTGTGTATGAGTGGCCAGTCGGCCGGATCTGTTACCGGGAGCCGGATGGATGTGTTTGAGCCAAGAGGCCGACCACAGCACAGTTGGGTAGAAGGGTAGACATCGGATGCGGCGAGGTGTTTATGAGTGGCCAGTCGGCCGGATCAGTTACCGGGAGCCGGATGGATGTGTTTGAGCCAAGAGGCCGACAACGCCGACTTCAATAACAAGCTCGCCGCTCACTGATTACCGCGCCGACCTATAATCTCACAAACCGCTTCGCACTTACTGCTCACGCACGCTCCCTCCCATCGCCCTTACTCACTCACTCACTCTCCCTATCCTCCTACCTCTTCCTCTTTCTCTATCAAACTAATCTTAATGATAGCCCAATAAAATTTGTACTTTATGACTAGTTATTTGATAATGTAATTAAGGTTTTCAGTGAAGAAATATCCCTTTACCCAGTTCCCTTGACCTGACTCGCAGCAGATTTATTTATAATATATTGATATAGTTTTTATGAATGTTTATGAATTCCAAATTCAAATTTGTTTACTGTCGTTAAACTTTACAATATTCACCAAAGTACTTAAATTATGATATAAAAAAAAAACAATAAATATACTTGATTCAATAATAAATAGACATACATTTTTCTACATACAAATCATTAGAATTCATCCTCGATTAAAAATAAATTTGATTTTCTTCTAAAAATTTCAAATAATTAATCTGGTTTAAGAGAGGGCAGAGACTGTTAAATAGAACTATTTTTGTGTATAGGGCCTAAATACTTTGTGCGTTCCAAAAACAATTCCAATGGCATTTTTGTAGGCGAAATATTTTATTGGTTTCAGTTGATTCATGGCTCTAGATATCAACTCCATAGCACATTTGGGTGAGAAACACCCAAAAGAAACAGCCAGGATTGCCTCTGTAACAAGTAATGTAATAAGTCAATGTGTAAACAAATGAAACATCAATTATTAGATTTTGGTCCGCCTGACATGATAATGGTGTGAAGTTTTAATGATTTGCTACAAAGTATTTTCCATTTTCATGCAACATTTAAATTTCGTACTTATAATCATACTCATGTTTCATGTTTGCCTGTTAACTGACACAGTTGAACTGAGTGTTTAAACACTGATTTACTAAATTACTAAATTACTTAATAGCGGATTTCATTTCATTAATTTAAAATTAATATCAACCAAACAATATACTTTAAATACCCTTTATTTAAAACAGTTTAATGTTTAATAAAACTGTTTTAATGTTTAATAAAACTGTTTAATGTTTAATAAAACTGTTTTAATGTTTAATAAAACTGTTTAATGTTTAATAAAACTGTTTTACATAACCATCGATACAAAATTTGACTGTAAGTTGATAAATTTAAATTTCCTTTCACATCCTCTAAAACTTTTTCAGACTTCTCCTTGCCCTAAATTCTTTTTCAGTTTCCAACATATTAATAACCGAGAATAAAACAAATGTTGTCTGGTTAATATATAGTCAGCATTTTCTGGCAGTATTTATAACTAAGTAATTCGTCCATAAACATCATATAATACAAGATCATCTTATTTAAACGTTTAAAATCCGTAAATTACAATAAAACCCGGCACACCCTCCTCATCAAGCTGGCCCCATAAACTCGTCATCCGCCGCCGCGGTCGGGGAAATTTATCGCCGCTAAACCTGGGACGTCCAATAGACCGGTGTTTATGCAGGGATAAATTCACACTCGGCGACTAATGGAGGGATATTTCGTGCCGTCATTGGCATCACTGTCGCGTTATTACTGCGCTCCGGTTTATTTTTAATTCCCTCTGGAAGGTTGTAATGGGCTGACGAAAGTTGTCTCTTGTGCGGCTAAATCGGCTGTCAGCGCACAATCTGGAACTAAATCAAAACCTCCTCCTCGCAGTCGGTAAACGGACTCGCTATATTTAATCTCTTTTCATGTTTAACTAGTTCAAATTCATACAAATTTGTTTAAACATTATGTATTTGAGAAAAGAGAGAGGTGATAGGTCAAAATTAAAAACATTTCATACTTTATTGCTTTAACAACAAATTATTTGTTGTTATTACTATTACTAATTGCAAGTAGTGTGTATCTCGTTTAATTTTGATATTTAATATGAGTTTGTATGGGGAAATGAATAATATTTAAAATTACTCTTCCTTTCCTCTTATTGCTAAAACCTTTACAGATCAGTTACCTTTACCATTAGTAACAACTACACAAAATGGTAATATTAAACATGAACTAGGACATATATTACATTCATTTTGTCAAGATTTTTCGGAACCAAAAGACATTGATTAATTTGTTGTGAAAACAATTGTTCAGATGTCACTACTCTTTTAATGAAATTAGAACGACTGTGTTACATTTGGAGTTCTTATCAAGCCTACAGACTCCTGGTGAAGAGGCTCACCGGATTATTTGCGTTACTTGAACAAATTCCATGAAAAATTAAACTCCAAATTAAATGTCATATTGATAAAAAATTCAATTAAATAAATGAAAAATCATCGATGTCCACACTAACGTTAATAATATTTGTTAGGCCTATTTTATTATTGTCTAATAATTTACGGTCTAAAGTGTTGTTAGAGAATTTAGAGAGCTTAAATTCTTATAGTGACAGAATTATTTACAATGTAACTTGCAACCTCGACTTTTACTCAGCCAATTGTTCTATCCCCATCACCGGATTCAACCGGGAAACACACTGGTTTAAAGTCATGATGATTATTTTATCTAATCGTGTATAATTAACTGCTGGTTTTCTCCAAGGCGCAGCTTTGTCGGCTGTAACCAGTGGCAGCTCGTGACCGCATGATAATCACGACAGATGTCGCTAGTGTACTCAGAAGTGTCGCGGTAACCGGTGATCAAAGTTACGGGTTCCGGGAAGGTGAGGTGCCAACTCCCGCCGCCAGCCGCGCCACTGGCGTTACGTCACAAATGACGGCTCTCAGGCATGGGCCTTCGCGGAAACGGACGGTAAACCTAGTAACTTATGTGAAGGTGAGAACGGCAAGTGCTGTAGTTATGGCAGGACAAGGGAGGAAGGAGGTCAAATTAGAGTCGCCACCAGGACGAAGTAAATATCTGCTGGATTAGCTGTGGAAATTTGTTCTGCTAAAGTGATAAGTCATTGTTATATAATACCCTTTAATATTATAACAAGTAAAAAAATAATAATGAAAATCAGAATAATTTAACTAAACCCTTATCTTTGTTCATGTAAATTCTGGACGAACATTATTTATAGTTACAATAATATGTGGGAGAAGTTTAGGCCTATATTCTCACCGCTCTACAACTTTGTTGACCGGCACTGAATTTTATCGCTGACAAGAGAGTATTTTTTGGATCTGACGCGAAAATCGATGTAATATTAGAATGAAACATAAGCTAGTGTGACTTATTGTTTCTAAATTTAAAAGGACTTAAACAGGATTTTACATGCATGATTTTGTCACATTAGGGCCTGTTCTGAATACAGCATGTGATGCAGTAAAAAATAATAAAACTATATCAAGGATATATGAATATATAAATAATATATATATATATATATATATATATATATATATATATATATATATATATATATATCAAGGATAATATTACTTATTTTAAAGGGGTATTTAAAATTGTTAGTGTAGTAAACAACTAAACATAAGACAGCAGATTTCTTAAGCTCTGGTTTTGAAAATTGTTTCTTCATATAGAAGGCTATTTAATTTAACCTATTAGTGCTCATTTTAATAACGCATTACTATATTTGAGATTTGTGAATAATGTAACATTTTAATATGTAATTGACAAAAGTGGACCCTCAAAGCGCAAGTTGGTCAACAAAATTCACTGCAACAGAATTTTAAAATCCCCCTGTGATTAATCAATGGCCGACACGCGGAATGACCCTTTGTTGGGGACATGTGTCAAGAGATAAATCATATTTACATAACACAACCTCGGCCGGTGAGGAAACATAAATTAGGGGCAAGAACCAAATATTAAACCTACTAAATAATCATGACGCGGCTCGGAAACACGTCCGTATCAATCAGAAAATGAAACCCGACCGGAGTGGTTAAATCGTGTGGACCACTCCTCACCATAGATAAATAGCGTAAACACGTGACTGGGACGGCGGGCAAGCGGAGCGCTGCAGGCGGGTAGTTGCGGGACCTCCCACTAGGAGCGCCACGGAGCAGGCCACCCAAACACCGCCACGCCGCGCCGCCGCCGCCATCTTGGTTGGCCCGATTGAAATATCAATTGCGACTGATTAACAGGTGAATTATGCTAATCGCCGAATCTGTCACGGCCCGGTCACCTGTTATTACATTTCACGAATTTGAAATTTTAATTCGCCACCAAACCGGGGTGTCACGAGCTTGTTTTGCCTCTGAGATATCCTGATGTAATCCGAATGATACGTTGACTGATTTGGAATGGCCTTGATTGGCGGACTAAGAGATACGCTTGCCTCAATATGCTTGAGTCAATCTTAGATGCCATCACCGCGATATAGTACATAACAATATCAATAAAACAAAATTAGCTCATGGGAACGATAGTGTCTATAGACTAAGTCAACAACTCCTAACAACCCACAAAAATTTTAATGGTCAGTTAAAAAGTTGGCAATTAATTTTGCATTCATTCTTTAGTATACCATTGAAAAACATTTATCCTTGTAAAGTTTGAGCTTAAATCAAATATTTGTATACGTTTTATTAATTGTTGTTTCATTGATCTTTTTAACGTTGAATAAAACTCTGAGGGGCTTTAAACTGTATCTATAGGTTTGAAATCTTTGCATCCCTTAATCTTTTCAAACTCTTGATGTGAATATGAAGATTCGCATGTTTTATGAGCATATCATATTAAAGAATAAACAGAAACCCCAAATATTAAATAACAGGAGTTCATTGATAATGACTATGGACAAACGGTTAGCGTTAGACATCGGGTCGCGAACTCACTGGTTCTATTTTTGGCATACCAATCGAATTTTGAGGGCTTTCGACTATTTTCAATTGTGGTTTCCCGAAGCTAACTAAAATGCTGATTGTCTGACCGACTGGTTGACTGAAAATGCGAGAAGAAGCGGTTGGAAAATCTCTGACACCATCTGCCACAGACTATTTACAGACTTAGAAATTTAGTGTTCAGCTATGCGCACTACTAAAAAAATGCGCATAATTCTATTTTATGCGTGGAGTAATGTTCTCTTTCAAGTTTCATTACCAGCAATTTATTGTAGCCTAAGCCTAAGTGCTTAAAAATATTCTTGAGAAGTTGTGAAAAATAAATCAAGTAGACCTATACCACTGTGTGTCACAGACCTTAGTCTGTGGCACATAGTGCCTGTTTCCCTGTAAAAATATGGAAATGTAACATTGAAACACTACGTGGACAAGGGTATTTTTCCAAAGTTGTAAGTTGTGGCTCTAAATAGTCTGTGGCGTATAGTGGGAGTGATTTTTTAGCTTCCCTGAGTAAAAAAGGTCAGTCCGAATTTCAAATTGTAATGTCCCTTCTCTCCCAAAATCCTAATAAGAAGACACTCTGACTGTTTCAACCATAATGAGATTAGCCAAAAGCCGTATGATTCCCCGTGTCGGTGAGCCCGCGTGTGTGTATGCGTGTGAGCGTGTGCGTGTGGCCGCGCGTGTGAGCGCCTCGATTGGTCGCGGCTCGCGGCTCCCTTGATCACCCGCGTTTCACGGCCCTCAGCCTCACTGTTCTGTCCTCAGAAGTGCCGCCTGGAGCCGCCTGGAGCCGCCTGGAGCCGCCCCGAGCCGCCCCGAGCCGCTAGAGACGCTAGCACTTCCACATAGCGCATAGAGACGCGCATAGAGGTAGGACCAGCGAATAAATTTAACTGTCGATTATTTGTTAACTCCTGATAACCAGGATCAGAAAAACGATCCAATGGCCTTTGAGGAGCCCTGCCAGACGACACAACAAGATACCCGTTATTGATAACATAAAGCAACATAGCAAATATATCCCTGACCTTAAACCCAAATAATCTAGGACTATTACAATGATAATTTCCACTAAACTCGCTTAGCTGGAAATGAAATGGGAAGAACTTCATTTTTACGTATACATTAGCGGATGATGAAGAGTGCTCATATTGAACTGTGCAGTGCACAAAAAAACTTAGGACATTATATTTTTTCTCAATTTCATTTGAATAACATTTAATATCAGGCAATTCTGTTATAAACGTAGTCGATAATGCATTGTTTATTTACCAAGAAAACAAATTATTAAATTTGGTTGTGGGATTTGACTCATCAATTAGTAAAATGTATTAAAAAATATTAGACTACGTTATTCGAATTGCCTAAATTTAACTTCTAGGCTTATAAGGTACCCTGGTGATTTGAAATACGTCCTGGTACGAGTTAGCATGTATTCGAAAGATGTACTCAAACAAATATCTCTGCTTTCGAATAACGAATAAAAATGGAACTATCTGATAATATATATCGTATGGGGATGTATTTCTTATTGCAATATCTTGTTGCTACACCACCACCGTCACCGTGGCCGCCGCCGCCGTCCCAGAGGAGCGCCCTCATCAATCCATCTCGTCTGATTACATTGTCGATCATCCATTGTTTGATCCACGATAATAGCCGGCCCTCACTAACTAGACGTTCACCTAATCAGCCACACAATACAACCGGGTCACCTTCTTTGGGGCGGCGCGGCGCGGAGCGGCGCAACGTATAGACTCTCGATAATGTGGACCACAAGTTGGCCATGAATCCCTCTTGAGAGGAACAGTTTAGGTTGCAGTAGAATAGCGTTTGGAGGCAATGTATGCTTAGATTCTTCTTATTTCAGACGCTCACCATCTTTCTGAAATATGGCAAACTCCAAAAGCTTCTAAAAAGGTATCTGCAAAATTAAATTAAAAAATCCAAACACATTAAAAGTAACTGTCTTATAGAAGCAAATAAGTTTGGACATCCATGTTGAAAAGTGAAATGAAGCCTTCATATTGTACCCATCAACCAATTCCCAAGATATTATTTTGATAATTGTCTAAATGATGAAAATTTTGACTGAAACATTGCTTACCAGAATTAAAACACAAAAATATACATGCCATTATTTTTTCCAAATTATAGATCAAGAAGTTTATTAGGGCTGGCTATGATGTATTAACAACAACAACAACGCAATTACACACCATATTTCGTCTATTGACTTCAAACTCAGAAGGCCATTAAGTACGTACTTAACCTTACCTCATGCAATACATCAACCGCACTAGTGCTAGTTTTATACGCCATCTGATAACAAAATTAACGCGAATCAACTCAGAACGAGGCTTGTTAGGCGTTGCCGGGAAGTTCACTATGGGATAATTGGTTTTTCATGACGCGAAGTAATTAATTATAGAATTAATTTGATAATAAAGATGGCGGGTGGCGGCGACCCCGTTATCAGATGCGATAAGCGGCGTGTGTAATGGGGGTGTTGGAGTAACGAGGGGTTCGCACGTTAGTCGCTGCGCATTGTCGGCGCTGCGGTCACTGGTTAAGCCCACGCCGCCGTCCTCTCGGTGGCTAGTTATCATAATTTATGGTTTGAATAAATATAGGTAGTAAAATATGAACTAAAAACTATTTTCATTATATGATTATTTTGTAATTTATCTATGCGTCTAATTCTCTAAAGCGGGAGGGCGATTTTAGTAAATTCGGTGTTTGCTAACTCGAATCTGAATAACTCTTAGATATTAGGAATTACCGTATTTTCAATCACATTGTCAAAACTTGTCGATCAAAGTACAAAAACCATACTGAACTAGAACTTATTTAACAGCTATATTTGACCTCCATAAGTTAAAGAGATAGAGAAATTATCTCTGTAACTTGAAATTCAGCGGATATGACGAATTGAAATTGCACTTAACCCCCACAAGTCAATGTTCACCTCTGTTTTTTGAAGTTTTGCCCACGACCCCGCGAACCTCTGTATAAGTCGATTCCTCGACACAGGTCTCAATGACGCAGCCGCTCCAGCATCAGCTGGTAGTCTCAATACTGTAAGTTACGTTTGTGAGCAGAATTTAACAAGAATACCTCTGAAACTGGATATCTATACGTAACTCGGAGAAGTCATATAAATTTTGAGGTAGTGATATTTTACTGTATTTTATCCAAGGATGAATGAAGTTGGTTAACCCACCCAGCAGCAAATCTTGTCAATGCCACCAAGGTAGGCCAATAAAAGTCCTTCCACCAACACAAGTCATTATTTAAACTGTTCGCTTGAACACATGTTGTAAAATTGTTATCATAATGATATGTATAACTCACTATTTCTACCATAGTCAGGAAAATTAAGCTCTAAATGTACCTTATGGGGTACCTTTTTGAAGGTAGGCCTACGTTTATTGAAATTAATTCTTAACAAGTTAATTGAAAGGCCAAAAACAAATGTTCCCTAACTATATTCACCGAAAATTAGGCCTGCTCTTTGGCGCCACAGGTCAATCACAATTCTAGCCGCGATTTCTAAATATCGGTGAAAAGTAACAGTTGTGTGATTGCGTTCCATTTCGCTCCACATACGGCGGCCGCCCGCGCGGTACAACAGAGCCGCACTCGCCGACTCCCAGATGCTATCTCATCGATCCGCCAGCTAATGGCTTCCTGTGATTTAAATATCGCCCTTGATTTCTTTAAGAAGCCACAGGAAACATAACTCACCACAATCAGGGGTCGTAAATGCTCCAAAACCGCCCAGCCCCCCCCCCCCCGGACCCTGGGACCCCTCGCGGTGATTGTCTGTGATACGGCGAACATATCCGCGATACACGGCCTCTGGCGGTCTATCTGCCGCACAATGTGGCCAGTGGAAACCCTACGATATGTCTCCGGTACTCTCGACACGTTGGGTATAAAAGTTGCCATTCTAACTCTTGCTCATGCGCAATAAACATGTTTAGATAATCAATAAAAATATAAGTTTGTAATGTTGTAACCACCTAACGAGTGGAAGGCAGTTTGACAGATACACTCATATACAAAGAGTATTTACTCGTATTTAACTAGTCGCTGAAATTTCAGTCGATTGGGACCCAATTTGTTTAAAAATATTTTATAACTGAAACATCTGTTCTTTATGATTTCCTAGCATATGTTATTTGTTGTTCAAATATAATGATTCGATCAATTATATTTCTTCCAGAAGATTAACATTGGAACTTTTAAAGTCTGTAGGACGTAGCCCTGGGGACTAATGTCAATTATAATGAGATTCTGCTTATCTACATGGCTTATCTACCTTTCTAACGCTATATGTGTGGATTTCTTTTATCCTATGATGCATACAATTCTTGCTTATTATATAAATAGTATTTCAAGACAAACTTTTTATTTGAATACCTATACCATTTACTCTCTAAAGGAACTCCTAGAAGATTATTATAAATGCTTAATTGAAAATGAAAATGTAGGCTTTCTACAGCTATCTAAAATTACTGTTTATGTAATATAAACTCCACATTAGCAAATCGTAACACTATCAGCACCACCTTTTTTTAAGATAGCCTCTCTCAAAAAATTATTTTCCTGTGAAAATTTATATGTCAATGACAAAAGAGCCAACCTTTCATTTACGAACAATTCATCATTTTCAAACAATTTAGAATATTTCATGTTATGTTAGGCATACAATAACACGTAACTTTATAAAACTTTCTATTCCCTGAGGATATCAAAGTGTCGGTTCCGGTCGGGTACAATCTACTTCCCAACAATAGAGTCAATTGAACAGAATGTCAACAGTAATGTGCCATCGGAGGCGTTGTCCAGCGGCGCGGCGGCCGAGCCAAACAGTCTGTTGTGTTTTTGTGCCTCCCCCTCAAAGCGCCGCTAAGCGAGTGTGAAACACAATTTGTTGTTGGCGGCAGCGCCTCGCCTTGCTGCTGGTTTAATCAATCATTCTACTTCATTTGCCGATATTGATCGACCCAGGGATAATTTGCGCAAAGGCCGGCGGAACGGACGCGGACGGCGTGTGAAAAGATTCCGCGGCGACCATTAGCCACCGACGGAGGTGATCAGGTGGAACAAAAGAACCGATAGTCAGGTTTTAAATAAGCTTGGAAACTTAAATAGCAAAAGAAGTTTGGAAATTTTGTTAAACCTATTACAATGAAATTAAGAAGAGGCTCCGAAGTCCGAAATATAGGCATTTCTCGCGGTTTTCAATAGGATTCAAATAGTAACACAACTTTCTCCGCGCTAAGACGTAGTGAAAGAGTAGGGCTACAACGAGTCGACTTTGCCAATTTCGAATTTTGCAATCTGGAAACCCAGTTTGACCTATGTTTTGGATAAAAAAAAATTGTATTGCATCTCTTCGATGTATAGGCCTACTTCACGTTTTACCGTACAGTTTTTCTTCCTTTCTGAAATGGAAAAAGCAGACCTCGTAATTTTATGAATTAATTTTGTTCTTAATTTATGAACATGTCCAAACAAGCTCCTTCTTTTTCATTGCCGTTGGCTGTAGACCATTTCATCCACAGATTTTGATCGCACAAAGATAGACCACTTATAATCTACTGATTAGATTTAGCAAAAAGGTCATTAATACTCCTAGATCGGATTTTCTGACCTATAACATATTATCCACCAAAGCATAAGCACAAGACGCTAAAAATTTATGAAATTGGAGATAAAAAATAAATATTGCATTGATCCCAAAAAATATTTTTGTCCCTTTATCTAAAAAAAATAACATAACGTTTTTCTTGTTCACTACAGGATTTACGCTTTGAAAATTATAGGCCTAGCTATTTTTAAATGTGCCAAAGCTGATTTAAAACCATAACAACCACCCTGCCTGAGGATTGGGGATCCGCTTATCTTCTTCCACAATTATAACCAACCCTAAAGCAAATAGTTTTTATTTTGAAAACGCAATACCATACTGAAAGGAATTTCCAACCCCGTAGAGATCTTCGGTAGGATTTCGGGAAGTGTGTTGCGTTTTATTCCCACCCCCAATGTTCCTTTTCACGACTACTAAAGAATCAATTTCACTTAATCTGGCTGTGGATGAACTGGTCTATTTTCGAGAGACCCAAACCATGGATAAAATGGCGTTCAGTGTTATATTGTCAATCGACAGTGTCGTCTACAAAGGGGACGCGGGGCTGACATATTATTTTATTTCAATAGCTCTTGAATGCCGGGTGGGGGGGGGGAGGGCGGCAACATCAAAGGCCACTGGTTGTATCAGTCTCACATTAGCGATATTGTCACCGCGCACGCTCGAAATTATAAACCCATCGCCCCCTCCCCCCCCTCATAAACTGACCCTTACAAACCGCCGAGCCGAGGCGAACGCTCTGATACTCGTAACTCTGCCGGGGCGGAATGCCAGTACGATCAGCTGATTATAGTCTTATACTCGTCAAGCGAGAATAGCTGGTGATATTTTTTCATGATTTACTTACTCATGATATTACTTCATTGGTAATTTTTAGTTTACTGTGTATTGAAAAATCATCGAAGGAAGGCGTTACAAATCTTTGAAGTTGTTTCATTCTGAATTTAAACTTCTTGATCCAATTTCCAACATGAAAACCCTTGTGTTGAGAGGTCTTCTAGGAGTATTGTTAAAGAGAAAAATAAATGACGTTATCATTACTTTCTTCAACATAAATAATAGCTATCAATTATGATTACAGCTATTATTTTTGAGTCTGCATTAGCATATACAATACCAAAACAAATTTCTATGTACACTTGGTTTCCCTTTATGATAAATTCATTGATTCATTGTTTTTTATTTGTTTTTGCATTCAAGATTTTTTTTAAAAAAAGGCTTGTTCAAAAAACGAAACAAGATAAATTTTAATTGTGTAGATAGGAGAACATTAGTACCCATAATGAACGGCTTCATAAATAATCCCATTACATAACATTGCTTTTGTGTTGTAAAATATTTGATTTTTTAAAGTAAAAAATCTAGTTTTTTATAAAGTAAAAAAAACCTAGTTGCCTAATGCAAGTGCCCTGAAACTCCCAAAAGTGCTGGTTGAAAATTGTTCTTCGAAGGTAAACTTTTTAAATAAAAATCCTTCTCATGTGGATCAGTTTGCATAACCCAATAACACACAGTCAGGGAATGTAGATGATCGACTTCTGTCACACCACCCGTTGATGTCTCCGACTGTTGCGTCGGGTCACGACCGTGTGTTAGTGGGCTGGATACAAATTCGCCAGCGGTTGGAGGGTCGACGAAAAGATTCAAATTCGCCAGTTCCAGGAATCTGCCCGCAGCCCCTCGGCGCGGTGAAACAGTAGATGACCCCGGTTCAAGTACGTGTTTATTCGGCTGTGACGACCTATCCTGATGGCAGTATTTAAACGGAATGGTAAATCAGCCAAGCAAACATCACCTTGAGAAAAATCAACGATCGGAAACCATCGTTCCGACAATCTTCAAAAATAATTTTAAGTAATCTAGTTCATCATTAGTTAATTATATTATGTTATATATAGATGGGTGCGTACGTAGGTATGTCGCCATGGGAATGTTGTAAGCTAATGTTACTCAAGCATCGCCTACGAGTAAATTAATAGTAGTTAATACAATGATTGTATTATGAAAGTGTTAAAGCCACGAGTAAAGATGTAAGTTAATAGAGGACGAGCGAAGGGAGAGTTCTATATATCTCACGAAAATCAATAGATTTTAGGGGCTATGGGTAATCAGTATTTACACAAAAATTGCCAGGATCAGTTCAGTCGTTTCATATCTAGACACTTAGAATAAATTTTTCATTCTGTAGGATTATTTGATATAAAATTAAATGACTAATCAATCTCACATTGGCCTTTGTGTACATAAAGTGTTCAGTTAACTTTTTCTTTTTCATTAGAATCTCATATTATTTTTAATACTATTTGTCAGGGAGAAAACAATTTAACAATATAGCTTAGGACTCGGTCAAGTCGGAAACAACACTCAACTGCAGTGAGGAAGAGCTCGACCGGCCACATTCCTGGGCTCCCCGAGGGGATGAGCATTAGTTCCTAGAACTGGCGAATTTGTATCTTTTCGTCGACCCTCCAACCAACGGCGAATTTGTATCTGGCCTGTTAGTGTCTCTTATCTGCTTCATCTACCATATATTGATTGTTGTATTTAATTCGAAACTGTAATTAATTTAGCTGCCATAGCCCAAAAGTATTAATACATTTAAACATTTTATATAGAGAAGAATGTTGGATAATATATATAACATTTTTTATATGGCATTAAGCATAAACGCCGAATTCCAACACCGCTCGATGATTTATCCATATAGAATTACTCAACAATCTGGCAGGGTCTATTAGGCCGGTCGTATGTAAACGACACTGCACCTTTCCTCCGCGAGAGCGCGGGCGCGGCGCGGCGCGGCGGCGGTTTTCTATTACGTGGCGGCGGCTCGGCCAAACCAGAAGGTGACTTACGGGCCATTATACCCCCACCACCGTCCATGCCTCTCCTCTCCTCTCGACCACCTTTCCCTCTGTCATGCCGCCGCTGCCGCCAGGGAAACCGAGAGGATTCGTAAAATGTGAATTGTTCAGAAAGTAGCAGAAAAGTGTTTTTATATGTACACATAATGATATAAGGCCAACATATCCAGCGTGGGGACCAAAGGAGTTCAACAACTAACTGTTCAGAAACACATTTGAAAACATTACACTTCTTACTTATCTGTCAGTTCCGAGATAAACTGTATTACCTATGTTAAAGCAATAAAAATATAGTATCTGTTTATATCGCGATTAAACAACTACAATATATAAAAACATCAATAAGTGTCTCCGTTTATGAGTTATATGAGTATAGTAAATAGTAAATTAGGCTATTCAAAATGAATTGGATAATTTCTATAGGTCTATGATTTAAAATTTTAGACATAACCTAATCTTAGGACATTTACAATGTTAAAAACCCCCGGATGGTATGTGCCAATCAAATCAAAGGGGTTGCTAACAGATAGGGTGAATTGTATCTAGATAAATTATTTAATTTATTAGTTATATTATCCAAAATAGAAAGTTCACTGCGAACTTTAACTCTAAAGAGATATTATACATAAATTAAATAATAAATGAACTTACGTTTTGCCAACTTTCTGGTTTCATTTGTGAAACCAATTTAAAAGGGTTGTATGATGAAAAATCTGTTTTAAACCCAGAAAATTCCAGGAGTTAAATTCCTCAAAAAAATTACCAAAATTAAAAGTAAATTAAAAACTTATTCCGAAACAAACATGGATTTAATTTGAGGGAACGGTAATGTATAAAATAGACTCCTAAACAAAAAGAATGTACGTGAAGGACTGATTTTAAGCTAAGTTGAAATATCCATTCACAAGTAAGGAACACCGCAGCAACACAGAACAGCAACACTCGAATTCCCGTCCGACTCTCGTACGCGCATGCGCAACCGGCATAAATACTTGTTACAGGAACTGGCTGCATAGCCGTTATTTATGAACACGTTCAATGGGACAAAATAAAGAGTGTAGTGAATCGGCTGCGATTATGAGGCTGTGAAATATTGTGATACGAATGACAGAGGGCGGCGGCTTTGGCTTTGTTCTCGCCGCCGAGCCGCGTCGTTCCCGCTCAAAACACCTCTTTACCATAAAAACGCCGATGAAATAGTTTCTCCGAACGCACCACCGCCGTGGCGCAATCACGTGCAGCCGTATTGAAAATTTTACGCGAATTCCTTCGTGATAATGATTTGTGCAATATGAGTTTAACCGTGAAAATTATTTATACGTACACCTGCAGGCTTTGTATGCTCCCAGCTAAAGATCTGTAGCTTACATGGTACTCCTCGTAAAATTTCACTGCTAGATACTTACACCAGTCAGATCGAATTTAGTTTTTTGCACATGGTCTCTTGATATTTTTCTCAGAACATGTTAAATTCTAATATGAAATTATTTTGTTTGTTAAAACAAGGTTAAAGCTCCTTCTGGTACTGTATCTCAGATCTTTTACTTAACGGGGGAGTAACACTTGTTCTTGAGCAACAAGCCCCCTTTTTCCTTCCCTGATGCGTTATGTGTGACAATTTCTATTGAAAGTTGTCAGTCTTTTTTGCTAACTACACACTTCAATGAACATTAAGTATTTTACTGACGCTCTCTATGCAATTTAAATATTGTAAAATAAATAGAGAACAAAAACCCCAAAAACATTTGATTTTGAAATAAATATGGCTTATTCGAGTTTAAGATCAGAAACATTATTTTTTTATGAAAAATGAATCATTGTTTGGAGAGCTATTACCTTATTTTATAAAAATATAAACTTATCTTAAAATATAGTTCGATTATTAAAAAAAGTATGAAAAATGATTCAGAGCTCTGAGAAGCTGCTTGCTAAGTATTTTTTCACAATACTCATCACCATACATACCCACATCAAAACGAAATGCGCACTTAAAATGCATTTCTTTAGATGTGGTGTGTTCTTTAGACTCACTACATGGTTCCATCACCAACTCACTATACTCTTCTCGGTCCCTTTTTTCAAACCGGAACTGAATAATCACATGAATCTAAATCATTATCACCTGGAGTAACCGGAAATTAAAACTCTAGATATTTACCACGGAGTGTTATCCTCATGGCTCGACCCTCGGGTCGGACTCTGACTGGCTGTCACTCGCTTGTTAGCGCCTCGCTTCAAAGGCACGCCGCCCGTGTGATGCTAACGCCATAGTGAATGTAGTGGAATCACGGATCTGTCACTTTTTAACTGATATTCAGAAAACAATATTGGAACTGTGATTCAGATGGGCCAAAGGTGATTTTCTGTTCATTGGTTACAGTAGCCTACATTTTATTCAGCGCGTTCGGTTACAAAACCTATAAGCATACGATTCCTACTTATTTGTTTGGAGGATGTCTATAAACTCTATCTTCGCCACCATATCCCTACAAGTCATAACATACAGTCCTCGGTTATGAGTAGTGGGGAATGGGGGCTTTTGGGCCAGTTCAAGGTCACCCGAGCGATGACGTCATCGATGACGTCATCGAGGTCAATGACCCCATCGATGACGTCATCGATTGCATCATCGATGACGTCATCACCAATGACGTCACATCCATGACGTCACACCCATGACGTCACAGAAATGACGTGCTAATGACGTCATCACCCCTTACGTCACCAAGATGACGTCATCGATGTCACAAAAGGTCAAGGTCACGCTGAAACCTAAAATTTTTCGGCACTTTTGCTGTTTCTCGCACTACGCTCCGAGTTTCAGTCACAGGTACCATGACCTTGACGACTTGGAGCGAATTTTCGATGAGAAACAGCAAAAGTGCCGAGGAAATTTGAAGTTTGCAACGTTACTCTGCCTAAACCGTCATGTGACACCGCTCGGGTGACCTCGAACTGGCCCAGAAGCCCCCATTCGACCATTACTGCAACCGCGATGCGCACCCTACGACAGACACCGAGCGACTGACTGTCCGGCCCCGCGCACTCTAGGTATATGGGAAGTGGTGGGGGAAATTGTGATGACCTTGGGAAACTTGAAAATGTCAAGCCGGGTAGCACCGTTTCGGTGCTACCTTAAAGTTACATGCTAAAGTGTGATGACCTTGAGTTAAAACATAGAAATACTACAAGTTGATACCGTCCCAGAGTTAAAGTGTGATGACCTTGAGTCAAAACACAGAAATAATACAAGTTGATGCAGTCTCAGAGTTAAAGTGTGGTGACCTTGAGCTAAAATACTGAAGTACTACAAGTCGATATTGCCCCAGAGTTAAAGTGTGATGACCTTGAGTCAAAACATAGAAATACTACAAGTTGATACCATCCCAGAGTTTAAGTGAGATGACCTTGAGTCAAAACACAGAAATAATACAAGTTGATGCAGTCCCAGAGTTAAAGTGTGATGACCTTGAAGTTGTAGAAGTGTGGTGACTTTGAACTACCCCAAATTGTCAGGAATTGGAGTAGCAACCGCGATGTGCACCCTACGACGGACACCGAGCGACTGACTGTCCAGCCCTGCGCACTCTAGGTATATGGGAAGTGGTGGGGGAAATCTCAAGGTCATCCAAATTGGGTTTTAAAAAAATAAGAAACTCTAAACCTCATGCTCCTCTTCTTCCCTTTCCACCTCATTTGTAGTATATATGGTTGACGATGGTAAATTTGACAAATACTCCAGTGATTGTTGATCGTCTTGCTGCAGTATAACTTCAGACCAATCATAATCTAAAGTGACCTTGAGCTTTATTCCCGGGTTGTCGAGGAGAATAGACTTCATCCAATCGCAGATGGTTTCTAAATAATGCACGTTGTCGATTGTCAATTTCCAATTCGTATTGGGTACATCTTCGGTGGAAGACATGGCATTGCAAGCAGGTGTGTCCGCCATGGTTGTTGGAGGAGGAATGATGCTTGGTGCAGCGAGCAATGCTGGTATTACAGAGTAGTGGGGGAAATTTCAAGGTCATCCAAATGGAGTTTTTTAAAAAAAGGAAACTTTTTCTATTTACTTATAACATAACCACTTAAAACTAAAAGGATTGGGATCAACAGTACGTTTAATCATCATATTCGTTATATTCTTCCTGTTTCTCAGTTTTCACCTCCGCCCGGATAGTACCTCCACTCTTCAGCTCCTTTTCGACTTCTTCTAGTTGCTGGGTAATCGCCATCTGACATTGAAGTTCAAAATCATCACGCGGCACAGATCCGCAAATATCCATCTGAGCCAACCAGAGCTGCCTGAGGTTCTTTTCCTTTTCCTCGACAGCTTCGACGGCTGCATGTAATTCCTTTTCTGTAATAGAGGAGTCCCACAATTGTTGATCATCGGTTTTGTTGACAACCTCCTTTTCAGACTCCTTGTACAAATTGTTCAGCTCCTGCTGAGTCTTAATGGTTACCTCCTCGTAACTAGCACAACTTACATTGAGAGACATCTTGATGTTGTACGGTTGACCGTTGGAGTTGAAATGAGGCTGAGGCACAGCGCTTGGGGGTACTATAAAAAAGTGGTGAGGGAAGTTTCAAGGTCATCCAAATTGTGTTTTAAAAAATCCTATCTTGTTACTGAGCACATATGTCAGTAACAAGATAGGTGTTTTTTTCTCTTTTACATCTTTAATATAACAAATAAATAAACATATTCTACAATGGTAAGAAGAAGGAAGACAACTGCTAGTCAGCTGAAATAATCCAAAGTCTGGCTCGCTTCAGTCTTCATGGACGCCGGTGATGAAGTCGCTGGAGAAGAGTAATGTTCAGACTCTTCTTTTGGGTGTCGGAGATTGCGTATATTGCAAGCGTAGACTTGCACATTTATACGGTAGCCTCGCGCCACCATCAGCTGCAACTCCTTGTACAAGTCGTTCAGCTCCTGCTGAGTCTTAATGGTTACCTCCTCGTAACTAGCACAACTTACATTGAGAGACATCTTGATGTTGTACGGTTGACCGTCGGAGTTGAAATGAAGCTGAGGCACAGCGCTTGGGGGTACTATAAAAAGTGGTGGGGGTGTTTGCATCGAAGCAGGTTTAACCTTTAGCTTGGTGGTGGGGGTAACTGTGAAATGCAAAGGTCAAAGGTCAAGGTCACCCGCGAAGTTTAAAAAAATGCAACATATCAATATGTGACAAACTTCACATATTGATATGTTGCATTTTTTGTCTTTTATGGTTTATTTATTTATAAAACATTACAATAACATATGTACAACAGTAAAATTAAAATCTAACACTGCTGCTTGTCGGCGATGTGGATGGTCAACTCGGTGGAATTGCTACCCGTGCAACCGTGGGAAACCAGGTAGAGACAGCCGGGTTGGATGGAGCGCAGATCCTCGTTCTGGAGGAGATGGACGAACCGTTTCGGCAGGTAGACTTGGAACTTGGGCTCATCCCCCGGAGTGAACGGTGCCTCGCTAAGACTGCAGCAAATGGCCTCTCCAACTGAAGTCTCCATCTTCTTCATGGCGTGGATAATGTAGTGCTTCTCGTCTTTAAGTTCGGAACACTTCTTGACGGGTAATATGGTAGATTTGGAGTGAGCATTGAACTGCTCAACCAAAGTTTGCAGGAACTGGTGAGATGCCATGGTTGAGTTAAAGATTGTCTTCTTCTTCGTCTTCTTGCTGGGAGATGTTGTCGTCTCGGAATCTCGAGTAATACTCATGCCAGGTCCCGGTCTGCTCCTCACTTATATAACCCCCGTCACCCCCACCACTCCCCACTTCCCCACTTTGAAGGTAAGATGCGAGTTTATAGGCGTTTTTTAAAGCGCAATGTCTATCTTTTTCATGTTCTGGACTTTTAGTACAAATACAAACATTTTCCATCGTATACTTGTAGTTTTTATCCAAGTCCACATCATTAACCGGAACATGAGTAAATTCTTCGATCCATCTCTTCTTTTCCAGTCCTTTTGTATAAATATTGGTAAACCTGTTTGAAAACTGATGCATGATGTTATATAAGTCCGTGTAACTTGCAAAACCATCATACCAATCGATATGATGGAAATATTTTGAAATCCACCTGTTGGTAGTAGCGGCTTTGCTAGTTAATGATGAATAAGAACATGGTGGTTTGAACAAAAATGTATATGGAACACTTGTATTGATATCGAAAAACACAAGTTCTTTTATGATAAATCTATCATCATTACCCCGAAACGCTTGGAACTCAATTATACCAGGTTTGGACTTTACTTGTTCTTCTTCCTTGTCCATTGCGAAGATCACTCGTCTGCTCATGACGAAGTCCAAAGGTCAACTGATTTCCACACCACGGTAGGCACGACTTTTATACCTGGCCGTACAGTTGTTGGCGCGTTGGTGTATATTTAACGTGGGCACCGTCCCCGGTAGGCCTAACCCCACAAAGTGTTTGATATTGTTTTAAAAACCAACCATTGTCATCTAAGTTTCCATCTTTACATTCTCCTTGTTTTCATTTTCATCACTAACACTTGATTCTTCTCCTCCTTCTTCCTCTTCTTCCTGTTTTACTGATTTCTTATGTAGTTGAGCGTATTTTTCCAACTGTCTCCACATTTGTACTTCATGAGGAACCCTATTAAATATAGAAGTATCCACAGGTCCGTACAATATAGGTGCGTCCGGTTGTTTGTCCAAAGTGTCTTCCAAATAATCTTTAATAATAGAACTTGAAAACACTAGTTGTCTCAAGTATCTTGTTATTGGTTCAGTTGCACAGGTTAGAATAAAAAACTCTTCTCGATTAAGTTGAATCTTGTTATCATGTCTTGTTGTGTCTCTAAACCGCAATTGATGGTCACCACGATTCTTTATAATATCAATTTCCACATTTGAATCCAAAAGTCCTACTCTTGTCTTTCTTCCATACATGTTACTAGTTAAATAGCATTCTAGCAGATGCAAGTGCTTCATAAAAGATTCCCAAGCACTATCGGTGAACAAAATCATTTTGGGTCCATGAGTCAAAATTACAGTAGGTGAATAATCCGTCGATTTCATAACACCGATTAAAACACTTTTGTCCAAACTGGATGAGATTGGATAAAATATTCGCAAGAATACCTCACTCAATATGTTAGGAGAAATATTATCTTCAGTATCCCTTTTCTTCTTCTGTGCATTCTTTCTTCTTTTACCTTTTTCCTCAACATTATTACTGCCGTGGAGTTGTCCGCAAGCGTTGTGTTCATCTCCCTCCGGTTGACCTTGAAGATTTAAAAAGTCGGATATCTCCTTCTCAATATCTACTACATTTTCTTGTGTACCACTAGGAGAAGCCATATTGAATAAGATGCTACCCATACAAGAACAGGCAACAAACTGATGAGGAGCGACCTGAACACTCTGCTTTTATACTCGCGGAATGCATTGGAATGTAACAAAACCGGTTTTTTACAATACATTTTTAACAATTCCAGTTAAAGGTGTGTATGTTACGATTTTATCATGTAGAATTAAACAGTATGCAGTTGTATTAGCCGATATAGGCGCGTTGAATTCCATTTCTATTTTTATATCTACACTTGATGATTTTACCGATTCATTTTGTTTAGAACAATCGATTACAACTATAGGGTAACCATCTAAGTATTTTTCTGGTGATAGTAAAGGTGCATTCGTTTTACCATAATATGAACTTTGGAATCTTGCATACATATCGTACAATATGCTGTACTTTTTATTAGCGAATGACACATTTAAATTATCGTATGGAAAAAATTGTGAATTTAAATAAACTTTAATATTTTTCAAGTTGCAATGATCAAATTGGCCTGCATGTTTGGTGATGGTGTCTCTTCTGCCTGTTTGTAAACCAAATATAATATACCTGGCTCGTTCCACATAATTAGATGTTTTAACTGTCCAAGTGTGTCGATCCGTAGTTGGCAAGCTGGGATGTTCATGAAATTCCCAACTTCTAAAAGGAATTACAATATCACGATCAGCCTTTAACTTTCTTAATAATAGCATTCTATGCTCGTCAGCTAATTTTACATGTGGAACTCTCCATACAATTTTGTCTAATGTTAATTTCCATTCTAAAGTTGCATCTGTTGTACCGTCTGGAGCTTTAATAATATCTTTATCGTTTGAAGATCTCAACAAAACTAATTCTTGTTTAACGTTTAATATTATTTTCCTATAATCTTCAGCAAAACCAAGCAACAAACGTAACGGAATATGAAAATCAAAATTTCCATTTGTATCTGGAGTGATTGTGTCTTTTGCAGGTAAAACCCATCCTGCAGGTTGTATTAAATTGGTTTCATTAGGTGATATAGATGTTAATCCCTTTAAAGTTGTTGCAATACCTACTTTTTTAGTAGAATCAACTGTTACACCTGATATTTCATATCTAATTTCATCAAACAGGAAAGCCATGGGATTATTTATAAATGGAACTGTTGTACCAGTAGTAGTACCGTCCTTTTTAGTAACTTTTCCTTCAATATACAAGTAACTTTCACATGGTAGTGTGTAAATGTCTTGATTTTGTATGGGAATACGAATTTCATCGTTATTGTTTAATTTTGATGAAGTGTAAGGGTTGTGGGTGTGATATTCTTTTTCCCATAGGGTTTCGTCGAATGTTGGACCCTGAGCTATATCCAGTATATCCATTATCGGTTACTTTTAATCCAATTCTCTCTAAAAAACGAATGTTCTCGCGTGTTAACTCCTCCACAGCTGAAGAGCTACTAATGCGGATTCCCGTAGGTTGTTCGCTTTTAAATGTTAATCCCATGATTTTGTATTAAAGTGTTGATTTTAAATGTAATCTAACCGTAATAGGCTCTTCTCGGAAATCTATCAAGTTACCGTCTTGATCCAATACGTTCAACACGATGTCTGAAATGAAAGTGGTGTTCAAAGGTAGATATACCAGGTTTTGCGGCTTTTCAACAATTTTAAATCCAGGTGGTACACTGGGGTAAAAAGTATGTATTATATGAGTATTTGCTCCATCTCTGTAAGCTCCTTGTATAATATTACAAGTTATGTCTATACTATTGACTTTTAATATTGTTACAGTTTGTTTACCGGAATGTGTTTTATTTGGTTCTAAAATCGCTCCATCTTTGGGGAATCCTAATAAATCACCAATTGAGTCTGACTTACTGAAATCTATATAATATTTTGAAGTAAGCTCAGCTTTCATTGTATTGTTATTACCTTTTAGCGTTATATTGTCTTTTCCCATTTTATTTTGCAAAAATTCATTAATATGATCAATTTCATAAGAACCTGTGGGTAGAGTGCAAACTTCCAAGTCTGTAAACTTCCCACTGGCATCTTTTCCTTTATAATAATGTAATAAGTTATTTTTACCTTCCGTAACATTGGGAATAGAGTTGTAAGTTGTAAAATCCAACAGTGCAGCCTCCCAAAATCTTCCTTTTTGCAAGCGTAACGCTGGAAAAAGGATACTTCGTAAAGTGGACGATTTTCCTGTTAATGATACCGTATAGGAAGACATCTCAATAGTGACTGATACTTTTAGCTAGGAATTCCAAACATAAATGGCCACATATTGAAGTATTATCAGGTTGTTCTCTTTTATAGTTGTAATATATGTTTTTAGCAGATTTAAAGTAATGTTCAAGTTCTTTAGGTGGTGGCAAATTTCCAAAACTATCAAAATAATATACATTACTATTTAGTTTCTTATAACACACCCAATGGGTGCCGGACCCTTCAGTATTATCCAAATTTACGATTCCAGTCTCATTTTTCCATATTTTCTTTGGTAAACTGTCTTTCATAAATACTCCGCGGAAAAATGGTATTTTTAAACAGGAAATATATTTAAATAATTCAACATTAGTCAACGCTTTATGTGGTATAACCAATTGATTTCTTTTATTTAATATGCACGATACGGTCTTAGGTATAGACCAGCCCCGTTTTTTACCATTGACCATATTGTCGGTTTTTTATTATTTTTCCTCGGAGAATGTCTTTTTAGTCTAATATTACCACCATGTTTTCTCTTGGTTGATCCTTTTTTATTCTTACCCCTCCTTTTTCCACCTCCTACCGCTGTTTTAGCCTTCATACCTGCTGTTACCGCTAAAGCTGCTGCTTTTTCCGCAATACTAGCGTCACTAGACTTTACTCGTTGCCAAGCTATATTCGCTAGCTTTTTATCAGCGATTGACCTATTTTTTGAATCGGTAAACGTGGAATATGCGATATCGTGTTCTTTACAAGCCTGATCTAACTTATTTATGCCTGGATCACCTCTTTCCAGTCGTTTTTTCAATTTAGTTCCTGGTCCGCAATACTGATAACCTCCCGGTATGTGAAATTCGTATGGTAAAGCGTCTATTGCTCTGTTTACGATAGATCCTACTGGAATACGATTTAAAGCTTTATTTAACAGAGAAACCGCTGTGGACGTGATACCGCCTCCTTTCCGTATAGTGTCTCGATATGGACTGGTGTAATGAAACGCCATGATTGTCTTTTATATTCGAAAAGCGTAACCCATGTGTTACCTCTATGACAGGTTGCACATAAATGATGTAATATATGGTGTTATTTAATTAAATATCAAAATCACCCCAATCTGATGATCTAAACTTTTGTGTGTTATGATTAAAAAAATATTTATAAAGAATTTCTTGTTTAATCCATGTATTTCTCATTTTTTCGTCAATAGGTTTATGTTGTCCTGCTGCAATATAATTATGCATATCAAATAATAAATTACCTATTACTTTAACAAGAAAATTAACAGTTACAGCGTTATTGGCATAATCAGGGTCTGCAACATTTGTTAATCGTTTGTTATCACAATTCCACCATTTTTTTCCAGTTGGCTCTAATTGTATTATCTGTTCATAAGTAACAGCATCACCAGGCTTTTCACCAATACCTAAATTTGTCAATAACTTTCCTTTACCATCCCAAACATAATTGTTTTCTTCAAGCAAAGTAAACTTTTTATTTCCTTGTACAAATACATCTCCTTGACGTGTTACTACTTGGTTTTGTTTCACAAAACCGGAGGTTTCTTGTTTTAAAGTTTCCTTCATTTGACCCACCGTTGCACCATCTGATGGTGCAAAACCATCTTTTACATTCGCTAAACAATTACCAAGACAGTCAATAACTCCTACATCACGTGTAATACAATGATCTTTGATGTATTTTAAATTTACAGCATCATTTTCATTTTTTGGATAACCTATATCGTTAATAACAAATTTATAAAAAGAAAACCCATCTTTTGTCTTTTCAGGTATTATAGAATGTAAATAGCGTCTATTTATGCTGTCTTTTTCATCTACAGGGTCTGCTACGTTGGATATACGCCGATTTTCAGCATTATACGTTTTTCCATTAAATTTTAACGTATTCTTTAATTCCGATGATAAATAACCTCTGTTTATTGCATCAGCGTTTTGATTTGGCTTACCAACGTTGGAAATTCTATGATTACCCGCGTTATATGTGTTTTTATCTAATTTCAGTGTTGGTACTATCTCTTTTTTTAATACTTTTAAATTTATTGCATCATTTTCATCTGTGGGATCATTAATGTTTTTTAACCGTTTATTACTAATATCATAATCTCCATCAGGTGTTTGTGGTAATCCAACACCTCTTTTTAAAGTATTAAAGTAATATAATCCATCTGATGAATACCGTCCGAACTTGTCAACACTCATGGTGCAACTGAATAACATTCTAGAGTGTAACCCATTTTTATAATATTAGTCCCGATTTCTAACCCATATCAGTTTTTATACAAATTCTTAGTCTTCATCAGTTACATTTGCATCATTCCCGGGACATTTAAAATATTTTAAATCTGCACTAATTAATGATCTGTCTGCTTCATTTCTAAATACATGATTTTTATGAATAAATTCCTCACCAGACAATTTTCTAAATCCGCTAAATGAATTTGGATCTGCAATTAATATATTTTGATAATCATTTACATCCATTAATTTAAATCTTTTGGTATTATAAATAAACTCTTGATTTGCACTATCATATTGTAATGTTTGTCCTACAGTTGCAGCATCCTTTGGATCTGTTCCTTGTGCCAAATTACCTATTTTCTTATTTTTCGCATTGAAAGTACTACCTTTTGGTTTGTCTAATATTAAAGATTGTTTTACTACAACACAATCGTAATCATCGATACCTGGAAATATGTCAATTATTCTTCTATTTGTACCCAACCAACTTCTATGATAATTGTTTGGATTAGTATGTAAAACTTGTGATAAAATCGGAACATCATGAGCATCTGTAGCTAAATGCGCATTTGATAATTTCATGTCTTTGCAATCCCAAACATTATTTTTTTGTTCAAGTAAAATAAACTTTTCATTTCCTTGTACAAACACATCACCCGACCGTGATACTACTTGATCCTGTTTTACAAATCCAGATGTTTCTTGCTTTAAAGTTTCCTTCATTTGACCCACTGTTGCACCATCTGATGGTGCCGAACCATCTTTAACATTCGCTAAACAATTACCTAGACAATCAATAACTCCTACATCACGTGTAATACAATGATCTTTTATATATTTTAAATTTACAGCATCATTTTCATTTTTTGGATAACCTATATCGTTAATAACAAATTTATAAAAAGAAAAACCATCTTTTGTCTTTTCAGGTATTAATGAATGTAAATAGCGTCTATTTACGCTGTCTTTTGCATCTTTAGGGTCATCTACGTTGGATATACGTTTATTTTCAGCAGTATACGTTTTTCCATTGAATTTTAACGTATTTTTTAATTCTGATGATAAATAACCTTTGTTTATTGCATCAGCGTTTTGATTTGGCTTACCAACATTGACAATTCTATGATTACCTGCGTCATATGTGTTTTTCTGTAGTCTTAATGTTGGTGATATCTTTTCTTTTAATACTTTTAAATTTATTGCATCGTTTTCATCTGTGGGATCTTTTATGTTTTTTAACCTTTTATTAGTTATATCATAATCCCCATCAGGTGTTTGTGGTAAACCAGCTCCTCTTTTTAAATTATTTGCGTAATATAACCCATCCGAGGAGTAACGTCCGAACTTGTCGACACTCATGGTGCAACTGAATAGTAATCTAGGGAGTAACGCATTTTTTATGAGATTACCCCACGGTTTCGGAGTTCATCCACTAAAGCCACCCATTCGTTTTCCAATCCAGTATGACCCGCTTCTTTAGCTTCATGTATTAGTTTCATTCTATCCACCAATTTATTGATATTATTGTAATAAATCACATTTGTGTTATATAGTTTCTTCATTAAACCTGTACCTGTAACAGATTTGTTTCTTTTTCTTGGTTCTGGAGCACTTATATCCAAAGTGGATGACACAAACCTTCGTTTTACAGGTTTTCTTGGCATTATCGGCATTGGTTGTCTTCTCGTTGTTGGTATTAACTTGGATACAAATACTCTATATTTTAAAGACCTAGATCTAAAAACTGGTTGGTCAGCTAAATATTTTCTCCTGTATGCATTGGTGTGTTCCAAAATCTGTTTATATGCTTCCATGTCTTCTTCTTTAACTAACAATTCTAAAGGCTTTTTTTCAAATAATAATTCAAATAATCCTCTTGTGCCCTTATATCTTTGATTACCAACAATAATATTATCATCTTCATCAATGTTTACCGGGCTATTACCAACCATTAAACCTTCTTCTGTTAATCTTACTCCATAACTATGGTAGTTTTTATTAGGATTTATTCCAGCTAACATTTTTATCATGTATTTCCTTCCTAAAGGTCCTTTGTTATGAATGTTTTCACCCAACAAGCTTATGTTTGACGGACCTTCCCTTGCTTCTGCTTCTTTTTCCTCTTCACTAGCAGTTGATACATCTTCATGTCCTCTTTTAGCTTTTACTTCATATAATTCTCTTATACCACTATAGTCTGGTGATTCTAGCTCTCTTTCAGGTTCTCCGCCGGTAAAACCACTATATGTAGAGGATTCCAGGTCTTCATCACTAAAATCTTCTGATTTTACATTTTCTCTTTCAAACTTTGTAATAGGTGCAATTGCATCTCCTTCCAAAACGGGTTTAGCAAATTTTTTGTTTAATTGTTTCAAGGGTTCAGTAATAGGTTTAAAAGTAGATTCAAGAAATTTCTCCCTTTCGCTAATACCTAATTTTAATGCTCTGTTTTTATCTCGAATAGAATCACTAAGTGATTTTATTTCCTTTATTAACTTTTCTTGGTTAACCATGTTTGTAGCAAGACGTGTTGTACAACAATGAATGTTTTACATCATGATTAGTGTATTAGTATAAATTTATCAAATCCTATCCTGTATCGACCATTGTTTAGCGGTTGTTCCTTCATAATTGTTAAAAACCCATATTTTTCAGCCCAAGCCTTTCCACACAACTCTTTAAATCGTTCAAATGGCATATCCGCACTTACATGGTCATAATATATGTGTTTTAGGTTGGTTTCATCCTGTTTAAATACAATTAACATGTTTGCATTGTCTCTAATGAGCTGTTTCGGTATTTTGCTGTAAGTTTGACCAATATAAATGCTATCTATGTTGTTATGTCGACCCATGGCGAAGTAATTTCTTATTGTATTTTGATTTTCACAAGATACGTCGTCAAATATGAATACTGAGAATGGTTTAGCCTCTTGCGGTTGCATGACACTCTCGCTCGCGTTGAATTTAAAATATTTAACTTCAGGCACATTATTGAGTATTTGTTCCAATAACTGATATTTTGGTTGTTGTAGTGACTTTGAAAATACATATAAATTATTAAAACGTAATCCTTTAGGGTTTGTAATCAAATTGAATACTACATTTGTTTTTCCACAATTGGAAGGACCGGTAACCAGACAACGCACCGTGTTTGGTAACAAAACACCGTGTTTTCCAGTATTGAATTGAGAACCATCCACTGTGAGTTCATCTATATTATTAATAGTAAAATTGTCTTTTTGCGGTATTATCTCCATCCTTTGTAATGGTTCAACCCAAAATGATGTTCTATCATTATATTAGATCCTTTTTAAGTATCCAAGAATCTTCCGTCTTATTAAATCCTAACCATCGTACTTTAACCTTATCCTTTTTTCGTTGCAACACCTTTTCAACTAAATATACATCACCTACTGTTGATTTTAACATTTCATGTCCATAAAATCCTCCTTCCAGCAATTGTCCTTTATTATCTTTTAAAATGTAAGTTTCTGGTATTGTAGGTTGCACCTTAAATACAGTAAATACCTCATTTGTCCAGTTTGGAAGATATCTTTTACTGAATACACCTTTGTATTTGCTTATTCGCACTTTATCACCAACATTAAACCTTTTAGGCTTTAGTTTTTCAACTCT
>CM061531.1:193664983-193970711 GCA_030545055.2 Neoaliturus tenellus | reverse complement strand
TCATAAATCCTACAATTTTGTGATCCGATCATAATTTGCTGTAAATTCAATGTAAAAATTTCAATAGGGCCTAAGCCTAAAATCATTAAATTTTAAATTAAGTAAATGTAATTGTAACATGCCTAACTGAATGGTTTTTTGACACAGTCCTTTCAGGATAAAACCAATTAAATCAACATAATTTATTTGAAAATAATGAAAGTTGAGTCAAAATTGGCATAATCGGTAACATTTGTCAATGCTGCCGTAATATTTAAATGTGTTTATATTCAAGAAACTGATAAAGTTTTAAAGTAAAATACATTTATTAATATGGTGGAAGGAGAGATCGCTAAAAGCCAACCTTTGCGTTGTTGATGGGGGGCCTACAATTTTTGGGGGGGATTCGCGCCATGGCCTTTGGGGGGGATGGGCACCCCTGTTAACATTTATACATCTTACTGAATTTTTGTTCATCTTCATCTGCTGTAAAATATGGCGAGAAGGTGGCGAGACACTTCGTAATGGGACTCTCATGTCCTAATGCTATTTCTGTTAGTATTCTAGTAACACATGGCAGAAACTAAATAGATAGTAATAAAATTGTTGACTTCGTATATGGTTAACAAATACCATTTTACTTTCTCCCCCTATACCATAGTATATGGAGAAAGTATTGTTTTCGTCAAAATTTTCGAATTTGAGTTGTTGGTGGATTTATCCATATTGGTTCCCCCTGAGTCCAAAAAAGTGGTTTTCGGGGTGATGTCTGTGTGTGTGTGTATGTGTGTGTGTCAGGATGTATACAGAGCTAGAGAATGCCCCAATGGTCCGATTTTGGTGAAATTTGGTACGTAGGTCCAAACCCACGATAATTCCAGGCGTTTTTTTTCATTTTTTTTAAATTTTTGATTTTTAAGGGTAGTTTACCCCCCAAAACCCTCAAAAATCGTCAAAAATCCAAATTTCTCAAAAACGGCTCTAACGATTTTGATTATAATTTTGTGGTTTATTAAGCTTAAAATGGTGAATAAAATGACACCACCCGCATCTACGAGAAAATGCGCGTTCAAAAGTTATGGAGTTAAAAGTGTTTCAAAAATCAATTTTTTGAATCTTCAAAATAGCTATTGCCTCAAAATAAATTTTATTTATCACCATTAAATCAAGCTCAAAAAACTAAATAATCCAGTATTTTGAATTATTGCTCTACGTCAAGTGGTTGCGGAGAAAATTCAATTTTTCGTTTAGCGGTAAACGCAGTACGTTGTTAAAAGTCACAGACGCGCGTGGGGTCAAACGAGCGCTGCTCAGCTGGTAGCTATCCGACTGAGTCATCAAGACATTAATGTTTGGAGCTTTTAACACCTTTTTTATATTGTTGGGAGAAAGTATGTGTCAGTTAACTGATACCGTTTATTTCCTTTTCGTCCCCGTGATTTAATAGTAGGAACCAATACACGAAAACATTATCATAAAGAATATAAGACCTGAAAAGAAATGAAGAGGTTAAGAACACTCCAAAAAGCAATGTGTGTTTGGGTGCAAAAATTAAGTTTGTTAAGGCATTGTGGCCCTTCTATATAGTATGTCTCAAACTCTTAAGGTTTTATAACTTTCATCTTGTAAACGGCCCTTAAAATTAATTCATGGTTTGAAAATTGAGATGGAATAACAGTATGTGTAAACTATTAAACATATACTTGCTAAGTTTTATGGACAAAAGGATATTAATAATTTGAAAAAACTCTTCATCCATGGATGGATAGATCAAAGAGGGACAAACACTACAGCCTTATCTTGCTTTAAACTATTAAGCTCAAATTTTCAAATTGTCATCGTGATAAGAAAGGGTCAGCAAATCCATGATTTTCTTAACCCTGGTGAATGAATTTATAACCACAACTTAGCCGTTTCTTACAAAATTCTTACAAAAAGATAAATCGACATAATTAGTTCAGGCTTCCCATATACTTTTGAATATAGTTGACTATCAGCATGCCATCAAATTTAAATTATGTAAAACTTGTTGCTATATAAATATTATATTTAAGTCAAAACAACACATAAATTAATAAAAAGCAATGTTTTAAATGAAAAATTTTTAACCAACCAAGAGTACTGAACTTGTTAAAACGATATCCATGAAACGTGAAACGGAGTCATGTGTGATCATTATTAAAAATCCAGATTAAATAAACAAACACGTCTTAAATAACAATCCTGATGTCAAAAATTTAAATTTATACGGTTGTATTCTCACAGTGTTAAATTAATAATGTGTAAAATGCGGTAACAACTGTCTTTTTGTCCCACTCAGGAAAAACAAGAACGCCAATTGAAATCTGCCCTAGCTGTGCCATATAGAGGATCGATATACGAATAAATAGAGACGATAGTCGAGTAAATGGGACTACTGTGAGTATAAAAAAACATAACATAAAGAAACAAAATTATAAAGACGCACCTAATCACACATTATAGAAAAAAAACTATTTAATCATCAGAATTAGTGGAGTAGATGTACCCATTAGGCTGTTTTACTCCTATAAAAAATAATTTATCTCAGAAATTGCGCTGATGATTGCACATGACACCGTATATTTTAGTTCTGGTCTACATAACGTTGTAATACATAGCTGGATTACACTATTATTGATTCACATAACAGTAGGCTACATTATTAATCTGTGTTCTAGATGATGGGGGAAACATTATAAATCCATCATTGGTCCTATTTATATTAAAATAAATTATCAACGACTGTGTCATAAAATGGATTTCTATACCCTGGTCAAAAATGTCTTTATATGGCCATATTTGAGGAGTTCATAATTCGGCATTGTAAACAAACAATAATAAATAAAGACTCTTTTCAACATTTCCACATTTATTAACTAAGCTGAAATTATTTGGCTCAATCATGTCCCAGTAATTTATACTTTCACGCCTTTTCAGTTACTAAAATTCCCCGAAAAGTGATTTATAAATACAAAATATTATTTCAGAGGGAATTACATGTTATACGTGTCCATAAAGGAACGCGCAGGTTTAAAATAAAATCCTGGTAGTATACAGATGAATACCCGTGATTAAAACCATTACGGTTTATGGGCTTGGTGCTAAACATCACTATATAGTTGAGGTTTCTATGGTAGAATTTTCTCAACCTAATGCCACGGAAGGGTAAGTAGGAGTTGGAAGCTTTTGATGTTACGGAGGGGAAGGAGAAGAGGGTCCAGCTTTACTGGTAGACCGTCCCTTCAAAATAAGTTTCGATAGCTGCATAGTTGAAACATTCGGTAACAATTAGCAATCGAGGCTGCCATGAACACCAAAAGAAGCATCCTAACATTACTAGCGGTCCTGAATTCACTGCCCTGTAGTTTGTTGACTGACCCCTGACTTTTTTGTAGCAATTAGCTGAAGATCAGACTTTAGAGTAGTTTGTTCACTCATACCAAGATATTTTGTGTGCAGACAGGTCTATAGCATGTTGACTCATCTCTTCTGTGTTTGCAGGTGTTGAGCGCCCACAAGTCCTTCCTGGAGAATGTCCAGAACTTGGGCATCCTGAAGAAGAAGTCGGTGGCCGGGCACGACGTGGAGGACAAACCCCTGAACGTGGTCATGGAGAAATGAGTCGCGCCTCGCTGCTGTGCCCCGGTGACGTCATAGCGGCGGTCACGTGACGTCAGTGAGACCACGTGACCTTCGCGGTCAACACTCAAGCAGTGCATTGGTGTAGCCCCGCTCAGACATTGTAACGCAGTGCGGAATCAGTTGAATCAACCATTTTACATTGTCTTATGGCTTTCAATATCAAGCCTTAGATTATGAAAAGTGATAATAAATTTTAAATTCAGGAAGATATATTTTTCCTCTACAGTTTGAATCACCATGTTCTGTGACTTAATTTCAATAATATCAGATAATGATCATTGGTAAATGATTATGATGTATTCATGGATACTCAACATGACAAAGACAAATTGCGTAGAGAATCTTAACTAAAGTTAGACTTGACTTACTACATTATTCCATGATTGTGTATCATGAAAACAATTTTGCGACTTACGAAGTTCCTTTATCCAAGTACTTAATGTTGTGTACTTATTAAAACTATGTACATAAAACTTTAATTTATGTTTGTTGTTTTATAAACCGGTGTTAAAATAGTGTATATAATGTACACATTGAGGTTGTAAATAACGTGTTACTTAATTTATACATCAAATACGCTGTGAACGTAATTTTTTAAACCGTAGTAGTGTAAGTCTTCTTATATTTCTATGATTCTTTTATTTATTAAATAAATTGATGAGATGTCAAGGGCAATACGAGAATTGTTTCACAAATAATTTCATTTCTCGGAACTTGTTTAATCTAGTAAATTAAAATACTATACTATAAATCTACGTTTGTATGTATTTAATTCTTTACGGTTATTTTTTTACAATCACAATTTCATAATATTGCAGATCCAAAATTTAATAAAAAATCCGTAATAATTGCATGAAACTTATAGGTAAATTCTTTATAAGTAACGTTGTTTTTATATTTATAACTTAAGTTTCTATTTAACCTCTCCTAAAGATATTGGAATTCTAGTCTAAATAGAAAGAAAACAAAAAAAGTAGCCTGTGCTTATTTAGAATCAATTTTATTTATTTGTATTTCAGACATTACAAAATAATCTATTTTTTACACCTAATAAATCTTAGTTTTTATCAACAAATAAAAACTTTGGACATGTATAATTCCACTAAAATCCAACAAAAGCAAAAAATATAAGAATCATGTAAATGCACTATTTTATTTTGTACCTTTGTAAATACATCTAATGCCAGTGTAAAGTCGATGTTCTATGTGCGTATCAGTATTATTTATGCAATTGTGCAATCTGTGTATATTACTTAATGTACATATAAATTATATATGTAGTATATTTATTACTAATTTACGTTTGGGCAGTACTTAAACTTGTGTTTAGAACCATCTGGAGAGTTTAAATTACTTATATATGTTTTACACAATTTAATTCCTTTAATTATTTTATATTTTTTTCTGATTCACGATTTTGACATTGGGATGAAAAGTATAATGCTTCTTAAATCACCAATAACAGATACAAACTCAGAGCAAAATCTAGCTGAACTTATGTAAAAAAAATCAGTTTATTTGAAAACTCCAGACGGTGTTCCTTGTAGAAACCTAGTGCAATAGAGTATAAAATGTATTCATTGTATATAAGTCGCAATAAATCCTTTATTAGACCATAAATGGTGTGTCATTTATATTCCCACTAGCAATACAACGTAGACATATCCATGGAATTAATCTGAGGGAATAGATTCACTTTAAATAAAGCGAATCTATAAAACTTTTAAACAATATAGACTTAAAATGGGTTGAAAGACTTTCCAACGTGAGACAAAAATATTTCTTATGATTTCTGAATAGTAGTTAAAAGTCATAACTGCCTTTACACAACTCTTTAGCTCTTGCTTAATAAAGTAAGAAACTTTTAATCATATGATAGGTTGAAGCTATTCCGTGCTACAGTTTATTTGCTTAAGCGACCGTTATTTAAAATAAGGATATATAAACAATATCAAAAATAGTTTAGGAAGGGTAGTATCATAAGATATCTTGCTTTTGCATTCTTTTTCTGAGACCCATCTTCTCTTCATTTCGAAAGATTTCCCTTCTTAAATGGACACTCAATGGTGTATTATAGACCATTTACAGGATAAATGGCTGGTTTGTGAACAACCTTTAAATGCTAAACAAAAATTGGTAAATAAACAATCCTATAGGGACAACAATACGAGGAGTGTCTGAGACGAGGTATTTTCCAGCACGATCTCAAAATCTAGAGGGCAGGTTTTGCTAAAAACTTTGAATTTAAGAGTGTTTTGGTCCAAAAAATATACATTTAGAAACAGCTTCAACCCCAGGAAAATCGATTTTTGTCTAAAACTATTTTTTGAAATTATAATTTTTAACATGGCTCTTATGTGGCTCCATTTTGGTAACGAAATTACAACAAAAACTAAACAAAAATAAAAGAATGGTACTTTCAAGCATTGGGTTTTTAACAGCCATCAACTGTGAAAAGTTATACTTAGTGTGTAAACTTCAGAGCCTGATTACCCATTACAGGGCATAGTATAAGAATATGACTTAAAGGAGATTCTTGTTAAGTTTTGCCTGCAATGGGTTTCAAACATTCTACACACACACACACACACACACACACACACACACACACACACACACACACACACACACACACACACACACACACACACACACACACACACACACACACACACACACACACACACACACACACACACACACACACACACACACACACACACACACACACACACACACACACACACACACACACACACACACACACACACACACACACACACACACACACACACACACACACACACACACACACACACACACACACACACACACTTTACATCCGTATTCTCCTCAATTATTCCCAGACTCCTGGGATAGGGAACATGTTTTGTGTTGGATTTATCAGAGATACTTTCGTATTATCCAAGTGCACAAAGTGCATGACCAGAATATTTAGGCCTAGTGTCAAAACCAATCAACCTCCACAGTAGTCGCATTCGATACAAGGTAAGTACATTGTTATCAAACCGATGAATTGGGCTGCTAGAAACTATGCTATAACAGCATACACTGTAAGAAGAAAGTAGTGCTTTAATCCTTTTATTTATAAACTAGAGATCGCCCCTGGTCGAAATTCAACCAAAATTTCAGTTTGTTGGACCGTCTGGACCAAATTTTTGAAGAAATATAAAAAAAAGAAACATCTGGTATTCTCGATCTGCTAGCATTTGTTATTACAATAGATGTCTAATGATTTAATCAATTACCTTTCCTCTATAATATTATAATTGAAACTTTTAAAGGCTGCGTCCACGGGGTCCGATTTCATAATGTTTTGGCGGAAACAATGACAGACCAAGCTCTATAGATCGCAAAAAACTTGATAATCGTTTGAATATTCTATGAGAGGTTCCATATTGCAAACAAAACCATTAGCGCATTAAACAAGTACAAAACAAGCGTAATATATTCAACATTTGAATTTTTCAGTTACCGACGAAATACCATCAGTTCTTTTTTACAAAGAGCGTAAAACATCATCAATTTAGATACAAAATACACTCAATCTTAACATTTTACATTACCACCAACCGGTTGAGAAATAAACCGGAAACGGGGCCAAAGACAAGCTCTGCGAATGTTTTACAAAATCTGTGATCAAAGGCGGGGTTCGTGGAAGCGCCAAAATGACAGAAACACAAACCAGAGTCGGATATCAAAGCGTTATCACGTTTGAAGATGGGATAAACATGCCGGCGCAAACGACAAACATAACCCCGTGATCACGTGGTCACCACGCTGACTCACTCACTACTGCAGGTCATAGGATAACCCTGCTGCATATGATGACACTCTAGGTGCTACTTGGGGTACCTATGCTACACAATGTTGTCCCATCATTAGACTAGGTTGACATTTCTGTGGTTTAATTGCTCCTATTCTGCTTTTATCATTTGTTTATCTGTTAAGCTATGTTTACCGATCAACAATTCTTTTTGTTTGAAATCCAATAATTATTTCCAATGTTAATCTTATGGACAAAATAATAACATAAAGTGCAGAACATTACAGGAAACCTTCAGAATGTATAAAAAATATGAGGAGCAGCATGGATTTAGGCATATTTTATATAATTACGTTCAGCGTTATTTTTAACGTGCTCGTATAGAAGCTCCAATTTAAAGTTAATTCTTGGATAAGCTATCAGCTGATCGACGAGTAAAAAATACCAATGTATACAGAACCTGAAAATACCGCCTAACGCAGGGGTATTACCGTCCGTATAGAATTGGCCTTAAGTAAGGCAAGGTAACAACCAAGTAGTTGACAGCAACAACAATAAACAACAAATGTTGATAGCTCCAGCGAGTATCTGGTGCTTCAGTTTATAGCCACTGTTAAATTTATGTTACCTACTTGGTGCTCTTCTAGTGCTTTTTCACTGGAAAGAGCTGTAGTTGTCAAAAATTTGGTTAGAGTATTCTAGTTTTGGTGGATAATGCCATCATTATAACGTGTTTAGAGTAGATGGATTCAGCTCTCTATGTTCATTGAACTATTAATTAATGATTCTGACAAATTATTCAGCTGAACTTCTCTTCTACTGATCCATCACATTCACCTTTCAGTCTTATTTGCATTAAAAATACGCACCAAAAAGTGTGTCAATGTCTTAAAAATGTCTCAGGGACCCAAGGCTGAAGAGGGCACCGCCCTAAAACAGCCGCAGTGGGCTCTTCCAGCCCACTGGAACCTCACGACAACTGCAACTCTCAGGGAGTGTTTCTAATGTACCGTATTTTTAAACAATTACTTTTTTAGCAAAAATTAAGCTTCAAACAAATGAGCTATTGTAGAGCACACTGAAAATCATATATAGATGTTGGGTATATTACGTTATGCTGAACATAACTGCTGATATGAGACGTTTTAATCATATCATTTATCATGATAAAAAATTTGTCATAGCCTAATTCTTTTACTGACAATTTGAAATGCTAATCCAAGCTCTTTCATCAAATTAAATAGTTAAATTCCGATTACACTTAAAATATTTGAAATCGTCATGTAGCCTACTATGTCCTACAGCGTCAATAAGATATATTTCGGTGAATGCATTGTAATACTTACTGGGGGTAACCATTTGATCGACAATACACTGTTACGCAGAAGAATTTGATCCATATTTCAAAACTAAACAATAATAAAAATTAACTACAACTAAAGCAACGTTGTTGCAACTTTTTTACAAGCTGTGTCAAGATTTTTAATATGGGAGTAGATATTAATTAATTTAGGTATACAATATCGTATTCATATTTAATTTTAAAGTTTTAAATTACATCATAATAGAGTAAACCTCATGTTGTCAATTAAAGCATCTTGACAAATACCGATAGTCCCCCAATGCTTAATCACTTGGTAAGACCTTTGCTGGTGGCCTCTATGAGGACAAGGAGCGTTTCGTGTTAACTCCTCACACAATTCCACGTCATCTACCAACACACAGGCCGAATATGGCTGATGTTATCTCTCCATATTTACTCTGAGAGATAATTTTCGTTAATTGCTCCACTAAACATTCCTCTCGGCCGGAAGCCGTCAAAATGGCGGCTGGATAATTGGATTAGTTCTCAATTAATGCCTAATTAATTGTATTGCTCGTTAGAATGCTAAATTACTACGTAAGGAATAGCCCAATTATTCATAGCTTACGCGGAGCTAACTAGGCAATTTACCCTTTTACTTTCCTGTGAGCCATTAGCAGCAAAGGCGAAGGATGCGCGGAGATTACAGTTATTGTACCGGTGCTGAGGTCGGCGTGTGATAAGTCACAGAACAATGAGGCTGATTCCGCCGAACCGCCTCATCGCTGGAATCATACAGACATTTGAAACGTTGTAATTACTGAGGTCAAACTTGCAGCCGAGTTCTAGATCAGGTGCACCGGCAAGTTTTTATTATACCCTAAAAATTTATGTGTGTGCAAATAGGCCTAGTGATTTTTTTTGGGTTCGAATCGAATCGAAAACTTATTTACTACCCCTAATGGCCAACATTTTCAAATCGTATATGTTAAAATATGCTTTCAGTGGGTTATTTCGTTCAAATGACATTTTTTTTTAATCCAGAGGTGTAAGTATTAAAAACATAGGCGATAGGCATTTTACAACCAAACTTTAATCACATGATTTGATAAAGTAAAGTGTTATATGATTGTGAGTTTTATTCTTAAAACCTTTGCCTTCCTTTCAATTCCCATGTTGTATACATTCTATAATAGGCTACACGTACCTGATCCAAATTACTCTGATCGTACTGATAAAGCAAATCGACACAAGATACTAAAGAGTTTTTCAACATACGGTAAATCTTACGGTAAACGCTAAATCCTAATTTTTAAGTTGGCAAATTTACGTATGTTACGTTACACAGGATAGTTCAACTGTATGCATGATGGTGTCTAATGGTCACTATTGATCACTTTTCAACGAGTATTGTGCCTTCAAGCAGCAAAAGTGCCTAAATCCGACATTATTTCAATAGCGTTTAGCGTTTATTGTATTCATATACCGTAAGTGCAAAAACTCTCTATTAATTAACTTAAAAATTCTCATCATCTCGTAAGAGGAACCGAAATACGCAGTGAAACACTCAAGGGAAATGTTATTTTATAAGTTTTACTCCAGGATGGCACAACTTAAAAATAAAAAGATTCTTTTTAATATTTGCGAATTGTTGCTATGGTTACAACAATTTACATTTTGATAATTTAAATTGTTCTTATAAATATATGGTTTTACGGTAATAAACAAATTTAATAGTAATTCATAGCTAGTATTCGACCGATTCTGATTCATTTCAGATTATTTATACTATTACTACAATGGAAATGAGAAAACGTGTAAGGTTTGAAGGTGGCGGCGTGGCGGTGTGAAGGAGAGGCGGACACAAGATCCAGGACTAGAGCGACGAGGTCAGACAGTAAGTCAGACAGTAAAGATACGGATTGTGTATATTAGGAGGTGACCAAGTAAGTTTCAATTTTAAGTTTCCAGAATAACCTTAAATATTTTTCGAAATCTTAATGATGTGATCTCTTTTTGCTTTTTTTAACTGTCCCCAGGATTCCTTAAAGTTGCTTTTAAGCTAGGAAGAACTTTTTCTAATTCCGTAGGTTACCTACTTATTCCTCTACTATCTTGTCGTAATATCATACAGTAGCTATTTTATTAACGGATCGAAGTGGAGTGAAATCCTCATACATGAGTGATGGTGCCTCATACTGTATTGATGAAACTGATTTCAATGTCCCACGATAACTTCCGAGGGAAGTTTCAGGTCGACTACAAACTTTCGAAGTAGATTTTAAGTGTAATTTGTAGATCCAAGTTTGAGGTTTGTCATTTAGGCCTAAGCCATTTTGTGCTTTAATAAACTACTGATTCGTAAATAATTCTCGATAATAAATCAGCATTAAAGGTGATGATTGAGTTATTTTTTAAACTACGTTTAGCCGTCAAGCATAGTGTAAGTATTTTAAAACTATTAAACTTTCCTTTATAGAGTAATTATATTAAAGCTATTAAACTTCCCACTGAGATAGTACTCGAAATATAATTTATTTTCCACAAGTAATAAAAATTTTAATTTACGAATACAGAAACCTATATGTTGTATGGACAATCAACAATAAAGAGAGATTTTTATGAAGTAGGTATAATAACTAGTACACTTATTGCTCGAAATAAATCAATTTAATTTGGGCGTTCACATGTCACTGTTTAAAATGCTACGTTTACTTTTAAGAGGGGGCTAAAGGGCCGCTCTCAGAACGTCATGCAGTGCTTCGCCGGCTTCAATTTTCCGAGTTAATTTTAAGTCCTATAAAAGTGGGAGGGGCTTTAAATGAAAGATAAAGACTTTGATGTTGTTTTTAATTTTTAAGTTTGATCCAACTTTGATTAACTTTGATCCATTCTAGCTTGATATGAATTCAAAATGAAAATAAATAAAAAACAAAATAAAATAGTCCAAGTCTTTATCTTTCATTTAAAACTACTCTCACTTTTATCGGACCTAAAATAAAGCTGAAAAAGTTGGAGCAGGAAGCACTGCACTCATGACCCGCGAGACCCCCGATACTGACAGACTGTTAAGTTCTTAAATTAACAAAATAAACTATAAAGAAATATGAAACTCATTTTTAATCAACCATTAATAACATTGAACTAAAATGTAAACATCATAACAATAATAAAGATCATATGATATTGACAATAACTCTACATCACTCCTCCCCCTCGAATTTACATGGCCGAATATGGTTAATATGTCTTCTCCAAACCTGACCATTGTCCATGTCAATTTGGTAGTGCAATATGCCATCTTTACAAATTATATTTCCAAATTTCCATCTTCCATCTTTTCCAAAATTGCGCACCTGAACTCGGTCTCCTGCATGCAGTACCCTTTTGATTTTTTTGCGAATTTCTGGTCGTTGCCTCTGATCTTGAAATTTCTTCATTAGATCCAATCTGGTTCGTATTCGTCTACCGAACATGAGCTCATAAGCCGAGGACCCTGTGGCGTTTGTGGAGTTCCTCAGTGACATTAAAAGATGATTGATTTTGAAAGCCAAATCTCCTCCATCATTTTCCATCGCAGTTAGTTGTTTCTTGATAGTTTGGACAAACCTCTCTGCTTGTCCGTTAGTTGCAGGGTGGTAGGGAGCTGATAATTTGTGAGTAATACCACAAGCTTGTAAAAATTGGTTGAAAATAGATGATGTGAAATTTGATCCATTGTCCGAAACTAATGTGAAAGGATAACCAAAAGTAGAGAAGAGTTTTCTAAGTTGCTGAATACACCAATTTGACGTTGTGGTTTTGGTTGGTATAACTTCAACCCACTTTGAATAGGCGTCAACGACAACCAAAAAATACTGACCCTGAAATGGTCCTGCAAAGTCTATGTGTATACGTTGCCAAGGGCCTGATGGGGCCAACCAAGGATGGACATCTACTTTATCGGGTAGATTTTGCTTCATACAACATGAACGGCAAGATTTAACTAGATCTTCTATGTTACGGTCAATGTGTTTCCAGTAACAAAAACTTCTTGCAAGATTCTTCATTTTTACTACACCTAAGTGTCCTAAATGAAGTTCGTTTAGAACCTTACCTTGTAATGATTCAGGAATTACAACCCTTGAACCACGAAAAATGCAGCCATCATGTAGTGAGTACTCATTATTATTCAGACCAATGCGTTCTAAATCAGAGCCTTCTTGAAGAGCCCTTAAAATGGGTTGTAAGTATTTATCGTTCTCAGTCTCCTTTGCAATGTTCTCATGTGTTACGGGCATTGTTTCAATTTGGTTCATGAAAAAGGCTTCATGCTGATCTATTAGGTTTGTTGGTGGATGTTCAATCGGAAAACGTGACATGTAGTCGGCATTAGCATGTGATTTCGTGTTCTTGTACTCAATAGTATAATCGAAACCAGAGAGAAAGTGTGCGTAGTTAAAAATACGTGTAGCAGTCATAGTAGGCAATGTCCTGTGTGGGTCGAAAATTGAAACGAGGGGCTTATGATCTGTTATGAGGATAAACTTTCTACCATAACAATATTGATAGAACTTTTTCAAACCCCAGTATATGGCTAGTGCTTCCTTGTCGATCTGGCTGTACTTTTTTTCACTTACAGTGAGGGATCGAGAAGCGAACGAAATGGGTCGTTCAGAGCCGTCTTTGTAGCGGTGGGAGAGGACGACTCCTAATCCGATAGGGGAAGCGTCAGTAGCTAGCACTAAGGTTTGATCAGGATCGAAATGGCCAAGTACTCGGTTACTAACTATTTCAGCTTTAACCTTCTCAAAACATTTATCACATTCTTTGGTCCATACGAATTTAGTGTGAGCTTTTAACAGGTTGTAGAGTGGATTCAAGATTGCAGTTAAGTTAGGTATGAATTTCTGGTAATAGTTGGCCAAGCCTAGAAATGTTCGTACCTCTGATACATTTGACGGTCTCTTTGATTTTAGGATTGCTTCCACTTTGTCCTTGTTCTTGTGTAGACCATTTTGATCTATTGTGTGGCCAAGGTAGTTGATTGATGTTTGGAAAAACTTGCATTTGTCTTTATTCAACTTAAGATTGTTTTTTCTGATAACGATCAAAACACGTTCTAGTCTCTGTAAGGTTTCAGATTCAGTCGAGCCTTGGATGATGATGTCGTCGAAAAAACACTGAACACCATCAATTCCAAAAAGTATTTTGTCCATAAATCTTTGCCATAAGGCAGGAGCAGTTTTGATTCCGAACATTAGACGATTCACCTTATACTGTCCCTTATGAGTACTGATTGTTTGTAGTAGTGAACTTTCTTGATCCATAGCCATATGTAAATATGCGTTACTGATATCAAGAGTACAAAAGTATTTTCCTCCGTTCATTTTTGCGAAAATGTCCTCAATACGAGGGATCGGGTATTTTATATCCTTAATTTGTTTATTTAGCGTCACCTTGAAGTCGGCACAGATTCTGACCTTGCCACTGGGTTTCACTACTGGAACGATTGGAGTTCCCCAGTCACTTTGGTCAACTTTAGTTATGATTCCTATACTTTCCAATCTGACCAGTTCTTCTTCTACTTTAGATCTTAAGGCATACGGCACTAGGCGAGGTTTCATGTAAACAGGCTTTGCATCTTCAAGTAGTTGTATATGTCCTTCAACATTAGGAATAACACCAATACTTTGATCAAATACATCTTTGTAATTCTCAATCAGTTTATCGACATCTGCGTGTATGTGTGAATTTGTAATACTTTTCAGGTCAGCCCAATCTAGTTTAATTTCCCTTATCCACTCACGTCCAAAGATGGGATCAACATTTTGATTGATTACGTATAGCTTGCCAATGAAATCATGATTCTTGTACGTGCATTTCACAAACACATACCCAACAGGTTCAAAAACCTCCCCAGTGTAAGTACGAAGTTCCACTTGTGTTTTGTGAATTAGTTTATTCAGCCCTAGATTTATGTAATCATTGTATGAAATAGTGCTCAATGCCGCTCCAGTGTCTAACTCCATTGTTATTTCACTTCCCTCAATGTTCACTCTCAAATTAAATTTGTCTGTGTTTCTTGAAGTTATCATGTTCATTTCATAGCACTCATCTTCTTCAACTAAAACATCAGCTTGGCAGGTGCTTCCGTAACTCTTGGATTTTGTTGAACTATTCTCGCTGAGACATACTCGAGCAATGTGACCAGTCTTTCCACATTTTCTACAGTGGTGTTCAATAAATTTACATGTATCCGCTTTATGTTTTTCGTCACCACATCTGTAACACTTCCCTTTAAGGTACTGGAATGTAATTGAACCCTTGTTGGGACCCGTGGATTTATTTTTCACTCCACTGTTAATGCCCAATCGTTTATTTGGTGACTTAGAATAAACCTGATTCATTTGGGCTTTTTGTTGTGAAGAGGACATCATTGTATTTTCAGTTTTAGAAAGTTCCATTGTCTTAGCAGTATTTATTACTTCCTGGAATGTCTTGTCTGATTCTTCTTGTAGTAGTTTTGTTCTTATGTCAGAATCCCGAAGTCCCCTGATAAACTGTAACCGTAACATCGTGTCAGCTGTAGATCTTCCACAAGAGCATTTGAATTCACAAGGGGTTGCTAGTTTCTTTAGTTCAATTGAAAAATCAGTAACAGATTCACCCACCATTTGTTCTCGTATTATAAAATTATGCTGCCGTGCCCAAACGCTTGGTTGAGGGTCCAGATATTGCTTTAATAACGCAATTAGATCATCATACCTTTTCTGAAGTGGCGTATCAGGTGCACAAATGTTATAAAGCTTTTGATGTAATGTAGGGGGCAGGGAATTAAGAAGAATGTATGTCTTTGTTGTTTCGTCTGATATGTGTTTTAAAAACATGAACACTTCAAGTCTTTTTGTAAAATTTTCAAAAGATTCCTCTTCGCTGAATGGTGCAAATGAAATATGGGACGTTGTTGATGCTTTATTGTCAGTCGAAATACCCTTTGTATTATCATTAATTTCTTGTGTAGGATTTGTAGGTATAATGGGTTTCAATTGCCTCAACATAATCTTCAAGTTAATAAATACCTCTTCCATGTCCATCTTGTAATTCATTTCATCATCCAGTTCAGTGTCATCTACTAGTAGTTCGATATTCTCTTGAGCTTCAATAAATCTAGTCCATGTTGTGTTCAGATGCTCTAGACGTTCGTCGACTTGCCTGGGATCTATTTCATGATTATTCAACTTATTTGTTAGCTTGGTGAATTGTGTCTTTATTGAAGTTCTAATTCTTTTGTAGTTGTTCAAACTAAGTGTAATTTCTGTTGAATCCATTACTTTGTTCAGTTTATTTTATTCTTTTTCCATCGTCGCCACTGTTAAGTTCTTAAATTAACAAAATAAACTATAAAGAAATATGAAACTCATTTTTAATCAACCATTAATAACATTGAACTAAAATGTAAACATCATAACAATAATAAAGATCATATGATATTGACAATAACTCTACACAGACTCTGTCGGAAGCCGCTGAAACAGCTGGGCGCGCAGGCAATAAACGTACATATCCAATGAATAGCACGTAGTAATGAAAAGCCTACTTTCCGCGGCCAAATATACTTCCTCACCATCATCTTTTCATTTTTCATTTTGAGGTCCCCATAAGCCAAAAACACCGTTCGTTCATTTTCATATATATGTATAGGTATATATGAAATACATATAGGTGTGTACGTCGTAACGATAACTTTGAACGGGACATCAGATTTGGATCAAATTTGGTATGAAGGTGTAAGACCAGGTCTATTTTCATGAGTTAGCGAACCAGCACGATCTTGTTTTGGGAACGGGTTTTTATGAGGTTTTAAAGGGGTCAAAATTGGTTATTTCTGCCTTTTTTGGACCTCAATTTTCAAAACTCAATAATTTTAACTGAAACAATTTAAAAGAGTTTAAAAAATAAACAATTTGGTATTTTGAATTTTTAACTTGGCTGAACAGATTACGGAGAGAAGCCAAAATCATGTTTCCCATGTTAATGTTATGGAAAATCAACCAAACCCTGTACGTTGCTTATTTATTGACATAACTTGTTTTATTTTTGTATGTACATTCACTAGGTAGTTTTTAACTGATATTTGCTTACCATACCCATATGGCAGCAAACCTACATACTCAACCAAATGGGTTTTATGGCGAAAATTAAAAAGTGCCAAATATTGATACTATTTTTTATTTACCTTGCCTAAATCATTAAATTTCTTAACGCCTAACATTTTATAACAATATCTCATGGCAGCAAACCTAATACTTATTCGCATGGTGTTTGGGGAAAATACAAAATCTCAAATTCCTTCGGAATTTTGCTGAGAACGCAGGTCTGATGCAACGGGGGTATTTTAAAGTTCGATTCTTATCAATTTTTTGGGAATACGATATCAGACAAAGCCCTATACATCGACACAGAAAACTTGAAAATACATTAAAAACTGTAGAGTCTAGGAGTTCTAATTACAAAAAAAATCCTTAGTGTATTAAATAAGTATATACGGTATTCCTCATCTTTACCAAGATGACCTTGCCGGTAATTCGTATTATAGTATAGCTTATAGTCATAAAAGCTACTAGTTAGCTGAAAGTAAAAATTATTCAAGTATACACGTATTTAAATAATAAGGTTATAATACCTCGTGCGTCGTCAATCCGTCATTTGGTCGAGGTGACTTGTTTCGGAGCATTTGCTGCATTATCATATCTTGCATACAGTCAATTAAAAAGGTTCAAACACAAAGTCGCTGTCAAAATGTTAAAGAACACACTACAGACATGAACGATACGAACATTATTATGTCCTATACGCGTGGCCGGCCGCCCTGACAAGTTCCGACTCTTGTTCTCTTTTTAAAGGTTCTGCCTTGAACAATAATTTTACATGCACAAAATATTTGGAATGAAACGAGGTGAAACCTCTACCAGTCCTAGAGAGTGTGAGGTTTCTATTAAAACTAAAAAAGAACAAAACGGCGGTCTTTGGAATCTAAAAAGCCACGAACCATAGGTGCACTTTTTTACAAGTATAGGGTACATTTATATGAGTGAAATATCTTCGAACGAGTGAACTTGTTAAAAGTCAAGATACAATAATTCATTTTTCATAAACGTACATGTATACCGTTATCCAGGCTTCAAATTGAATAATTTAAATCAAATAAGAAAAATCAATTAAGCCCATAAAAATTTATTCTAAATTTAGTTTTTTTTTTATAGTAGATTGTGAGCAATTTCAAACATTATTACTTCTATTGTATCTATACGACCAGATGGTGTAAACCATTAACATTGTTCTGTTTAAATAATTTTTATTAAGATCAAAATAACAAAGGTATTTTTGTTCGGCTTATAGGGGGTTTTTCATTTCATTATTTAACCCTATCTATGATCGTCAATTTTTATTGTTCATAAAACAGTTGAGGTTATAATTCGAAAGAAGTTCAGCAATTGTCATCTAACTACTAATCAGGACAATGGAGTTGGAACAGTTGAAACAATTGCATAGTCCTAATCCATCGCACGCCTGGCATGAGTAGGCTACGTACATACGTTTTCGTTTGCGATTTTGGGTAACCGGGGGTGGTAACTATGACTATATTCTATTCGAACTGCAAATATTTTTCTGAAATTTCGGATAACGACAGTCAATTCAAAATGTTTCCAAGTTATAAATTTCTCACACCCCTACAATTGAGGAGGTAGCTGCAATAAGGGCCCTGTTTTGAGATAATGAGCTTTGAAGTTTTCACATATGTACTATTCTTATAGGAGTACCCTAGAGACGGATATGTTTAATTTTTTTATTCCATTACTTCTTTAATAACCAAAATTTTAAAGTGTATTTGATCATAATCCTTTGGTTTATTAATAAAATTAGAATAATAAGAGGTATGTCATGGGCCCTTTTTACAGAGAACTTTTTTATACTGTTCTATTGAAGAAGGGCCTATAAAATGAACATCATACAAATGCTTTTTAAAATTTTTTATTAATTAATAAGCATTTATTTGCTACATATTTAGGTCTAGAAATGTAAAAAAAACTTTTATAAAATATATAAAAGTTTTAAAAGATTCTAAAAAATCAATGAAAATTATTTAGGCCTATTTAAAGTCGTTGCCTCACATTGAAAACCATACTTTGATTAGCTTAATTCTCCTAAGACTTAAGACAAAGCATGGTAAAAAGAATAAAAAAGTATGATAGATTACTAGTATCATCTAGTATCCCATGGGCCTATAGGTTTAAATAAATGTAATAAAAGAGGTGGGTTGGAATAAATTTACACAGCATTGTTTTCGTTGAAGATGTTTTCATAGAAGATTCTACTGCTTTCTCTTAAAAATGGATAAAGGTCTCTAACGTCTTTAATTTTACCTGTTTTCAATTTAATCCTATGCGCATTGTTTATGTGTAGTTCTTCAACATAGCGTAACCCAAATTCTTAGGTTTATATATAGGGAACTTTTATGAAGTTAACTTGGGAATCACATGTAAATTTTATTTCCACAAAATTGTCTAGGGTTATTTACTTTTTAAGAAAATTGAATGACTGTGTACCAGATAAATATGTAAGATCTGCTACTTTGCGTTCTTCTAAAGTATAATTTCTTACGGTATATTGTTTTGGGGGAACAGTGCTCATGTACAACGTATCATTATTTTACAAAAAAGTAGTTAAGGTAATGACAAACTCACATAAACTAGACCACTGTAAACCATTATTTATCAAATTAAGTTGTCTTACTGTAGTTAAACTTCATATATATACTGTATTACTTCATAAAAAACCAATTTAGCATATTGTTAGGAATTGAAAAAAAGATATCCATAAATACAAAGAAGAAAAATAAATGTACCATTTTTATTTGTTATTCATTTAATTATATTTATTTATTATTTATTTAATTATATTTATTTATTATTTATTTAATAATTTTATTTATTTATTATTTGTTTATTTATTTATTATTTATTTCAACAACTGTTCTATGCAAGAAGGGCCCATGACATCAGCTGCTTCAAACAGGAATATGAGGCTTATTGGTTGGTTGACCAACACAACCAACCAAGATAGCTCTATGAAATTTGGCAGGGATATACTTGAGAACATGGAGAATCCATTTTTAGGTTCTCCTGAAAAAGGGCCTATGGGCCCATAGGCCCAGCTACCGCCTCTGAAGAACAGGTAAGTACTAGTCTGTTTTCCTAACATCCTCCCGGCCGTTTCGGCGTATATGAAGCAACGGGATAACGGGCCGCAATATTTTCGTCAGTTCGTGAGGAGATCATTGCTTGCCTCACCCAAATGCCAAGGAGAGGCTGATGTTTGCTTTACTGCCATAATTGACATTAACTGTAGGCGAGCGAGCGCCCCGCCAATCCCAACCTTTACCGCCCACCTACAACTTCTACACGACCAACACCCTGCACCCATGACACGAAAATCATTACTACCTTGACAACATTTTCAGAATTGTACTTTACCCAAAGCTGAAAGTCTCATTCTACGGCTAATTTAGAAGCATGGAACTATCTTTATGTTAATTGCCAACAACGGCACATCTACTTTCTGTGACACATCACTGCAGCTGAATAATGCTTTCAGCCTTGCGGTTTACCGTTTTTTAATATACGAACCCCTAACCATATTTGTTCCATAAATTGCATTCTCAAACAACAATAATATACGAACGGTCTTTTATAATCAATAGAATATTTCCAATCTTCCTTTGTTGTTGCCACTAAATGCGCTCGGATACATCGCTGTTCTTTTTAAAAAATTTTTTATTTTTTGTATTAGTTAAAGGACATTTACTTTGTTCTTGAATAAATTGAGTTAAATCCAAGTTGGAAAAAATATTTAACTATTTTGATAAAGGTATCTAAGAGGAGTGAAATCCTCATACATGAGTGTTGGTGCCTCACTGTATGTATTAATGAAACCCGATTTCAATGTCTGACGGTAACTTCAGAAGGAAATTTCAGGTCGACTTCAAACGCTTGAGCTAGATTTTATGCATCATTTGTAGATTCAGTTTCGTTGTATGGACGAATAACAACAAAAAGAGATTTTTATGCAGTTATAATTGTAATAATAATAAAAGTTGTATTGATTGCATCGACAATCCATCCAGTCCATAAGAAAAATACCGTAAATCAATGAACGATCAGCTGAGGTGGCAAAAGTAGACAATCGCCAGAAGTAAAGTAGTAAACAAACAACTATTGAAAAGCGTTGAGTTATACCAATGTACTGTAAGTAACTCTAAAACTAAGTTAAAATAAATATAAAAAAGTATCCCAATAAATATAGCTAATTTCTTTGTACAGTGGGCCTACGTAGTTTTAATAGTTTGTTTAAAGGTAATTTTCTTAAACTATTTTCAAGGGCTAATCAAATGAGGAAGAGCCTAATGCTAATTTTAGTAGTTGTATGAGTTTCTTGGGTGTCCTAAAACATTATTGGCATTTGGTAATTTTATTTTTGAAAATACCTAAATTTAGAAGGATTACCTATCATTAGTCCATTCATCCCCACACGCGCAAAATAAGCGTACTCATAGTTGTCAAATGGCACTTACTCATATGTAAGAAAATCTCCAAAAACATGGGTATATAAGGTTGTAATTTGGAATGTACGTTTTTCTTTGCTCGCAGGTGCTCAAAAAAAAGCTGTGCGAAATTCCTTCAAGACTCCGCCCCACAGGACTTAAATACTTCGATAAAATGTTAACATTATGGCTAATTTTAAGTACAAATGGAGAAAACAACGAATATGAAGAAGTATAGGAACTGCGGGGTTGAAATTTGGCCTGGTACTTCCTCTTTGACCATAATTTTACCCACTGGTTTCCTTATAGCCACTTTTAAATACAAATAAAAAAAAAAGAATCTTCAACCTACACTACGTACAGGATTGACATCATCATAGGTGCTCATCAAAATACCGTTTTTAAAAAATTCCTTCAAGGCTTTGAACCAGGACTTCATACTTTGATATATCCTTATGGCCAATTTGAAATACGAATCAAGGAAAAATTTTATCTCTACACCTATAGGAACTACGAGGTTGAAGTATTACATCGATGTTCCCCATAATTGTTCATGTATGCTCACTAAGAAACTGTTTTGCAAAATTCATTTAGGGCTCCAGCCCAAAGGACTTAAAAAATTTGAGACATTTTTAATATTATTCTAATGGCTAATTTTTAATTCGATGAAGGAAACAATGAATCTCTAAAATTTGATAAGACCTACTGGGTTGAAATTTTGCGTGGACGTTTGCTCATAGGTTCTCAATAAGTAATGCTTTTGAAAAACTCCTTCAAGAACAATCTAAAACCTCACAAAAGAAAAAAATTTTGGAGGGCTTTCGGAGCCTCTTTGCTCATAGGTATACTAACTAACTATGAAGCTGATTTGCAAAATCCTTCCAAGACCCCTCAGGACTTTAAAATTTTGATATGATTAATCTTATGACGAATTTGATATAGGGAAACAACGAATTCGCACGGAACAATCTAAGTCGATTACCAACGCTGCCAGGAAGTTCCACATCATCATGTGGCACTGCTGCTGTGGCAAATAATTCATTAAGCCATATGGAACAATCTGCATGTCTATTACCGACACTACCAGTCCACCCAACATATGGAACAACATGCATGTCTATTACCTACACTACCAGTCCGTCCAACATATGGAACAATCTGCATGTCTTTTACCTACACTACCAGTCCACCCAATATATGGAACAATCTGCATGTCTATTACCGACACTACCAGTCCATCCAACATATGGAACAACATGCATGTCTATTACCGACACTACCAGTCCGTCCAACATATGGAACAATCTGCATGTCTATTACCGACACTACCAGTCCGTCCAACATATGGAACAATCTGCATGTCTTTTACCTACACTACCAGTCCACCCAACATATGGAACAATCTGCATGTCTATTACCGACACTACCAGTCCATCCAACATATGGAACAACATGCATGTCTATTACCGACACTACCAGTCCGTCCAACATATGGAACAATCTGCATGTCTATTACCGACACTACCAGTCCGTCCAACATATATAACAATCTGCATGTCGATTACCGACACTGTAAGGCTAGACCGTCCCACATTGGTATGTGACACTGCTGCTGTGGCTGTAGATAATAATCCATTTACCCATATGGAATAATCTGCATGTCTATTTCCGACACTACCTGTCCTTCACACGTCGACACTGCTATTTGACACTGCTGCTGTAGCTAATATTTCATTCGCTATATGGAACAATCTCTATGTTGATTATTGACACTGCCAGACCGTCCCACGTCGGTATGTGACACTGCTGCTGCGGCTAATAATTCATTTAGCCGCGCGGCCCGCGGTATCATCGCCGGTGTGAAGGGGCGGCCCGGCTACCAGGCGGCGAGCAAATTACAGGCACCGCCAAATTACCCGCAGGAACCCAAAGTAATTCTAACTTTTAACTGGAAATGGTTGTTTTCTGTCTCGTTGGTGGGACCTGAGCGATTACAATGTGTGTGGCGATGAGAACATCCTGGATCACGGGACGGAGAACGTGTCAATGGTCATCAGTTGATCGCCGGGCTGTGATCAGCCAGTTACAGGGAGTTTATGACTAAATGTACGTACTTAATACTGAGATCAGGGGAATCCTACCTAGGTAGAGAACTAACTTTATTATTGTTATAAGATTTCGTAAAATGTTCTTAGATAAAAAGAGCGTGAAATGGTTCTCCAGGTCTTATATATGACGCACTCAATGGTTTGAAAAGTTACAAACATGTTTTTACAAATGTTTTTTTCTCCAAAAGTTTTATATGGAAAGAAAATTAATTTTACACTCTAAAAGTGGTTACGACCATACCTAACATCATGGGTTAAGACGTTAAGTAAATTAAAACTAGACGATATAAAATTTTTAAAAAAGTTGATGGTTTGCATCAAAATAAAAAAAAATATATATATTTTATTTTTGTAACATATGAATCGCTTTTTTTGGCTGTCCGTTGGTCTTAGTGTTGTGAAATGTTGTGTAATCTTATAAATGAAATTAATGATGAGTAATTGTGTTGACATTGTATTACTATTTTTGTTGATATATTGTCAGCTATATGAAATGTAGGAGGTGATATCTAAAAGTTCAAGATCATTGAATTTTAAACATTTTAAATAAGTTAAACATAGTGAAATTGGGGCTGGGTTTTACCCATCGTCCCTACAACTATGTAAACAGCGCTGTTAAATTTATCGCTCAGCAATATCTGAATGTTAACAAACGAGGAGACTTCAGGAGCAAGGGGGTGCTAATGGCGGCCGTTAATTGGAAACTCAATGAGGCGGGAAACTCTGCATCGAGGAAACTGATCTCCCCCCCCCCCAAACAACCATCGGAGGGATAACCGCCGCGCCGCGCCGTCGAGTGGTAATGAAGTGGGTCGGGGAGTCATGTTGTCTTGTAATGACTTTAAATCTAACCTTCTAAACACAAATTCCTGACTTGATATGTATTCAACCAAAACTATTGTTAACAGAAATTTGAAATTGTGTCAGAATGTAATTCAACCATGAAGGAACTAGAAAAATTAAATAGAAATTTTAAACTTTTTTAGGTAGCTTATACATTGAGTTTTCATTCATCAGGTATTCGCTATAAGTTGACTACTAAGTCATATAGCTCTTAAATATAATACGAGAAATAATTAAATTTTATCAAGAACTATGAAGTCCACTAAGGAAGTCTTAGAGCAAACTTGATTAGCCTTGTGTACAAATCCTTCTTTTTGAACGTCTTTGAATTCTAGAAAGATGCTACAAAAATACCTCTACGGGTCGACTGCATGGGAGTTATTGAAGTTTTAGTGTCATGTGATTGTAATGGATTTTTAAATTTAATACCATCCATTTTTTGCCTGATTATAAATTTGGGGTCCTGGTTGAGCATTTAACTCTGCTCAGTGAGACCTTTAATTTGGTGTATATCATTCTATGCTTAGGCTACATTTATAAATTTATAAATCTTATAAGATTTTCTTCCGACTCTTGGTTTTCCGTCCCTATTATATGACAGAAAAATAATAGTTCCTTAAAGAAATAGTTTTTTAAAATGTATAAATGATATAATGAATATTATTGTTTTATGAGTAATAGTTCAAAGCGTATTAAAGTTGTCGGTGAATATTTATATACTCCCATCACGTCGAACTTGTGGTAGCGGGGGTAGACACTAGTTGCGTTTGTGCGTAGAAGTTTTTAAAATGGTTCTTGGAAATACACAAATTAGTTAAGATTTAAAAACTGCATAGGACATCAAAGCTTTTAAATTTTCAAATTCACTCCACTATTTATACAAACAGTATAGTATTATTGTGTTTAGTCTTAAGGTTAAATGATAAAACAATAATAAAACATTAGCTATTTATTGTTGTTTTTGAGTTTCAGGAGATATTTATTTAAGTTAAGTCAAGTAACTATTTTTCATCACTCCGTATACGAAAGTGACAACTTGCCGTACAGCTGAGACCTTGGAAAGTAGTCATTTCCCAAACTGTCACCGTCAGCTGATTTTACTGACCTGTACGGAAAGTAATGTTTGTAAACATTACTTTCCGTCCAAGGTAAACAAACTTTTCCGTACAGCAACAATCAGCTGGGTTTAAAACAAATTAAATTTTGAATTCCAGCTTTGTTTACTTTGTCCAATGGCGAAGAATTTACAAAATAATCCTCCTTTAAAACTTCCACATTTATTAATAATTGCGTCGTGATGAAAAGTATCGTTCACAACTCGTCCGGAAAGCCCATTTCCAGGCTAGTGTTTTCCACGCTCGGCTTCGCCTCGCGCGTAAAACACTATCTCGCCCAGAAATGGGTCACTTTCCGGACTAGTGGTGAAATATACTATTTTTTATTCAAATTAAACTACAATTTTAATAAATTAGTACGACGTAAATTAAAATTTAAATTGGAAATTTACTCTTATGTTAATAATAAATGTTTTAACACTATGACCGATTACTGAACCTCACTGTAAAGTTTAACCATTGTTTAATGTTTTACCCCCTGAGTCTATTACTATTTTCTCTTGTGCTATTTTTGATTGATGCTATTTTTTGCTGCATACAATTCTAAAAAGGCTTTTGCGGCAACGCATGTTATATGTTAGTAACATTCTATCTATATCATGTAAAATAATTAAAAACAAATAGTACCATTAGTTTGATAGATTAATTACCACTGTTAATATTTATGTCAAAATATACATATTATCTGAAAACATTGTTTAATGTGATATATTCTTCAGCATAAATAAAATATTATTTAATTACCATAACCATTAATGGACTATCAGTTAGAATTGTAATTGCGTAACGTTTTAATTTGTTGCCGTTTCTAGCTGAGCGGATGAGTGACAGACAAGTTCGCGACAAATCTCAACCGGAAACCACAGCACACAGCCACAACCTAACTATAATGATTACTTCCGTGACTTTCTACCGTGACGTCAGTAAATGATGCGCGTCCTACTTGATCCGCAAATACCAACCACAAAATACCTGTATTCTCCAACAATTCTGTTAATAGTTTGTATGGACTCCAGAAATTTAAATATAATATTCTTAAGACCTACTGTATCTTACATAACCACGTATCAGGAATAAATTGGCCAACTGCATCCACAAACAATGATAGGTTGGTTGGTCAAAAGGACAAAAAATAATAAAATCTTAACAGGTGCAGAATTTGGTGTACATTTTGTCTCCAACATGTCATCCAATTTGATTAATGATATATATTTTTTATTCGAAAAAGGGTTTTTATCTGAGTAATTCAAAAAGTTTATACGATCTGGAGTTTTGTCCCCTATAGTCCTCAACTAGGCCTAAATTAGGGATTATTGAAACCATTCGTTTACAGTCTATTTTGTTTAAATTAGTAATTTTTATTAAACCAAGGCAGTTTTGAATTTTTTATTACTCTGTCTGGCATTTTGAGTATGCACACCACAATGAAATCCCAACTGTCTCAGTTGAAAGTAGAGAAATAGCGCACTATTATGATTGTTTGAGGATTTGAATAACAGTTTGAGCAGTTTTCCTAAGTTCACTCAACAAAATGTATAGGCTAGTTATTAAGATAAAGATATGAAATCAAGAGTTTCCTCAGTCCTTTAATGAAAGATAAAAAAATAAAGTCCAAAAGTGAAGCCTTGGGGTTCGCCACTTAGATAAAAAAAACAACAATGAAGCAAATTAGTGAGAACTATATGGTCAGGTTTTTTCGGCCTAACGTCTGAGTGTGCGTGTGTCTGGCGATCGTCTATAGCTGCGGAACCAATCAAGGGAATGGAGCGACTGTCCATTCATGAAACTTTTTACTAGAAGTTTATGATCCTCCAAGGTCAAAAGCAATGCTTGAAGAAAATACAAGGGGAATTTTTCATCCGACTGCTTTTAGCAGAATAGGATTAAATATTCTAATTCTTACAACATTAAATGTGGTCATGTGTAACAAGGTTGGATTTTAACAAACAATGGATCTTATTCGAAAAGCGTTTTCGGCGTTTGTAGAAAAATCAAGGTCCGTTTTACCCAGGAATTACGTTAATGATTTTGTACTTCTTATCGTTGGCTATATAGAGTTCAAAAACGACCAATTTGTACAAAAATAACTTATAGGAGTTTGAAAAATAAGAATATACTTTGATTACTTTAAGGCTGACACGTATTAGAAAAGAAAATTCAACTAACCATTTGATAATCACTAGAAGTAGAGACTATAACTCTTCTAGTCTTCAAAAATTTTGTTGAGAAAAATATATCTTCAAGGTTGATTTTTGCCATTCAATATTATTGACAAGTTGGATCGCAGCGTAAATCTAAATGGCTAAGTACCTAAGTACTAATTCTTTAGGAGGGCGTTGGAATCAGTCCCGATTAAAAGAGCAATGTTAAACAGGAAACATAATAACTCCTTTGTTAGTCATAAGAAAAACACGGTTTGCTTATAGCTCCAAACAAAAGAGTTCAATCAAGATTTATATCGTTTACCAAGGGGTTTTTTTATAACAAGTATAGTGTTATACACACTTTATTCCAAACCAATCGGACAAAAAATTAATATATATATATATATATATATATATATATATATATATATATACAAGTTTAGTATTGCTCTTATCTATACTTATTTAATACGCTAAGGGGTTTTTTTTGTGTTGAGAACTCCTCCTACAACGTTCAACCGATATTCAAGTTTTTGGTGTCGTTGGATAGGGCTTGGTCTGCGGTTGTTTCCGCCTAAAAATTGATGGAAATCGGACATAAAATAAGGGCGCTTTACACAAATTAAATTTGAAATTTTCCCATTAAAATAACATTGCGTTTGGGTTGAACATTTTAAACATCTGTTAATGTACAGCTGTAAATACATGTAGCTTTTTGTGATTACTGATATTCACAATATTGGATTGGTCGGATGCCGTTGATTTAAAACTAAATGTTACTTTTGTATTGTATCAAAATAAATTGCTCGATGTCGAGCAACACGTGCACTATTGATGAATAAATACAACGTGGTGCCACTCCAACTTAAGTTAAAAATGTCAATTTATAATTCAGTAAACCAATGTAGTAGACCTGTTTTTATTTCAATAGAACAATGGTTCTGTATGAAAAATTAATAAAAATTTATGCAAATGGGCCAGTGCATTTAGAGAACAAAATACTCGACGAACCACTTCTTATTCAACTAATTGTTTTAATATTGACTATAGTATTGACAACAACTTTCAAGTTGTAACTGTCTGCCTTTTTACACAAGTAGAGTTTTATTTTAAAGCTCCGTTTAGCTAAAAATCTTAAGAGAAAACGGCCAAACCCACAAAATTATCGCAATCCTAGGAATAGAACCCGTCTTTATTGCATCAAAGTCCAATTTGCTGTATAACCTTTTATACTTAAGTCGCGGTCACGAAATCAGGCCGGTGAATGATTTTGCAACGTTGCCAAATTACCAGTGGTTGATAATAAAATCATATGTTTTATATTTATTAGCTGTTTTATTAGATTATACTGATTTTGATCATTTTTATAGAATTTACACTCAACATATGGTCTAGGCAACGCTGGATGCTCAGTGTAACATCAGTGTAACAGTCTGCCTTTTTACCCTTAAAAATATGTGAACACTTTAACAACTTCTTTGTCAATATAGGAACCCCAACACCAGGTTTAAAAGGAACAACAACAGAAACTATGACAACATCACCGGCAGAAACAACGTCATCCTCCACAATCATCCCAAACAAACTCGAAAACTTCACAAAAATAACAAAAAAAGATCTAGCCCAAATTTTCAAAACTCTTCCAGCAAAAAACTCTTCTGGGATTGACAACATTTCAAACAAAATTATAAAGCACTGCCAAGACAAAATTGATCGATCCTCTTCTTCATATCATAAAATCATCCATAGATCAAGCTAAGGTACTCGACTTAATGAAAACCTCAATAGTATACCCCAAACATAAAATACTCCCGTCGCAGCAGACCTGCGTACTCAGCGAATTTCCAATGGAATTTCAGATTGTTTACTTTCCCCATAAAAACACCATAGGATCGAGTATGTAGGTTTGCTGCCATGGGATGTTGTTAGAAAATCTAAGTTAATCAATAATTAGTGAATGTAAACACAAAATTTTATCAAGCTCTGACAATTTTTATTTTCCCCATAAACCCCATGGGGGTGAGTATGTAGGTTTGCCGCCATATGGGTTTTGTAAGCAAGTATAAGTTAAACCCTATCTGGATAATGTACATACCAAATTTGATTAAGTCATGTCAATAAATAGGTAACATATAGGGTTTTCTTGATTTCCCATAAGAATAACATGGAAAACACATTTTTTTTATTTCTCTGTAACCATTTAAGCTAAGTTAAAAATTCAAAATACTAAATTGTTGGTTTTTTACGCTCTTTTGAATGGTTTTAGTTAAAATTCATGAATTTTGAAAAAAATGTCAAAAACCCAATTTTGACCCATTTGAAACCCCATAAAACCCCGTTCCCATAACCCGACAATGCTGTTTCGCGAACTCATGAAAATAGACCTGGTCTTACACCTTCATACCAAATTTGATCAAAATCGGAGGTCCGCTTCAAAAGTTATCGGTACCATGGACACATAGATATATATACATATATATGAAAATGAACGAATGGTGTTTTTGGCTTCTGGGGACCTCAAAATGAAAAAGTAAAGTGGTCCTGGGCTTAGGTCTTACCATGGCTACTACCGTAATAGCGTATTCCCTATAGGGAAATTCGCTAAAAGGCGAAACCGAGTTAATAGAAAACTACCGTCCAATATCCCTTTTGCCATCTTTCTCGAAGTATTTAGAAAAAGTAATAAATCTACAATTAATCAAACACCTGGAACAAAATCATCTAATATCAACAAACCAACACGGCTTCATACAGGGAAAGTCTATTAACACTGCATTAGCCCAACTCTGCGACTCTATAACTAAACTATGGGAAGATAAAAAAACTAGCCCTCGGAACCTTTCTCGACTTACAGAAGGCTTTCAACTCCTTGGACCGAAAACTTTTAATAAACAAGCTAGAACACCTAAACATCACCGGCAATGCTAGTGGCTCCAAAACTATCTTAATAATCGAAGACAGACTGTTGAAATTGAATTTAATATTGAAAACTGGTAAACCAAAATCAAATCCTCACTTCAAGACACAATGTACGGAGTGCCACAAGGCTCGATACTCGGCCCCCTACTATTCATTATATACATTAATGGCTTCCCTACAGAACTATCTCAAGACCTTAAATGCATAATGTATGCTGATGACACAAACATAATTATACCACTCAAGAAGATTGAAGATACCCAACAAACAATTGAAGATACACTGCAAAACGCTACTGAAATATTGCACAAACTCAATCTAAACATCAATAGACGCAAAACAGTAAATATCAAATTTTCCACTACAAACAGACAACCAATAATTGAAAACCAAACAACAGATAACCTTGCAGAACACACACAATTTCTCGGAATTTCAATAGACAACAACCTAACATGGCATAAACACATCGAAATCCTTCACAATAAATTATCATCAGCACTCTTTGCTCTACTCAGAATCAAAAGAATTACAAGCAAAGATATAGCTATTATAGCATATCATGCGCTTTTTGCCACCCACATCAATTTTGGTATTATAGCGTGGGGAGCAGCTTCACATACCCTAATACAGAAAATACTCATCCTTCAGAAAAAAGCTCTCAGAATAATAGAAGACGCTCATCCACAAGACCACTGCAAGCCATTTTTTCAGCAAAACAACATCCTCACAGTCACATCCACCTACATCCTTGAAGCAATAAAGTACATAAAAACTCAAAACATCACCTATAGACATGAATGCCACCAATACACCCTAAGAAACAAACTAAATATTAATATAGAACAACACAGACTGCATAAAACTAGCACAACCCCACAGTTTTTAGGGACTAAACTATTTAACTTATTACCCTAAGAATTAAAATCAATAAAAAACAACAATCTTTTCCATAAAAAACTAAAAAAATACCTTTTATGTAGGCCCTACTATAATCTTAAAGAATACATAGACGAACACTCTAGACAAAATACTGACACATGACAGAAGAGGAGAGAAGAATTGAGGAATAGGAACAATGACAATTCCCCGATCTTCAAGGCCGATGTGAAGACAGCCTGGTAAATGGAAAATGTAACAGTTTACGCATCAAAGTACACAACTTTCGACATCTCTCTAATCTTTAGTTCCCATGTGACAACATCGCGTTTTCACTCACCCGCCTGATTTCGTGGCTGCTAATTGTAATCAGAGACTCCTTGAAGTCGCCTTATTATGAATCTACAGTTTCAAGTAAAGTTGCACGTACGCCTATCTACTAAAAAAATTAGTCGGTCTCTAAAAGAAATATCAATGTATTTCTAATTTTCTTCCCCCATTGGAGGTCCCATTGTTCTACCTGAAGGGTGCTGCAGGAAACAATCATCTACATTACCAAGGGGTAGTTCCCCATATGCTCGATTTCAATATCAGATCCATTTCGGCCTATTATTTCACCCCTATTAAACCCTTAAACCGCCCCATTACGGCGCAGGTGGCGCGCAGGGCTCAGCTGCGGGGATGATATAGTTTGTATCTGATTGGCCTAATGTCACTTCCTCCAGACGGGTTAATTGGTCCAAGATGGCGCTGGCGGTGGTGGTGACAAGATGGCGGGCGGCGCCGGGCCGGGGGTGATCGCGCATCAGCTGATTAGCGGACTCGTCAGCTCGGGCGCCAATATCTGCCGCCAAAAACTAAGATGTTTCCGGTTTTTGCATTCTCCCCCTATGTATCATATACCGGCTAAGGGGCAATTGGTCCGATTACGATGATGAAATTCGGTGTAATAAACTGTGGGATTTTCCTGGGTTTTGGATAAAAAAGGTAGGTAACTAACGAGTTGAAATAGTACGGTGTTTGATGCCCTGAAGAATGTACGTCTGTGAAATTCAGGGCTTTAAGTTGGTAAGGTGAGCAATTTATTTGACTAAAACAAGCAAATAGCAGAAAAATACTAATATTTTGACCATTATTCCACACCTAAAAAATGTCTTGCTGTCAAGTAGAGTGAGCGTGACATTTCATGAGGATTTGGAAGTAAAACATCAAAGCTAGTGCAATTAAGTTATATATATATATATATATATATATATATATATATAAACAATACAACAATATAACAAGGAAAATAGAACGGTATGCGGATCAACATTCATTAGTTCTTATTTTCAGTAGCTCTTATTAAGGAGCATGATGAAAATGTAGAAAATAGATATCTAGGAGATAAATAACATTGTGGTGTTCGATTATAGTAGGATTCACGAAAATAGTCCGATGAGAGTCAATACATTGTTGCCAAATTTATTCTGAAACACATTTTTATATTGTATTACATATGGTAAACATAACTACAAATGGCAACATTGCTGGGCGAGAGGGGGTGAGGGGGGACTCAGCTGTTAAAATTTTCATCGGACTATTTTCGTGCATCTTACTATAGTTAATTATTTATCCAAACCAATAGTTCTTGCATGTTGTAAAGTCTTGACAAGTAAGTTGAGACCATTTACCCATTGAAATAAGATAATGAATTGCCTAGTTGTTTAGTACAGGTTAGGATCAGTGTATAAACCTCTTTCTAAAAAGCATATATTTGTTTTCGTCGTCGATTGCTAATTTAGTAGGAACGAACTATCCTACCAGTTACAAGAAACTAAAAAATTACTAGGAGTTACTTATTTTAACCACTTAAGAACGGAGCCATTGTCACTGTTTCCAATCCAGAAACAGTTACAGTGGCCGCAAAACTGAAACGATTCGTTTGATTGCTGTAATTCGACGAATATAGCAATTTCGTTAGATCAACTGGCGTTCTTCTGATGGCAAAAACGGCGGTCTCGAATCACAACACCGTTAGAGTGACGATCGACAGATTGTGTCGATTGGTTGAGACCTGAGAGGACTGAGGACTGAGGAGGCGATGGAACGTGCGGACTGCGTCAACGCTCCACCGACACGCGTTACTGCACGCTACGATCCCTGGGAACCATCGGAGACATTACAGTACTGTAAATGGGAGAAACGGGCACGATCTGCCGATTTGCAGGTCACCGTTAGCTGTACTCCAAAAGTTATATTAATATCATGCTGTTATTATTGGTTATTATCTTAAATAAGTTGCGAGGGAAACTCTCTTGGATTCTAGAATTTCTATGGTGTAATTTGATATTGAAACACTGATGAAGCAAAGACAATCCGTCCATACCGCAAAAAAATGGGCCGTAGTAGCAACAGAGTCGCGTCTGTTATAAAAACATGCATGAAAATGACGATCAGGGCGCGAAAATCGTCGCCAATAACAATTAGCTAGACCCGGGCACAACACAGTCAAGCACTGCCGGCGAGTACGGAGATGTGGAACTCCACACCAGAGTGTCGAGGTAATGAAAGTCTGGTTTGAGGGGTTTTACAGTATGTTTTTTGTAATATTTCTTTGCCCACGACTTTATTTGGGAACTATCGAATATCCACGCGATTTTGGGCCTCCTCGACACGATCGAATATCCCCGCGCATTAGTGAGGATTATAAGGGTCGACTCCAGGACGGGAGGAACGATCGAATATCCACGCGGCCGAGGACAGGTAGAGACCGCTAGACCTCCCAGGGGCGGGAAAAATGGGAATTTTATTTCCCCGTCCCTTTCAACGTACCTCGGCCGTTCGCAAAACCACTTCACTTTCCCGCACTTCCAAGCCAAATGTTTTACAAATCTAAAATCGCCTACTTTTAAACACGATTTTCCTTTATCGCTCACTGCCAATTTAGCAGCCATGCCTTCCATCGCGGTAGAGGGTGCTAACCAAACTGATCTCGCCGAAGCCCAAAATACCAAAACTCGCCAAAAGGGTTGGCGACAAAAGGAGGGGGTAAACATTCCATTGCCAAATTTTGGCTTCAACAACTACCTGCACACCCCCTGGCGTCAAAAGAATCAACTACCGCTGATTTAAAATCATTATAAACACATGCGATATTTTTTATATTCAAAGTACCACAGAATTCTCTTATCGGGGAACTTACTTTTAGATAAGTTTCCATATCATAAATAAAATTTATAAGAATTTAAATTACTGTAAAAAAAACCCTGGTTTTATTAAAAAATCAAAAATAAAAAACTGATGGCATTTCTCATGAGAAATAATAAAATTTGTAACTACACAAACGTGTACTACAACTATACTATATACTATACCACTATTTATTACAACTATATAGATGGCAAATTTTCAGATATCAATCATGTATAGCGCCTTAATTTTAATTAATATTATCATTGATTTTTTTGCGAAAATTAATCCCATCGAATGGTACAAAAACGTGGGAATCACTTGAAAATCTAAAAATAGTTCCAATTACAACAGGAAGTAACATATTTCATAATGATACAAATTGGTCTTTGAAGACCAACGTAATTCGCGCTCTTGTGTCGAGCTCGCGGGTATCCAGGAATCAGCGCTCGCATCGAATCCACAGAAATAAAATATTATCTGTAGCGGAATCGGCTAATGTTAGAAAAGATTACTTGAGATAAAAAAAATATATAAGTAGTAAAGAACCGTCACTTCTGGCTCATGAGGAAGGACGAGAAGGACGAATTTCCCAACAGTCCTATAGACCTATTTTTAACCGATTTTCGGTGATTTTTTGCCTACTTTTCGGCAATTTCAAAGCATTTTTAAGGATTACCGAGGCATAAAATAATCGATGGGGCCATGAGGAAGTACGAGAAGCATGAATTTCCCAACAGTCCTACAGACCTATTTTTAACCGGTTTGCAGTAATTTTTGCCTACATTTGGCAATTTTACAGCACTTTTCAGGAATTCCGATAAAAACCTGATAGAGGAGGGTGACTGCGCCATGAGTTGTGCGAGAAGTGCGAATTTCCTAACAGTCCTACGTAAAGGACTAGTCCCGTGTAAGGACTATTGTATTTAGATAGTCCCGCGTGAGGACTAGTCCCGCCTGGGGACTATTGTATTCAGATAGTCCCGTGTAAGGACTATTGTATTTAGATAGTCCCGCGTGAGGACTAGTCCCGCGTAAGGACTATTGTATTCAGATAGTCCCGTGTAAGGACTATTGTATTTAGATAGTCCCGCGTGAGGACTAGTCCTGCTATTGTATTTAAATGGTCCTACACAAGGACTATTTCCGCGTACTATTGTATTTAAATGGTCCCGCGTAAGGACTATTGTATTTAGATAGTCCCGCGTGAGGACTAGTCCTGTGCAAGGACTATTGAATTTAAATAGTCCGGGGTGGGGACTATTGTATTTTAATAGTCCGGTGTGGGGACTATTGTATTTAGATATCTCGGCGTATGGACTATTAAGGACTATTATATTTATAGTGCAGTGTGTGGGTTTTCACCGTACAAAAGCAATAAAAAAATTTAAAAAAATAATAGCGATTAGAACAAATAAGTTTTCAACCATCGTCTTCTTCATCAGAATACTGCAAGTACCCCAGCTGATCTAAAATTCCCACATGACCTGGATAGTCTTGAAAGGGTATCTCAGACAATATACAAACATTTTCGTCACCATCCGACATTTCATCTTCATAATCGGGATCCGCCAACAGATCACGTCCGCATCTCGTAACTTTAAATGCTGACTTGTGACATAGGAAACACAGCGATTTAAAACACTTATCAGGTAACTCAACAGCTTCATCATTTGCTTCTAGTTGAACTATGCGATCGAACCCGCAATCATAGCAGTATATTATCTTGGCATCCTCCATTTCTCGAACCGCAAACTTTTCTTTAGCTGTTAGTGATCTAAATTCTTTGGGCTTGTAAACGATAGCTTTTGGAACGTAACCCAATTTGCTATGTATTATTTTCCATTTCACCGCTTTAGGTAGACCCCTCATCCAGCGTTCCAGTTTTCCAGGTTTGCAATTTTTTAAAACGGATATCACGTATTTATCTTCATCAGTGAACCAATCTCTATTTTTCAAATCCATGATGTTTACAACTACTATATGTTTAATCAACTTTTGATTTCAACAAATTATTGGGGGGTCAGAAAAAAATAAATTTCAAACACATTTCCAAGATATTAATGATTAACATTTAAATAGAAAAATAACGTACAACATGATATTTATTAATTAATCCCAGTGCTTCCGAATCCGCCGTCTTTCCGTTCAGTCTGTTCGACTTTGTCCAATCTGATACACGGCGGCTTTTTGTACATCTCGCAGATGATCTGCGCAATCCTATCTCCACGACGCACATGAAAATCGGTATCGGAATTGTTCATCAAGATAACACCGACATTCCCCGTATAGTCCCGGTCTATGACCCCGGCATTTACACTTATAGAATGTTTTAAAGCCAAGCCAGATCTTGGCGCTATCCTCCCGTAGCACCCATCTGGGAATTTGAAAGTCAAGTCAGTTTTTATCAACTGTTGACCACGTTTTGGTACAACATAATCATACGCGCTTCTGAGATCCAATCCGGCTGCATCCGGAGACCCGTTGTACGGTTCAAATGCGTTTTCAGTCAAGCAATAATAACCGTAGCTTTCAGCCATTATTGATTCCTAATGCATGTATTACGGATTTCCACAACAAATAAATTAAACGGGGCATTTTCAAAAATATATTTAAATTATGTTTTTTAAAAAATGTTTTTATTCGTCAACCTTAAACTCGATACTGTGCTTGAATTTATTATCTGAAAGTGTTATTTTACCGTTGTACAGCACATAGAGTTTCCCCTTAAAATTCAACAGTTGTTTGATATAGTTATTCGTCAACCTGTCATTCCAGCTTTCGGGAAGATAGAATTTCACATCATCGCATGTGACTAATATTCTCATACCGTATGATGAAGAGATTTTATCCATATTTTCCACAAAATATTTTTTACCGACTTCCAGGTCACCCACCCTGATGTAAGACTTTCCATTGATTTCCTTCAGTAAATCATTAAAGTTAGGACCGTTCATTTTTACCTATACAAGGAATAACGCTTTGCGGCGTCAAATAAAAAATAGAAACAGCCGATTTTCAATAAATTAAAAAAATACTACACCCGAATCAACTCCAAATAAATATGCACATTCGAATCGAACATCTGCAATAAATTATTATTTTGGTCTGTAATGTAAATGTTGATTTGTTGGATTTTATTCAATCCTTTTTTCAACGATACGTAAAGCGGCGGCCGTGGCATCACAGCAATTTTATTACCAAATTCACCATATGGAAAGAAACTATACAACACCGAAGACTCTTTGTGTTTGTGCCAATGTTCGTCATGATTGACAAAACAATTTTCCACGATATCACAGTGGACTTCAATCATGTCCCATGGTCTTATGTTGTGCGGTTTTTTCGCGTTGTACGTGTCCAAGTATTCGGGGGTATCAATTTCATCAAAACCCAGCAAACGCCGCAGCGGATTTTCCATGTGAAATTTTATAGGTGAAGTGATTCTTACACGGTACCCCGTAGTTTTAAGTATTAAAACAACCGTGACTTTATTCTTTTTATCATCTGTTTTACCGCGCAACAGCGGATCCACACCTTTTTGTATGTGTTTCTGTATGGCATCAAATGTCCAAAAACCTTTACCGAAACCGATTTTCGTTCCACCGTCAAACAAAACACTACAACCCTCAAATAAATTATAAAAGTTGTATTCGCAGAAAAGTCCGGTGAGTGCCAGCTTGTACTCAGCATCCAAGTGAATGGGATGTTCCAAGTTCAAGGTCAGTTGTGAAGTCTTACCTGATAGTCTAAAAGTCGTCATTTCTATGTTAGTAAAAACGTTTTACATCATAATGGTTTTATATAAAAAAAATTAACAGCGACTAGTTTTTATTCATCCCGCAAATATTAAACACAAAATATTCAAACCGGTAGATCCACGCGAATTCGGGTTTTTATTTTGAATATCTCTGAGCCACTCAACTAGGATTCATCAAAATACATTTTGTGTTCGTCCAAAAATCTGCTAGTTACATTTTGATACAACAACACGTAATTCCAATCAATTTTACCTGCGAAATCGCGAATAAACTTTTCAGACAGCGTTTGATATTTGCACAGGATACCCCAACATTCATCGAAATGGGGGACCATCTCTCTTAGGAATTCTTCCGAAAATTTAATACGCCTCAACAGCTTGGACCAATTCACTCTGTGCGGGTACATCCGCAACATCTCGATTGGAAAATCATAATGGGAAGAGAGCAGATCCCAGTTTAAATACCGATCGAACCTCATGATGAATTTGTCAGTCAAAACCCCTTTGGGTTCTCTGGGCTCCATGGAAAGCAGGTTCCATGCTTCTGAGTGGTTAGTTTGACTCGATGATCTAAATGTCGACATTTCTATATTAGGAAAACAGATTTTCGGGTGGTAATAAATTATTAAAAAAATAAAAATTTTATAAACAATTTATTGACGGGGGCATCGTAAAAAAGTCACTCAATCAAACCACCCGAGCCAGGCGTATTTATTTTTATTTAAAATGTTTTTGACTTCATCATACGTTATTCCATTTGAAAACTGCCTTAAAACTTCTAAACAAAGATGCCCGCAGATTGGCGGATCGCCATAATCTTGAAATCGGTCCGAATTATAACGAATGTCAAAACTTTTCATGTACTTGTCCAATTCCAAAGGTGGTGGCGCATTTCCATAAGAATCGAAATAAATTACATTTTTACCATTTTTATAATAACACGTCCAATGTGTTCCGGGTGTGTCCAGATCACCGAGATTGATTATACCGCACTCGTTTTTCCAACATACGTCAGGTAAAAGCTCTCGTCTGAAAACACCGCGAAAATTCTTCAATTTCAATTTATTGGCCCACACTTCCAGATCGCTCAACGTCAACGGAATTAATTTTTTTTTACCCGTACATCATTCAAAGCCGCATTGAGTCGGTTGTTTATCATTTGTCTTAATCCGGCACCTGACGGATCTTTTTCGATAATTGTATCCAACTCGTCGTCAATCATCTTTTTCAGCCACGGAACGAATTTATCTTTTATAGCTGGTGCGACTTTGTCTTTAATAAGGGGTGAAGCGAATTTCTTGAAATAGGGGATACTCGTTTCCGCCAACTCCAGAATCTCTTTCAGTAGACCCCCTTCAATGTTGTTCTTCAACTGCGAATGGCTCAATATCAATCTCAAGCCTTTATTGTGTTTTATGGCTCTCAACACTTGTTTATGTTGTTCGTCCGTCAACATCACCTCGACATTCCCGTTCGTCAACTGATCTCTGTTCAAAGTTAAAATAGCGAGTTTCTGCTTTTTATAAGCGAAACGCAACTTATTCTTTTGACCCTTGGTCAACTGGATTTTATGTCTGTGCTGCATCTCGTTTCTTATCCTATACATATAACACACAATCTACGCAAATGTAAAATTTATTTAAACGACTTTGCATTTGCAAATATTTTATTTGATTTTAAAAGTAGCTGCGCATTATTAGACATGGAATTGCATTGCAGAAAGTGTAAAACAAACACACCATCCACGGATGTCAAAACGGTCAAAACGAGAAATAAAAGGTGGCTTGCGACATCCAATTGTGCGATATGCGGCAGTAAGAGAAATTCGTTTATCAAAGACCCGCCGGAAGTTTTGGAAGCTAAAGAGCTGCACAGACCCGTCGTGAAAAAGTTCATAAAACGTCGAATCGTCACGAAAGGTATAGATGACTTGTGGGCGGCCGATCTGTTGATTTTGAAAGAATATGCTGGGGAAAACAAGTGGTATAGATATATTTTAAATGTGATCGACACGTTCAGTAAGTTCGTTTGGTCAGAGCCTTTGAAGAAAAAAGATGGTCCGGATGTGTCATCAGCTTTTGAAAAAATAATTGCCCGGGCCAAAAAAGACGGTCATTCACCACCTAAACTCTTACACACCGATAAAGGGACAGAGTTTAAAAATACGCATTTTAACAAGTTGTTGAAAAAACACAACATTAAATTGTACCACACCGAGAGCGAGGAGAAATCCGCAGTTATCGAAAGATATCACAGAACGTTAAATGAGAAGTTGAAAGTGAAATTCCAAGTTAGAAATTCCCACAAGTGGCACGACATATTGCAAGAATTGACCGACGAATACAACAAACACGATTTCCACCATACTATAAAAATGAGGCCCGCCGATGTGAACAAAGGCAACGAGCAGGCATTATTGAAAATGTACAACGAATTGGAAAATAGAATACCCCGTAAAAAGGTGAAATTCGATGTGGGGGACAGAGTCCGCATTACAGCGAAAAAAGATGTTTTTACGAATAAATACAAACAGAACTGGACGTCCGAGATTTTTGTAATCAAGCAAGTTTTAAACACGAGACCCACGACTTATAAGATTGCGGATGAAACTGGTGAAGATATAATAGGAGGGTTCTACGAGAAAGAATTACAACGTACAATGTTTTAGGTATTATTCAGATAGTCCTATGCTGGGACTATTGTATTTATTTTTCAGATAGTCCGGCATGGGGACTATTGAATTTCAGATAGTCCTGCGCGGGGACTATTGAATTTCAGATAGTCCGGCATGGGGACTATTGAATTTCAGATAGTCCTGCGCGGGGACTATTGAATTTCAGATAGTCCTGCGCGGGGACTATTGAATTTCAGATAGTCCGGCATGGGGACTATTGAATTTCAGATAGTCCTGCGCGGGGACTATTGAATTTCAGATAGTCCTGCGCGGGGACTATTGAATTTCAGATAGTCCGGCATGGGGACTATTGAATTTCAGATAGTCCTGCGCGGGGACTATTGAATTTCAGATAGTCCGGCATGGGGACTATTGAATTTTAGATAGTCCTGCGTGGGGACTATTGAATTTCAGATAGTCCTGCGCGGGGACTATTGTATTTAGATAGTCCTGCGTGGGGACTATTGAATTTCAGATAGTCCTACGTGGGGACTATTGTATTTAGATAGTCCGGCATGGGGACTATTGTATTTCGGATAGTCCGGCATGAGGACTATTGAATTTAAATAGTCCGGAGTGGGGACTATTGAATTGCATTTTATGCGTTCGAAATAATCACGACCGAAAAACGAATTGCATATCGGTTTACGGTGATTTCGATTTTATCAGAGCTGTAAAAAATGCAATGAAAGCCATGTGTGTTTTGTGAATAATTCCAATGTCGTCAATTTTGAAAAGAATTAAATTTTGAAATCATTTCTCCGCTTTCATTTTTTACTGAATGTCCAGAGGTCGTTTCACCCACATAGTGATGGATATAGTTTCATATTACAAAGAGGCATTCGAAGACAACCTGTTGCCCAGCCCGTTGCGATGTCTCATAGTGGGTTCTTCAGGCAGCGGCAAAACCAATTTACTGCTCAATTTCATTTACAATAAAAACGGTATTATATTTAAAAACCTTTACGTATTCAGTAAATCCATAGAACAGCCGGCTTATGTGGAGCTGAGAAAAACCTATGCGGACGCAGAGAAAAAGTATAAAAAGAGAATCGCGTATTTCTTCAACAATTGCGATGAACTGCCGGCGGTAGACGAGTGCAAGAATAACTCACTTGTGATATTTGACGATTGTCTCATGGAAGAACAAAAAGGTATTAAAGACTATTTTATCAGAGGCAGGCATAAAAAGATTTCGTGCGTCTACCTGAGCCAGAGTTACGGCAAAGTGGACATGCAGGTCATACGGAATAATATAAATTTCCTTTGTGTCTTCAAACAGAATAAACATTACACCAAACGGATTTACGACGATTTCGTGGGATCGGACATGACTTTCGGTGAATTTGAAAATGTATGCAACAAGTGTTGGAATGAACCTTATGGGTTTCTCACGGTAAATATGATGAAAAAAGCGCGGTGTGGAAAATACATGTGCAATATGAAAAATGTTTTCAATAAATAACGTCCGCGAACGTTTTTCGAAAATCGATTTCTAGACGCTGTTTTTAATAAATAACGTCCGCTAGCGTTTTTTTAAAATCGATTTCTAAACGCTGTTTTTAATAATTAACGTCCGCGAACGTTTTCCAAAATCGATGTGTAAACGTTATTTTTTTAATCAAAACGTTGTTGGACGTTTTTTTATTCGATTCAAAATTTTTGTGAAAATATTCGTCACTTTTGTATTTTGATTATCAAACATAAAATTTGCTACTAAAAACCCGACCACCTATATTAGTACGATGAAGAGGAAAAGCGATAAAGAGATTGTCAAGACGTTAGTTAAAAAACACAAGTTGGCCGACAAAATGTGGCCCGACGAGATGACTGCAGAGGAGGGTAAAAAGATTGAAAAACTACAAGATAAATGGGTCGCGGAAAATGAGGAAATCCGAAAAGAACAAGTGAAAGAGCGAGCGGAATTGTTTCGCAAACATCCGCCGATACGTGAGCAATACGCACCCAAAATTCCTTTCATACCGATATCTGCACATAAACCTTTAACTGTGCAGGAGGCTAAAAAATTGGATAAATTGCAAAACCAATTGGTCAGTGAATCCCAAGCAGTAAAGATTCGTGAAGTTGAAGAAAAACGTGAGATTGAAAAGCGACAGGAACCGGTCGTCAAAGCGATCAAGGAGCAAGGTTCCGATAAAAAGACCCCACCGCAACGTCTGTCCGTGTCTAAAACTATACAAAGAAAGAAAGACATTTTTAGACCCCGCGCTTTCAGTACACCGGGTCGAGAATTGATGGTGGCGCGTAAGGTGCCTTTACCTCGTGAAGATGAAGATGTGCTCGAACCTCCACCGCGCGGAGAATCACCTCCACCCGGAGAATCACCACACATCGATCCTTTACCGTCGGAAATAGAATCGCCAGACGAAGGCAGGATAAACCGTTCGATCCGCGAATTCACTGAAAGGCAAGATATTGGCGATATCGCCAAACAACATCTCGCTACCAGCAACGATAGATCGTTCGGTATTCGCTACGATTTCAACTTGAACAAACTGGCCATCGGATCGAAGACTATTTCGATTGAAAATGATGATATCATATTAGACAGCACCGGAGATAGATATGCCGGCACACCGGGATTGTGGAGTCTGTTGACGAAAGCGGAAATCAGAGTATCGTCTCCGGGCGAGGGTACGACGAGAGAAAAACTTATAAGTGCGGGCGCTTTCACAGCTCAGGACTTTAATAATTACAAGGATATACTGATAAAATCCGATGCGATTTTTCAGAACAACGATCCAAAGTTGAAACGCCCCAGGTCCAGTCAGTCTTGGAAATGGGTGAATTTGATCGGTGAGATCTGGAAAGAATTTAAACAGTCATCGGGCAGCGGATTGTTGATAGATTCACACGCCCCCGTCGAGTACAAATATATCGATGATGATGATAAATTGATTGAAAGATTAAAGTTTATACGCGCCGAAGAGGAAGCCGGGAATAACGCTTTTCACAATGAAAAAATCGCCATCGTAAAGTTCATACACGATAAGATGGAAAAACTGGTTTCTCAGCCGCGAGGTCTCGACTACGTAGAGCGATGTTTGGATGTAATAAAAAATGTTGAAGATAAAAGGGTTTTTCGAAATCTCGGGTTGAGACGTTTAAACATGTATAAAAACGTAAAACTGTTCAAGTAGTTGATTTTATTAAGTGATCAGGAATTCGGTGTTTTTTATTTTTTATTGCTTTCCACAACAGTTTTCTTATTTTTCATTGGAATTCGGAAACCCTAAAAACTATATTAGGAATGGAGAAATATTACGAAGAGGCATCGGATAAGATAGCGAGATGCGAATACGTCACGGTTCTACCGGTATCGGACTTGCACTTTAATTCACCCAATAATTTCACCACATTCAAACTGGACCACGGGGATTCGTTTTACAACAACAGGATATTGTTTCACATCCAAGGGGAGGTTGTCAAGAAATCCAATGGCGCTAGTTACGCCAGCACGGACCCCATCAAACTCGTGGACAATTTTGCGGCTTATTTGTTCAAGAGTATCGAATTGAAAAAACACAACCAAGTCATCGATTCCGTGGATAAAGTCGGTATCACGAGCACCATCAAAGGGTTAACCACGTACAGCAGATCGGAGGAAAACACGTACTACAGCAGCGGATTCAAATCTGTTTACGACAAGGGCGGCGGCAAGTTTGAAGCACTGGGAACGCTGGCCCATCTGGGTCTGGGCTTCTTTGACAGTCTAAAGTATCCCATGTACAAGGGTGGATTTGAAATAACGTTCACCCGCGCGGAAGACGATGATGCCATCTACCGCTGGACTGAAGGTTCCGGCACCAATGCTGTTGACGCAGCGGAGGGAAAAATAAAAATTTCGAGTTTCGTGTTGAAAGTCCCCCTCGTGGATTACGACCCCTCCAAGAAAGCCGTGCTCATCGATGGGCTTAAGAAATTGAGCGAAAAAGGCGAATTGGTATATGAATATTTCCGCTGGGATTGTATTGAAAAATTCGGTGTGATAGGCTCCAATTACACGTTCGACATAACGAATCTCTACCGGAACATACTCAATCCGGTCTTTGTGATAATCGGTTTACAGACGAGTCGTAAGAACGATCAGACCAAAGACCCCGGTCAGTTCGACAGTGTAAACATAAAGAATTTCCACGTGAAAATAAACGGGCAACGGTACCCGCAGGAACAGCAGAATTTGAATATCACGGATAAAAAGTACAGACTGCTATACGACAGCTACTGTTCTATGAGACAAGTCATGTTCAAAAACGATGATGTATATCTCAATATAAACGATTTCATCAACAAATACCCGGTGATGGTGATAGACACACATCTCCATCCGTTTTCGACCGAGAGAAAAAGAAACGATATCCAAATCGAATTGGATTTTACAAACGCGGTTTCCGGTCCGGTAGCTGATAAAGGCACTACGGCCTACGTCATCGTGGTATCACAGACCATGTTCACTTATGATGTCAAAAAGGAATATGTACAGATGATGATTTAGTTTTCTAATACATTTCTACAATTCTAGTAAATGAAAAATATTGACGGAATTTACGCTTGTATAATTCGTACGATCAAAATCCGGGGGGGATCGGATAACATATTGGTGTCGGTGGATATTGGTTACAAAGCTCTGTTACTACGTCAAAGTTCCCACCTTCAACAGAGTACTTTTTGAGGCATAAAAAGTCCCAATTGGGGGTAGACACCAATCACTCCAATGGGCGAAAACCTGGAGATTAAAAGTTTTGATCAATATTAAATTTTGATGTAATTATCAGTTGTGATGCAATTTCCATCACAGCTGATTAAAAAATGTATTAAATTTTGATGTAATCATCAGTTGTGATGCAATTTCCATCACAGCTGATTAAAAAAAATGTATTAAATTTTGATGTAATCATCAGTTGTGATGCAATTTCCATCACAGCTGATTTACAAAAATAAATGAGTTTTAAATTTTATTTTTTATCGTTGAGAAAAACAATTAAACACACTTTTAAAACACACTATTTTCATCAATGAAACAGGTCTTTAAAAAATCCGTTGAAATCAGTCCAGATCGAAATCTTCATCAACATCCATACTGACGGGTATCCGAAAATGTCCCCAGGGCAGTGTCGTCAGGCCGTCTTCACAGATGTACCTCTTGTCATCCTTGGCGGACAGCGCTTTTTTATATTGTGATATGGAATAAATGTTGTGCCCTTTGCTCCGGATGGTGTTCATCGTCTTGTATTCTTCCGTTTCGTTGAACAAACACGATTTGTAGTCTTCCAGCTTCAACTCCTTCTTGACAACGGATTTCGTCACACCTTTCGCCTTTTTGCCAGATTTATTTCCTTCCGAGTCGTATGCGTACATCTTCGATCGCAGCCCGACAAACTCCCTCATGACATCTCCGGCTAGTTCGTCTTTCCATTTGCCGATGACTTTCTTGTTGACCCGCGGCATGTTGTAAACGTTATCCGCTTTGTAATCACTAGTGTCAAAATAGTCGATCATGCTTTTCATGTCCTCGTATACATCGTTGGTCCTCACCCCATAGACCAGTGAGTCGGTATCTCCGTAGTGGACTCTGATGTTGTCCCCATACTTTGGTTTCATGACGTTGTAATGGAAATCGTATATCGCTATTTTGGAGATGTCCAAAATGCTCATACCGACATAAATGGGTTTGTTGAAATACAAATAGGTCTTTTCCATATGGACAGCAGTCAAGTGCTCGGAGAATATTGTCAAGGATTTAAAATTGGGTTTCGCCACTAGCTTTTGCAACTGCTGTTCGTGAGTGGCCAGTTTGATATTGACGTGTTTTCTGATATTCTCCATCGTCTTGCCGAACACCGAGTTGTTCATCAACTTGTAGAAATCTTTTTCAAAGTCGTTCGTCGCTTTGGTTCTCATGTCCGTGTTTAATTTAATATATTCACTCAACCACGCCGACTGTTGAAATTTTATGGCCCTATATATTTTCTTCAGAACCATTCCTAAGGACAGATAGAGTTGGAGATTCCTGTAGTGTACGATGTATTTCTCTTTGTTGTACAGCGTTGTTAAGAGTTTCCTCTGATTGGATCCCGGTGGGCATTGGTTCTCCGGTGCTAGAGGCAGGTCTCTATGGTGGTCTTGCAGATGTTGGGGATATTCGAGGTCTACTTCGAGGATGTAGCCGGTGTCGGACTTGTCACTGATGAATTGTCTGTTTGTGAGTTTACACATTATCTGGGCCAGTTCAGAGTCTGTGCACCACTCGAATTTCCTCAGGGGTTGGTACTCCATCATCGCCCAACCATAGAGGTTGTTTACATCCAGATAGATAAGATAATCATTCGGTTTTCCAGCGTCATAATCGTGCATGTACGGGTTATTGGCTTTGGCGTATCTGTGGCAGCACTGAGAGATACCACCGCGAATGCCTTTCGAGATCATCAGTTCCATGTCGGTGTCCGTCAGCATATCGAGACTTACCTCGGTTTTCTTCAACATGGCGTCCCAGGCCAGACCGGGTGAGGTGTAATACCACGCTGGATCCAGTTTATACGTTTTCAAACACACTTTACGGAAATTTTCCATTACGTCCGCCAGCAGTAGGGTGTCTGTTTTATTGTACAGCAGAGTGTACTCCCCCATCGTTTGGATTGAAAACTTTTCCCATACATCGCACGCATGTTTGTAGTCTTCATCGCTGACGTTTGAATTGTTCAATTTGTTGTAGAACGATTCTTTTGAAGGCAAAGACGTCTCTCCAAATCTCTCCATACCGTCCATATAATCATACGGGTAAATCCCCTTGCGAATAACCAGATCCAGTTTGTCATCCGAGAAGAATTTCGAAGTGTGTTTGAATTGATGTTTGGTGAGATTTTTGGCCAGACTGTCCAAACTGGAAGCCATGAATCTGAACGAGTCCAAGAATCTCAAGTTTACCCCGTTTTCAATTTTGACTTCGAACGATATGTAACGTTCTTCGGTGGTGGCCAAGACGACGATATCTTTCTTATCCGCTCCAAGCATTTTTATAAACAAATGGGCGTCATAATTGCTCAGGTTATGGATGAAGACCGGCAGGAAATGGGGCTTTTTGAAATTCAAATTGCATGAATTGTGGGCTACCCCTCTGAATTTCCCAGTCAAATGGTCGTGATCGAGAACGGCTTTTCCAGTTTTTTCATCAAACACTTTTCCACAAATGTGACAAACCGAAGTAAACCTGGCTTCCGCCTTTTCAGCAGCAGTCAAAATCATGGGCTTCGCTGCTTCACGACTGTAGAGTTGAGCTATTTTCTTTGAAACATCTACGAGTCCATCTATGAAGACCTGTGCTGCATCGGCGCCCAAATATTCATAATACAAATCGAAGGGAATGTCATAGTCGTCTGACGCATTCACAACGTACAATGAAAAACTGGCCGCTTGATGGGCTTGATATTTCTTGGTGTTGATCCCCCGCTGGTCGTCTACTGGTGTCAAGATGCATTCGAAATCAGCATACGCTACGTAGGGCACTTTCATTTTTCTGTACTTGTACTTGAACTGTATTGTGGGGCTGATGTAATCATCTTTAATTTTAATCGCCTTAGGCATGACGATTCTAACAGCATCGTGTTCATTGCAGTATTCCCTGTGTTTTTCCAATTTCAATTCATCATCGAATCCGTTGAGACATCTGTTGCATATAAAGATTGTATCCACATCATCAACATCCTGTTGTTCTGGCTCGTTGCAGGTTTCTTTGTGGGTTTTTAACAAGGCTTCAGTTCCAAAATATTGGAGACAACGATTGCAGTGGAATGATTTATGACCTCTCTTTTTCAGTTGCTTACCAATTAATCTACTCATGCTTTTTATCCAACAATAATGTGAATTGCCGTTTTCATTTTTCAAATACAACAGATTGACATGTCTGTTAGGGATTTCATTCTTCGTTACATACAAAACGTAGATGTCACTTTTCTTAGCATTTTTAGATTTTTTTCCTGCACCGGGATAGTCCTCAAACTTATCATAATTTTCAGAGTCTTTAGTTAAATCATAAGCATATATATTTACTGATACGCCAGACCGTTTTTCAAATTTCATTATAATATTTTTCTGAACTTGTACGGGGAACGATATGTCTTTCAAAGCTTCATCAAACTCATGTTCGTACGGTTTGTATTTACTGATTCTATCGGGGTTAACGGCAACCGGATGTAATGCAGATAAAATAGACCAGAGAAAACATTTTTCGTCATCGTTTTTTACATTAATAACAGCTTTTCTACTCGCAATATCTTTGGGCAAAGGAATATAACTGGATGCTCTGAGGGGGTTATAGCGGCATACTTGAATTTCCAAATCGCTTATACTGAATAAAGACCAACCGGATCCTTTCGCTTGAAATTCTTCCATTTCGTTGAGTAACTTTTCCTTAGCAAAATCGTAGAAACCTGAAATATCGGTACTCAAATCGATCACAGAATATTTCGTTTTAAAGTTGAATTCCTCTACTTGTTCTTTCCTCTTGAAATCAATTCGGAAGTTAAATCGGACCTTCAATTCAAATTCACCCAACCATTCTTTTATCTTCCTGATGATAATATTTTTATATGCGTCCAAAAATATGATCGGGTCTTTGATAGCGTGAATGTTTTCAATGCAATAAAAGTTGACGACTCCCCCGAAAGCCGATCTCACTAATTCCACTTCAGAATCTTTCGGTGTAAACGTATTGCCACCACCGATAGGCCCTTTAACCAGATTACAAATTGTCGCCATCGTTAAAAATATAACCCCCTGCAAAGTTTCAAAAACTGATTTATTTTTAACATCATTTTCATCCAGACGAGGTCTTTTTGCTGGAGTGGGTCCATCATTTTCATCAACAATTCCGCCACGGCTAACCAAAGGTGACTCAGCATGTGTTTTCATATGATAGCTCATATTGGATTTTCTTACGAGTTTTTCACATTTCGGGCATTTGGCTTTGTACTCATGACTTGCTTTTTTCTGGACCCGGGGTTTTGGATTTTGAACTCCGCTTGTGCTAGGTATCGGTTGCACTTGCTCATTACTTTGCGCTGTAGACGTGGAAGGTTGATTAATAGTAGATTGACATGTTTTGTAATGCCGATTAAAATTAACGTTTAAAATGGACTTTCCACATTTGTCACATAACTTTTTCATGTAACGAGGGCTCAAGTCTTTGTTTGGGTTGTTAGAACACTCTTTAACATGACGTGACATATTTGATTTTGATATCAGCTTGCCGCAGTAATTGCAATTAATTTTAATCGCAGACATCTTCTTATGCGATCTATAAGAGAAAAATAAAAAAACTGATCAGAATAAAAAACGTAATGGGTACTAGTAAAAAATATTATAATATGGTTTTTAATAAACAGCTATAAATAAAAAATTAACAAAACAGCTAAACTCCAAATATTTAAAATATATATTAAACTAATTTGATTTTAAGTGAAAATCATACAAGACGATTACACAACAACAATTTTGATTGAGTGAAAATAATGAACCAGCATACAACACATTATCATAAAAACATGACATCTGGGTCAGGCGGTTTGATAATATAGCCTAACTCAAAACGCTTATCTTATTCTCATTGTATTAAAATATTCTATGACAATTTTGATTATTAATTTAATAACTAATAGTGGTATTATCTAAAATATTACTCACCCTGATTGAGATAGATCTCGAAGCAAACTGAATATTACTTGAAAGCCAACCTCCTTTTATACCAAAAATTGTATAGCATCAGGCAAAGCACAAATTGCATCATCCTGTTAAAACCAAACGAGCTTGATAAGCGATATAATTAACAGACATCATTAAAACTGTTATCACCAATGACGGAGTCAGCGGACGTCGGCCTCTTATCAGCAACCTAATTAGCAGACATTTTCACTGAAAATTTATCGCCAATCTCGAGGTCAGTCGACGCCGGTCTGTTATCTCTTATCTCTTTCCTCTCATGCTGAATCACCCGCTAAACAACAAGTGTTGTACGTATATTAGTGGAAATTTCTTTTGTGAGTTGAAAATCACCACAACGGACTATAAATATAATGGTCATTATGTCGGACTAGTCCCTACACCGGACTATCTAAATTCAATTGCATGCCGGACCATTTTAATATAATAGTCCTTGCGAAGGGCCATTAAAATACAATAGTCCCCACGCCGGACAATTTAAATACAACAGCCCCCACACCGGACTATTTAAATGTAATAGTCCCCACCCCGGACTATTTAAATTCAATAGTCATTGCACAGGACTAGTCCTCACGCGGGACTATCTAAATACAATAGTCCTTACACGGGACTATCTGAATACAATAGTCCCCAGGCGGGACTAGTCCTCACGCGGGACTATCTAAATACAATAGTCCTTACACGGGACTAGTCCTTTACGTAGGACTGTTAGGAAATTCGCACTTCTCGCACAACTCATGGCGCAGTCACCCTCCTCTATCAGGTTTTTATCGGAATTCCTGAAAAGTGCTGTAAAATTGCCAAATGTAGGCAAAAATTACTGCAAACCGGTTAAAAATAGGTCTGTAGGACTGTTGGGAAATTCATGCTTCTCGTACTTCCTCATGGCCCCATCGATTATTTTATGCCTCGGTAATCCTTAAAAATGCTTTGAAATTGCCGAAAAGTAGGCAAAAAATCACCGAAAATCGGTTAAAAATAGGTCTATAGGACTGTTGGGAAATTCGTCCTTCTCGTCCTTCCTCATGAGCCAGAAGTGACGGTTCTTTACTACTTATATATTTAGAATGTCGTCTACAACTTCTCCGCGGACACTTTTTACCTGACCCAAAAATGAAAAACTTTCTCGCATACTACTTTTGTGTTACCAATTAAGACGAACTAAAAAGAATTTTAGTTTAACTAATAATACAAATTAATAGCAGACCATTTAAAGTTTAAATACATACCATTAGATTCACAATTTCATAATGAAAATTTTAATATAAATTTAATCTTTTTATTTTCATTCCGAATGGTTTAATGTCAGGTTACATTAAGTGCTGTTTGGATGTTCTTCGCTCGGGTCCCGCGACATCGGATCCTTTTGCCACCCGTCGGGCTCCAGACCTCCACGTTTTTTAGTTCAGTTTTGCATGACAGGGCTCGGTACAGTTATACTTAGTCCGAGTCTGGTACACACGAACGGCCGAGGTACGTTGAACGGGGCGGGGAAATAAAATTCCCATTTTTCCCGCCCCTGGGAGGTCTAGCGGTCTCTACCTGTCCTCGGCCGCGTGGATATTCGATCGTTCCTCCCGTCCTGGAGTAGACCCTTATAATCCTCACTAATGCGCGGGGATATTCGATCGTGTCGAAGAGGCCCAAAATCGCGTGGATATTCGATAGCAGCCCTTTATTTTCCATACTTCCATTCATGAGTCTTCAAATTTTATTGACTATAATTGGAACCACATTCCGTTAGAATAAAATTATTTTGCATTTTTGGAATCCTTCATTTTTATGCTTAAAGCAATAAAGTTTTTGGCCAGGCTTCTGTAAGATCTTCATCTTGACAAATAGAGTTGTACAGAATATCATATCAATGATTAGGCTACCAGAGCATTTTTCGAAGATCTTTCCTATCTTTTATAATTCTTTTTTAAACTGTGAACAAATTGTGAACTGTGGGTAAACTGTCAACAACTGCAACAAAACACTGTTGACCTATAAATAAACTTAAAGTAGAGTCTTTTATCGTTTTATACTATTTCAAATTCACCAATCACACCCATCAGTTCCCTGTCTGCCTATCGCTAATCTCCAATTTCGAATGTGTTGTCGGACTAATCGGAAACTCGTTTTGGAATAAATCAGGGCTAATTTTGCCGGTCACTTCCACTTAGTGTAAATTAGGGAATCCAAAACAATAAACAAATGCGGTCGATCGCTGGGAACGGAGCTTTGCTAATCAATAGCACGGCGAGCCGGAGCTAGGCGGCGCGGCGTCTCATGTCAATGATATAATCATGTGTGATGATGTCGGGTGGCTGATTACAAGGCGGTCTCCTTTGAGCCCCCCCCCCCCCGCGCTAGGGCCCCGTGGCCCCGGTGAGGGGGGGGGGGGGTAAGCGCCGCAAATTAATGAATCAAAAGCTCACCTCTGAGCGACTACCGCGCGCGCCGCCGCCCGACAATGGTGAATAAAACTGGGATCTTATCAGAGATAAGAGCTTCGTGGACTGTCCGAAACTTATACGATAATCTATATTGCCTGTTGTGTTACCTGGGAATGTCCCGTAGACCGTTGTGGCATCAAATCGGTCTCCTTACATGCAATCTTCAATTGTTGCCAGGGTCAATCATTTCTCATTTCGTCAAGAGTCGGTTTTCGTTTAGGTAATGATAGGGGCGTAAGAAAAATCCTGTAGAAGTGCAAAGGAGAAACAGGAAGCACTTAGGAGATTTTTAAAACACTAATCTAAAAACGTTTGATTTCAAACCTTTTGTAATTATTAATACACTTCATTGCTGTTTGAAGTTGTAAGAAAAATTTAAGTCCTGCATAAACGGATATGAAGGACTTAGGGGCTAATATTTTTTCTAATTTAGTACCGTATCTGAAACGCTAAATATATAGGAACCTTGGAGGAATAGAAACAGACTAGACACTGTTTGTAAAATGAATGAGTTTAGAATTCAGTTTATCGTAAGTACTGTTTTTATTCATTTCAGTTATATAGTCTGGATAACAGTTATACAATCAAACAGCTTCTTGGTTAAATTACCACTTTGACACCCAGCATAGATTATATGAACTATACTGAATGAATGGACTTAAAACAACTTAGTAGTAAAAAAAAAATTAATTTGTAAAAAAAGATATATGCCTGAAGGTATACTGAGTAAATAACAATTTAATTGGATAAAAAATTCCATGCAACAATAAAATAGTAATACCTGCTGAGTTCCATAGTACAGTATTTAATTAATTCGATTTCTGGTCATATCGTCAAATGATAGTTTAAATAAACGCCCTCCCGGTTATTGATATTTCTCAATTTTCAACAATATTCGCCATAACGATAATCTCGTTAAATTCAAAGACCATATTGTAAAGAAGCTCACACACGCGGATCATATGATTAGTCGCGCATTAAATTCGCGGCCCGCCATTGTTAAATATGCTAATGCCTCCTGTTTATTAATTAACGTCAAATTAAAACGGCATAAACAATAGGAAGGTTCGTGGACGGTAATTACTAAAGCAGCGACCCATGAAATATGACGTCATGTTTAGTATTCAACGACTGGCGTTGTCTCCGAAACTATAACCTATTGCCTAATGTAATCGATAAATACACGGAACCTGGACCACCCAGACGGACCTCCGTAGATCAGCTGGTGTGAATAGCGGTCGTAGGTTATCGCTGGCTGACACGGTGCACTGGACTTGGGCGTGAGGCATGGGTGGAACTGACGTTGTTGCTATAGAGGGTGTCCAGCAACCACTGGGCCAAATATTACTAGGTTAATAAGAGCGTAAAACATCAAATAAAGTAATTGAACATATTTCCTATACCGCTTAGTTTTCTGTGTTTTTGTAAATTTAAATTAATCCATGATATCTTTCAAACGATTTTAAGTCATTCATTGAAACTTGGCTTAACCCTTATGTTAAGGAGAAAATTCTGATGAATTTTCACTTTTCGTAATTTTATATTTTCAAAATGGTGGATATTTTAAACTTAAAATTTAAATATCTCGAAAACTAAAACATAAAAAAGGTTACTGGATACAAAAAGGTTGCGAAATTTAATAAATTAACCAAAATGCAAATATCGTAGAGGTTGAACGACAAAGAACAGAGAAATCGTTTTTTTTTATTTGCAAAATCATTCTAATTTGCACAAGTAGACTCGTAAAAAATCCGCTATGTATCATCTTTACAAGATGTTTGGGACATCCTCTACACTGGGTCTGAGATCATAGGACCTCTCTCTCAAGCAACCATACTCTACTCCATGGATGCCACATCTATTGTAGAAAATTTCACTTCACTCTTGAGGTAGCCGCTTCAAAAGCGAGAGTATTTATCTGATTGCACGAACTATCTCCCTTACTTCAGTTACCTACCCATAGGCTGGCAACCATGCAGAGAGAGCTTTGGGATGCTGAATGAGATCTCGCATTCCTAAACAATAGGGGTAATGAATGGATTTGGTTTTTACTTTTTTATTATGGTATCTAATTACTCTTAAAGTAGCTGTCACAAAATCTGTGATTCTCCATACTCTCAAAAGATGTCGTTGATGATGGATTGGGAAACTGTCACAAAAGTGTTGTCACGGCTGCTCGATTGGACATTTTTTTTCAACTCTTAAACATATTACAAGATGATGGTAATCATTCTTGGATCCCTCATCCTAGATCTGAAATTCCGCATTTAATGAAAATATACTAATGAAACAACACCAAATGCCAAAATAAGTTTCATAAAATCTTTATCCTGAAAGTCGGGAGCTATTAATTGTATTCCAAACCTGTATACAACCCTGTATATTTTTATGCTTTCTGTTTATTTTTAACCATTTCATCAACTTCACCGTCGAACTATTTACCCTAAGATAAAATATATAGTACTCACTAGCTTTTTCCATCATCTTTGCCCGCGTTACTCGCCATCAGGTTTAGCTCGTTCGCTACGTTCACTTGCCGTCACGCTCGGGCTATATGAAAAAAATCGCTAGAATACCTAAAGGCGTAATTTTTCATTGAATTTGTTTCTTAGTAACAAATAAATAAATAATACAATATTTCTTTGTTTAAATGTAACTTATTATTTTTCGTAAAAACAATTTTTTAAATAAAAAGTATCCTATATTAGTTCTCGTACCACCAAGAATATGTGTACAAAGTTTCATGATGATCGGTTCAGTAGTTTTCGCGTGGAAGCGTAACATTCATACTTGGCTTTAAACTACCTATTGAGTTAGGTTGTCATTTTAGTAAGAGGTATTAAAGTTAAGGTAATAAAGGTTTAAACACACAGGACATTCACATTTATAATATTAGTAGATTAAGGTAAGACGGCACCCAAAAATTAAAAAAAAAACTTTTTTTGTTTTTTATGTTTTTGTATTCTCCATTTTATGCTGAATTCATACATACTAAACACTGTTATGTAAAATTATTTTTTATATTACTTAGTTTCATTTTACTAAATATATGCACCATCATTTCAAGGAAAATACACTGAGTAAAAATATTAACACTAAAAACGCCGTAAGGCTAGGCTTTAAATTGACGTTCTAAAATAGCAAAACGGGTGTTGGTGTCAGTGCACAAATACATACAATATCAGGTCCTCCCTATATTTTAAAAGCATAGGCTTGCCTCACCGGAGCTTTCAGGTTCCTGGCAGCTTGTGCCAGGAGCCTATCCCGAGGACGCCGATATCATATGCATTTGTGCACTGACACCAACTCCCCTCTCGGTGAACCGGGCGGGATTCGAACCCGCCCCAGGCGCTACCTTCTGGCCAGAAAGGTAACGCCTTAACCAACTGATCCACCGAGGCTGGTGGTCGAGGCGCTCCAATTGTCTTGTTGAGCCGCTAGCGCTGCAGGAGAGAAAACTGGAACTACGATGCCGCGCTACAAATGCTATCTCAGAAACGATGAAAGCAATCTTCGGCCTTAATTGTCGGGTGAATGCTGAATGCTTAAAAGCTATCTCAGGACGATGAATCTTTCGTCCTTGGCCTTAAAAGGGCTAATTTATAGGTTTTAGTTTTTTGCCGTTTTCCGAAAAACTTAATTTTTGATACTTTGGTACGATTATTTCCTTTATTTTTTAATAGATCTTCACAAAAATTGGTACAGATGACCATAGCAGGTTGCTAAGCAATAATACGAATCAGAATTGAATGATCTCTTATGGTTTTAATTTTACAGCTTCTATTATGTATAAAATTTCATAAAAAATATATATAACTTTAAAAACTGTATAAAAACTAAATTTTTTTAGATACTATAAAATCACTTCTTATTATTGTTGTGAAAGGTCACTAAAATAAAGAGAAAAATTTTCAAATTGATATCACAGTATTTGTGTAAGTTATGTGTACCTAAAGATACCTTATTTAACATGGCGGAGATAGGGAGTGCTGGATTACCTTAATATGCAACCCTTTCGTTTTTCCCAACAAATTATAAAAACACCTCAAACCTCCGACATTAAACGTTGTATAATACAAACTGGTTTTCGCCCGTTCTCCACCCGATTCCCCAAGAACACCATTTCCATCTCCAGACGCATGAATGAGGCGTCGCGTTGCGTCGCAGCGTCGGAGTGCACCAGTGAATGAGCTCGGGCGAGTGCGGCAAAGGGCAATACCATTAGCCACCCGGCCGGCGCGCATTGGTGTCAAAAAGCAAAACGGGTGTTGGTGTCAGTGCACAAATACATACAATATCAGGTCCTCCCTATATTTTAAAAGCATAGGCTTGCCTCACCGGAGCTTTCAGGTTCCTGGCAGCTTGTGCCAGGAGCCTATCCCGAGGACGCCGATATCATATGCATTTGTGCACTGACACCAACTCCCCTCTCGGTGAACCGGGCGGGATTCGAACCCGCCCCAGGCGCTACCTTCTGGCCAGAAAGGTAACGCCTTAACCAACTGATCCACCGAGGCTGGTGGTCGAGGCGCTCCAATTGTCTTGTTGAGCCGCTAGCGCTGCAGGAGAGAAAACTGGAACTACGATGCCGCGCTACAAATGCTATCTCAGAAACGATGAAAGCAATCTTCGGCCTTAATTGTCGGGTGAATGCTGAATGCTTAAAAGCTATCTCAGGACGATGAATCTTTCGTCCTTGGCCTTAAAAGGGCTAATTTATAGGTTTTAGTTTTTTGCCGTTTTCCGAAAAACTTAATTTTTGATACTTTGGTACGATTATTTCCTTTATTTTTTAATAGATCTTCACAAAAATTGGTACAGATGACCATAGCAGGTTGCTAAGCAATAATACGAATCAGAATTGAATGATCTCTTATGGTTTTAATTTTACAGCTTCTATTATGTATAAAATTTCATAAAAAATATATATAACTTTAAAAACTGTATAAAAACTAAATTTTTTTAGATACTATAAAATCACTTCTTATTATTGTTGTGAAAGGTCACTAAAATAAAGAGAAAAATTTTCAAATTGATATCACAGTATTTGTGTAAGTTATGTGTACCTAAAGATACCTTATTTAACATGGCGGAGATAGGGAGTGCTGGATTACCTTAATATGCAACCCTTTCGTTTTTCCCAACAAATTATAAAAACACCTCAAACCTCCGACATTAAACGTTGTATAATACAAACTGGTTTTCGCCCGTTCTCCACCCGATTCCCCAAGAACACCATTTCCATCTCCAGACGCATGAATGAGGCGTCGCGTTGCGTCGCAGCGTCGGAGTGCACCAGTGAATGAGCTCGGGCGAGTGCGGCAAAGGGCAATACCATTAGCCACCCGGCCGGCGCGCATTGGTGTCAAAAAATGGCAGAAAATAACACGTTACCGGGCGGCCTTATTAAATGGCACTTAGTCGGCGGCCCCTTTGATCTCCCCCCCCCTCCTCGTCGATCGAGCCCCGGCACTGTTTGTTATACGGCGCGGCCGCCCGGCACATTCAAATTTCCTACTTTACAACCCTTGAAATTTAGGAGGTTTCTTCTAATGGGGTTTATGACTGTTTGGACAAATGTACGTCCGTTTCGGAGATTTCCTTTACATACTTTATGCCTGCCCTTTTCTAATTTGATGGTTGACGTTTGGAAATACGTTTTCGTAACAGGTAGGAATTCCTAAAAGTGAGGCTATATATTTAAGAGTATTTTACGAAAATCATATTGATGGTCTGCACTATAATGAGCAGGAATTGGTTAGTTTAAATCTTCAACAGCTTAGCTTCATAAAAAGGTTCATAAAGGTAGGTTATAATGGACACACTTTTTTCGAACTTACTTAAAAATATAATGAGCAATCCACTCTCAACTACATCCGAGTTGGGCAGAGGCCATCTCGAATATCTCGCTGTGAGTGGTATTGTACTAATCTTTACATTGAAGATAGTCCAAAATAACCTTAATTCATAAACTCTGTTACTTTTTCAATGACCGCTCACACCCAAGGACTCTTAAATGCCTCAAAACCTCACGTGTCAGTCAGTGGGTAGGTTAAGACCGATCGTCGATAAGAACCAGGACTGGACTAAAAAATAAAAGGCTCCCGTAAAGTGTAGTCGGTTAGTCGGTGATGAATCTTTCGTCCTTGGCCTTAAAAGGGCTAATTTATAGGTTTTAGTTTTTTGCCGTTTTCCGAAAAACTTAATTTTTGATACTTTGGTACGATTATTTCCTTTATTTTTTAATAGATCTTCACAAAAATTGGTACAGATGACCATAGCAGGTTGCTAAGCAATAATACGAATCAGAATTGAATGATCTCTTATGGTTTTAATTTTACAGCTTCTATTATGTATAAAATTTCATAAAAAATATATATAACTTTAAAAACTGTATAAAAACTAAATTTTTTTAGATACTATAAAATCACTTCTTATTATTGTTGTGAAAGGTCACTAAAATAAAGAGAAAAATTTTCAAATTGATATCACAGTATTTGTGTAAGTTATGTGTACCTAAAGATACCTTATTTAACATGGCGGAGATAGGGAGTGCTGGATTACCTTAATATGCAACCCTTTCGTTTTTCCCAACAAATTATAAAAACACCTCAAACCTCCGACATTAAACGTTGTATAATACAAACTGGTTTTCGCCCGTTCTCCACCCGATTCCCCAAGAACACCATTTCCATCTCCAGACGCATGAATGAGGCGTCGCGTTGCGTCGCAGCGTCGGAGTGCACCAGTGAATGAGCTCGGGCGAGTGCGGCAAAGGGCAATACCATTAGCCACCCGGCCGGCGCGCATTGGTGTCAAAAAATGGCAGAAAATAACACGTTACCGGGCGGCCTTATTAAATGGCACTTAGTCGGCGGCCCCTTTGATCTCCCCCCCCCTCCTCGTCGATCGAGCCCCGGCACTGTTTGTTATACGGCGCGGCCGCCCGGCACATTCAAATTTCCTACTTTACAACCCTTGAAATTTAGGAGGTTTCTTCTAATGGGGTTTATGACTGTTTGGACAAATGTACGTCCGTTTCGGAGATTTCCTTTACATACTTTATGCCTGCCCTTTTCTAATTTGATGGTTGACGTTTGGAAATACGTTTTCGTAACAGGTAGGAATTCCTAAAAGTGAGGCTATATATTTAAGAGTATTTTACGAAAATCATATTGATGGTCTGCACTATAATGAGCAGGAATTGGTTAGTTTAAATCTTCAACAGCTTAGCTTCATAAAAAGGTTCATAAAGGTAGGTTATAATGGACACACTTTTTTCGAACTTACTTAAAAATATAATGAGCAATCCACTCTCAACTACATCCGAGTTGGGCAGAGGCCATCTCGAATATCTCGCTGTGAGTGGTATTGTACTAATCTTTACATTGAAGATAGTCCAAAATAACCTTAATTCATAAACTCTGTTACTTTTTCAATGACCGCTCACACCCAAGGACTCTTAAATGCCTCAAAACCTCACGTGTCAGTCAGTGGGTAGGTTAAGACCGATCGTCGATAAGAACCAGGACTGGACTAAAAAATAAAAGGCTCCCGTAAAGTGTAGTCGGTTAGAGTTTTAACACCTCGTTCCATATGGGGGGTCCACCGTTTAGCGCCGGAATCCGCCAACAGCTGTCATAATGATAGGCCTTCCTCGGTCAAAATTGAAAACCTGCGTGTAGCTTTGGATTCTCACAAGACCGGCCGTCTGCAACCGTGTGAATTATTGGATGGAGGTAAAAAACAGAATCCGACACGGACCTGCGGGCACGCAACTTCGAGACTACATCAGAGGTGACCCGGTAGTCAGAGGATAATTTAGAACAAAACATTCTCCTTCTTTGAGGTTAAGAATTTTGGGATGATGAACTACACATCCTGATTTTATTTTGTTGATCGCTTTCCCTTGGGTTGTACAGTATTGTATCTTCATTTCGGCAAATTTCTATCTTGAGCTGATTGAAGATAAGTATAAGTTTAGTCTCAAATTTTCAGTTTTGATACAGATCTTGATGATTGTAAACATAATTTATCTCCTATTAGTTTATTTAGCGAAACTATATAGAAGAAGGAAGGAAGAGGAAAAACTATCAAAAAGCTTTTGATTCGCTCAATCAATTTTTCAATCTCAGCTTGAAACATTGGGGATGGTACCATTGCGCACAATGGTCATAAAACTGTCAGCCCTAGGGCCACCATTGCTGCATTGCTCACAGCGGTCACTAGAGGCCCCGTTTGTGTGTGGCACCATTGCGCACAATGGTCAGAAAACTGTCAGCCCTAGGGCCACCATTGCTGCATTGCTCACAGCGGTCACTAGAGGCCCCGTTTGTGTGTGGCACCATTGCGCACAATGGTCATAAAACTGTCAGCCCTAGGGTCACCATTGCTGCATTGCTCACAGCGGTCACTAGAGGCCCCGTTTGTGTGTGGCACCATTGCGCACAACGGTCAGAAAACTGTCAAACCTAGGGCCACCATTGCTGCATTTCTTACGGCGGTCAATAGGGGTCCCGTTTGTGTATGGCACCATTCCGCACAATGATCAGAAAACTGTTAAACCTAGGGCCACCATTGCTGCATTGCTCACAGCGGTCACTAGTGGCCCCGTTTGTGTGTGGCACTATTGCGCACAACGGTCAGAAAACTGAAACCTAGCGCCACCTTTGCTGCATTGCTCACAGCGGTAACTATAGGGGGCCCGTTTGTGTGTGGCACCATTGCGCACAACGGTCAGAAAACTGAAACCTAGGGCCACCAATGCTGCATTGCTCACAGCGGTCACTAGAGGCCCCGTTTGTGTGTGGCACCATTGCGCACAACGGTCAGAAAACTGAAACCTAGCGCCACCTTTGCTGCATTGCTCACAGCGGTAACTATAGGGGCCCCGATTGTGTGTGGCACCATTGCGCACAACGGTCAGAAAACTGAAACCTAGCGCCACCTTTGCTGCATTGCTCACAGCGGTAACTATAGGGGCCCCGTCTGTGTGTGGCATCATTGCGCACAACGGTCAGAAAACTGAAACCTAGCGCCACCTTTGCTGCATTGCTCACAGCGGTAACTATAGGGGCCCCGTTTGTGTGTGGCACCATTGCGCACAACGGTCATCAACAAAACTTGAGTTTGATTCTACTTTAAAAAGTAAAACTATAAATGTCTATTATTTACATTCAATTGACTCTTACAATAGTTCTAACCCATGAATCTATTATTTAAACAAAATTAGAACTATCTTACATTGTACTCTTTATTTTATAATTACCATATGTTATGGATTATCCACTCTTGAAACTTTCCTACTATAGAAAAGTTTTGTGATAATACGTGTAAAAAGGTAGGGGTGTTTTCCAAAGCATACTCTTTTGAATGCGTACTAGGAATTCGCTCCCCACCATAGGACTGCAGAAAAAATCCAACTTTAACAACTCTAAAATGGAGGCCTGAGGCGAGTGTTTGGATTTTTACAACTATTTATACAAAGGATTGACAGTATTAAATATACGCATTTTTAATTTTGTTACAGTTAAACAAACATGCTTGTGGAGAGGTAAGAAGAATCGCTTTTAATTCAATCAAAAGTAATGTTCTATCATAAGCTTTATTTTGTACAGAGCTTTGAGCATGTTACTAAATTTGTTTAAAGTGATATTCTGCTTATTGAGTTCTGCAGCCAATTTCACTTCTAGTGACAAAATTATTAATAGAGTAAAACATATTCATAAAGTATTTATGAATATTTATTTATTTTGGTATTATAGGAAGGTACCGATATATTGTAGCATCACTAAAGTCTATAGTGAAATAAATTACTGTATAGCTAGTTGGAGCAAACTGTTGGAAAAATTATGATACTATAATAAACTTTTAATGTCAAGAAATGAAGGCCACAACTTCACTTTACAACGTCTTCACGAATTAATTAATAAACAATTTTATGTTTAAAATTTAATTTATTTTGGGATTTTAATAAATATTCATTTTATTAGACTTTTTAGGGCCATTTGCACAAATAAATGATAAGCTGGATGAAATATAATGTAGACTAGTGGCTTATAGGGGCAAAATTCCCCAATCATAAAATTAAAATAATGTAGACCTTAGTGGATTACAAGTATACTTTGCTAAGAAAGTTTCCATAATATTTAATTTTTATCAATAATGTTTTAGAATGGTTTTAGCATTATCGTTTGCATAGACCATCTGCTACCAAAACACTCTCTGTCAAGACCTATTATTCTTTCTCTTTGCCTTATGTCACAATTTCATTATGCAACAGATGTTATTTAAATCACTAGTAAACGTGTTGCTCGAAATCGAGCAATTTATTTTAATACAATACAAATGTTACTTTTATCTCTAAATCAATGACGTCCGACCAATCCATTATTGTGAATATCTGCAATCACCAAAACTACGCGTATTTACAGCTGATTATTAACAGATGTTTAAAATGCTTTATTCAATCCCAATGTTATTTAAATGGGAAATTTTGAGATTTCAATGGTGGATAACGCCTTTATTTTCCGTCAGATTCTCATCAGTTTTTGGCGGAAACAACTACAGACCAAGCCCTATCCAACGACACCAAAAACTTGAAAATCGGTTGAAAATTGTAGGAGGAGTTCTCAAGACAAAAAAACCCTTAGCGTATTAAATAAGTATAGATAGATATGAATTATTTGTTTATATTATTGTTTTCTTGTTTATATTAGAGTTTGAGTAAAATACACTGAGTTTTTAAAAACTGAATCTGAGCTATCTTACATTTATTTATTGGTCCTAATCGAAGCCGGATGAGTCATGAACCAAGAGGAGAGAATTACTTTACTAATTGAATTTTTACTATATGGAACATAGAGTATAAAATTCTATACGATCGACTTTAAATTTCACTTAGGCGAATTTTAGACCCCCAAAAGGCTTTTTTATTACTAATTTGATTTCAATGAAATTCTCAGGTTAGATTTTAAGTATTTTAAGCTAGGTAATAAACTATAATCGAGCAATTATTTTCAAGTATTAAAAAAGCTTATTTTCTGGAATTTTTGACAGAACTTTAGCTGTTTAGGCTACATGATTTGACTTTTGTAGTTGCTATGATCAGTTTATTGAATTTTTTACTATATGGAACATAGAGTATAAAATTCTTTTAGAGCGACTTTAAATTTCTCTTAGGCGAATTTTTGACCCCCAAAAGGCTTTTTTATTACTAATTTGATTTCAATGAAATTCTCAGGTTAGATTTTAAGTATTTTAAACTAGGTAATAAACTATAATCGAGCAATTATTTTCAAGTATTAAAAAAGCTTATTTTCCGTAATTTTTGACAGAACTTTAGTTGTTTAGGCTACATGGTTTGACTAATGTAGTTGCTATGATCAGTTTATTTTCCCCCATCGCAGCTGAGTTGTCGCTGTATGCTGAAAACAACATAACATAACCTTTTCTTGTTTATATTTGCTCGCCGTTATGTTACGTTTTTAAATAAAATTTAATTGATATTTTGACAGACCTGTTTGTTAAATCAAATAGATCAACACTGATGTTTACTTGTTGAAGTTATAAATTATAGTCTACCAAAAGATAGGCATGTTGATGTGGAATGAATTGGTGTCGTACGGAATTATGCGATAAACTAATTTATGGGATACAACTAATATCTATTTGGGAGAAAGATTTAAATTGAACAACTAATTAGAATGTGCTGTGCCATTGTAGCCTATGTCTCAGGTAACAAAATATGCATTAAGTGTTAAGTAAGCGTAATTCTACAATACTTAAATTACTTGATTTTTATTAATTTTGAATTTTGATTAATTAATCATGGATTTTAAATTGTATTGTTTTTTTTTCGCTCTACAATCTATTTACCTTTAATATTGTAAGCATAATTATTATTAAGTTACTTGCTTGTTTTGAGGTCTTAGCTAAAATCATTCTTTGTGTGTATTTATTTGTAGGCTAGGCCTAGGATGTACGCCGGTTGACTTCAGACGGTTAGATGACGTTCCACTCTTCACATTCGAAGAAATGGAAACCTCCGTTCTCTCCCTAAAGAGCAACAAGGCTCCTGACCCGGACGGGATTCCCAGCGAGGCTTTAAAGAAAGTATTTTCAATTAATGCTGACTTGTTGTTGAGAATGTACAACGCCAGTTTGGTAGAAGGGGTGTTTCCGGCTCCCTATGGAAAACCGCAAGACTTGTACTGATCAGCAAGGGCAAAGGTGATCCCGAGCTGTCGTCGTCCCACAGGCCTTTCTACACGTTGGATACGGCTAGGAAGCTGTTCGAGAAGCTGATCCGTTCCCGCCTGACCTCTGCCGTGGAAGCTGCCGGGGACTCATGCCCCCGTCAGTATGGCTTCAGAAAGGGACGGTCAACGATTGACGCTATCACCGAAGTCCATGGAGAGCTGTGAAGAGAGTCGAGAGCCACAACCATTTCTCTCGCTGAGTAGTGCTTCTTGTTACGCTTATGTCAAGAATGCCTTTAACTCGGCGAGGTGGGTCGATATGTTGGATGCGCTTCGCAACACCTTTCGCGTTCCTGCATATCTGTTGCGACTCATTGAGGATTATCTCCGCTCTCAAAGCCTTATTTACGACACAAGGGACGGAACGTGGACGATGGAAGTCACTTCTGGTGCCGCGCAAGATTCAATACTCTTCCAGGATCTCTGGAATGTTGCCTAAGACAGCCTCCTGAGGTCGGAGATGCCTGAGGAAACCTCTTTGGTTGGGTACGCCAATGATGTCGCAGCTCTCATTGTCGCACGCAACGTTGAGCTGGCCCAACTAAAGTTGAACCGAGTCATGCGTGTGGTCAACACATGGATGTCCGATCACGGTCTCTCGCTTGCTCTCCGTAAGACGGAGATTGTGATATTTACGAAGAAGAAGATAGACACCGTCATTCTGTTCCGAGTGGGAAGGGAGGTGGTCCAATCAATTCATGCTGCTAAGTACTTCGGGATTATGGTGGACACCAAGTTAAGCTGGAGGGATCAGATATTCCGTACGGCGGACAAGGCCGCTAAGGTAGTCACTTACCTTAGTAGGCTGATGGCCAGTGTCGGGGTTCCACGATCCAGCAGAAGACGTCTGTTGTTGTCCGCGGTTCAGTTCGTGCTTCTTTATGGAGCAGAGGTGTGGGCAGACGCTCTCGATAAAGAGTAGTACAGGTTGCGACTCGCCCGGGCTCAACGTTGAGCGGCGCTCGGGGTGTGTTCCGCCTACCGGACAGTGTCCGAGCCTGCCGTCCTGGTGGTCGCCGGAGTTATCCCTGTCAAGCTCTTGGCAGGAGAGAGGAAGGCAATTTATCAGAGACAAGTCGAGATTGGCAAGGACACGGCAAGAACAGCAGAGCGCTCCCGAACCTTCCAGCAGTGGCAACACAGCTGGGAGCACGACACCCGAGGGCGATGGACTGCGCGACTTATCAAGCACGTCCAACTATGGGTGGAACGGCGGCCAATTCTTTATTTATTGCTCGGGCATTCCCGACGATGCGGAACACACATTTTTCCGCTGCCCATGCTTGGAGGATGAGGGCAACTGGGATTGTTTATCACAGTTCGTGCGGGGCATCCTCCTGGAAAAGAAACATGATCTGGACCGCGAAGTGGCCCAGATCCCTTGATCGAGTGGCTGGATAAGGAGTGAACCCCACGGACATAAGCCAAATTTAGGCCTAGCCCTACGTAATGTGATAAACAACTCCAGGTTAGAATCCTAAAGAGTAGAGGCGAGGTTTTTTAGTGGGTAAACCCGTTTTTAGGGGAGTCCCACACTACAGGCTTGCTACCTGTGTGTGTAATGCATTTTTCTTACCTCTCCCTCAAAAAAAAAAAAAAAAAAAAAAAAAAAAAGCGTCACCTAATAACTCAAAAAGTGAGTAAAAAATTCTTGTACGGGACGGACATCGGAGCGTATTCCTAGTATTTCGACATCGCAGCTGAGTTGACGCTGTGTATGCTGTGTATTGAAAATACACTGAGTAAAAATATTAACACTAAAAACGCCGTAAGGCTAGGCTTTAAATTGACGTTCTAAAATAGCAAAACGGGTGTTGGTGTCAGTGCACAAATACATACAATATCAGGTCCTCCCTATATTTTAAAAGCATAGGCTTGCCTCACCGGAGCTTTCAGGTTCCTGGCAGCTTGTGCCAGGAGCCTATCCCGAGGACGCCGATATCATATGCATTTGTGCACTGACACCAACTCCCCTCTCGGTGAACCGGGCGGGATTCGAACCCGCCCCAGGCGCTACCTTCTGGCCAGAAAGGTAACGCCTTAACCAACTGATCCACCGAGGCTGGTGGTCGAGGCGCTCCAATTGTCTTGTTGAGCCGCTAGCGCTGCAGGAGAGAAAACTGGAACTACGATGCCGCGCTACAAATGCTATCTCAGAAACGATGAAAGCAATCTTCGGCCTTAATTGTCGGGTGAATGCTGAATGCTTAAAAGCTATCTCAGGACGATGAATCTTTCGTCCTTGGCCTTAAAAGGGCTAATTTATAGGTTTTAGTTTTTTGCCGTTTTCCGAAAAACTTAATTTTTGATACTTTGGTACGATTATTTCCTTTATTTTTTAATAGATCTTCACAAAAATTGGTACAGATGACCATAGCAGGTTGCTAAGCAATAATACGAATCAGAATTGAATGATCTCTTATGGTTTTAATTTTACAGCTTCTATTATGTATAAAATTTCATAAAAAATATATATAACTTTAAAAACTGTATAAAAACTAAATTTTTTTAGATACTATAAAATCACTTCTTATTATTGTTGTGAAAGGTCACTAAAATAAAGAGAAAAATTTTCAAATTGATATCACAGTATTTGTGTAAGTTATGTGTACCTAAAGATACCTTATTTAACATGGCGGAGATAGGGAGTGCTGGATTACCTTAATATGCAACCCTTTCGTTTTTCCCAACAAATTATAAAAACACCTCAAACCTCCGACATTAAACGTTGTATAATACAAACTGGTTTTCGCCCGTTCTCCACCCGATTCCCCAAGAACACCATTTCCATCTCCAGACGCATGAATGAGGCGTCGCGTTGCGTCGCAGCGTCGGAGTGCACCAGTGAATGAGCTCGGGCGAGTGCGGCAAAGGGCAATACCATTAGCCACCCGGCCGGCGCGCATTGGTGTCAAAAAGCAAAACGGGTGTTGGTGTCAGTGCACAAATACATACAATATCAGGTCCTCCCTATATTTTAAAAGCATAGGCTTGCCTCACCGGAGCTTTCAGGTTCCTGGCAGCTTGTGCCAGGAGCCTATCCCGAGGACGCCGATATCATATGCATTTGTGCACTGACACCAACTCCCCTCTCGGTGAACCGGGCGGGATTCGAACCCGCCCCAGGCGCTACCTTCTGGCCAGAAAGGTAACGCCTTAACCAACTGATCCACCGAGGCTGGTGGTCGAGGCGCTCCAATTGTCTTGTTGAGCCGCTAGCGCTGCAGGAGAGAAAACTGGAACTACGATGCCGCGCTACAAATGCTATCTCAGAAACGATGAAAGCAATCTTCGGCCTTAATTGTCGGGTGAATGCTGAATGCTTAAAAGCTATCTCAGGACGATGAATCTTTCGTCCTTGGCCTTAAAAGGGCTAATTTATAGGTTTTAGTTTTTTGCCGTTTTCCGAAAAACTTAATTTTTGATACTTTGGTACGATTATTTCCTTTATTTTTTAATAGATCTTCACAAAAATTGGTACAGATGACCATAGCAGGTTGCTAAGCAATAATACGAATCAGAATTGAATGATCTCTTATGGTTTTAATTTTACAGCTTCTATTATGTATAAAATTTCATAAAAAATATATATAACTTTAAAAACTGTATAAAAACTAAATTTTTTTAGATACTATAAAATCACTTCTTATTATTGTTGTGAAAGGTCACTAAAATAAAGAGAAAAATTTTCAAATTGATATCACAGTATTTGTGTAAGTTATGTGTACCTAAAGATACCTTATTTAACATGGCGGAGATAGGGAGTGCTGGATTACCTTAATATGCAACCCTTTCGTTTTTCCCAACAAATTATAAAAACACCTCAAACCTCCGACATTAAACGTTGTATAATACAAACTGGTTTTCGCCCGTTCTCCACCCGATTCCCCAAGAACACCATTTCCATCTCCAGACGCATGAATGAGGCGTCGCGTTGCGTCGCAGCGTCGGAGTGCACCAGTGAATGAGCTCGGGCGAGTGCGGCAAAGGGCAATACCATTAGCCACCCGGCCGGCGCGCATTGGTGTCAAAAAATGGCAGAAAATAACACGTTACCGGGCGGCCTTATTAAATGGCACTTAGTCGGCGGCCCCTTTGATCTCCCCCCCCCTCCTCGTCGATCGAGCCCCGGCACTGTTTGTTATACGGCGCGGCCGCCCGGCACATTCAAATTTCCTACTTTACAACCCTTGAAATTTAGGAGGTTTCTTCTAATGGGGTTTATGACTGTTTGGACAAATGTACGTCCGTTTCGGAGATTTCCTTTACATACTTTATGCCTGCCCTTTTCTAATTTGATGGTTGACGTTTGGAAATACGTTTTCGTAACAGGTAGGAATTCCTAAAAGTGAGGCTATATATTTAAGAGTATTTTACGAAAATCATATTGATGGTCTGCACTATAATGAGCAGGAATTGGTTAGTTTAAATCTTCAACAGCTTAGCTTCATAAAAAGGTTCATAAAGGTAGGTTATAATGGACACACTTTTTTCGAACTTACTTAAAAATATAATGAGCAATCCACTCTCAACTACATCCGAGTTGGGCAGAGGCCATCTCGAATATCTCGCTGTGAGTGGTATTGTACTAATCTTTACATTGAAGATAGTCCAAAATAACCTTAATTCATAAACTCTGTTACTTTTTCAATGACCGCTCACACCCAAGGACTCTTAAATGCCTCAAAACCTCACGTGTCAGTCAGTGGGTAGGTTAAGACCGATCGTCGATAAGAACCAGGACTGGACTAAAAAATAAAAGGCTCCCGTAAAGTGTAGTCGGTTAGAGTTTTAACACCTCGTTCCATATGGGGGGTCCACCGTTTAGCGCCGGAATCCGCCAACAGCTGTCATAATGATAGGCCTTCCTCGGTCAAAATTGAAAACCTGCGTGTAGCTTTGGATTCTCACAAGACCGGCCGTCTGCAACCGTGTGAATTATTGGATGGAGGTAAAAAACAGAATCCGACACGGACCTGCGGGCACGCAACTTCGAGACTACATCAGAGGTGACCCGGTAGTCAGAGGATAATTTAGAACAAAACATTCTCCTTCTTTGAGGTTAAGAATTTTGGGATGATGAACTACACATCCTGATTTTATTTTGTTGATCGCTTTCCCTTGGGTTGTACAGTATTGTATCTTCATTTCGGCAAATTTCTATCTTGAGCTGATTGAAGATAAGTATAAGTTTAGTCTCAAATTTTCAGTTTTGATACAGATCTTGATGATTGTAAACATAATTTATCTCCTATTAGTTTATTTAGCGAAACTATATAGAAGAAGGAAGGAAGAGGAAAAACTATCAAAAAGCTTTTGATTCGCTCAATCAATTTTTCAATCTCAGCTTGAAACATTGGGGATGGTACCATTGCGCACAATGGTCATAAAACTGTCAGCCCTAGGGCCACCATTGCTGCATTGCTCACAGCGGTCACTAGAGGCCCCGTTTGTGTGTGGCACCATTGCGCACAATGGTCAGAAAACTGTCAGCCCTAGGGCCACCATTGCTGCATTGCTCACAGCGGTCACTAGAGGCCCCGTTTGTGTGTGGCACCATTGCGCACAATGGTCATAAAACTGTCAGCCCTAGGGTCACCATTGCTGCATTGCTCACAGCGGTCACTAGAGGCCCCGTTTGTGTGTGGCACCATTGCGCACAACGGTCAGAAAACTGTCAAACCTAGGGCCACCATTGCTGCATTTCTTACGGCGGTCAATAGGGGTCCCGTTTGTGTATGGCACCATTCCGCACAATGATCAGAAAACTGTTAAACCTAGGGCCACCATTGCTGCATTGCTCACAGCGGTCACTAGTGGCCCCGTTTGTGTGTGGCACTATTGCGCACAACGGTCAGAAAACTGAAACCTAGCGCCACCTTTGCTGCATTGCTCACAGCGGTAACTATAGGGGGCCCGTTTGTGTGTGGCACCATTGCGCACAACGGTCAGAAAACTGAAACCTAGGGCCACCAATGCTGCATTGCTCACAGCGGTCACTAGAGGCCCCGTTTGTGTGTGGCACCATTGCGCACAACGGTCAGAAAACTGAAACCTAGCGCCACCTTTGCTGCATTGCTCACAGCGGTAACTATAGGGGCCCCGATTGTGTGTGGCACCATTGCGCACAACGGTCAGAAAACTGAAACCTAGCGCCACCTTTGCTGCATTGCTCACAGCGGTAACTATAGGGGCCCCGTCTGTGTGTGGCATCATTGCGCACAACGGTCAGAAAACTGAAACCTAGCGCCACCTTTGCTGCATTGCTCACAGCGGTAACTATAGGGGCCCCGTTTGTGTGTGGCACCATTGCGCACAACGGTCATCAACAAAACTTGAGTTTGATTCTACTTTAAAAAGTAAAACTATAAATGTCTATTATTTACATTCAATTGACTCTTACAATAGTTCTAACCCATGAATCTATTATTTAAACAAAATTAGAACTATCTTACATTGTACTCTTTATTTTATAATTACCATATGTTATGGATTATCCACTCTTGAAACTTTCCTACTATAGAAAAGTTTTGTGATAATACGTGTAAAAAGGTAGGGGTGTTTTCCAAAGCATACTCTTTTGAATGCGTACTAGGAATTCGCTCCCCACCATAGGACTGCAGAAAAAATCCAACTTTAACAACTCTAAAATGGAGGCCTGAGGCGAGTGTTTGGATTTTTACAACTATTTATACAAAGGATTGACAGTATTAAATATACGCATTTTTAATTTTGTTACAGTTAAACAAACATGCTTGTGGAGAGGTAAGAAGAATCGCTTTTAATTCAATCAAAAGTAATGTTCTATCATAAGCTTTATTTTGTACAGAGCTTTGAGCATGTTACTAAATTTGTTTAAAGTGATATTCTGCTTATTGAGTTCTGCAGCCAATTTCACTTCTAGTGACAAAATTATTAATAGAGTAAAACATATTCATAAAGTATTTATGAATATTTATTTATTTTGGTATTATAGGAAGGTACCGATATATTGTAGCATCACTAAAGTCTATAGTGAAATAAATTACTGTATAGCTAGTTGGAGCAAACTGTTGGAAAAATTATGATACTATAATAAACTTTTAATGTCAAGAAATGAAGGCCACAACTTCACTTTACAACGTCTTCACGAATTAATTAATAAACAATTTTATGTTTAAAATTTAATTTATTTTGGGATTTTAATAAATATTCATTTTATTAGACTTTTTAGGGCCATTTGCACAAATAAATGATAAGCTGGATGAAATATAATGTAGACTAGTGGCTTATAGGGGCAAAATTCCCCAATCATAAAATTAAAATAATGTAGACCTTAGTGGATTACAAGTATACTTTGCTAAGAAAGTTTCCATAATATTTAATTTTTATCAATAATGTTTTAGAATGGTTTTAGCATTATCGTTTGCATAGACCATCTGCTACCAAAACACTCTCTGTCAAGACCTATTATTCTTTCTCTTTGCCTTATGTCACAATTTCATTATGCAACAGATGTTATTTAAATCACTAGTAAACGTGTTGCTCGAAATCGAGCAATTTATTTTAATACAATACAAATGTTACTTTTATCTCTAAATCAATGACGTCCGACCAATCCATTATTGTGAATATCTGCAATCACCAAAACTACGCGTATTTACAGCTGATTATTAACAGATGTTTAAAATGCTTTATTCAATCCCAATGTTATTTAAATGGGAAATTTTGAGATTTCAATGGTGGATAACGCCTTTATTTTCCGTCAGATTCTCATCAGTTTTTGGCGGAAACAACTACAGACCAAGCCCTATCCAACGACACCAAAAACTTGAAAATCGGTTGAAAATTGTAGGAGGAGTTCTCAAGACAAAAAAACCCTTAGCGTATTAAATAAGTATAGATAGATATGAATTATTTGTTTATATTATTGTTTTCTTGTTTATATTAGAGTTTGAGTAAAATACACTGAGTTTTTAAAAACTGAATCTGAGCTATCTTACATTTATTTATTGGTCCTAATCGAAGCCGGATGAGTCATGAACCAAGAGGAGAGAATTACTTTACTAATTGAATTTTTACTATATGGAACATAGAGTATAAAATTCTATACGATCGACTTTAAATTTCACTTAGGCGAATTTTAGACCCCCAAAAGGCTTTTTTATTACTAATTTGATTTCAATGAAATTCTCAGGTTAGATTTTAAGTATTTTAAGCTAGGTAATAAACTATAATCGAGCAATTATTTTCAAGTATTAAAAAAGCTTATTTTCTGGAATTTTTGACAGAACTTTAGTTGTTTAGGCTACATGATTTGACTTTTGTAGTTGCTATGATCAGTTTATTGAATTTTTTACTATATGGAACATAGAGTATAAAATTCTTTTAGAGCGACTTTAAATTTCTCTTAGGCGAATTTTTGACCCCCAAAAGGCTTTTTTATTACTAATTTGATTTCAATGAAATTCTCAGGTTAGATTTTAAGTATTTTAAACTAGGTAATAAACTATAATCGAGCAATTATTTTCAAGTATTAAAAAAGCTTATTTTCCGTAATTTTTGACAGAACTTTAGTTGTTTAGGCTACATGGTTTGACTAATGTAGTTGCTATGATCAGTTTATTTTCCCCCATCGCAGCTGAGTTGTCGCTGTATGCTGAAAACAACATAACATAACCTTTTCTTGTTTATATTTGCTCGCCGTTATGTTACGTTTTTAAATAAAATTTAATTGATATTTTGACAGACCTGTTTGTTAAATCAAATAGATCAACACTGATGTTTACTTGTTGAAGTTATAAATTATAGTCTACCAAAAGATAGGCATGTTGATGTGGAATGAATTGGTGTCGTACGGAATTATGCGATAAACTAATTTATGGGATACAACTAATATCTATTTGGGAGAAAGATTTAAATTGAACAACTAATTAGAATGTGCTGTGCCATTGTAGCCTATGTCTCAGGTAACAAAATATGCATTAAGTGTTAAGTAAGCGTAATTCTACAATACTTAAATTACTTGATTTTTATTAATTTTGAATTTTGATTAATTAATCATGGATTTTAAATTGTATTGTTTTTTTTTCGCTCTACAATCTATTTACCTTTAATATTGTAAGCATAATTATTATTAAGTTACTTGCTTGTTTTGAGGTCTTAGCTAAAATCATTCTTTGTGTGTATTTATTTGTAGGCTAGGCCTAGGATGTACGCCGGTTGACTTCAGACGGTTAGATGACGTTCCACTCTTCACATTCGAAGAAATGGAAACCTCCGTTCTCTCCCTAAAGAGCAACAAGGCTCCTGACCCGGACGGGATTCCCAGCGAGGCTTTAAAGAAAGTATTTTCAATTAATGCTGACTTGTTGTTGAGAATGTACAACGCCAGTTTGGTAGAAGGGGTGTTTCCGGCTCCCTATGGAAAACCGCAAGACTTGTACTGATCAGCAAGGGCAAAGGTGATCCCGAGCTGTCGTCGTCCCACAGGCCTTTCTACACGTTGGATACGGCTAGGAAGCTGTTCGAGAAGCTGATCCGTTCCCGCCTGACCTCTGCCGTGGAAGCTGCCGGGGACTCATGCCCCCGTCAGTATGGCTTCAGAAAGGGACGGTCAACGATTGACGCTATCACCGAAGTCCATGGAGAGCTGTGAAGAGAGTCGAGAGCCACAACCATTTCTCTCGCTGAGTAGTGCTTCTTGTTACGCTTATGTCAAGAATGCCTTTAACTCGGCGAGGTGGGTCGATATGTTGGATGCGCTTCGCAACACCTTTCGCGTTCCTGCATATCTGTTGCGACTCATTGAGGATTATCTCCGCTCTCAAAGCCTTATTTACGACACAAGGGACGGAACGTGGACGATGGAAGTCACTTCTGGTGCCGCGCAAGATTCAATACTCTTCCAGGATCTCTGGAATGTTGCCTAAGACAGCCTCCTGAGGTCGGAGATGCCTGAGGAAACCTCTTTGGTTGGGTACGCCAATGATGTCGCAGCTCTCATTGTCGCACGCAACGTTGAGCTGGCCCAACTAAAGTTGAACCGAGTCATGCGTGTGGTCAACACATGGATGTCCGATCACGGTCTCTCGCTTGCTCTCCGTAAGACGGAGATTGTGATATTTACGAAGAAGAAGATAGACACCGTCATTCTGTTCCGAGTGGGAAGGGAGGTGGTCCAATCAATTCATGCTGCTAAGTACTTCGGGATTATGGTGGACACCAAGTTAAGCTGGAGGGATCAGATATTCCGTACGGCGGACAAGGCCGCTAAGGTAGTCACTTACCTTAGTAGGCTGATGGCCAGTGTCGGGGTTCCACGATCCAGCAGAAGACGTCTGTTGTTGTCCGCGGTTCAGTTCGTGCTTCTTTATGGAGCAGAGGTGTGGGCAGACGCTCTCGATAAAGAGTAGTACAGGTTGCGACTCGCCCGGGCTCAACGTTGAGCGGCGCTCGGGGTGTGTTCCGCCTACCGGACAGTGTCCGAGCCTGCCGTCCTGGTGGTCGCCGGAGTTATCCCTGTCAAGCTCTTGGCAGGAGAGAGGAAGGCAATTTATCAGAGACAAGTCGAGATTGGCAAGGACACGGCAAGAACAGCAGAGCGCTCCCGAACCTTCCAGCAGTGGCAACACAGCTGGGAGCACGACACCCGAGGGCGATGGACTGCGCGACTTATCAAGCACGTCCAACTATGGGTGGAACGGCGGCCAATTCTTTATTTATTGCTCGGGCATTCCCGACGATGCGGAACACACATTTTTCCGCTGCCCATGCTTGGAGGATGAGGGCAACTGGGATTGTTTATCACAGTTCGTGCGGGGCATCCTCCTGGAAAAGAAACATGATCTGGACCGCGAAGTGGCCCAGATCCCTTGATCGAGTGGCTGGATAAGGAGTGAACCCCACGGACATAAGCCAAATTTAGGCCTAGCCCTACGTAATGTGATAAACAACTCCAGGTTAGAATCCTAAAGAGTAGAGGCGAGGTTTTTTAGTGGGTAAACCCGTTTTTAGGGGAGTCCCACACTACAGGCTTGCTACCTGTGTGTGTAATGCATTTTTCTTACCTCTCCCTCAAAAAAAAAAAAAAAAAAAAAAAAAAAAAGCGTCACCTAATAACTCAAAAAGTGAGTAAAAAATTCTTGTACGGGACGGACATCGGAGCGTATTCCTAGTATTTCGACATCGCAGCTGAGTTGACGCTGTGTATGCTGAAAACAACATAATCTTTTCTTGTTTATATCTGCTCGCCGTTATGTTACGTTTTTAAATAAAATTTAATTGATATTTTGACAGACCTATTTGTTAAATTAAATAGATCAACACTGATGTTTACTTGTTGAAGTTATAAATTATACCAAAAGATAGGCATGTTGATATAGAATGAATTGCTGTCGTACGGAATTATGCGATTAAGTAATTTATGGGATACAACTAATATCTATTTGGGAGAAAGATTTAAATTGAACAACTAATTAGAATGTGTTGTGCCATTGTAGCCTATGTCTCAGGTAACAAAATATGCATTAAGTGTTAAGTAAGCGTAATTCTACAATACTTACATTACTTGATTTTTATTAATTTGCAATCATGGATTTTAAATTGTATTGTTTTTTTTTCGCTCTACAATCTATTTACCTTTATTATTGTAAGCATATTATTAAGTTACTTGCTTGTTTTGAGGTCTTAGCTAAAATCATTGTTTGTATGTATTTATTTGTAGGCTAGGCCTAGGATGTACGCCGGTTGACTTAGGACGGTTAGATGACGTTCCACTCTTCACATTCGAGGAGATGGAAACCTCCGTTCTCTCCCTAAAGAGCAACAAGGCTCCTGACCCGGACGGGATTCCCAGCGAGGCTTTAAAGAAAGTATTTTCAATTAATGCTGACTTGTTGTTGAGAAATGTACAACACCTGTTTGGTAGAAGGGGTGTTTCCGGCTGCCTGTGGAAAACCGCAAGACTTGTCCTGATCAGCAAGGGCAAAGGTGATCCCGAGCTGTCGTCGTCCCACAGGCCTTTCTACACGTTGGACACGGCTGGGAAGCTGTTCGAAAAGCTGATCCGTTCCCGGTTGACCTCTGCCGTGGAAGCTGCCGGGGACTCATGTCCCCGTCAGTATGGCTTCAGAAAGGGACGGTCAACGATTAACGCTATCACCGAAGTCCATGGAGAGCTGTGAAGAGAGCCGAGAGCCACAAAAATTTCCCTCGCTGAGTAGTACTTCTTGTTACGCTTATGTCAAGAATGCCTTTAACTCGGCGAGGTAGGTCGATATGTTGGATGCGCTTCCTTTCGCGTTCCTGCATATCTGTTGCGACTCATCGAGGATTATCTCCGCTCTCAAAGCCTTATTTACGACACAAGGGACAGAACGTGGACGATGGAAGTCACTTTTGGTGCCGCGCAAGATTCAATACTCGGCCAGGATCTCTGGAACGTTGCCTATGACAGCCTCCTGAGGTCGGAGATGCCTGAGGAAACCACTTTGGTTGTTTACGCCGATGGTGTCGCAGCTCTCATTGTCGCACGCAACGTTGAGCTGGCCCAACTTAAGTTGAACCGAGTCATGAGTGTGGTCAACACATGGATGTCCGATCACGGTCTCTCGCTTGCTCTCCGTAAGACGGAGATTGTGATCCTTACGAAGAAGAGGATAGACACCGTCGTTCTGTTCCGAGTAGGAAGGGAGGTGGTCCAATCAACTCGTGCTGCTAAGTACTTCGGGATTATGGTGGACACCAAGTAGGGCTGGAGGGATCAGATCTTCCGTACGACGGACAAGGCCGCTAAGGTAGTCACTTACCTTAGTAGGCTGATGGCCAATGTCGGGGTTCCACGATCCAGCAGAAGACGTCTGTTGATGTCCGCGGTTTAGTTCGTGCTTCTTTATGGAGCAGAGGTGTGGGCAGACGCTCTCGATAAAGAGTAGTACAGGTTGCGACTCGCCCGAGTTCAACGTCGAACGGCGCTCGGGGTGTGTTCCGCCTACCGGACAGTGTCCGAGCCTGCCGTCCTGGTGGTCGCCGGAGTTATCCATGTCGAGCTCTTGGCAGGAGAGAGAAAGGCAATTTATCAGAGACAAGGCGAGATTGGCAAGGACACGGCAAGAACAGAAGAGCGCTCCCGAACCTTCCAGCAGTGGCAACACAGCTGGGAGCACGACGCCCGAGGACGATGGACTGCGTGACTTATTAAGCACGTCCAACATGGGTGGAACGGCGGCCAATTCTTGACAATTCACGGCTATTTTCGGTCCTACCTGAACCGGATGGGCAAGACCGGTTCACCGGACTGCATTTATTGCCCGGGCGTTCCCAACGATGCGGAACACACATTCTTCCGCTGCCCCCGTTGGGAAGGGTCCCGCCTGAAGGCCACACAAATTTTTGGTGCATTTTCGGTGGACTCGGTCTGCCAAAAGATCTTGGAGGATGAGGGCAACTGGGATTGTTTATCACAGTTCGTCCGGGGCATCCTCCTGGAAAAGAAACCCGATCTGGACCGCGAAGTGGCCCAGATCCCTTGATCGAGTGGCTGGATAAGGAGTGAGCCCCACGGGCGTTAGCCAAATTTAGGCCTAGCCTGACGTAATGTGATAAACAATTCCAGGTTAGAATCCCAAAGAGTAGTGGAGGTTTTTTAATAGGTAAACCCGTTTTTTAGGGGAGCCCCACACTACAGGCTTGCCACCTGTGTGCGTAATACATTTTTCTCACCTCTCCCTAAAAAAAAGAATCATAAAAAGCGTCACCTAATAACTTAAAAAGTGAGTAAAAATTCTCGTACGGGACGGACATCGGAGCGTATTCCTAGTAAAACAGAGGACAACAGTAAAATCATGTTTTACTAGAATAAAAAACTTCATTGACAATGTAAGTAATGATACAGATAAGACTATCATCCAGGTGAGGCAAGAGAAACTTGGGTCGCTTTATGACAGGTTTCTACAAATTCATGAAGAACTATGTTCTTTATCTGAGGAACAAGCTTCAGATGAAATGTTAGGGAATTTTGAAAATGACTATTATGAAGTAACAGCTAAATGTCTTAGATTATTAGATGCAGATAGGACAAATTCTCTTCAAGCAAATGTAGGCCAGCCACATCCCCTAACTAGTGGCACTAGTTCTAATCCTCAAGTTAAGCTACCCAAATTGGAATTGCCTTCTTTTAGTGGCAATATTGAGGATTGGCCTGCATTTAATGAGTTATTCAAGTCTATTATCCATGATAATGAGTCATTACCTAATATTCAAAAGTTGTACTATCTAAGGTCATGTTTGAAAGGGGATGCACAAAAACTTCTACAATCATTACCTTCTACTGATCAAAATGATTCTGAGGCTTGGGAAATTCTCAAATTGAGATATGATAACAAGCGACTAATCATTAATTCACACCTGTCAGGGGTATTTAATCAGGCACCACTGCATATTGAATCTGCTCAGGGTATTAGGAAACTAGTTGATGAAACTGAAAACCATATTCGAGCATTAAAATCCTTAGGTGAAAGGGTTGATGCATGGGACAGTATTCTAGTTTACACAGTGTCTAGTAAGCTAGATAATGAAACTGTAAGACATTGGGAGATGTCGTTAAAAACACCTAAATGTGCTAGCTTTGATTAACTTAAAGAGTTTCTCAATCAAATAATAAATGGGTTAGGGTCCTCAAATCTAGCTAATAAGCCCCAGCCATATAGTCATCAACGTAATCACGGTGAGCAGAGTAAATGGGTGCCTAATCACACAAAAAGTAAACCATCAGTAAATCATTTTTGTGTCGTGTGCCAAAACTCGAATCATGTGATTTATCAGTGTAGTAAATTCAATCAGATGGGTGTAAATGATAGAATAGAGCAATTTAAAAGGCATAAATTGTGTTTTAACTGTTTAAAACCCAATCACTCTGCAACTGATTGCTATAGTTCTAATTGTAAGACTTGTAATGAAAACCACCACACCTTATTACACATTGAGGTTTGTAAGGAAACAGACAAAAAGTCAAAATGTAAGGCCAAGTCGAGTAATCACACGTCATCGGAGGCTGGGTCACAATCTACGGACTTAAGTAATTCCGAGGAACGGGTAACAAATTCATCACAAGTCTTACTATCAACTGCTGTAATTCTCGCTGAAAACAACAAAGGTGAACAAGTTAGAGTGCGGGCGCTGCTAGACTCAGGCGCTCAGTCTAACTTCGTTACAAAATCGTGCGTCAACAAACTCAACTTATCTCCATTTAATTCTATGATAACTATTAATGGAATTGGGAATTCTAAAACAAAATCATCAAAGAGAGTAACATTGAAAATACAGTCCAGAATATGCAACTATGTAACTAATCTTTCAGCTATTGTGTTGCCCACTATCACTGATAGGTTACCAAGCGAAGAAGTTAACTATGCTGGATGGTCTCAAAATATGTCCACACTTATACTGGCAGACCCGGAGTTCTTCAAACCAAGTGAGATCGTCATATTGATTGGAGCCGAATTGTTCTTCGAAATACTGTCAGAAGGTAAGATAACTGGTAACGAACATACCCCAACTCTTCAAAATAGTGTGTTTGGTTGGATTGTAGCTGGTAAATGTGGGAACAAGAATGAATGTGTAGAGTCTTATTGTAATTTCTCTATTGAAAATCAACTTAAGCAATTCTGGGAGATAGAGGAAATTGATCATCATGCTGTCCTTAACAAGGAGGAGCAACTTTGTGAACAACACTTCATAAACAATGTCAGACGAGATGAGTCAGGGCGGTTCATTGTAAAATTACCTTTCAATGATCGTTTGAGTGAGTTAGGCGAGTCAAAACAAATAGCACTTAGTAGTTTCAAAAGAGTAGAAAATCGTTTGTTATTAAAACACGAGAGAAAAGAGCAGTATCATAACTTTCTAAATGAGTACGTAAACTTAGGTCACATGGAGTATGTGCGAAACTTAAGTGATAATCCATCACAATCAGGTATCAATGAGTGTTATCTGCCTCATCACGAGGTAATTAAAGAATCTAGCACCACAACCAAACTGAGAGTTGTATTTAATGCTTCTTGTCCCACAAGCACACGAGTGTCATTGAATGACACCCTTATGGTAGGTCCAAGAGTACAACAGGACTTGTTTTCCATTATAGCTAGATTTAGATTGCATGAGATTATAATGGTTGCTGACTGCGAGAAAATGTATCGTCAGATATTGGTTTTTGATGAGGATCGTAGGTTTCAACAAATTCTGTGGAGGGAAAATGTTAGTGATCCGATTAAGGTGTATCAACTTAACACTGTAACGCATGGTACAGCATGTGCACCTTTTCTGGCCACTAGGTGTTTAAGGCAATTAGCAGAGGACGAGTCAGCACGGTTTCCTTTAGCATGTGCAGCAGCGAGTACAGATTTCTATGTTAATAACTTGTTAACAGGAGCTCATGACGTAGAATCTGCTCGCCATTTACAGAGCGAAATCACTCAGCTTCTGGATTCAGGAGGGTTCAAACTTCGTAAATTGGAGCTCTAACAGTGTTGCCTTGCTTGACAGTATTCCAAATAAGGATAGGGAAACACATTCTGTGAGCTTAGACCTTAAAGGGAACCAAACTATAAAGACACTAGGTGTCGTCTGGGAGCCAACTACAGACATTTTCCAAATTAACATTAATTTTGAGATTAACAACACAACCCAAATAACCAAACGAGAAATGCTGAAAGAAATTTCTAGAATATTTGACCCATTAGGACTCATAAGCCCTTTGATAATAATTCCGAAAATTATGTTGCAACAGTTATGGCTAACTGGATTAGGTTGGGACACACCGGTAAGTAGAGAGATGTCTGAACAATGGAACCACCTAAAGAGTGATTTGTTGACAATCAATAAATTAAGTTTTCCAAGACAAGTGACGTGCCACAACTACTTGCGTAAAGATATTGAGCTTATTGGGTTTTGTGACGCATCAGAAAAGGCATACGTTGCTTGTGGTTATATGCGATCTGTTTCAACTAGTAATGAGATTGGAGTTAAATTACTTTGTTCAAAAACAAGAGTTGTTCCAATTAAACAAATTTCACTTCCCAGATTGGAACTTTGTGGGGTATTACTTGTGTCTAAGCTTCTGAGTAAAACTGCACTTGCCTTAAATATTGATAAGGTTAAATGCTACGCGTGGACTGACTCCACAATTGTCTTATGCTGGTTGGCACAGTTGCCAAGTAAGTGGAAAACATTTGTTGCAAACCGTGTGGCGGAGATTCAAAACACAATTCCACCGTCCAACTGGAGCCACGTGGCTTCAAACGAGAATCTAGCTGACTTAGCTTCTAGAGGCTGTTCGGCGTCGGAGTTCCAGAAGCATGAACTTTGGTGGAATGGGCCACAATGGCTAAAACAAGATCAAGTCACTTGGCCCAAGGGTAATGTGAACACGAGTGTTAAGGATGATATTCCTGAAGCGAAGAAGGCAGTCACACAAACCATGATCGCAGAAGAAAAACCTACACTATTAAGAAGACTTATGAATGTTTCCAGCTTTTTCAAAATACTGACGATTATGACACTGTTTGTTTGTTTGCTATGACGAAATGTTGTGTAAGCAATAAAGAATTTGAATTGAATTGAATTGATTATGACACTCATATTGAGGTTTGCTGAAAACACGAGAAAATTACTTCAACAAAGAAGAAGAGGTGCCTTGAACGGATGTGAGGTTGCAAGGGCTACAAAAACAATCGTCAAACTTGTTCAAAATGAATGTTTTGCAAAGGACATCAAGGCATTGAAAAAACACGGGATGGTAAAACCTAAGAGCAAATTAAAAACATTGTTTCCGTTCTTAGATGAAGAAGGTTTGTTACGTGTTGGTCTAAGATTACAAAATTCCACTATTCCCTTTGATTCTAAACACCAGTTGTTATTGCCAGCAAAACATGACTTCACAAGACTTTTGATACGTTATGAACATATCAGACATTTACATGCAGGAGTTCAACTGCTTCAAAATGTAATTCGACAAAGATATTGGATTATCAATATCAAGAACGAAATAAAGTCGGTCATTTATAACTGTACTACATGTTTACGATATAAAGCTTCAAACATCTCCAACATAATGGGTAATTTACCACATCATCGAGTGACAGCCGGAAGAGCATTCAATATCGTTGGTATTGATTTTGCAGGTCCAATCACAACTTAAAGGATGGGAGGACGAGTTAAGGTGTTCGAAAAAAGCTACATAGCAATGTTTGTTTGTTTGATAACAAAAGCGGTCCATACTTAACTTGTATCAGACTTAACAACTGACACATTTTTAAGCGCCTTAAAAAGATTTGTCAGTAGAAGAGGATTGCCAAGTCATATTTATTCGGATAATGCGACACATTTTAAAGGTGCCAATAATCACAACAATAATAATTACAGAGATAATAGAGATAATAGAGATAATTAGAGATAATAACAGATAGTAGAGATAATTAGAGGTGTAATAATAGTTACAGAGAGAAGTTCTTACTTCAACCTCCGTTGAAAGATTTGCACAGGAACAACATATTCACTGGCACTTCATTCCCCCATCATCCCCACAAGTTGGTGGATTGTGGGAATCTGCTATAAAGGCGATGAAAAGCCATTTGAACCGAGTTATAGGGGATCAAAAATTAAACTTTGAAGAGCTATTAACACTTTTAACACAAATTGAAGCCTGCCTCAACTCCAGGCCACTGTCACCAATGTCGAGTGATCCTCGAGATCTCAATGTGATCACTCCTGGACATTTTTTAGCGCAAGGTCCATTAACAGCAGTGCCTAATCACGACATCACTAATGAAACCATGATTATTAAGAAGAGGTGGAATTTGGTGGAACAACTACACTAGCATTTTTGGAGACGATGGTCAAGTGAATATTTAAATAACCTCCAACAAAGAACCAAATGGATGGAAGCTAAAAGGAATGTAAAGATTGGTGAATTAGTCATAATAAAAGAAGAAAATTTTCCTCTATGCAAGTGGAAGCTCGGAAGAATCGAGGAAGTATTTCCAGGAAGTGACGGAATCATACGAGTGGTGACACTAAGGACTAATAATGGGACCATCAAGAGACAGATTTCAAGGTTAATTGTTCTCCCCATATCCTTGAACATGTGTTGAGATATATCTCTATATATCTCAAAGAGGGGGAGTGTGTCAAGACCTATTATTCTTTCTCTTTGCCTTATGTCACAATTTCATTATGCAACAGATGTTATTTAAATCATATGAATTATTTGTTTATATTATTGTTCTTGTTTATATTCGAGTTTGAGTAAAATACACTGAGTTTTTAAAAACTGAATCTGAGCTATCTTACACTCTCTACACATCTTGAGATACACGTTAAAAGAATTAAAAAGAATAATTTTTTTAACGCCTTGTTACCAAGATATCAACCATTTTGTATTTTTCAATAAAAATATATATTCCAAAACCATTAAAGATAACTTTATGAAACTTGGTACAGTGTTTAAGGTAGAAATTAAATAATTACAAAAAAAATCGTTAAAAATATTTTTCGTTTCAAAATGGTGGCCAGTTTAGTTTTCAAACTAAAATTTCTCAAAACAGTAAAATTTATAAAAACTACAAGAGTCGAAAAAGTTTCCAAAATAAATTATCTAACCAACCATACCAAGTCTCTAAGAATCTAACAACAAATAATGGACTTATTGCGATTTTTCTTTTGCAAATTTATGAAATTTGCATAAATTATAATGCAAAATCTATGTTTTCAGAAAAATCACAATAACTCCGTTATTTGTTATTAGATCACTACAAAATTGGTATTATTGGTTAGACAATTTTATTTAAAACTTTTATATCTTTTGTAAAATGTTGATAAAATTTCCTGTTTTTGAGAGATTTTAGTTTGAAGAATTAAAATGGCCGCCATATTAAAAAGGAAAATTATTTTAAGGAAATAATTTTTGCAATTACTTAATCTATACCTTAAACACTATCAGTTTCATAAAGTTATCTTGAATGGTTTATTGAAATTAAAATTGAAAAAAATTGAAATTAAAACTATATTTACAAAACCATTCCGTAGTGAGCACCTGTTTGCAAAAGGGAACATCCACGTTAAATTTATACTCCCTAGGATCTATGGTAATTTTGAGGTTCAAAGGGGCGGAGGCCTAAAGGAAATTTGCAACATTATTTCTTAGTGAGCACCTATGAGCAAAGAGGAATGTCCGATTCAAGTTTAAACGGGGAGGCCCAAAAGTAATTTTGAAGTCCTGTGGGGCGGAGCACTAAGGAACTTTGAAAACTATATTTGCAAAACCGTTTCTTAGTGAACACCCATGAGCAAAGAGAACCGTCCATGTTAAATATCGACCCCGGAGGCCCTAAAGTAATTCTGAAGTCCAGTGGGGCGGAGCCCTAAAGTGCTTCAAGAAGTATATTTGCAAAACTGTGATTATAGATAAAAATTAAAATAGTCTTAAAAATTTAACTAATTTTGTATTGAATAATTTCAGAGATAGAAAACTGTTTAAAATAGGACATTGCTGAATAGAGTTGAATCTTTGATTGTTTTGCCTCCTGAAAAATGGTAAAGTTTGAAGCTGGACCTAGGCCTGTGTATTTATAGCATTTCTTGGTTATCAGATCGCTCTGTAAGATGTCGACGCCCTTTTACGGCGAATGAGAATGAGTGTAGGATGGTTGTGATGCCTGAGTAACTATTTATCTTCTCAGCCGGAACTTGAACGTTGTTCCCGTGTCCCGCGGTGCTGCGGCAGGGCAGGGCAGGGCAGTAGCGTGTTGGTCGCCCGTGTTAGCACATGGCGGCATCCTCTCATCAAGCCATATACCGGACCTGGGTGGCCAACCCTTACATAATTGGCCTTCCAGGCCACCATCCCGACGCCGCAACCTGGTAACGACCAGGAAGTAAAACCGCCCAGTCTCAGAAAAAAAATTAAAATTCTCAGGGCAATTAAAATTTTTTCACACAAATGTTACTGTTCATAACATGAAGAAGTTTGTATAGAATATTTTTCTGCCTCAAAGAAAATTCCAAAGACTTGGATGATTTTTCTGCCTAGAAGAAAAGACCGAAGACTTGGGATATTTTCCATACGTAGAATAACTTATGAACAACGGTGTTATAAAATGTTATATTCTTTTTTTGTGTACCGTACTTAAAAATAATTCATTATTTTGATAAGGTTGGATACCGATTATATTAACGCTAATAGTTATTTGTGTTGAATCATTTCTACAGGGTGTTTGGAAAATATTTTCCGAAAGTCTGTGAAGTGATTCCTTGGATCAAAATAAACAAAAAAATCGTAGGAACATATGTCCTAAAATGCTTTGTTAAGCTAATAGCCTCCATTTTGTTTTTTACACTCAATAATTTTTATTTCTGTAACGAATGGTTGCATTAAGTTCATATTTGGTATGAACCTTTATCACACCAATTTTAATTTTCGGAAAAAAATTATTTTTTTCCGATGTGTATTTTTTAAATGGCGGTGTTATGAAACCATTATAAACAGCAAAAAGATGAAGAATTAAATGATCTAACCAGTGGTGCCAAGTTTATAAGGATCTGGCAACAAATAACGGAGTTATTGAGATTTTACCTCTAAAATAACCTAATTTGTATACGTTTTAATGAAAACCCACTGTTTTCATACAGAAAAATGGCAATTACTCCTTTATTTGTTGTCAGATCCTTACAATCTTGGTATCATTGGTTGGATAATTTAATTTTTCATATTTTTAGCCTTTATAATAATTCAATAACATTTACCGATTTTGACATATTTGAGTTTATTAAACATTTAAAATGGCCGCCATTTTGAAAATACACATAGGAAAAAAATAATTGTTTTTTAGAAAATGAACATTGGTGTGATAAAGGTTCTTACAAAATATGAACTTAATACAATCATCCGTTACGGATATAAAAATTATTAAATCTAAAACAAAATGGCGGCTAGCGGAATAACAAAGCATTTCAGGACACATGTTCCTGTGATATTTTTTGTTTATTTTGATCCAAGGAATCGCCACAAGGAGTTTCGGAAGAGAGTTTCCAAACACTCTGTATATCATTGTCGACTGTAAGTTCATCAACAATCAGTATTCAAATAGTACAAAGAGTTCGAAAGAGCAATCAGTTTATCTTAGTAAAGAAGAATTACTTGGAGTTATAAGTGCTTGGAGGATAGTACAATATATGGAGTTTAATCGATTAAAAGCGTGGCTATTGCATAGCGACACTTGGCAGCGATGTCGAAGGTTCGAATCTCCGTTTTGCCATTCCACTATTTAAAGTACCATCTGTTACGGTCCTATAAATACAGGGTAAGACATTTTGTAGTAATCCTGCCAGTTTCTCTAATGCGCTCAAAGCAAAAATCTATAGTTTAAGTGCAAGAGGAAATGTAGGTAAAGCGCAAACATCCAGTACTGTGCGCAAACGCGCAGTACTCCAACAATGTGCCATCAAGTTCGACTGAGCAAGCAAATTCATCCTGCTAGAAAAGAAATTAGCTGTATCAATTATAAACGCGGGCGAATGTTATATGTAATATAGTCTTTTTTGCGTATCTACGCCAGTGTCACTTTTTAACATTTTAACGGGGATCGGTCCAAACCCCGGTATTGTTACTATTAAACATTGACCAGTTGTTAGAAACCATCATAAATTAATAGCCCAATAACAGATGGCAAATGGGTGCGGAATCTAACCTTTTAAAAGCTACTTACTTTAATCAGGATCGGACCTGCAATCTTTGAATTCCAAGGCAAGAACTATAACCAATCAGCTACCCAGCCAGTTTTAAGTTAAAGGTCTTAAGTTAATTGGAAAGTGGATAGAGAATAAACCAAGACAACGATGTCGTAACTTGGATTGTTAGTTTTGCTATTGAACTCTCCATGTAACTAACTGGTCTATGGCAATTTCCTCATCAACCCCTCCCCCAAAATTTTTCTAATGTGCTTAACACACAATTTTTTAAGATTTAAGGAAAAAGTAAGGCATGAAGAGGCTATATTAATATAGGCACATTACATAACTACAGTACTGAATTAATATTAAGTTAGGCCTACTTAATTCACACATATTAATTCATCTAAAAACTCACTCTCCGGCTTTTCCTGAGTCCGCCCATATCTCACCGATTTCAGATCGTCTAATTTCTTAGTTCACTCCAAATTTGGTTTGTTTGTGGACGGGGGTAATCTGTAAGTTTGGTAGTGTTGCCTTTGCTCTCCTCTGCTGGGAGATGACAAATTAAGAGGATCTAAAGAATGTATCTCCTCGGTTCACAGCCACGGAATGTCACTACGTGTATTACGCAGACCATGAATGTGTATTAGAATAACTCAGTATTAAGTTATTCCAGATCAACGAAATAGTAGGACGGGATCAGATAAAGAGACATAGAGTGAGCTCGTCGAATAATAATCATGTACGACTATAGTATCTTACAATGCATAACTTATGGTAGAAGAATCGCCATCACTTGATAACGCACCTTAAGCTGCACCCTGCGATGGGTGGTATATAGCCGTAGGACGTTACCGTTTCCAAGATGGCGGCCTGCACTCATTACATCGGCTAACAAGCCGCGTACAGTAATGGCTCTAATTGTGACAGATGCTCGGCTCCGCGGCGCAGGCGCACGGGAAACTCGCATAATTATCAACAACCTGCTAATGTCCACGGGCATTAACGCCTCGTCCCGTATCTGTCCCGGGGTCCGTGTACTTCCGGTTGGTGGCTGCAGACCAATCGTAAGAGATAAACTCATTTCCTGTTGGTTGAAGCGACATTAAGGTGAGAAAACTTAAATTCTTTTAAGCCATGGAAAAAGATTGTGGAAATGTTCAATAGAAACGAGTGTAGTTTCTATAGTAATTCTTTCATGAAACGCTTCTGCTACTAAACATAATTTGGTGCTAATACTTGTACAGGAAACATATACATAGGCTACCTATCTATTGCGATTGTAACTATTACAAATAACTGAGTTCGGTTAATTAATTGATGATTTAAACAAGGCCAACTACGTTTAAAACAATATGAACAATTATTCACTTCCCTCATAATTTGACCAGTTTGCTTGCTTGCATTAGGCCTTTAAATATTAAGCTGATGTTGGTTTTTTACACTTTTGAGCTAATTTACCTACAGGTAATTCGCTATCATGAAAGCCCCTTTAAGAACTAAGCACGGGACCATGTTACTTTTTTGGTTTTGAGGTCCCCAGAAGCAAAATAAAAAGCTATTCGTTAAAAAATCATCCAAATATAAATAATTATATACAAAAATATAATTTCATCAAGAAATTTGGTACTGGGGTGTAGGGGAGGATTCATCAGGGTAAGGTAGAAACTCTAGAAACCCATCATGCTCAAAACTATGTTTATGGTGTTTTTTGACAATTTTCCAAACAAAATTTTTATATATTTTCCTCCCCTTAATTTTTTTTTTTTAATATAACAATTTTAATTTAACAATTTAACAACAAATTTAACATTTAAAAGATTTGAAATTATTTTAATTTTAACATTTAAAAGAACTTTAAAAAATAGTATAATGAATCATTCGCTTAGTTTAACCATTGACTATGTACACTAAAATGGTTTAACTGTCTATGGAGAAAATTCAATGCAAGTTTCCAGTGTTATTGTTATGGGAACGTGTTAAAAAGTTATGAATTGCTTATCTAAATTATATACTCCCGAAAGTGTAACTGACTCACTCACTCATCGGGGTATCAGAAATTCGTCAAATGTCGGTAAAGTAGATCTCCAATACATCACTTACTACAGAGTGATTCCCAAGCGAGAACTAAACTTACCGACCTGTATTATTGAGAAAATTGCTAACATACTGGGAGTCGCGAATTACCGAAACACCCTTTTTAAGAAATTTTTTAACATTAACCAATTGTGCCTTTATAGGTAAAGCGGTGTATCCACCGAGAGTAATTTCAATGTACAGGGTGTATCTGAAATTACCTCTCCAGACCGGAAGTCACTGATGTCAAATACAAACTCTCACTTTAAATATTTTTTTTTAGTTTTACACGGTTTTTAAGAAAACTTTACAATTTGATCTTGTACGAGTAATTTTAGCAGTTTATTGAATATTTGAGGTTGAAATTTAGATTTTCCTCATTCTTATCTGAGCATTTTAGGTTAAGCAAAAATGTTTTGGCACAAAAATGTCTTCGACTCTTTTAAATACGTTTCCAACAAAAATTGTCAGTTTGGTCCAAAATGTTTTTTATTAAATTTACAACATGACGGAGATTAATGTACATGTATTTAAATGTTTAGTAAAACCAATCACATGATAATTGATGTTTTATGATGGTATATTATTTTAAATGAGGTTCTTAGACATTTACATGTTTGGTAAGTTCTGTTATATGTAAAATGTTCAGACATAATATATGTTAAATTTTCCCCAGTTAAAAAAAAAATAATGTCATGCTATTTATTATTCTAAATCAGTATGATTAGGGTTTAAAATATTAAATTTTAAAGTTGCTTCAAAATTACGTCTGGTCCCCTCTGTATTGAAATCAGTGGCAATCAACAGAGCAAAATATGTTTACCTACAACGGCACAATTTTTTTTTTTTTACAATTTTAAAAGAGGTGCAAGGTTGGTATGGGACACCCGGTAAGACAGTATCATATTTATAGTCCTCCCAAAAATTGGTTCTTTATTTGGGATGGCACTTAATTTCTAACGAACTCATTAGGAAGTACATCATTGACTTTACCTGATAGCATGCTAATTTAAATTTTAAACAAAAATTTTAACTAAAATAGCAGATTACACAATTGATTTATCTTTTAGTGCGTACTAAGTTAATGTTTAATTTAAAAAGGTGGCAGTACAGCATTTTCATTTAAAATAAAAAAGCTTTTTTATTTCCTGCCCCAGAAAACTATCTGATTTCAAAATTTAGCGACCAAACATTTTTACCCAAAATAAATATGACATTATTTTTTTCTACTCTAGCGGCCAAATTATAACATCTGAGGCAATCCTCGCGAACATGTTTCAAGTTACTACAAGTTTGGTTCTATGAATTTTTGCCCCCCAGTCCACACAATTAAACATAATTAAATGTTTATTTATTTTTGCGGGGAATTTTACCCCATGTAGACGTAATTTTACAACTACTATAATATTTTACTCAAAACCTTCACTTTGCACATAGACATATCTTGCACAGTACCAATATCAATTAAATTATCAAACTTAAAAATTATCATGATGATTTTCAATATCACTTATTCTTCTTTTGACTGTGAGTCGGAACGAATTGCTATATCAAGCAACTGATTGTTTTACTTTGATTGTTATTTACTGACCTGGTCCTACGGCTAAAACATACGTCCTTTGATGTGTATGGTAATTTTAATATTTTAACCATTATTTAACATACTTTTGTTAGTAACTACTGTATTATTGTATTTAGAAGCTTGAAGTTTTTTTTATTTGCCTTGACAGTAATTTTTTAGGAAATTAGGTAAATTTAAAAGTTTTACACCATTAAAAACTGAAATGAAGGAATTGTAATGAATGCCAATATTACATTATGTATTTATCATTGTATGTTCAATATTACTGGATCGTTATGTTATTCCCTGGAATTTCAACACAACTAATTGAAGGATAGTAACTGAATAGTATTTTTGTAAATAAAAGGGGTTTTTGGCAAGTTTTATCCACTTTGTTAAGATTTCCAATTATTTCGTTTTAATGGAATTTTTCATTGTTTTCGATGATCTACTGCACATTTTTTATGCAGTTAATCCATTTAATTTTTTCATATATTTATTTATACGTATTTTATAATTTTAAGTAAATACGTATACAATACCAACATAATAAATTTATTCACAACTCCATTAACCTTTATAGAATTCGGGGGAATTAGGGTGGGGGTTTGGGGAAAGAGTCTCTGAAAACGAGCCGTAGGCGAATATATTTTCATTCCTTAGATTGAGTTAGTTGCATAAGTTCAAATTTAGGTTATTTCTGCAGTCGTGGGAGTTAATTTATGTTATAAATAAATGACAAACTCATTTATTTTGCTATTTTGCTCATTTACAAACTCTTATATTTATATGTATTCTGTTCATTATATGCGACTTAAACAACAATTAACGAATTTCTGGGCAACCCCTGAGGGGGCATGGGGGCGGAGCCCCCATCGAGCCGTAGGCGAGTTTAGCAATATATCGTGATACAATTTTTCTTGTTCCTTCACTAAGAGAGGAGAAAGTAATATTTTCTTTAAAAACCCCATGACAACAACTTTAAATACAAAATCACATGGCACTCTTATGAATCTTAATGGGACATCTAGATGAGTTGGTGACCTAGCCAAGAATTAAGAAAATCTTGGGATGAGGAACCCAACATTATAGCACCCCCGGCTTATCAGGTGGGACTTGTGGACCACAGTAAAGATTAAAAAACCATTGCACTGTATCATTGAAGTTCAAGCCTAACAGGCAGGAACAACTAGAGGAACCATGAAGATGTCTAGCTGTATAGCTAGAGAAGAGACTCCTTCCACGCCTAATCCATGGAAAGTAAAACGCCAGACAAGTTGACTTCTAGAGCCTCCGTCCACCGTACTGAAAACCTCTGATGATATATAACTACGTGCAATGTATTTTTTCATTGCTATTATTAATTATATTATAATAAGTAATAACTTCTAATATCGACAAGACTCATTTTAGAATGTAATGCGCGAGTTTTCTAATCTAATAGTAATAGTAACTCTCACGGAACCCTGCAGATCAACCACGCAGGAGACTAGTCTATCAGTCATCGTGTATATACAAGCTGCCGAAGTCACTGCTTCAGCAGCGGGAAAGTCGTACCTCCATGGTCGGTGCTCTACTTGATTCAAAGCAAATGTTGAGTATTCATAATTGCTGGCATTCTAAATTAAATTCCTTTACGTAAAATAATCAATCAAATTTTAAATTACCGGTATTTAAATTTGATATGTGGTAACTTAGCAACTAAATCAATAGTTCTGGAACTTTTTTTAAATGGAAAGAGTGAATTAAATCACATTTTTCGTAAAGTCTAAAATATTTTTGATGTAATCAGTTAGTTGGCTATATTATACTTTCTAGTCATGGCATTGTATAATAGAATACAAGCATTACTTTATGGACAAAATTTAATGAGCCTATAGCTTAAAATAATTGTATAATTCCTTAACTGTACCGTACACTGAATTGTCTGTTCTTTCTGATTTGCTATCATTAAATTTGTTATAACAACAGATGTCTAATGATTCAATTGATTATTTTTCTGTAATGAGATTAATATTGTAACCTTGAATCATGTAAAAATAGCCCTGGTAGAGCAAGAGCAGGCGACTTCGTCATGACTTTCGTAATGGCCGTCATTTTATAAAACCTGAAAATTTGGCTGTGTGTAGCCCTAATGGAGATATAAACGAGTATCTACTACGAAATTTGGATATCGGATATTTTCAGAGTTATGAGGTGTGAAAGGTGTGAAAATTGCACAAAAATTTCATCATAGTATAAAAGTTGAAATTTATGTATGTTACTCGGGACACTCTCAAAAGATGTATTCCCAACTGCGTCAGACACTTTGTGTGGTTGTAAACCCTGTCTGACAACCCTCAGTTTTCTATTCAATTTAGTTATAGTATCATAGTAACAGGATATTAAAATTACACCAACAACCGACTATTCCTTTTCCTAGTTCACATCAGTTTGAAAACCCATGTTTAAATATATAGTTTTCTGCTTTTATTTTGGTTTACTTTTGTTGTTGTTTCGTTACCATGTGTTGAGATTTCAGTACGAGTCACCGGTAGGTAACAACTACAGCTGTTTCCAATGGAAAAGAAATACGAACGTCACATATATTTGACAGTTGATATCAGCTGAAGCACTATCTACGTCACTAAATTGTTATTCGTTGTTGTTGATGTCATAACTTGGTTTGTTCTTGATACATTGAGTACGGGTAGTTCAATTGCTTCTATTCAGCTTTTAGCCCGGTATTACACTATCATAGTTCTATGACATATATCTTACCATATATTTGATAATATTGCTATGATATAAACAAAATGTTATTATGACTGTTTCTAGAAAAGTAAAGTCACATTTTTGTGAAAAAATAAACAAAACAACCTCTTATTGTTTGGTTTAACTATTTTATTTTATATTTTGATGATTGCAATTGGTAAATTGTAAGTAGTGGGAAATTGAGAGACCTGGGACAGTTCAATGACCCCTGAGGAATGTGCTGAGTCATGATGACGTCATCACCGATGACGTCACCGATGACGTCATCGATTGCATCATCGATGACGTCACCGTCAATGACGTCATCACTATGAAGTCACACCCAAGACGTCACAGAAATGACGTGCTGATGACGTCACCACCCATTACATCATCAATATGACGTCATCGTCACCATGAAGGTCAAGGTCACGCCGAAACTTAAAATTTTTTGGCACTTTTGCCGTTTCTCACACTACGCTCCGAGTTTCAGTCAGAGTCCTCGTGACCTTGATGACTTGGAGCGAATATGCGACTAGAAACAGCAAAAGTACCAAGTCAAGCTCGAGTTTGCGACGTGACTCTGCCTAAACCATCATGTGTCACTCCTCAGAGGTCATTGAACCGAGCCAGGTCTCCCAATTTGCCATGAATGTGACCTTGAAAACCGAACAACAGAGTGCCGACACCGATGCACACCCTACGACAGTCACCGAGCGATTGACTGTCCGGCTCTGTGTACTCTAGGTATATGGGAAGTGGTGGGGGAAATTGTGATGATCTTGGGAAACTTTTAAATCTCAAACAAGGGGGCACCGTTTTGGTGCTACCTTAATTGTACATGTTTATTAGTTGGAGTTAAAGTGTGATGACCTTGAGACTGTTTTAAAGATTTATCCAAAGTACCTCCAGGTTTGAGCCAACACTTAGAAAAAATAACTCTTTGTACAACAAATTGATGCTTTTGCCATAGTTTAAGTGTGTCGACCTTGAACTGGTTAAAATGAAAACTTTAATTCAAAACTGCACAGCAGAGTGCATGATACAGATGGGCACCCCAAGACTGTCGGCGAGCGACTGACTCTCAGACCTTGCGTACTCTAGGCATATGGGAAGTGGTGGGGGAAATTGTGACGATCAAAAAAATTGTGAAAGTTAAAAACGACAAGTCAGGTAGCACTGTTTTGGTGCTACCTTAAATGTACATGTTAAAGTGTGATGATCTTGAGTCAAAACACAGAAATACTACAAGTCGATGCCGTCCCAGAGTCAAAGTGTGGTGACCTCGAGCATAAGAGTTAAAATTTTCTTGGTATGAATATATTATGTTGTTCCAGAGTTAAAGTGTGGTGACTTTGAGTCAAAACTCTGGAATACTACAAGTCGATATCGTCCCAGAGTTAAAGTGTGATGACCTTGAGGTTGACTGTAAACTTGGGACTTAGGATTGTTTTTAAAGATGTATCTAAAGAATCTTCAGATTTGAGTCAACACTTAGAAAAATTACTCTTTGTACAACAATTTGATGTTGTTTCCATAGTTTAAGTGTGTTGACCTTGAACTGGTTAAAATGAAAACTTTAATTCAAAACCGCACAGCGGAGTGCATGATACAGATGTGCACCCCATGACAGTCGGCGAGCGACTGACTCTCAGACCTTGCGTACTCTAGGCATATGGGAAGTGGTGGGGGAAATCTCAAGGTCATACAAACGGAGTTTTAAAAAAGTCAAAGAGTAGAGAGACTACTCTACTCTTCAGAGTTAAATTTGTCTTGGTACGACAATTCGATGTTGTCCCAGAGTTAAAGTGTGGCGACCTTGAGCATAAGAGTTAAAGTTTTCTTTGTAAGACAATTCGATATCGTCCCAGAGTTAAAGTGTGATGACCTTGAGGTTCACTGTAAACTTGGGACTTAGGATTGTCTTTAAAGATGTATGCAAAGAATCTTCAGATTTGAGTCAACACTTAGAAAAATTTACTCTTAGTACAACTGTTTAATGTGTATTTGCCAGAGTTTAAGTGTGATGACCTTGAGTCAAAACACAGAAATACTACAAGTCGATGCCATCCCAGAGTTAAAGTGTGGTGACCTTGAGTAAAAACATAGAAATATCCAAGCCATGTTCGTCCAAAGGTAAAGTGTAATAACCTTGAGTGAAAAACTTGTAAAACACTTACATGTACAGAGTTGGAGAACAGCGATGCTTACCGCATGCAAGCCTGAGACACACTGGCTGAGCACCGTAGCGTAGCGTAGGGACTCGACTATGGTGGGGGTACTGCCAACACTTAGAGTTGAAGTGTAGTGGGTGACCTTGAACCACCCCTGAGGGGTGGACCCCCCCCCCCCCCGTCTCCATTTTTTGGGAGGCGGAACCCCCCCCCGAGGGGCGGACCCCCCCGTCTCCATTTTTTGGGGGGCGGAACCCCCCCCCCGAGGGGCGGACCCCCCCCCCCCCCGTCTCCATTTTTTGGGGGGCGGAACCCCCCCCCGAGGGGCGGACCCCCCCCCCCCGTCTATATTTTTTGGGGGCGGACCCCCCCCCCAAGGGGCGAGCCCCGCCCCCGCCCCATGCCGGTCGCCTCCGCCCCATGACGTAGTGACGTGGGGCGACCGGTGGGGATATAAGGCGGCCCGGCCACAGCCGCCTCGCAGTCCGCTCCCGAGCGTTGAACGTGAACGATCGGGACGGACCGCTATGGGCATCACTAAACACTGAAAGGCGCCTTCACTGTTTAGCGAAGTCTAATGGAACTTTAAGACTTGTATTAGTTTTAAGACTTGTATTAGTTTTAAGATTTGTATTAGTTTTAAGACTTGTATTATTTATAAGATATTGCGCTTGCGTTCTGGTGTTAAGAATTGTTTTATACTTGTAACCTATGTGTTTAATGTGTTTAATGTGTATAAGCTTGTTCCAGCATTTACCATGTTGAGCTCAACTCATCCCGTAAGTGTATTATATTACAGAATGTTATTACAGAATAAGTACTCCCCCTTGAGCTTGTTTCACAGCTCAAATTAAATTTAAATTCAGGGAACGGGAGTAGGCCCCCGTGTAAAATTATTTTATACCAACGTTAGCATGGGTCCTCTCAGGCATGCAAAATTGCGGCTGGGTTGGGAGCCGGTCCGTTTGTACGCTGGCAGGCAAAATTGCGGCGGCCTCTGCACTCGGACCGAGGACGTAAGCCACTAGGGTTGTCCTCAACCTCTCTCAAAATTATGTAAATGAAACTTTGTTAGCTATTTGAGTTTTTGTCCCCAAACTTATTCTGTAATACTTCTTTATATGTGTTTATTTATTAATTTATTCTGTGTTATATTTATTTAATATGTATACGCTTGTTTTAGCACTCCCCCTTGAGCTTTTTTCACAGCTCAAATTAAATTTAAATTTAGGGAACGGGAGTAGGCCCCCGTGTAAAATCATTTTATACCAACGTTAGCATGGGTCCTCTCAGGCATGAACAATTGCGGCTGGGTTGGGATCCGGTCCGTTTGTACGCTGGCAGGCAAAATTGCGGCGGCCTCTGCACTCGGACCGAGGACGTAAGCCACTAGGGCTGTCCTCAACCTCTGTTTCCCTTCTGGAAACTCAAAATTATGTAAATGAATTTTTGTTAGATATTTGTGTTTTTGTCCCCAAGGCTCCCGAACATTCATGGTTCGCCATGGATGTACGGGGGCCGAAATTTTTTAATGTTCGTGTGGCCTTGACCTAGTAACGAGTTATAAAAATTTATTGCATTGCTAAACTTAAATATTAAAAATAGGGAACGGGAGTAGGCCCCCGTGTAAAATCATTTTATACCAACGTTAGCATGGGTCCTCTCAGGCATGCAAAATTGCGGCTGGGTTGGGAACCGGTCTGTTTGTACGCTGGCAGGCAAAATTGCGGCGGCCTCTGCACTCGGACCGAGGACGTAAGCCACTAGGGCTGTCCTCAACCTCTCTCAAAATTATGTAAATGACTTTTGTTAGCTATTGAAAAAGTTATTTGTTAGCAATGCAGTAAATGCTTAAAACTCTTGCGTGGTGAAGGTCAGACAACATTGGATGTTTTCTGTTGTCATAGTTGGGTCTCTTTGGAGGCTTCAGCGATGACAACCTAGATGCCCCAGGTGGGGCTTTATTTTTTTAATATTTTTTAATGACCTTGACCTAAATACAGTAGTTTTCAAAATTTCTAATGGTTAGGTATTACTAACATACAATTCTGCTGTTGTCCATAGTTGGGTCTCTTAGGAGACTACAGCGATGGCAACCTAAATGCCCCAGGCGGGGATTTATTTTTTAAAGTTTTTCCGTGACCTTGACCTAAATATAGTAAAGACTGCCCCTGCATCTCCGCCCCAACCCCCCCCCCCTGCACCCCCACCCCCGCCCCCCGCCCCCGCCCCCGCCCCCGCCCCCCCGCCGCCCCTGCGCCCCCCCCCGCCAGTGCCCCTGCACCCCGCCCCCGCCCCTTCGCCCCTGCCCCTGCCCCCGCGCCCCCGCCCCTGCGCCCCCGCCCCCGCCCCAATGAATAGGATGTTAGTTGCCACAAGAATTATGTATTTTTACATTTTGTTCTGCGCATGCGCAGAAGGAGTTTTTCAAGGTCACCCCCCACCACCCGTTATAAGAGAAGGTTGGCCAACCCAGCCTCTCATTATTGGATAAACTTTCGTTGAGTAAACATCCTAAACGCGCTTATGGTAAAAAGTGTTAAAAATGCTTCTTTGCCATATTTGTGGGGAATTTTTCCCAGATGAAGTGATTCTTCAAATCCATCAAGAACTGCACGAAGCGGAGGAGACGGCAGATGTGCAAGTCAGCGAGGGAGACTTGGACTCGCTTGACCAATTTTTAGCCGAACACCATCGAAGGCCGGACGAGTGGGATACTCACCTACAACGGATGCAGCGGAGAAGGCCCAGCGTTATCCAGTTTGGAGGTGCTGGACCATCAGGAGTAGGAAGAACTACAGCGGCCATGGATACGGACACGGACACGGACACGGACACGGAAATGGACATGGAAGAGGAAGCAGATGGAAATGGAACAAGACCTCTACGTACTACAGCTTTGCCTGGTCAAAAGGTAGTACATTTTAAAATTAAAAATGAACGCCTCGAGTTGGATAATTTTTTAAACGAAGCAAAATTATTAATTGAACAGACTTTGGAAGAAGAATTGACAAGACTAAACTTTATTAAATTTGGATTGGTTTTGGACGCGCTGTTTACTAACACAGATGGAGAAACCACATTGAGAGGATTCGTAACAAAAAATCGCACTCTCATGTTAGCATCCGATGTAAATAATATCATTTCTGATTGTTTGCAAGAATTGATTACTAAATTACAAGAACATGAACGTAGAGGATCCGGATGGTGGTTAACTTCAATTGAAGGACTTGATTTAAGAGTTCAAAAACACGGATACGGCATGAGGGGTAGCAGCTATATTGCTCTACCCAAAAAAATTTAAGCTACTAAATCCTGTATAAATGTGCAAAATGTAGATAATGAATGTTTCAGATATGCTATGTTGTGTAAATATATTTTGCCAGAACAGCGTCCATGTAGAGTGGGTAGGTACTATCAAAATGTAAATAACAGATATAATTTTCAAGGATTGTCATACCCTGTAAATATTAAAGATGTTTGTAAATTTGAAAAACAAAATCCTGCTGTAAGTGTAAATATTTTTGGACTGGATGATAGCAATAATGTTTACCCCTTGAGAGTGACAAAGACCGAACGCCGAGATCATACAGATTTGTTGTTAATTACTCAAGGAGAAGTTTCGCATTATGTTTACATTAAAAATTTTGTTTGTTTGGTTCAAAAGCAGTTGACAAAAAGGAATGGACCAATAACAGTTTGTAAAAGATGTTTTTGTTTTATTTGGAAAGATTTGACCCATGGAGGATCAGAGTGGTTGACTGAACATAAAAAATTGTGTGATAACAACTATGAAGTAAAAGTTTGTTTGCCTTCTGCCAACCGATCAATAGTAAAATTTGAAAAAAATTTCTCATCAGTACAGAGTTCCAGTAGTGGTGTATGCAGATTTCGAATCTATACTCATACCAGAAGATATAGCGAACGGAGAGATCGACAGAAGGACGAAATATCAAGAGCATAAAGCAAATAGTTTTTGTTTGATTTTAAAATCCACCTTGACTGAAGAACAACTACAAAATTATGGACTTTCATCGTTACCTGTATTATACCGAGGTGAAAACGCAGCAAAAATTTTTGTGGATAAATTATATGAAATCGCTCTTAAAGTGCAAACTATGTATGGTGTTAAAGAGCCGATGATACCACTGGATTATGAAGAGGAGGAACAACATGACTTGGCAAGAATTTGTTATTTGTGCAAAAACCAATTTACAGATGATAATTATAAAGTAAGAGACCATGACCATTTAACTGGACAGTATAGAGGTGCGGCTTGTAACAGATGCAATGTAAATTACAAACTACCCAAATTTATTCCTGTAGTTTTACACAACCTTAGTGGCTATGATTCACACTTCATCATTCCGGAATTGGGTAGAGACGATAGGAAAATAGAGGTGTTGGCAGAAACAACAGAAAAATTTATTAGTTTTTCAAAAACTGTTGACAAAAAAATCAAACTTCGATTTGTTGATTCATGTAGATTTATGCCATCCAGTCTTAGCAAACTGACCGATAACCTAAGGAGACACGATCTAAGGGAAACAAGTAAAATTGTCCCGCAGGACAAGATGGATTTGGTTCTACGGAAAGGGGTTTTCCCCTACGACTACATCGACAGCTCGGAACGTTACGAAGAGAGAAGACTACCGCCGAGGGAAGCATTCACCAGTAAATTGACTGGAAGTGAAATCACTATCGAAGACTACGAACATGCCTGCAATGTGTGGAATGAATTGGGCTTGCAAAATCTCGGACAATATTCCGATTTTTATATGAAATTGGATGTGACGCTTCTTTGCGATATAATGGAAGAATTTCGCAACACCTTTTTTGACGCCTATGGACTGGACCCGCTACATTCTTTTACTTCTCCCGGTTTGGCCTGGCAAGCTATGTTGAAATCTACCAAGTGTCGCATTGAACTGCTTACGGATATCGATATGGTGTTAATGATTGAATTCGGTGTACGCGGAGGTTTAACCCAAGCTGTTACTCGTCATGTGAAAGCAAATAATAAATTTTTGCCAAACTACGACCAAACAAAAGATTCAATTTTTCTTGGCTATTTTGATGCAAATAATTTGTATGGTTGGGCTATGTCTAAACCGCTACCTCACGGAGACTTCAAATGGATAAACCCAGATTCAATTGAAAATATTATGGATATTCCCAAAGAAGGTGACACCGGATATATTTTTGACTGTGATTTTGAGTACCCTGAAACACTACACGATCATCATTACGACTTGCCACTGTTGGCTAAAACTGAAGTATCACCGACAGGAAGATGGCCCAAATTAATGATAACATTAAACAACAAAAATCGTTATGTGGCGCACTATTGGGTTGTACAACAAGCGTTGGAGTTAGGACTGAAAATTACAAAAATTCACCGAGTATTACAATTTTCTCAATCATGCTGGCTAAAACCCTACATCGATGGAAACACCGCAAGAAGAGCTAGAGCAACATCAGCATTTCAAAAGGACTTTTTTAAATTAATGAACAACGCTATATTTGGCAAAACATTGGAGAACAAGAGGAAACACAAAATTGTAGAATTAGTTTCAGACCCTGCAAAATTGGAGAAACTTGTACAGAAACCTAATTTTGGATCAACAATGATAATAAATGAAAACCTTGTGGCAGTAAGCATGAAGAAAACAAAAGTTGTTATGGACCGCCCGTTATACGCAGGAATGTGCATATTGGATATTTCAAAAACCCATATGTACGATTTCCATTATAACAAGATGGTTGACTACTATGGTCGTGACAATATAGGAGTAGCATACATGGATACTGACGCTTTTATCTATTGGATAAAGACTCAAGACATGTACGAAGATTTAAAAACGTTCGTACACAGGAATGACTTTGATTTTTCAGACTACCCACAAAATCATCCAAACTTCAACGAAAATAATAAAAAAGTTTTAGGCAAATTTAAAGATGAATGTAATGGGCAAGTAATGGAAGAAATTGTTGCACTAATGTCGAAATTATATTCCTTCAATGTGTATAAAGGCGAACAACAAGAACCATCAACTACAAAGAAGGCCAAGGGTGTGAAAACAAATTATTTGAAAAAACACATTAATTTTGATCAATACAAAAAGTGTTTATTTGAAGATACTACCTTGAAAGCCAAATTTAACACAATCCGAAGCGAAAAACATCAAGTTTTCAGTGTGACAGAAGTAAAAAAAGCACTTTCTTCTAAGGATGACAAACGCCACATTATGGAAGACAAAATTCACACACTCCCTTTTGGCCACTACTCTATTAACCCTATCAACTAACCTATTCTTCGTCCTTCTACAACTTCGACCTTATTCCTTTTTCCTTCCGTAAAAAAATGGGGAACACGGCAAGTCCAACGCCGTGTTCCCCATTTTTTTACACAAGTTTGGATGGCCTTGACCTATATAAATGATGTGAATATTTAAGACAACATTCATTGTCATTATACATGTGACACAAGAAACATACAAACCTGCAATATGAAGGACTTGAAGCAACAAATTGTCAACGAACTTCATAAACCTGCAAGAAGAAAGTTTCCACGAAGAAATACGGTGATAAAAGGAATTAATGATTTATATCAAGCGGATTTAATCGAAATGATTCCTTATAGCAAACAAAATAAAGGATATAAATACATATTGACTGTTATTTGTTTTTCAAAAATGGCGGATGCTTTACCGCTAAAAGATAAAAGCGGCAAAAGTGTTACAAAAGCAATGGAAATAGCTATACAAAAAGACAAACATACTATAAAACATTTACAAACTGATGATGGAAAAGAATATTTTAATAAGGAATTTGCAAATTTAATGAAAAAACACAACATTAACCATTACTCAACCAATTCAGAGGTAAAAGCATCAATAATTGAAAGATTTAACAGAACTTTAAAAGGTGCGATGTATAAGATGTTTTCCAACAGAGGATCGCACGTATGGATTGATATGTTACCAAAACTTATAAACGATTACAATAACAAGTTTCATAGAACTATCGGTATGAAACCAAGCCAGGTGACTAATAAAAATGAAAAACTTGTATTAAAACGTATAAAAATGAATACTAAACCAAAAGTTGAAAAACTAAAGCCTAAAAGGTTTAATGTTGGTGATAAAGTGCGAATAAGCAAATACAAAGGTGTATTCAGTAAAAGATATCTTCCAAACTGGACAAATGAGGTATTTACTGTATTTAAGGTGCAACCTACAGTACCAGAAACTTACATTTTAAAAGATAATAAAGGACAATTGCTTGAAGGAGGGTTTTATGGACATGAAATGTTAAAATCAACAGTAGGTGATGTATATCTAGTTGAAAAGGTGTTGCAACGGAAAAAAGATAAGGTTAAAGTACGATGGTTAGGATTTAATAAGACGGAAGATTCTTGGATACCTAAAAAGGATCTAATATAACGATAGAGAATCATTTTGGGTTGAACCATTACAAAGGATGGAGATAATACCGCAAAAAGACAATTTTACTATCAATAATATAGATGAACTCACAGTGGATGGTTCTCAATTCAATACCGGAAAACACGGTGTTTTGTTGCCAAACACGGTGCGTTGTCTGGTTACCGGTCCTTCCAATTGTGGAAAAACAAATGTAGTATTTAATTTGATTACAAACCCTAAAGGATTACGTTTTAATAATTTATATTTTTTTTCAAAGTCACTACAACAACCAAAATATCAGTTATTGGAACAAATACTAAATAATGTTCCTGAAGTTAAATATTTTAAATTTAACGCAAGCGAGAGTGTCATGCAACCGCAAGAGGCTAAACCATTCTCAGTATTCATATTTGACGATGTATCTTGTGAAAATCAAAATACAATAAGGAATTACTTCGCCATGGGTCGACATAACAACATAGATAGCATTTATATTGGTCAAACTTACAGCAAAATACCGAAACAGCTCATTAGAGACAATGCAAACATGTTAATTGTATTTAAACAGGATGAAACCAACCTAAAACACATATATTATGACCATGTAAGTGCGGATATGTCATTTGAACGATTTAAAGAGTTGTGTGGAAAGGCTTGGGCTGAAAAGTATGGGTTTTTAACAATTATGAAGGAACAACCGCTAAACAATGGTCGATACAGGATAGGATTTGATAAATTTATACTAATACATTGATCATGATGTAAAACATTCATTGTTGTACAACACGTCTTGCTACAAACATGGTTAACCAAGAAAAGTTAATAAAGGAAATAAAATCACTTAGTGATTCTATTCGGGATAAAAACAGAGCATTAAAATTAGGTATTAGCGAAAGGGAGAAATTCCTTGAATCTACTTTTAAACCTATTACTGAACCCTTGAAACAATTAAACAAAAAATTTGCTAAACCCGTTTTGGAAGGAGATGCAATTGCACCTATTACAAAGTTTGAAAGAGAAAATGTAAAATCAGAAGATTTTAGTGATGAAGACCTGGAATCCTCTACATATAGTGGTTTTACCGGTGGAGAACCCGAAAGAGAGCTAGAATCACCAGACTATAGTGGTATAAGAGAATTATATGAAGTGAAAGCCAAAAGAGGACATGAAGATGTATCAACTGCTAGTGAAGAGGAAAAAGAAGAAGAAGCAAGGGAAGGTCCGTCAAACATAAGCTTGTTGGGTGAAAACATTCATAACAAAGGACCTTTAGGAAGGAAATACATGATAAAAATGTTAGCTGGAATAAATCCTAATAAAAACTACCATAGTTATGGAGTAAGATTAACAGAAGAAGGTTTAATGGTTGGTAATAGCCCGGTAAACATTGATGAACATGATAATATTATTGTTGGTAATCAAAGATATAAGGGGACAAGAGGATTATTTGAATTATTATTTGAAAAAAAGCCTTTAGAATTGTTAGTTAAAGAAGAAGACATGGAAGCATATAAACAGATTTTGGAACACACCAATGCATACAGGAGAAAATATTTAGCTGACCAACCAGTTTTTAGATCTAGGTCTTTAAAATATAGAGAATTTGTATCCAAGTTAATACCAACAACGAGAAGACAACCAATGCCGATAATGTCAAGAAAACCTGTAAAACGAAGGCTTGTGTCATCCACTTTGGATATAAGTGCTGCAGAACCAAGAAAAAGAAACAAATCTGTTACAGGTACAGGTTTAATGAAGAAACTATATAACACAAATGTGATTTATTACACTAATATCAATAAATTGGTAGATAGAATGAAGTTAATACATGAGGCTAAAGAAGCGGGTCATACAGGATTGGAAAACGAATGGGTGGCTTTAGTGGATGAACTCCGAAACCGTGGGGTAATCTCATAAAAATGCGTTACTCGCTAGAATACCATTCAGTTGCACAATGAGTGTCGACAAGTTCGGACGTTATTCCTCGGATGGATTATATTACGCAAATAATTTAAAAAGAGGTGCTGGTTTACCACAAACACCTGATGGAGATTATGATATTACTAATAAAATGTTAAAAAACATAAAAGATCCCACATATGAAAACGATGCAATAAATTTAAAAATATTAAAAGAAAAGATATCACCAACATTAAGACTACAGAAAAACACATATGATGCAGGTAATCATAGAATTGCCAACGTTGGTAAGCCAAATCAAAACGCTGATGCAATAAACAAAGGTTATTTATCATCAGAATTAAAAAATACGTTAAAATTCAATGGAAAAACGTATACTGCTGAAAATAAACGTATATCCAACGTAGGGGACCCTAAAGATGAAAAAGACAGTGTAAATAGACGCTATTTACATTCCTTGATACCTGAAAAGACAAAAGATGGTTTTTCTTTTTATAAATTTGTTATTAACGATATAGGTTATCCGAAAAATGAAAATGATGCTGTAAATTTAAAATATATAAAAGATCATTGTATTACACGTGATGTAGGAGTTATTGATTGTCTAGGTAATTGTTTAGCAAATGTTAAAGATGGTTCGACGCCATCAGATGGTGCAACAGTGGGTCAAATGATGGAAACCTTAAAACAAGAAACAACCTCTTTTGTAAAACAAGATCAAGTAGTATCGAAGCAAGGGGATGAATTTGTTCAAGGTAATGAAAAATTTAATTTATTAACATACAAAAATAATGCTTGGGATTGCATGGATAAAAATTTATCAAATATGGGATGGGGTTATAATGCTCGAGATGCAGCTGCTTTATCACAAACCGTACATCTAGATCCAGATCATTATTTTAGATTTTTTACATGTAATAATAGAGTAATAAAAAACTTGCAACATGGAAGAGATCCAAATGATGCTGCAACTGTAGGACAAACATTACAATATGACAGTGCAAATAAAGAGTTTATTCATAATAAGCAAAGATTTAAATTAATGGATGTAAATGATTATCAAAATATACTAATTGCAGATCCAAATTCATTTAGCGGATTTAGAAAATTGTCTGGTGAAGAATTTATTCATAAAAATCATGTATTTAGAAATGAAGCAGACGGATCATTAATTAGTGCAGATTTAAAATATTTTAAATGTCCTGGGAATGATGAAAATGTAACTGATAAAGACTAAGAATTTGTATAAAAAACTGATATGAGTTAGAAATCGGGACTAATATTATAAAAATGGGTTACACTCTAGAATGTTATTCAGTTGCACCATGAGTGTTGACAAGTTCGGACGGTATTCATCGGATGGATTATATTACTCTAATACTTTAAAAAGAGGTGTTGGATTACCACAAACACCTGATGGAGATTATGATATTAGTAATAAACGGTTAAAAAACATTAATGATCCCACAGATGAAAATGATGCAATAAATTTAAAAGTATTAAAAAAAGAGATATTACAAACACTGAAATTAGACAAAAACACATATAACGCGGGTAATCATAGAATTTCCAACGTTGGTAAGCCAAATCAAAACGCTGATGCAATAAACAGAGGTTATTTATCATCGGAATTAAAAAATACGTTAAAATTCAATGGAAAAACGTATAATGCTGAAAATCGACGTATATCCAACGTAGCAGACCCTGTAGATGAAAAAGACAGCATAAATAGACGCTATTTACATTCTATAATACCTGAAAAGACAAAAGATGAGTTTTCTTTTTATAAATTTGTTATTAATGATATAAGTTATCCAAAAAATGAAAATGATGCTGTAAATTTAAAATACATCAAAGATCATTGTATTACCCGTGATGTAGGAGTTATTGATTGCCTTGGTAATTGTTTAGCGAATGTAAAAGATGGTTCTGCACCATCAGATGGTGCAACCGTGGGTCAAATGAATGAAACTTTAAAACGAGAAACATCTGGTTTTGTGAAACAAAACCAAATAGTAACACGACAAGGAGATGTATTTGTACAAGGAAATAAAAAGTTTACTTTACTTGAAGAAAACAATAATGTTTGGGATGGTAAAGGAAAGTCATTGACAAATTTAGGTATTGGTGAAAAGCCTGGTGATGCTGTTACTTATGAACAGGTAATACAATTAGAGCCAACTGGAAAAAAATGGTGGAATTGTGATAACAAACGATTAACAAATGTTGCAGACCCTGATTATGCTGATAACGCTGTAACTGTTAATTTTCTTGTTAAAGTAATAGGTAATTTATTATTTGATATGCATAATTATATTGCAGCCGGACAACATAAACCTATTGATGAAAAAATGAGAAGTGCATGGATTAAACAAGAAATTCTTTATAAATACTTTATTAATCATAACACACAAAAGTTTAGATCGACAGATTGGGGTACTTTTGATATTTAATTAAATAACACCATAAATTACATCATTTATGTGCAACCTGTCATAGAGGTAACACATAGGTTACGCTTTTCGAATATAAAAGACAATCATGACGTTTCATTACACCAGTCCATATCGAGACAGTATACGGAAAGGAGGCGGCATCACGTCCACAGCGGTTTCTCTGTTTAGTAAAGCTTTAAATCGTATTCCTGTAGGATCTATCGTAAATAGAGCAATAGACGCTTTACCATACGAATTTCACATACCGGGGGGTTATCAGTATTGCGGACCAGGAACTAAATTGAAAAAACGACTGGAAAGAGGTGATCCAGGCATAAATAAGTTAGATCAGGCTTGTAAAGAACACGATATCGCATATTCAACGTTTACCGATTCAAAAAATAGGTCAATCGCTGATAAAAAGCTAGCAAATATAGCTTGGCAACGAATAAAGTCTAGTGAAGCTAGTATTGCGGAAAAAGCAGCAGCTTTAGCGGTAACAGCAGGTATGAAGGCTAAAACAGCGGTAGGAGGTGGTAAAAGGAGGGGTAAGAATAAAAAAGGATCAACCATGAGGAAACATGGTGGTAATATTAGACTAAAAAGACGTTCTCCGAGGAAAAATAACAAAAAACCGACAATATGGTCAATGGTAAAAAATGGGGCTGGTCTATACCTAAGACCGTATCGTGCATATTAAATAAAAGAAATCAATTGGTTATACCACATAAAGCGTTGACTAATGTTGAATTATTTAAATATATTTCCTGTTTAAAAATACCATTATTCCGCGGAGTATTTATGAAAGACAGTTTACCAAAGAAAATATGGAAAAATGAGACTGGAATCGTAAATTTGGATAATACTGAAGGGCCCGGCACCCATTGGGTGTGTTATAAGAAACTAAATAGCAATGTATATTATTTTGATAGTTTTGGAAATTTGCCACCACCTAAAGAACTTGAACATTACTTTAAATCTGCTAAAAACATATATTATAACTATAAAAGAGAACAACCTGATAACACTTCAATATGCAGTCATTTATGTTTGGAATTCCTAGCTAAAAGTATCAGTCACTATTGAGATGTCTTCCTATACGGTATCATTAACAGGAAAATCATCCACTTTACGAAGTATCCTTTTTCCAGCGTTACGCTTGCAAAAAGGAAGATTTTGGGAGGCAGCACTGTTGGATTTTACAACTTACAACTCTATTCCCAATGTTACGGAAGGTAAAAATAACTTATTGCATTATTATAAAAGAAAGGATGCCAGTGGGAAGTTTACAGACTTAGAAGAGTGCAGTTTACCCACAGGTTCTTATGAAATTGATCATATTAATGAATTTTTGCAAAATAAAATGGGAAAAGTCAATATATCACTAAAAGGTAATAACAATACAATGAAAGCCGAGCTTACTTCAAAATATTATATCGATTTCACTAAGCCAAACTCAATTGGTGATTTATTAGGATTTCCCAAAGATGGAGCAATTTTAGAACCAAATAAAACACATTCTGGTAAACAAACTGTAACAATATTAAAAGTCAATAGTATAGACATAACTTGTAACACTATACAAGGAGCTTACAGAGATGGAGCAAATACTCATATAATACATACTTTTTACCCCAGTGTACCACCTGGATTTAAGATTGTTGAAAAGCCACAAAACCTGGTATATCTACCGTTGAACACCACTTTCATTTCAGACATCGTGTTGAACGTATTGGATCAAGACGGTAACTTGATAGATTTCCGAGAAGAGCCTATTACGGTTAGATTACATTTAAAATCGACACTTTAATACAAATTCATGGGTTTAACATTTAAAAGCGAACAACCTACGGGAAACCGCATTAGTAGCTCTTCAGCTGTGGAGGAGTTAACACGCGAGAACATTCGTTTCTTAGAGAGAATTGGATTACAATTAACCGATTATGGATATACTGGATATAGCGCAGGGTCCAACATTCGACGAAACCCTATGGGAAAAAGAATATCACACCCACAACCCTTACACTTCATCAAAATTAAACAATAACGATGAAATCCGTATTCCTATACAAAATCAAGACATTTACACACTACCATGTGAAAGTTACTTGTATATTGAAGGAAAAGTTACTAAAAAGGACGGTACTACTACTGGTACAACAGTTCCATTTATAAATAATCCCATGGCTTTCCTGTTTGATGAAATTAGATATGAAATATCAGGTGTAACAGTTGATTCCACTAAAAAAGTAGGTATTGCAACAACTTTAAAGGGATTAACATCTATATCACCTAATGAAACCAATTTAATACAACCTGCAGGATGGGTTTTACCTGAAAAAGACACAATCACTCCAGATACAAATGGAAATTTTGATTTTCATATTCCATTACGTTTGTCGCTTGGTTTTGCTGAAGACTATAGAAAAATTATATTAAATGTTAAACAAGAATTAGTTTTGTTGAGATCTTCAAACGATAAAGACATTATTAAAGCTGCAGACGGTACAACGGATGCAACTTTGGAATGGAAATTAACATTAGACAAAATTGTATGGCGAGTTCCACATGTTAAATTAGCTGATGAGCATAGAATGCTACTATTCAGAAAGTTAAAGGCTGATCGTGATATTGTAATTCCTTTTAGAAGTTGGGAATTTCATGAACATCCCAGCTTGCCAACTACGGATCGTCACACTTGGACTGTTAAAACATCTAATTATGTGGAACGAGCCAGATATATTATATTTGGTTTACAAACAGGTAGAAGAGACACCATCACTAAACATGCAGGCCAATTTGATCATTGCAACTTAAAAAATATTAAAGTTTATTTAAATTCACAATTTTTTCCATACGATAATTTGAATGTGTCATTCGCTAATAAAAAGTACAGCATATTGTACGATATGTATGCAAGATTCCAAAGTTCATATTACGGTAAAACAAATGCACCTTTACTATCACCAGAAAAATACTTAGATGGTTACCCGATAGTTGTAATCGATTGTTCTAAACAGAATGAATCGGTAAAATCATCAAGTGTGGATATAAAAATAGAAATGGAATTTAACGCGGCTATACCGGCTAATACAACTGCATATTGTTTAATTCTACATGATAAAATCGTAACATACACACCTTTAACTGGAATTGTTAAAAATGTATTGTAAGAACCGGTTTTGTTACATTCCAATGCATTCCGCGAGTATAAAAGCAGAGCGCGCAGGCCGCTCCTCATCAGTTTGTTGCCTGTTGTTGTATGGGTAGCATCGTATTCAATATGGCTTCTCCTAGTGGTACACCTGAAAATGTGGTAGATATTGAGAAGGAGATATCTGAGTTTTTAGATCTTCAAGGTCAACGGGAAGGAGATGAACACAACGTTTGTGGACAACTTCACGCCAGTAATAATGTTGAAGAAAAAGGTAAAAGAAAAAGGAATGCGCAAAAGAGGAAAAGGGATATTGAAGATAATATTTCTCCAAACATATTGAGTGAAGTATTCTTACGAATATTTTATCCAATCTCATCCAGTTTGGACAAAAGTGTTTTAATCGGTGTTATGAAATCAACAGGTTATTCCCCTACTGTGATTTTAACTCATAGACCCAAAATGATTTTGTTTACGGACAGTGCTTGGGAATCGTTTATGAAACACTTGCATCTTCTAGAATGCTATTTAAGTAGTAACATGTTTGGAAGAAAGACAAGAGTAGGACTTTTGGATTCAAATGTGGAAATTGATATTGTTAAACATCGTGGTGATCATCAGCTGCGGTTTAGAGACATAACAAGACATGATAACAAGATTCAACTTAGTCGAGAGGAGTTTTTCATTTTAACTTGTGCAACCGAACCTATAACAAGATACTTGAGACAACTGGTATTTTCAAGTTCGATTATTAAAGATTATCTGGAAGACACTTTGGACAAACAACCAGACGCACCTATATTATACGGACCTGTGGATACTTCTATATTCAATAGGGTTCCTCATGAAGTACAAATGTGGAGACAATTGGAAAAATACGCTCAACTACATAAAACATCAGTAATACAAGAAGAAGAGGAAGAAGGAGGAGAAGAATCAAGTGTTAGTGATGAAAGTGAAAATAAGGAAAATGTAAAGATGGAAACTTAAATGACAATCAACTACACAGCAATGGTTAATTTTTAAAACAATATCAAACACTTTGTGGGGTTAGGCCTACCGGGGACGGTGCCCACGTTAAATATACACCAACGCGCCAACAACTGTACGGCCTGGTATAAAAGTCGTACCTACCGTGGTGTGGAAATCAGTTGGCCTTTGGACTTCGTCATGAGCAGATGGGTGACCTTCACAATGGACAAGGAAGAAGAACAAGTAAAGTCCAAACCTGGTATAATTGAGTTCCAAGCATTTCGAGGTAATGACGATAGATTTATCATAAAAGAACTTGTGTTTTTCGACATCAATACAAGTGTTCCATATACATTTTTGTTCAAACCACCATGTTCTTATTCATCTTTAACTAGCAAAGCCGCTACTACCAACAGGTGGATTTCAAAGTATTTCCATCATATCGATTGGTATGATGGTTTTGCAAGTTACACGGACTTGTATCACATCATGCATCAGTTTTCAAACAGGTTTACCAATATTTACACAAAAGGACTGGAAAAGAAGAGATGGATCCAAGAATTTACTCATGTTCCGGTTAATGATGTGGAATTGGATAAAAACTACAAGTATACAATGGAAAATATTTGTATTTGTACTAAAAGTCTAGAACATGAAAAAGATAGACATTGCGCTTTAAAAAACGCTATAAACTCGCATCTTACCTTCAAAGTGGGGAAGTGGGGAGTGGTGGGAGTAACGGGGATTATATAAGTGAGGAGCAGACCGGGACCTGGCATGAGTATTACTCGAGATTCCGAGACGACAACATCTGCCAGCAAGAAGACGAAGAAGACGATCTATAACTCAACCATGGCATCTCACCAGTTCCTGCAAACTTTGGTTGAGCAGTTCAATGCTCACTCCAAGTCTACCATACTACCTGTCAAGAAGTGTTCCGAACTTAAAGACGAGAAGCACTACATTATCCATGCCATGAAGAAGATGGAGACTACAGTTGGAGAGGCCATCTGCTGCAGTCTTAGCGAGGCACCGTTCACTCCGGGGGATGAGCCCAAGTTCCAAGTCTACCTGCCGAAACGGTTTGTCCATCTCCTCCAGAACGAGGATCTCCCGGATGTCTCTACCTGGTTTCCCACGGTTGCACGGGTAGCAATTCCACCGAGTTGACCATCCACATCGCCGACAAGCAGCAGTGTTAGATTTAAGTTTTACTGTTGTACATATGTTATTGTAATGTTTTATAAATAAAATGATTAAAAAAATAAAATAAAAGAATAAAAAAATGCAACATATCAATATGTGAAGTTTGTCACATATTGATATGTTGCATTTTTTTTAAACTTCGCGGGTGGCCTTGACCTTTGACCTTTGCATTTCACAGTTACCCCCACCACCACGGACTACTAGCCATCTTTTTTTAGAACACGATTTGGATGACCTTGAGATTTCCCCCACTACTCTGCTATACCAGCATTACCGTCTGTAACAGGTGTCATTCCTCCTCCAACAACCATGGCGGACACACTTGCTTGCAATGCCATGTCTTCCACCGAAGATGTACCTACTACAAGTTGGAAATTGACAATCGACAACGTGCATTATTTAGAAACCATCTGCGATTGGATGAAGTCTATTCTCCTTGACAACCCGGGAATAAAGCTCAAGGTCAATTTAGATTATGATTGGTCTGAAATTATAATGCAGCAAGACAATCAAGAATCAAATCACAGTGGAGGTCAACAATCACCACAGTATTTGTCAAATTTACCATTGTCATCCATATATCCTACGGACGAGATGGAAAGGGAAGAAAAGGACCATGAGGTTTAGAGTTTCTTATTTTTTTTAAACCCAATTTGGATGACCTTGAGATTTCCTCCACTACTAAAATCAATCCTAAGTCCCAAGTTCACAGTCAACCTCAAGGTCATCACACCTTAACATGTACATTTCAGGTAGCACCAAAACGGTGCCACCTGGCTTGCCATTTTCAAGTTCCTCAGGGTCACACTTTAACTCTGGGACGATATCGAATTGTCTTACAAAGAAAACTTTAACTCTTATGCTCAAGGTCGCCACACTTTAACTCTGGGACAACATCGAATTGTCGTACCAAGACAACTTTAACTCTGAAGAGTAGAGTAGTCTATCTACTCTTTGACTTTTTTAAAACTCCGTTTGTATGACCTTGAGATTTCCCCCACCACTTCCCATATGCCTAGAGTACGCAAGGTCTGAGAGTCAGTCGCTCGCCGACAGTCGTGGGGTGCCCATCTGTATCATGCACTCTGCTGTGCAGTTTTGAATTAAAGTTTTCATTTTAACCAGTTCAAGGTCGACACACTTAAACTATGGCAAAAGCATCAATTTGTTGTACAAAGAGTTATTTTTTCTAAGTGTTGGCTCAAACCTGGAGGTACTTTGGATAAATCTTTAAAACAGTCTCAAGGTCATCACACTTTAACTCCAACTAATAAACATGTACAATTAAGGTAGCACCAAAACGGTGCCCCCTTGTTTGAGATTTAAAAGTTTCCCAAGATCATCACAATTTCCCCCACCACTTCCCATATACCTAGAGTACACAGAGCCGGACAGTCAATCGCTCGGTGACTGTCGTAGGGTGTGCATCGGTGTCGGCACTCTGTTGTTCGGTTTTCAAGGTCACATTCATGGCAAATTGGGAGACCTGGCTCGGTTCAATGACCTCTGAGGAGTGACACATGATGGTTTAGGCAGAGTCACGTCGCAAACTCGAGCTTGACTTGGCACTTTTGCTGTTTCTAGTCGCATATTCGCTCCAAGTCATCAAGGTCACGAGGACTCTGACTGAAACTCGGAGCGTAGTGTGAGAAACGGCAAAAGTGCCAAAAAATTTTAAGTTTCGGCGTGACCTTGACCTTCATGGTGACGATGACGTCATATTGATGATGTAATGGGTGGTGACGTCATCAGCACGTCATTTCTGTGACGTCATGGGTGTGACGTCATAGTGATGACGTCATTGACGGTGACGTCATCGATGATGCAATCGATGACGTCATCGGTGATGACGTCATCATGACTCAGCACATTCCTCAGGGGTCATTGAACTGTCCCAGGTCTCTCAATTTCCCACTACTATTGTAAGGAAAATTAATTTTAAAAAGTGTTTTTTGTAGCAGTAAACCTATATATGATCATAGACATATGATTAGTACAAAATATTATAATATTTGACCCATTACCCTGTAATTTTTTTGATCAAAGATGTATGACAATAGAACTATAACGTAGAACTATTATCATATGTTTCATAATATAACTATGATCGAAACAAAATATTATTATGACTGTTTCTCAATTACACTTTATAAGAATTTTTGACATTTGCGTGACAAAATTATTAAAAAAACCTTTTGTTTGGTTTTATTATTTTATACTTTTATAATTACCATCGGTTTGTAAAATTAATTTTAAAAAGTGTTTTCTGTGGCAGTATATACGATCATAGACATATGATTAAGGCAAACTATTATAAGGTCCATTACACTGTAATATTTTTTATCAGAGATATATGATAATGGATCAGTGACATAGAACTACGATAGTGTAATACCGGCCTTAACACGTGTTTTTCTGCTTTTATCGACAGTTTTTTATTTTGTTTATTTTACAATTCAATTAGAATATTATTATTTTCTATGTCGATGTTATAGACAAAATTCAAACTTTAAAGGGCTGCCAGTGATCATCAGAATTAAAATATCAAAACTCCAAATCCTTCTCAAAAAACTAAAAAGAGAGACGAAAATTTTTGTAACGCACAAACGTTAAATTTGATCTATAACATAGAACTATTATCAAATATTTGATAATATAACTATAATCGAAACAAAATATTATTATGACTGTTTCTCAATTACACTTTAGAAGAATTTTTCACATTTTTGTGACAAAATTAATAAAACAACCTTTTGTTTGATTTTATTCTATTATATTTTTATAATTACCATCGGTATATTGTTTGTAAAATTAATTTTAAAAAGAGTTTTCTGTAGCAGTAGGCCTATACCGGGTGTCCCAGACCACCCGTACACCCCTTTAAAAATCTACAAAATTGTTTATTCACAAAAACTAATTGTTCCATTATAGGTAAACAGGTTGCGTTCTATCCATTGATGATAATTTCAATGTACAGGGTGTACCAGAAATAACCTACCCAGACCGGAAGTCATTAATTTTAAATACAAAACCCTAGTATAACCAACATACATACAAACCCTAGTATGGCATTTTTGGATTCCAAACATAATTTTAAGACTACTTTACATTTTAATGTGTATCGCTAATCATAACGGTTTCGGAGATAATGGAGGTAGAAGTTTGATTTTTTCCATAAGAATAACATAGAGCAAATTGTCATATCCATTAACTCTGAAACTTTTACCTTTAACATAACTGTCCAAGCATAAAAAATATCTTATAACTTCATTTTAGATAATATTTCATAAAAAATACCGATTTTTATATAATTAATTTTAGTTTTCTACACATTTTGAATAATTTTCACAATATTGAAAAATTCATGAAAAAATCAAATAATTTATGACAAAATTAATAATTTATGATGCTAAAGTGTTTAAAAGAAGAAGCTAAGGCAATTTTATGCTAAGCCTTTTTAGTTTAAAGGAAAACTTACAGAGATAATGGATGTGAAATTTAGCCCCATGTTATTCTTATGGGAAAAAAATCAAACTTCGTCCTCCATTATCCCAAACCATATTAAATTAGGAATTAGGGATACACATTAAATTGTAAAATAGTCTTAAAATTATGCCTAGAGTCCAAAAATAACATAAAAAGTGGGGTTCGTTTTTAAAATTAATGACTTCCGGTCTGGGTAGGTTACTTCTGGTACACCCTGTACATTGAAATTATCATCAATGGATAGAGCGCAACCGGTTTACCTATAATGGCACTATTTGTTATTATGATAATTTAATTTTGTAGAATTTAAAAGGGGTGTACGGGTGGTCTGGGACACCCGGTATATGATCATAGACATATGATTGAGGCAAACTATTATATGACCCATTACACTGTAATATTTTTTATCAGAGATATATGATAATGGATCAATGACATAGAACCATGATAGTGTAATACCGGCCTTAACATGTGTTTGTCTGCTTTTATTAACAGTTGTTTTATTTTACATTTCAATTAGAATATTATTGTCTATGTCGATGTTATAGACAAAATTCAAACTTTAAAGGGCTGCCAGTGATCATCAGAATTAAAATATCAAAACTCTAAATCCTCCTCGCAAAACTAAAAAGAGAGACGAAAATTTTTGCAACGCACAAGCGTTAAATTTGATCAAGAAATAAAAGAAATGTTGTTAAAACAAACAGCTTCACATAATTTATATCGATTTCAGCTTCTATATTTATAACATAGTTTTTTACCTACTTTTCGGGATACTTTAAGGGTCGTCTGACAGGTTTTGCAACCGCACAAAGTTTCTGACAACCGGGAATACGTCTTTAGAGAATGTCGAAGTAACATAGGTAAATTACAGCTTTTACTTATGACGAAGTCTGACCTACTTTTCACCGCACTTTAAGGGTTGTCAGACAGGGGTTGCAACCGAACAAAGTGTCTGACAGCCTAGAATACGTCTTTAGGGGATATCCCAAATAAAATATGTAAATTTCAGCTTTTATACTTATGACGAAGTCTGACCTTCTTTGCACAACACTTTAAGGGCCGTCAGACAGGGGTTGCAACCGCACAAAGTGTCTGAAAGTCGGGAATGCATCTTTTGAAAGTGTCCCAAGTAACATATATAAGTTTCAGCTTTTATACTATGATGAAATTTTTGTGCAAATTTCACACTTTCCACACCTTACAACTCTGAAAGTAACAGTTCTTCAAATTTCCTAGTAGAGGATCGTTTTTATCTCCATTAGGGTTATAAACAGACAAACTTTCAGGTTTTATAAAATTACGAAGGTCAGATCGTTGCTGGCTCTTGGACTTTGGGGACTGATGAAGTAAATTATAACAGGATTCTGCTCATCTATACGATGCTACCTTTCTAACGGTACGAGCGGATTTCTCCTACGACGCATATACAAGCTGAGAAAGAATAGAAAAAAACCATGCTTGCCTTATAGATATAGAGAATGCTTATACAGGGTGTCCAGCTTCGACTGTCCGAAACTTTTACTCGTTGTTCAGCAAGCCAAAAGAAACAAAAATGTTCATTTAAACATATGTGCTAAAATGCTTTTTTAACCCGCTAGCTTCCAAGCTTTCAATGATTTGACAACAAATAATGGAGTAATTGTGAGTTTTATTCTAATTTAACCTAAATCTGTATGCATTATAATGGAAAATCAATGTTTACGTGCACGAAAATACCAATAACTCCCTTATTTGTTGTCAGATCATTACAAACTTGGTACCATTGGTTAGAAAATGCAATTTTGCAAATTGTTGTTCTCCTGTAAATATTTTATGAAATTTACCGTTTTTGAGATATTTGAGATTTAAATATTTTAAATGGCCGCCATTTTGTAAATACACTAGTAGTGTAAAAGTAGGGCTGCTGGGACATGACGTCATCACGATGACGTCAGCAGTGATGACGTCATCAATGACGTCACGAATGACGTCACTAATGATGTCATATGACGTCACATGACGTCACATAAATGACGTCATGGTGACGTCATTACCGCTGACGTCATCATGATGACGTCACTGACGTTAATTAGGTCAAGGTCACGCAAGAATACAAAAAAAATTTTTTTTTGCACTTTTGCGAATCCTCAAATTTTGCTGAGAAATTGAAATTTCTCGAGGAATCACAAAAGTGCAAAAAAATATTTTTTTTATTCCCTAGCGATCAAACTCTTGACCTAATATATCCGTCAGGGGTCATTGACCCGTCCCAGCAGCCCCACTTGAAAAAAAAAATAATTTTTTATATTTGACTTACCCACCGAGAGACTTAGAGCCGAAGAATAATTTCTTCAAACACCCGACATTGCGACAAACGACACGCGATCCGAACAGCACCGCGTCCGAAGACGTACTGACTTGGGTGCAGGCGGTTCCCCAGGTACCCGGCCCAGTGGTGGGGATAAGGAGGTGGTGGGGGTAAAGTGGTCAGAAGGAAGAAAAATTTATTTTTTTACAAACAACTCGTCCCAGCCGGTCCTTTACCGGACCTCCGTAACTCGGATTGGAAATATTTCCTGAGAAATATTTATTTTTTATTCTTTCTCAGGTGATGTTGGAACTTGGTCGGGAATTGGAGTCACCAACGTAACCTTACTGGCAAAAGTTAGCTCGTCTAAAAGTTTCTGAAACATTTTATCATCCATAGTGATATTTGTGTCCCTTGAGTAAAATTTTGGATTATTTTTGAAGCAACGTTTCATTTTTGTTAAAGTGGAAGTCTTGGACACTTTAACAGAATTATTTTGCTTGGCCAGCAAAAATTTTACTCTTAATAATTTTTCTCGCAAAGTTTCAGCCATAGATGTGTCTCACAGTAAGGTTTGGATAAAACTGAAACACTTAGTCCAGTGTTGTACCTTAGCTGGAAGTAGTGGGGGAACAGGGCTATAGTGGGGGAATGAGTAGTGGAGGGGGTAATGCAGACTGTTGTTGACAAGTGTAGAAACAGTTTGCTGGGAACTGTCCAAGGAGTAACACGTACTGTGCAGAAAAATTAACCGAGAGACTTGTGTAAAATTTAACTCCAAGAAATATTTAATGTAAGACTAAAAGAGGTAGAGCCAAATGAAAAAATAATTTTGTAGGAGACGGGTATGGATCAGTTTTGTAGTAAAGTTCAAAATCCACTTGTGTGGAATAAAATTAAATTGTGAGCGAAAAATATTTAGCCACACCTGCAAAATACAAGTGTATGAAAATATTAGGAGACCTGTATAGCTAAATAAAAATTAATTTTGTATCAAACAGTCTTCCAACATTTCAGTTTCTAAGTCTTAACAAGTAAGGAATAAAATATTAAATAAGGAGTGGAAAATAATATGTTAAGTAAAACGTAAGTGTAGTAGTGTAACAAAAATTAATTTTGTGCAAAACAGGCTAGGTTCTGTTTTGCTAAGTTTAATAAGAAGGAAAAATAATAATTTACTCACAGAAAAGTCCCGCGGCGGCGAGGTGTGGCGTGTTTGTTGGCTTGCAATAAACTGACTTACCTTCTGTTGAGCTACATTTAGCCAGTTTGCCAAGAAACCAGTCTGTTATATAAGCATTATGTAACCGTCTCTGCCGGCTGTGCTGAATCCGGCAAGCTAAAATATTATTCTATAGTACACCTGACTTGGACTGAAAATATTCTAAGTCCCAAGACCCCTCCCCCTCCCCCCCCCCCCCTCGGCTCCGGATGAGAAGTGAGCCCCCCCCCCCCCCCCCCCCCCCGGGGGAGGAGGAGGTGGCATAGCCCGAGGCGTTGCCATACCTTGACACGTGTTGTATAATGAGATCCGGTTAGTAATGTATTCAGGTGTGGCTCTTGGAGATTGTCCAATGCCGCAAACAAGTACGTGTCGAGGTCTGGCTGTTTACGTAACCAGGTCCGGTTCCACCACTCCTGACCGGCCCAGCTTCGATTCTCTGAGGCTTAGCTTCTTCGCAGTTGCTTTCAAACATTTCAGCTGAGTGGTTGAAGCTCTGCCCTACAGGATTCGCAATGTAATGTTGGCGCCGCATTATATTGGGAATTCTTTTAGTCTAAGGCATGGCATGTGTAGTTTTAAGAAATATTTTATTTTGCGCTTGCTGCTTCTGCTAGGTCTTGGTGTTGGATTTATTTAGTCTAAGTGTTGTGTGTTGAAAAATATTATTTTGTACTAATCTTCACAGGTTGTCCCCAAGTTGAAATTTTTCTAAATTCGTATCTTGGAGGTACTCCTCCGTAAATTGGCAGTTAAAGTGTTAGGCTTTTTGAGACTTTACAGTCTCTGTAAAATAAAAATTTTTCGAGGTTTAGAACCTCAAGAATTATTTGTTACCAACAATAGCATGGCGCCTAACGAGCCCGGGGGTAGGCCCCTGGGGATCCACCCTTAGGCCTCTTTCGGTCAGGGGCGCTACTGGACCTCATCACTCTAGATGGGTGGTTGGCATCCTTTAGCACGAGGCGTCGGATCCTGACACTGACCGGTGTGCTAGGCAAAAGTCAGTACCTACGGGTTAAGACGGGATCCTCGGTCATGGTTAGCATGGCCTTTTCCAAATTATTGTAGCATGTTTCCCTTAAGGAAACTCAAAATTAAATAAATAATTTTTTATTTAATCACCTCCCCTTAAATGTTGAGATCCCCCCGATGCCTCTGGCCGCCGGCGGTCTTAGGCATCGGGGGGATTTCTTTTTTAATTCTTGAACGACCTTGACCCATATTCATGTGTGAATAAAATAAAATATTTTTGTTCCACATGTTATGTAGGTCAGTCATGACTTAGGCGGATTTTTGCCTGAGTTCTGGGACTGCTCAGGACTTAGAGCGAGATGCGGCTAAGTGTTGGCTGTCCAAACTGTGGTTCAACCAAATTTTATTTTATGTTCACACATGAGTAAGGGTAGCAGGTATCCAAGAGTTAAAGTCCTAAGGGTAGGTGAAGCCCCCCCCCCCCCCCCCTCGGCGCCAGACGAGAAGTGAGCCCCCCCCCCCCCCCCCCGAAATTTTTTTTTGAAAAATTTTTTGACCTTGACCAAAAATTTTTTGCTCCGGACGAAAACTGCGCCCCCCCCCCCCCAAAATTTTTTTTCGAAAATTTTTTGACCTTGACCAAAAATTTTTTGCTCCGGACGAAAACTGCACCCGGGGGGGGGGGGGGGGGAGGTGCCAAGCTAGTAGTGTGAAATTGTTACTTCCAGTACAAGTTAAAATAGTAGTGGTAGATTGTTACCACAAACACAAATTTGTGTCTTTAAACTTCTAATGTAACTTAACCCATTTAAATGTAGGTGCCAAGCCAGTAGTGTGAAATTGTTACTCCCAGTACAAGTTAAAATAGTAGTGGTAAATTGTTACCACAAACACAAATTTGTGTCTTCAAACTTCTAATTTAACTTAACCCATTTAAATGTAGGTGCCAAGCTAGTAGTGTGAAATTGTTACTCCCAGTACAAGTTAAAATAGTAGTGGTAAATTGTTACCACAAATTTGTGTATTCAAACTTCTAATTTAACTTTACCCATTTAAATGTAGGTGCCAAGCCAGTAGTGTGAAATTGTTACTCCCAGTACAAGTTAAAATAGTAGTGGTAAATTGTTACCACAAATTTGTGTATTCAAACTTCTAATTTAAATTAACCCATTTAAATGTAGGTGCCCAGCCAGTAGTGTGAAATTGTTACTCCCAGTACAAGTTAAAATAGTAGTGGTAAATTGTTACCACAAATTTGTGTCTTCAAACTTCTAATTTAACTTAACCCATTTAAATGTTGCTACTTAAAGGTAGCACCGTTTTGGTGCTACCTTTCATGTACTATTTTCTACATGTCCAATTTTGCTTTATGTTTTTTAAACAACACTTTTAATTACCGGTTTAATGTAAAACTATAAAATATGTTTATATATATGAATTATTAACAAAACCTTAGTTTTAACATTAAATGTTATTAGGAAACTTCTAATTGAGATAAGCCATTTAAATGTTGCTACTTTTAGGTAGCACCGTTTTGGTGCTACCTATGGTGTACTATTTCACATGTCCAATTTTTGCTTTAGGCTTTTAAACAACACTTTTAACTACTGCTACCAGTCTACCACTGAGGTACCTATGAAGCGAGTTTGGTTCATCTTTTTTTCTCTAGTTGCTAAGGTGTTTAGGAATTAAAGGTTAGAATTACTTTTAAGGTTAAAAAAAAGCACATGGTGCGAACAGAAAGTTCACTATTGTTTTAACATTAATGGTCATTAGAAAACTTCTAATTGAGCTTAACCCATTTAAATGTTGCTACTTTAAGGTAGCACCGTTTCGGTGCTACCTTTGGTGTACTATTTTTACATGTCACAAAATATATGGGCCTCTGCTTGACGCAGAGACAGGTACTTGGCCCCGTTTCTACCCATTATTAAGTGTACTGAGACTTTAGGTTTTAAACAACACTTTTAACTACTGGTTTAATGTAAAACTACGAAATATGTTTATATACATGAAATCTTAACAAAACCTTAGTTTTAATATTAAAGGTAATTTGGAAACTTCTAATTGAGCTTAAACCATTTAAATGTTGCGAATTAAAGGTAGCACCGTTTTGATGCTACCTTTGGTGTACTATTTTTACATATCCAATTTTGCTTTAGGTTTTTAAACATCACTTTTAACTACCGGTTTAATGTAAAACTATGAAATATGTTTATATATATATGAATTCTTAACCAAACCTTAGTTTTAACATTAAACCGTATTTGGAAACTTCTAATTGCTCACTCAGAGACAAGTACTTGGCCCCGTTACTCTCCATCATTAAGTGTACTTAGGCTTTATGTTTTTAAACAAGACTTTTAACTACTGGTTTAATGTAAAACTACAAAATATGTTTATATACATGATAACTTAACAAAACCTTAGTTTTTAACATTAAAGGTAATTTGGAAACTTCCAATTGGGCTTAACCTATTTAAATGTTGCTTAACCTATTTAAATGTTGCTAATTAAAGGTAGCACCGTTTTGGTGCTACCTTTGGTGTACTATTTATTCCTTGTCAATTTTGCTTAAAGTTTTTAAACAACACTTTTAACTAAGTGTTTAATGTTAAAGTACGAAATATGTTTATATATGAGCCTCTGCTGACTTGGAGACAAGTACTTGGCCCCCGTTCCTGTCCATCATTAAGTGTACTGAGGCTTTACGTTTTTAAACAAGACTTTTAACTACTAGTTTAATGTAAAACTACAAAATATGTTTATATATACATGATAACTTAACAAAACCTTAGTTTTTACATTGAAGGTAATTTGGGAACTTTTAATTGAGCTTAAAACATTTAAATGTTGCTAATTAAAGGTAGCACCGTTTTGGTGCTACCTTTGGTGTACTATTTCTTCCTTGTCAAATTTTGCTTAAAGTTTTTAAACAACACTTTTAACTACGGGTTTAATGTTAAAGTACAAAACAACACTTTTAACTACAGGTTTAATGTTAAAGTACAAAATATGTTTACATATGAGCCTCTGCTGACTGAGAGACAAGTACTTGGCACCGTTCCTGTCCATCATTAAGTGTATTTAGGCTTTACGTTTTTAAACAAGACTTTTAACTACTGGTTTAATGTAAAACTATGAAATATGTTTATATATGAGCCTACGCCTGACGCAGAGACAGGTATTTGGTCTTGTTCCTGTCCCTAATTAAGTGTACTGAGGCTGTAGGTTTTTAAAAAAACACTTTTAACTTCTGGTTTAATGTAAAAACTATGAAATATGTTTATATATAAATGATAACTTAACAAAACCTTAGTTTTAACATTAAAGGTAATTTGGAAACCTCCAATTGAGCTTAACCCATTTAAATGTTGCTACTTTTTAATGTAGCAACCGGTAGCACCGTTTTGATGCTATCTTTGGTGTACTATTTTTTTTTTACATGTAAAATTTTGCTTTAGGTTTTTAAACAAAAATTTAAGTATTACGTTAAGGTCAAACTACCAAACATGTTTGTTATCTACATGAATTATTAACAAACTTTTAGTTTTAACTTTAATGATGATATAGGAATTTCTATTTATGTGTAAAGTTTAACATAATTAGTTTTGTATTTGATTTTATTATTGTTTGGAACACTTGTTATGTGTTGTAGTCAAGCAAGTCTTATTTTGGTATACAAAATAATAATCTTTAGCACATGTATGTAAAGCTAATTTTTTAATTTCAATTTATTAAATGAAAATGAATGTGGTATTAATGTAAAATATATTAAAAATCAGTTTTAAAAAATCTACAGGAAATTGTCAACAAATTTAAAATGTATCATATTACTGTTAAATGTGCAGTATATCCCTTCATTTTGCATGCCCAGTTGCGCTTCATCATTTATGAAAGTGGTTTGTTGAGTGTGCCCTTATTATTGACATCCGTAAAAAAATTGTTTAAATTTAACATACAATTGTGTATGCGCAGTAGTACTTGTCTACTGCGCATGCGCAGAAGGTTTCCACCACTCTTTGTCGGGTATATAAGCAGGTGGGTTAACCATGCATTTCATTGTTTGGCGAACTTTTGCCAAGTGAACATCTTATTGACAACTTCGGTTATTCCGGATATTTAAAAGGTGTATGCTATTTTTCTTACATTTGACTTCAATATGTCTGAACTGCAGTGTTACATGTTTGATAGTAAACCTGTAGCTGTATTATTTGATCGTGAAAACAATCCATGGTTTAAGGCTAATGATGTATCAGAAATTCTAGAATATAAAAGACCGCGAAAAGCAATAAATGATCTAGTTAAGGAAAAATATAAAAAGTTATGTAAAGATATTGATGGAAACAGTTTAGTGCTACCCTCTAACTTTCAAAAAAGTACCGTATTCATCAATGAACCAGGTTTATATTCCTTAATTTTATCGTCCAAGATGAAATTAGCTAAGCGCTTTCAAGATTGGGTGTTTGAAGAAATACTACCATCAATTCGCAAGTATGGAGAGTATAAAGTAAAAAGAGAAAACCTTAAGTTGACTCACTCCTTACGTAAAGCGTTGTCAAATAATCAAAAACTAATTGAAACGTTAATTGATCAAATACCTAAAGTTGCTGTTATACCTGATGATATGGATTTGAAACATATCTTTTGTGTATTGGAAAAGGACACATACTATGAAAAGTATGGAGTAATGGAGTACAAGTGCATTCGTACAGAGAGGAGACGATATAAAAGAGCACTGAAAAGAGCAAAGGAAGATGGTTTTGTACCAAGTTTTACAAGATATCCTGTACCAAACAGTATAAATATCTTTAATAAAGCTAAGGAGGTTATGAATACTTATGGTATGCATTACGAATGTTCTTTGAATAACATACTGACCCCCCATAATTTTGTAAATATTGTAAAAATTATTCTTAATGAATAAACTGTATGAATGTATGTATGAATGTGGGACTTATTAGATTGAGAAGTTAAGGTATTAACTTTAGCTACTTATTTGAAAAGTCTGGTGTGAATGAAGGTCACTGGCGCGGTTGACTAAAAGACCCGTAAACCGTGTGTGTGTGTGTGTGTGTGTGAATGTGTGTGAATGTGTGTGAATGTGTGTGTGTGTGTGTGAATGTGTGTGTGAATGTGTGGAAAACGACGTACACCCACCTCCTCGCGGTGTTTTCTGGGTAACGCTAAGAGGTGTACAACAAATGTCTTGTAAACCACATTAATTAATCTATTTTTTTTTTTTTTAATATACATTCATAGGTATATACAATAATAACATTTATTTAAATTAAACAAATTTAAAAGCATTTTAAATGCATACAATTTATAATTGTTGTCACAAAAACACCTCGTGCTTTACTAATAATAGATGAAAACGATATAATGTATGTATAAAATATGAGTTTTTTAATTAATGGAGCTAGAAAAAATAAAGATAGCATTAAATTAGTGTTACCATAAAATTTGTTTATAGAACAATAAGTTTTTCTTCATAATTATAGGTTAATATTTAAAAAAATGTCGAACCTGATTCCCTTATACAAATAATGAATAACAATCGCAATAAACACTTATCTTTAAGATACAAATGTGGTTAGCACTGAATCAGTGGTACCTTTAAATAATGTGAAAAGCCTTATATTTGGAAAAAAAATTATACATTTGCCTAAATAATACAATTTACATGTTTTCCTTCAAACTAACTTTTTAACACACCGATTTTGAACCATAAAAATGTTTTATATACTGGTTTTAAGATCTATATTTAGGTAGCACTAAATTAGAGCTACCATTAAGTTAATAAAATAGCTACATACATTTATAATTATATTTTATTATTTAATTATTAAATATATTTAATTTATTCAATATTTATTTCACTGACTCTTTACAGCACAAATAAGTATAAAAACACAAAATCTGAAACAAGTCAGTCATTTTAATTTTAATGTAAAATAATAAAAGCTCAAAACTTAATACTTTTTTTCAAAATTAAACAAAAGTAGCAACAAAATATCGGTGTTATCTTGAAATATTTATATAAATTATAATATAGTATGGTTTTATTAATTTAAACTAAATTGAATTCATCCTTATTCTACACATAACGGTAAAACCATTCATTCTGAACCTGAATGCTTAGAACTCTGACATGTTGTTTTTCGAACTCTAACATATTGTATTTATTTCAAGATACAGCTCAACCTTTCATTATAAATCTTGTTAATTTTTTAAATCTATCTTCTTATTTCTATAAGGGTTTTGTCTGTTACGTCCCTTTTTCTCTCGACCTGCTGAACCGATTTTTAAGATTGAGGCGTCATTTTAAAGCTAAGGATATACCGCAGTGACGAATTGTAATTAAAAAGGTCATATTGTTTCGGGCTTCGACCCTCCTGGCCTTTGATTTATGTCTAGAGGGCACTTTAAATGTTGACCAACTTTTATTGCAAGTTCTTTAATGTGAATTGTAATTTAACAGCTGATTACCTTCAGATGAATTTTAAAAGCCGGATAGTAAACAAAAATAGATCTCCGTCACTTCATAATCAACATTTACGTACTGTAGGTGAGATTCACTCATACAGAATCATAAAACGCGCAATTTGCGCACGGGCCACCTCGTAATATAATAAAAATATAAAACACATGAACTTTTAACTAATTTACCAATAGGGAATACGCTATTACGGTGTTATTCATGATAAGACCTAAGCCCGGGACCATGATACTTTTTCATTTTGAGATCTCTAAAAGCCAAAAACACCGTTTGTTCAATTTGATATATATATGTATGTGTCCATAAACACGATAACTTTTGAATGGAACCTCTGATTTTGATGAAATTTAGTACAGGGGTGTAAGCCAGTATCTACTTAATTGAATTTGTGAAACATAATGATCGGATTATGGGAACGAGGTTTATAGGGTTTCTAAAGGGTTAAAATTGGGTTTTTGGCATTTTTTGAACCTCAATTTTTTTTAAAATTCATGACTTTTAACTAAAACCATTCAAAAGAGCTTAAAACAACGAACAATTTAGTATTTTGAATTTTTACCTAACTTAAATGGTTATTCAGAAAATCCAAACACTATGTTTTACATGTTATTCTTATGGGAAATGAACAAAACCTTCTATCTTGCTTATTTATTGAAATATCTTGATAAACTTGGTATGTACATTAATTAGAAAGCGTTTAACTTATATCTGCTTATAAAATGCATATGGCGGCAAACCTACATACTCACCTCTATGGGTTTTATGGAAAAATTAAAAAAACACCATAACCTGATAAAATTTGGTATGTACATTCACTAGGTAGGGTTTAACTTATCTTTATCAATGAAATCCATATGGCGGCAAACCTACATACTTTAAACCCCCATGGATTTTATGAGAAAATAGAAAATATACCAAAATTCCATTGGAAACTTGCTGAGTAAGCAGGTCTGCTGCGATGGGGGTATTATATTTATAGTTACATTAAGGTAGCATTATTTTGATGCCACCTTTACATAAAATATATTAATTCAATTATCTTATTGTTTTATTGTGTATTTACATTAAATTTAGTCTACATGTGGGAATTGAGACACCAATTTTTGGAAAATGAATGCATATAATCATGGGATATAGTCTTTATTCTGTAAACCCGGCTTACCCCTTAATTGTTTCCCCTTTAAATTTTCATTTTAAATTTAAAGTGGAAACACTTCTTTTTACAAACAAATTTGTGCTATTATCATTCACTTTTCTTTGTTTAAATTAAATGTAGTCCTTTTTTTACTCTACTTATAAAGCAGAAAAGATACTGGAACTTAAATCATATAGTTTTGGAACTTGAATCATTATTCCAAACATACAATTTAACTCTCCAATTGTAAATATAAGATGAGAAAAGCTAAAATTTCTATATTTATAGTTATAATTATAGGCATTTAGTCAAATGCCTATAACTCAATAATGGATTGACGGATTAGGACAAGCGATACATCATTGAAAAGGTCTATGTAAGACTAACATTTTAGTAAAAGAAGAATTTGGTTATCTTATTTTAGTCAAAAGTTATGCGAATTATTTCAAATAAATACCCCCTCTCCTTTCTTTCCCCCACCTCCCAGGTCAATAATCGATAACGGCTAGCTGTTACCCCTCTCATTAGTATACCATTATAAAAGTGGAGCGAGCGTTGTTCACTCCTTCATTCCGCTTCTACAAGCCACTCTTGTTGTTTTGTCTCTGCTGTTTACAATATTACTTGCTTCAAAATGCCTCCTCGTCTCAATGAAAATTTCAATTCCTCCGAAATTTCTAATGTTTTTGAACAACCTGAAGACACTTTAAATAACGACAGTGACAGTGAAGATGATGATGAAGATGATGATTATACCGTTGAAATTAATGAAGAACTCAAAGTTATAGCAATTGATCCAGAATCCCCATTTGATACAATAGATAAATTCATGTCTGAAGCTCATAAATGGTTGGACTCAGGATCTTACGTACGAATTGGCTCCTTTATATTGTATGATGATTGTAATTCTTTTCTTGTAACACCAAATGATAGAGACCGCATGCGGCAGTGGGCACAAACAATAAAGGAGTGCTACGAACAAGGTGTAGATGTTGGCGGCTATTTTACAGCACAAGTCGTTTAATAACCAAACTACCCTTCCCCCACCCTACCCCTTCCCAATCCTTATTCCTTCCCCCTCCCCATTTTTAGAACTCATAAATGGCAGGCTATGGACCTCCAGGTTTCTAGTCTGTACTTGCACCTTGCGCCGTCAAGATGCTTACCACTTTGTCTTTTATTTAAACAGGTCTTCTAAGTTGTGAATTTGTCATTAATAAGCTTGCATTTGTACGAGCTACATATACGGTTAAGAATGTCTCCTAGAGATACTTCTTTTGCGCAATTAATTAAAATTGTGAGACAACAAAACGTTACGTTAGTGCAAAAAGAAGTTGAAATAACTGATAAATTTCATGTTAAGACTAACGCAGCTCAAGAGAAAGTGAAATCAACCAAACTTGCTTCGTAGGTACCTCAGTGGTAGACTGATATATATATATATATATATATATAAATGAAATTGAACAAACGGTGTTTTTTTGGTATTTATTTGAAATAATTCGCATAACTTTTGACTAAAATAAGATAACCAAATTCTTCTTTTACTAAAATGTTAGTCTTACATAGACCTTTTCAATGATGTATCGCTTGTCCTAATCCGTCAATCCATTATTGAGTTATAGGCATTTGACTAAATGCCTATAATTATAACTATAAATATAGAAATTTTAGCTTTTCTCATCTTATATTTACAATTGGAGAGTTAAATTGTATGTTTGGAATAATGATTCAAGTTCCAAAACTATATGATTTAAGTTCCAGTATCTTTTCTGCTTTATAAGTAGAGTAAAAAAAGGACTACATTTAATTTAAACAAAGAAAAGTGAATGATAATAGCACAAATTTGTTTGTAAAAAGAAGTGTTTCCACTTTAAATTTAAAATGAAAATTTAAAGGGGAAACAATTAAGGGGTAAGCCGGGTTTACAGAATAAAGACTATATCCCATGATTATATGCATTCATTTTCCAAAAATTGGTGTCTCAATTCCCACATGTAGACTAAATTTAATGTAAATACACAATAAAACAATAAGATAATTGAATTAATATATTTTATGTAAAGGTGGCATCAAAATAATGCTACCTTAATGTAACTATAAATATAATACCCCCATCGCAGCAGACCTGCTTACTCAGCAAGTTTCCAATGGAATTTTGGTATATTTTCTATTTTCTCATAAAATCCATGGGGGTTTAAAGTATGTAGGTTTGCCGCCATATGGATTTCATTGATAAAGATAAGTTAAACCCTACCTAGTGAATGTACATACCAAATTTTATCAGGTTATGGTGTTTTTTTAATTTTTCCATAAAACCCATAGAGGTGAGTATGTAGGTTTGCCGCCATATGCATTTTATAAGCAGATATAAGTTAAACGCTTTCTAATTAATGTACATACCAAGTTTATCAAGATATTTCAATAAATAAGCAAGATAGAAGGTTTTGTTCATTTCCCATAAGAATAACATGTAAAACATAGTGTTTGGATTTTCTGAATAACCATTTAAGTTAGGTAAAAATTCAAAATACTAAATTGTTCGTTGTTTTAAGCTCTTTTGAATGGTTTTAGTTAAAAGTCATGAATTTTAAAAAAAATTGAGGTTCAAAAAATGCCAAAAACCCAATTTTAACCCTTTAGAAACCCTATAAACCTCGTTCCCATAATCCGATCATTATGTTTCACAAATTCAATTAAGTAGATACTGGCTTACACCCCTGTACTAAATTTCATCAAAATCAGAGGTTCCATTCAAAAGTTATCGTGTTTATGGACACATACATATATATATCAAATTGAACAAACGGTGTTTTTGGCTTTTAGAGATCTCAAAATGAAAAAGTATCATGGTCCCGGGCTTAGGTCTTATCATGAATAACACCGTAATAGCGTATTCCTTATTGGTAAATTAGTTAAAAGTTCATGTGTTTTATATTTTTATTATATTACGAGGTGGCCCGTGCGCAAATTGCGCGTTTTATGATTCTGTATGAGTGAATCTCACCTACAGTACGTAAATGTTGATTATGAAGTGACGGAGATCTATTTTTGTTTACTATCCGGCTTTTAAAATTCATCTGAAGGTAATCAGCTGTTAAATTACAATTCACATTAAAGAACTTGCAATAAAAGTTGGTCAACATTTAAAGTGCCCTCTAGACATAAATCAAAGGCCAGGAGGGTCGAAGCCCGAAACAATATGACCTTTTTAATTACAATTCGTCACTGCGGTATATCCTTAGCTTTAAAATGACGCCTCAATCTTAAAAATCGGTTCAGCAGGTCGAGAGAAAAAGGGACGTAACAGACAAAACCCTTATAGAAATAAGAAGATAGATTTAAAAAATTAACAAGATTTATAATGAAAGGTTGAGCTGTATCTTGAAATAAATACAATATGTTAGAGTTCGAAAAACAACATGTCAGAGTTCTAAGCATTCAGGTTCAGAATGAATGGTTTTACCGTTATGTGTAGAATAAGGATGAATTCAATTTAGTTTAAATTAATAAAACCATACTATATTATAATTTCTATAAATATTTCAAGATAACACCGATATTTTGTTGCTACTTTTGTTTAATTTTGAAAAAAAGTATTAAGTTTTGAGCTTTTATTATTTTACATTAAAATTAAAATGACTGACTTGTTTCAGATTTTGTGTTTTTATACTTATTTGTGCTGTAAAGAGTCAGTGAAATAAATATTGAATAAATTAAATATATTTAATAATTAAATAATAAAATATAATTATAAATGTATGTAGCTATTTTATTAACTTAATGGTAGCTCTAATTTAGTGCTACCTAAATATAGATCTTAAAACCAGTATATAAAACATTTTTATGGTTCAAAATCGGTGTGTTAAAAAGTTAGTTTGAAGGAAAACATGTAAATTGTATTATTTAGGCAAATGTATAATTTTTTTTTCCAAATATAAGGCTTTTCACATTATTTAAAGGTACCACTGATTCAGTGCTAACCACATTTGTATCTTAAAGATAAGTGTTTATTGCGATTGTTATTCATTATTTGTATAAGGGAATCAGGTTCGACATTTTTTTAAATATTAACCTATAATTATGAAGAAAAACTTATTGTTCTATAAACAAATTTTATGGTAACACTAATTTAATGCTATCTTTATTTTTTCTAGCTCCATTAATTAAAAAACTCATATTTTATACATACATTATATCGTTTTCATCTATTATTAGTAAAGCACGAGGTGTTTTTGTGACAACAATTATAAATTGTATGCATTTAAAATGCTTTTAAATTTGTTTAATTTAAATAAATGTTATTATTGTATATACCTATGAATGTATATTAAAAAAAAAAAAAATAGATTAATTAATGTGGTTTACAAGACATTTGTTGTACACCTCTTAGCGTTACCCAGAAAACACCGCGAGGAGGTGGGTGTACGTCGTTTTCCACACATTCACACACACATTCACACACACACACACACACACATTCACACACATTCACACACATTCACACACACACACACACACACACACACGGTTTACGGGTCTTTTAGTCAACCGCGCCAGTGACCTTCATTCACACCAGACTTTTCAAATAAGTAGCTAAAGTTAATACCTTAACTTCTCAATCTAATAAGTCCCACATTCATACATACATTCATACAGTTTATTCATTAAGAATAATTTTTACAATATTTACAAAATTATGGGGGGTCAGTATGTTATTCAAAGAACATTCGTAATGCATACCATAAGTATTCATAACCTCCTTAGCTTTATTAAAGATATTTATACTGTTTGGTACAGGATATCTTGTAAAACTTGGTACAAAACCATCTTCCTTTGCTCTTTTCAGTGCTCTTTTATATCGTCTCCTCTCTGTACGAATGCACTTGTACTCCATTACTCCATACTTTTCATAGTATGTGTCCTTTTCCAATACACAAAAGATATGTTTCAAATCCATATCATCAGGTATAACAGCAACTTTAGGTATTTGATCAATTAACGTTTCAATTAGTTTTTGATTATTTGACAACGCTTTACGTAAGGAGTGAGTCAACTTAAGGTTTTCTCTTTTTACTTTATACTCTCCATACTTGCGAATTGATGGTAGTATTTCTTCAAACACCCAATCTTGAAAGCGCTTAGCTAATTTCATCTTGGACGATAAAATTAAGGAATATAAACCTGGTTCATTGATGAATACGGTACTTTTTTGAAAGTTAGAGGGTAGCACTAAACTGTTTCCATCAATATCTTTACATAACTTTTTATATTTTTCCTTAACTAGATCATTTATTGCTTTTCGCGGTCTTTTATATTCTAGAATTTCTGATACATCATTAGCCTTAAACCATGGATTGTTTTCACGATCAAATAATACAGCTACAGGTTTACTATCAAACATGTAACACTGCAGTTCAGACATATTGAAGTCAAATGTAAGAAAAATAGCATACACCTTTTAAATATCCGGAATAACCGAAGTTGTCAATAAGATGTTCACTTGGCAAAAGTTCGCCAAACAATGAAATGCATGGTTAACCCACCTGCTTATATACCCGACAAAGAGTGGTGGAAACCTTCTGCGCATGCGCAGTAGACAAGTACTACTGCGCATACACAATTGTATGTTAAATTTAAACAATTTTTTTACGGATGTCAATAATAAGGGCACACTCAACAAACCACTTTCATAAATGATGAAGCGCAACTGGGCATGCAAAATGAAGGGATATACTGCACATTTAACAGTAATATGATACATTTTAAATTTGTTGACAATTTCCTGTAGATTTTTTAAAACTGATTTTTAATATATTTTACATTAATACCACATTCATTTTCATTTAATAAATTGAAATTAAAAAATTAGCTTTACATACATGTGCTAAAGATTATTATTTTGTATACCAAAATAAGACTTGCTTGACTACAACACATAACAAGTGTTCCAAACAATAATAAAATCAAATACAAAACTAATTATGTTAAACTTTACACATAAATAGAAATTCCTATATCATCATTAAAGTTAAAACTAAAAGTTTGTTAATAATTCATGTAGATAACAAACATGTTTGGTAGTTTGACCTTAACGTAATACTTAAATTTTTGTTTAAAAACCTAAAGCAAAATTTTACATGTAAAAAAAAAATAGTACACCAAAGATAGCATCAAAACGGTGCTACCGGTTGCTACATTAAAAAGTAGCAACATTTAAATGGGTTAAGCTCAATTGGAGGTTTCCAAATTACCTTTAATGTTAAAACTAAGGTTTTGTTAAGTTATCATTTATATATAAACATATTTCATAGTTTTTACATTAAACCAGAAGTTAAAAGTGTTTTTTTAAAAACCTACAGCCTCAGTACACTTAATTAGGGACAGGAACAAGACCAAATACCTGTCTCTGCGTCAGGCGTAGGCTCATATATAAACATATTTCATAGTTTTACATTAAACCAGTAGTTAAAAGTCTTGTTTAAAAACGTAAAGCCTAAATACACTTAATGATGGACAGGAACGGTGCCAAGTACTTGTCTCTCAGTCAGCAGAGGCTCATATGTAAACATATTTTGTACTTTAACATTAAACCTGTAGTTAAAAGTGTTGTTTTGTACTTTAACATTAAACCCGTAGTTAAAAGTGTTGTTTAAAAACTTTAAGCAAAATTTGACAAGGAAGAAATAGTACACCAAAGGTAGCACCAAAACGGTGCTACCTTTAATTAGCAACATTTAAATGTTTTAAGCTCAATTAAAAGTTCCCAAATTACCTTCAATGTAAAAACTAAGGTTTTGTTAAGTTATCATGTATATATAAACATATTTTGTAGTTTTACATTAAACTAGTAGTTAAAAGTCTTGTTTAAAAACGTAAAGCCTCAGTACACTTAATGATGGACAGGAACGGGGGCCAAGTACTTGTCTCCAAGTCAGCAGAGGCTCATATATAAACATATTTCGTACTTTAACATTAAACACTTAGTTAAAAGTGTTGTTTAAAAACTTTAAGCAAAATTGACAAGGAATAAATAGTACACCAAAGGTAGCACCAAAACGGTGCTACCTTTAATTAGCAACATTTAAATAGGTTAAGCAACATTTAAATAGGTTAAGCCCAATTGGAAGTTTCCAAATTACCTTTAATGTTAAAAACTAAGGTTTTGTTAAGTTATCATGTATATAAACATATTTTGTAGTTTTACATTAAACCAGTAGTTAAAAGTCTTGTTTAAAAACATAAAGCCTAAGTACACTTAATGATGGAGAGTAACGGGGCCAAGTACTTGTCTCTGAGTGAGCAATTAGAAGTTTCCAAATACGGTTTAATGTTAAAACTAAGGTTTGGTTAAGAATTCATATATATATAAACATATTTCATAGTTTTACATTAAACCGGTAGTTAAAAGTGATGTTTAAAAACCTAAAGCAAAATTGGATATGTAAAAATAGTACACCAAAGGTAGCATCAAAACGGTGCTACCTTTAATTCGCAACATTTAAATGGTTTAAGCTCAATTAGAAGTTTCCAAATTACCTTTAATATTAAAACTAAGGTTTTGTTAAGATTTCATGTATATAAACATATTTCGTAGTTTTACATTAAACCAGTAGTTAAAAGTGTTGTTTAAAACCTAAAGTCTCAGTACACTTAATAATGGGTAGAAACGGGGCCAAGTACCTGTCTCTGCGTCAAGCAGAGGCCCATATATTTTGTGACATGTAAAAATAGTACACCAAAGGTAGCACCGAAACGGTGCTACCTTAAAGTAGCAACATTTAAATGGGTTAAGCTCAATTAGAAGTTTTCTAATGACCATTAATGTTAAAACAATAGTGAACTTTCTGTTCGCACCATGTGCTTTTTTTTAACCTTAAAAGTAATTCTAACCTTTAATTCCTAAACACCTTAGCAACTAGAGAAAAAAAGATGAACCAAACTCGCTTCATAGGTACCTCAGTGGTAGACTGGTAGCAGTAGTTAAAAGTGTTGTTTAAAAGCCTAAAGCAAAAATTGGACATGTGAAATAGTACACCATAGGTAGCACCAAAACGGTGCTACCTAAAAGTAGCAACATTTAAATGGCTTATCTCAATTAGAAGTTTCCTAATAACATTTAATGTTAAAACTAAGGTTTTGTTAATAATTCATATATATAAACATATTTTATAGTTTTACATTAAACCGGTAATTAAAAGTGTTGTTTAAAAAACATAAAGCAAAATTGGACATGTAGAAAATAGTACATGAAAGGTAGCACCAAAACGGTGCTACCTTTAAGTAGCAACATTTAAATGGGTTAAGTTAAATTAGAAGTTTGAAGACACAAATTTGTGGTAACAATTTACCACTACTATTTTAACTTGTACTGGGAGTAACAATTTCACACTACTGGCTGGGCACCTACATTTAAATGGGTTAATTTAAATTAGAAGTTTGAATACACAAATTTGTGGTAACAATTTACCACTACTATTTTAACTTGTACTGGGAGTAACAATTTCACACTACTGGCTTGGCACCTACATTTAAATGGGTAAAGTTAAATTAGAAGTTTGAATACACAAATTTGTGGTAACAATTTACCACTACTATTTTAACTTGTACTGGGAGTAACAATTTCACACTACTAGCTTGGCACCTACATTTAAATGGGTTAAGTTAAATTAGAAGTTTGAAGACACAAATTTGTGTTTGTGGTAACAATTTACCACTACTATTTTAACTTGTACTGGGAGTAACAATTTCACACTACTGGCTTGGCACCTACATTTAAATGGGTTAAGTTACATTAGAAGTTTAAAGACACAAATTTGTGTTTGTGGTAACAATCTACCACTACTATTTTAACTTGTACTGGAAGTAACAATTTCACACTACTAGCTTGGCACCTCCCCCCCCCCCCCCCCGGGTGCAGTTTTCGTCCGGAGCAAAAAATTTTTGGTCAAGGTCAAAAAATTTTCGAAAAAAAATTTTGGGGGGGGGGGGGCGCAGTTTTCGTCCGGAGCAAAAAATTTTTGGTCAAGGTCAAAAAATTTTTCAAAAAAAAATTTCGGGGGGGGGGGGGGGGGGGCTCACTTCTCGTCTGGCGCCGAGGGGGGGGGGGGGGGGGCTTCACCTACCCTTAGGACTTTAACTCTTGGATACCTGCTACCCTTACTCATGTGTGAACATAAAATAAAATTTGGTTGAACCACAGTTTGGACAGCCAACACTTAGCCGCATCTCGCTCTAAGTCCTGAGCAGTCCCAGAACTCAGGCAAAAATCCGCCTAAGTCATGACTGACCTACATAACATGTGGAACAAAAATATTTTATTTTATTCACACATGAATATGGGTCAAGGTCGTTCAAGAATTAAAAAAGAAATCCCCCCGATGCCTAAGACCGCCGGCGGCCAGAGGCATCGGGGGGATCTCAACATTTAAGGGGAGGTGATTAAATAAAAAATTATTTATTTAATTTTGAGTTTCCTTAAGGGAAACATGCTACAATAATTTGGAAAAGGCCATGCTAACCATGACCGAGGATCCCGTCTTAACCCGTAGGTACTGACTTTTGCCTAGCACACCGGTCAGTGTCAGGATCCGACGCCTCGTGCTAAAGGATGCCAACCACCCATCTAGAGTGATGAGGTCCAGTAGCGCCCCTGACCGAAAGAGGCCTAAGGGTGGATCCCCAGGGGCCTACCCCCGGGCTCGTTAGGCGCCATGCTATTGTTGGTAACAAATAATTCTTGAGGTTCTAAACCTCGAAAAATTTTTATTTTACAGAGACTGTAAAGTCTCAAAAAGCCTAACACTTTAACTGCCAATTTACGGAGGAGTACCTCCAAGATACGAATTTAGAAAAATTTCAACTTGGGGACAACCTGTGAAGATTAGTACAAAATAATATTTTTCAACACACAACACTTAGACTAAATAAATCCAACACCAAGACCTAGCAGAAGCAGCAAGCGCAAAATAAAATATTTCTTAAAACTACACATGCCATGCCTTAGACTAAAAGAATTCCCAATATAATGCGGCGCCAACATTACATTGCGAATCCTGTAGGGCAGAGCTTCAACCACTCAGCTGAAATGTTTGAAAGCAACTGCGAAGAAGCTAAGCCTCAGAGAATCGAAGCTGGGCCGGTCAGGAGTGGTGGAACCGGACCTGGTTACGTAAACAGCCAGACCTCGACACGTACTTGTTTGCGGCATTGGACAATCTCCAAGAGCCACACCTGAATACATTACTAACCGGATCTCATTATACAACACGTGTCAAGGTATGGCAACGCCTCGGGCTATGCCACCTCCTCCTCCCCCGGGGGGGGGGGGGGGGGGCTCACTTCTCATCCGGAGCCGGGGGGGGGGGGGGAGGGGGAGGGGTCTTGGGACTTAGAATATTTTCAGTCCAAGTCAGGTGTACTATAGAATAATATTTTAGCTTGCCGGATTCAGCACAGCCGGCAGAGACGGTTACATAATGCTTATATAACAGACTGGTTTCTTGGCAAACTGGCTAAATGTAGCTCAACAGAAGGTAAGTCAGTTTATTGCAAGCCAACAAACACGCCACACCTCGCCGCCGCGGGACTTTTCTGTGAGTAAATTATTATTTTTCCTTCTTATTAAACTTAGCAAAACAGAACCTAGCCTGTTTTGCACAAAATTAATTTTTGTTACACTACTACACTTACGTTTTACTTAACATATTATTTTCCACTCCTTATTTAATATTTTATTCCTTACTTGTTAAGACTTAGAAACTGAAATGTTGGAAGACTGTTTGATACAAAATTAATTTTTATTTAGCTATACAGGTCTCCTAATATTTTCATACACTTGTATTTTGCAGGTGTGGCTAAATATTTTTCGCTCACAATTTAATTTTATTCCACACAAGTGGATTTTGAACTTTACTACAAAACTGATCCATACCCGTCTCCTACAAAATTATTTTTTCATTTGGCTCTACCTCTTTTAGTCTTACATTAAATATTTCTTGGAGTTAAATTTTACACAAGTCTCTCGGTTAATTTTTCTGCACAGTACGTGTTACTCCTTGGACAGTTCCCAGCAAACTGTTTCTACACTTGTCAACAACAGTCTGCATTACCCCCTCCACTACTCATTCCCCCACTATAGCCCTGTTCCCCCACTACTTCCAGCTAAGGTACAACACTGGACTAAGTGTTTCAGTTTTATCCAAACCTTACTGTGAGACACATCTATGGCTGAAACTTTGCGAGAAAAATTATTAAGAGTAAAATTTTTGCTGGCCAAGCAAAATAATTCTGTTAAAGTGTCCAAGACTTCCACTTTAACAAAAATGAAACGTTGCTTCAAAAATAATCCAAAATTTTACTCAAGGGACACAAATATCACTATGGATGATAAAATGTTTCAGAAACTTTTAGACGAGCTAACTTTTGCCAGTAAGGTTACGTTGGTGACTCCAATTCCCGACCAAGTTCCAACATCACCTGAGAAAGAATAAAAAATAAATATTTCTCAGGAAATATTTCCAATCCGAATTACGGAGGTCCGGTAAAGGACCGGCTGGGACGAGTTGTTTGTAAAAAAATAAATTTTTCTTCCTTCTGACCACTTTACCCCCACCACCTCCTTATCCCCACCACTGGGCCGGGTACCTGGGGAACCGCCTGCACCCAAGTCAGTACGTCTTCGGACGCGGTGCTGTTCGGATCGCGTGTCGTTTGTCGCAATGTCGGGTGTTTGAAGAAATTATTCTTCGGCTCTAAGTCTCTCGGTGGGTAAGTCAAATATAAAAAATTATTTTTTTTTTCAAGTGGGGCTGCTGGGACGGGTCAATGACCCCTGACGGATATATTAGGTCAAGAGTTTGATCGCTAGGGAATAAAAAAAATATTTTTTTGCACTTTTGTGATTCCTCGAGAAATTTCAATTTCTCAGCAAAATTTGAGGATTCGCAAAAGTGCAAAAAAAAATTTTTTTTGTATTCTTGCGTGACCTTGACCTAATTAACGTCAGTGACGTCATCATGATGACGTCAGCGGTAATGACGTCACCATGACGTCATTTATGTGACGTCATGTGACGTCATATGACATCATTAGTGACGTCATTCGTGACGTCATTGATGACGTCATCACTGCTGACGTCATCGTGATGACGTCATGTCCCAGCAGCCCTACTTTTACACTACTTACACTACGGAAAAAATATATATATTTTTAAATATTCAACGTTATAACAAACGTCCATTCCAAATATAAACTTAATCCATAGAATAGCATTTATTTACTAACTAGATATGTCAATGAAGAGTTTCACTAAAATTAAATTTCTTGACTTGCACAACAAATGAAAGCTTCACATATGACTTCTAATGTATATCTCATACAACAAAATTATTATCTAAAAAAATATAAGTAATGTTGAGCTTAAAAGGTCAGCTTTTCTTCCTGACTTTCATTCATAAAATTAAAAATTTAAATAAACCCTATATATAAAAATAGGAAATTATAAACATTTAATTGTATGTAATAATAAATAATACGATTACTAATTGTTAAAACGCAGTACGTTTTAATCAAATTTAAACGTAATTAAGACTTTTTAAAGGAAATTTGCTACTAACGTTTAAAATGGTCAAAAGATTTGATTTGATTTTATATTATTGTTTCTTAGGTCTTATTAATAAGAAAAATTCAACAGGCAATAATCTTTCATCTTATAATTGTTAAAAAAATAATTAATTGTGATTTTTTTTTTTAAACGGACATACTTCTAAGTTTTATTTTTTGTTATGTATATTGTTTGCTGTTATAAAAGCCAATGCTATAAGGCTGTGTTAGTACATGTATAATAAAGCTGGATAGTCATTTGTAAAGAGACCCAAATTTAGCCTTATTTTAAAAGAAAAAAAATTGTTCCAAATGTTTTTTCCCAAAAATTATTATCTATCTTCTTATTTCTATAAGGGTTTTGTCTGTTACGTCCCTTTTTCTCTCGACCTACTGAACCGACTTTTAAGATAGAGGTGTCATTTCAAAGCTTAGGATATACCTCAGTGACGAATAGTAATTGAAAAGGTCATATCGTTTCGGGCTTCGCCCCCCTCACCTTTGATTTATTTCTAGAGGGCGCTTTAAAATGTTGACCAACTTTTATTGCAAGTTCTTTAATGTGAATTGTAATTTAACAGCTGATTACCTTCAGATGAATTTTTAAAGCCAGATAGTAAACAAAAATAGATCTATGTTACTTCATAATCAACATTCACGTACTGTAGGTGAGTTTCACCCATACAGATTCATAAAATGCGCAATTTGCGCACGGGCCGCCTCGTTATTATTATTATTATTTTAGATAAAAATTGATATATCTCAGAAAATACTTGTTGGTGTTTTTTTTGTAATTTCTGCCACATAAGTTTTACAAATGACTCTAAATAGTTAGGTAGTTTTGTGCCTGATGTACTTTTCGTGGGTAAAAATAAAAATATTTTACAAAAATACGGTTTTTAAATTTTTGTTTAAAATTTCATAAAATTGGGTTCAAGAACTAAATCAATTTAATTCTATAACTGTTTAGTAGACTATATGCCCTTTCAGGTGATGGAAAAATCATTGAAATCCTGGGAAAAATTTTTGCGGTTATATCAATTAGAAAATGGCTCTGAAATTTAACCCAAAAACTTAGTTTTTCACCACGTTAAAACTTTAAATGCTATTTTTTAAATTTTTCCCATTTTTTATGGCATGTGTACCCCATCATAGAAAATTATAAGATTTTTTCCAATAGTAAAAAAAATCTACCACAGTTTATACATTATTTTCTTAGCGTTGCTTATACTTTTCATCCGTCTATTCATAAAAAGGGAATTAACTCACCGCTCAGTTTTCAAAAATAATGTCTTTTACTTGTTAAATTACTATATTTGTTAAATTATTTTACTTGTTAAATTAAAACAAATATAAAAATGTGCATTGGCATTTTAAAACTTCATTTCGTTGAAACAAAGAGAAATCAATTTTTTAAACCAACTTCCATACATAATTACGAATTTACAAACAATTCAAAATGAACTTATTTACTGTTTTAATCCAGAAGAATTTTGAATTCAAAGGTTGGCGGTTCGATCCACAGAAAATTCAGTAGCTTTTTAAAGGTTCGATTCTGTATGCAGTTGCCATTTGTCATAGGGCTTAATTAATGATGCTATATAACAACTGGTAAGACCGGGTTCTTATAGGCAGAAGTGGGTAAAATACTTTCCTTACGTATTAAAAATTGTAAAACAATATCTGTCATAATATAATTTGACTGTTGGTAATAGCAAGGAAGTTTCTTTATTACACCACTACTACAGCTATGCTTATATCACAGGTTTTGCCTTAAAAAAAAAAAAAAAAAAAAAAAAAAATTGAATTCCATAAGAATTATAATCATAATGAAAATTGTTAGCGATGCGTATACCGAAAACTCAATTATTTTCAACACAAGTATATTTTTTTATTTAGCGCATATACGCTAGTGACATTTTAAAACTTAAAAAGGTGAAGAATTTTGGCGTTGTTACTATTAAATATCAACTTGTTAGCTTTCAGACATCATACCAAATTGTCAAAGGGCAATATTTGTATATTCGACCTGATCATGGCAACCTGAGGGCTCTCAGCTGAACACTGTAACAACTTGGCTACAGTCAGTTTTGAATTTCATTGTAATTGGTACTGGTACCCAAACATTTATCACAGTGAGGGTGAAAATAGCGAGCATTCCTGAAATATCGGTTATTTTCCATTGTCATTATCTCCGATCGTGGTAAGCGTGGACGCAACGAGCTCTCCTCGAATCTCGGCTAGTTTAAACTGTCGGCATCAGGCAGTACAAAGGTGCCGCCGCACTGGAGTGGTGGGTGGCACCGACTACTAGCCAACATAAAAACATCGGTCTGCACGAGTCGAAAATTAGCTTGGATTACATCGTTTGAAATAGCATTCCTAATTTTATGCAATTTGAGAGTACAGTTATTCGGAAATCAATATTATATAAATCATATAGGATATAATGACGATGGAAATACATATTAAAAATGTTGTAGGGAAGTTCAACCATTGCATGTTAAACCTTTTCGAATTACTTACTTCCCTCATAAGTATTTAACTACACATTCAGGGGAGAGTGTTAGTGGTTCTTTTGGAAGTAACTAATATTTTCTCTACGACAAAATTATATGCGCTTTGTTCGAATATTAAAACAACATATATAATTTATTTATTTGCTCAGAAAATAGCTTAGTGCACGCTAATCCCACAAATAAATAGAAGCGCGATCTCAATAATGCACGCGTGATATTCGTCAAAGCTATATAACCCTCCTCCCTAACTTTACATTTTTATTAGAACTACAATTTAGCCATGTCAAAATGGTTACATGGTGGTGTATATGGCTATAATGTTGCAGTTTTTTAGTACTGCTTGTTTGAACAGTGCCATTTTGAATAAATGTTTATTTTAATATGGTTGTAATTTAACAATGTCATGGGTAGGCATGCACATTGCTACAGTGTTGAGTATGGTCAAATTGCAGAAATGTTTAAGAGATCATCAGCGAATCAAGTCGGTGGACGAGGACCTTTATACAACATTTATACCAGTGTAAAGTTAAAAAATAATTTTCTAACCTTCCGATTTTGAACAGCTTTAAAACAGTTTTATAAATGCTTACGTATAAATTTTTTATTATTTAACACCGATAAATAAATAATAGTTAACACCAATAAATACAAACTGATTTATGTCTGATTTACTTGTTGCAAAGATATACGTTTCACAATAATTTGAACCTGTAAATAAAAATAAAAAAAAAATAAAAAAAATAAATGGGAGGCCAAGACTTAAACGTGATACCCAAGCCGTGTAGGCCCTACGTATGAAAATTTGCCCCGGATATGTAATAAAATAATATTTCATTAAAGATAATCATATTCATGTAGGGTTTCTCCATGTAGGAGGAAACACATTTGTCTGCATTTCAGCAAAAGAGTTCCTGATAACTTCTTAAATTTCGACATCTCACAATCATTGTCCTCCACGAAAGAGCCATTAACCACACCACTAGGCGATGCTACGCAACAACCCTTTGCAGAAACAAGGGGGATAAAATGTTACCGTCATTTTCCGCAGTGAATCACCACAGGGCTAATAAAGATTTACACATTGGAGGCGTTCTGCTAAATAGGATGTATTGGGCTGATCTCGGCGCTTTACGGGGCGAGTGTGCATGGATAATTGCGCGGCGGCGCCTTTGTGACGCCTTATAGGGAAGGCAATCACGAGCAGGTGAGGAGCTGACGGTTAGCGGGGCCCCCACGAGGCGAGCGGAGATTGTGGCACTGTACGTTGTGAAAACATTGCTGAAGTGGCGGTTAGCGGGGTACCCGCGAGGCGAGCGGAGATTGTGGCACTGAACGTTGTGAAAACATTGCTGACGTGGCGGTTATCGGGGCCCCCGTGAGGCGAGCGGAGATTGTGGCACTGAACGTTGTGAAAACATTGCTGACGTGACGGTTGGCGGGGCACCCGCGAGGCGAGCGGAGATTGTGGCACTGAACGTTGTGAAAACATTGCTGACGTGGCGGTTATCGGGGCCCCCGTGAGGCGAGCGGAGATTGTGGCACTGAACGTTGTGAAAACATTGCTGACGTGACGGTTGGCGGGGCACCCGCGAGGCGAGCGGAGATTGTGGCACTGTACGTTGTGAAAACATTGCTGACGTGATGGTTAGCGGGCCCCCCCCCCCCCCCCCCCGAGGCGAGCGGAGATTGTGGCACTGTACGTTTCGAAAACATTGCTAACGTGATGGTTATCGGGGCCCCCGCGAGGCGAGCGGATATTGTGGCACTGTACGTTGTGAAAACATTGCTGACGTGATGGTTAGCGGGGCCCCTGCGAGTCGACCAGAGATTGTGGCACTGTACGTTGTGAAAATATTGCTGACGTGACGGTTAGCGGGGCCCCCGCGAGGCGAGCGGAGATTGTGGTACTGTACGTTGTGAAAATATTGCTGACGTGACGGTTAACGGGGCCCCCGCGAGGCGAGCGGGGATGTGGCACTTTACGTTGTGAAAATATTGCTGACTTGATGGTTAGCGGGGCCCCTGCGAGTCGACCAGAGATTGTGGCACTGTACGTTGTGAAAATATTGCTGACGTGACGGTTAGCGGGGCCCCCGTGAGGCGAGCGGAGATTGTGGCACTGTACGTTGTGAAAATATTGCTGACGTGACGGTTAGCGGGGCCCCCGCGAGGCGAGCGGGGATGTGGCACTTTACGTTGTGAAAACATTGCTGACGTGACGGTTAGCGGGGCCCCTGCTAGGCAAACGAAGATTGTAGCACTGTCCGTTGTGAAAACATTGCTGACGTGATGGTTAGCGGGGATCCGCGAGGCGATTGTGGTATTGTCCGTAGTGAAAACATTAATGACGTGTTGGTTGGAGGGTAATCTGCATATTCAACGGAGATTGTGGTACTGTGCATTGGAAAAGCATTGCTGACATGACGGTTAGTGGGGCTCCCGCCAGGCAAGCGGAGATTGTGGCACTGTGTATTTTAAAAGCGTTGCTGACGTGACAGTTGGCGGAGTCCTTTACAGAGATTGTGGTAATGAGCATTGTAAAAGCATTGCTGACGTGACAGTTGGCGAAGCCCTTTACAGATTGAACGGATATTGTGGAACTGTGCATTGTAAAAGCATTGCTGACGTGACCATTGGCGGAGCACTTTACAGATTGAACGGGGATTGTGGTATTGCGCATTGTAAAAAGATTTCTGATGTGAGAGTTGGTGGGGCCCTTTGCCGATTGAACGGCGATTGTGGTATTGTGTATTGTAAAAGCGTTGCTGAAGTGACAGTTGGCGGAGTTCTTAACAGAGATTGTGGTAATGTGCATTGTAAAAGCATTGCTGACGCGAACGTTGGCGAAGCCCTTTACAGATTGAACGGAGATTGTGGTTCTGTGTATTGCAAAAGCGTTGCTGACGTGACAGTTGGCGGGGCGCTTTACAGACTGAAGGAAGATTGTGGTATTGTGCATTGTAAAAGCATCGATAACGTGATGGTTGGGGGGTCTATTCAACAGATTTTACGAGATTGTGGTAATTTAAATTGTGAAAACATTGCTGACGTGACATTTGGTGGGGCCCACTACGCGGTTGAGCAAAGCTTGTAGGGGGGTTACCCTAAAATAAGTGAAACTTTAGGGGGGACGAGTAAGTCAACAAGAAGTTCAGTTGTCCTAAAATTTAAATTTTAATTTAGAAAATAAAAGTTTTTATTTGAACTGAGCTCTAATATGTAGTATGTCTTTTATTTTCTAAATCATATTTAGAGTGAAGAGGGGAACTCTCATTGTATTTTACAGGATTTTTTTCTCCTCCACGCAATAAATAAATAAATAAATAAATAAATAAAAAAGATGCTGAAATACACCCAGTACTGTTTATTGATTAGTATAACCACAAATATATGTTTAGGGAGACAATTTAGACGATCTAGATAACAAGTACCTATACGTTTTTAACTGCTCAAATGCACGCTGGGTGGATGGAATTTGACCTAAAAATAGTATGACCCCTTCCAATGTCATTACTCTTGTCATAAGGCAGAGGGTAATGGTTTTAGGTTTAGTATTTATCAAACAATTAAAATAATACTATAAGAACGTCAATTTACAGAATAGAAAAATGGTTAAACTATTTTGTTTATGCCAGCAACTAGTATGTGACATATTTAAAAATTGACCTTGGTATCACTACATTCGATAGTTCAAATCAACTTCCTTGCATTTTCCCTACATTTAAGGTCTGTTTATCAGCAAGGAGTTTGTTGTCTTTATCAAAACTATTTTAGAGACAAGTTGCCTCGAAGGAGTCAAGATGAGACCATATGACGTCATTTCAAAAACAAAAAAATATGAGACAAACATACTTTACTTTGTGATTGATCTTTGGAAGCCATGATATATTGTCACACATGGCGATTGGACAGTGCTAAATCCTAACAAGTTTTAACTGATTATTATTAAGTTTACAAGCTTTTAGTAACTTAAAAATACGAAATTTTTAGAACACCCAAAAAGGTATTACAGTATATATATAAGGCCCCCACACACTATTGAACTTATCAGTCCGTCATGTCGGGTCCCGACATTACGCCCATCATACTCTATCTCACCTCAAGCAGTTTAAAATCCAGTTTGCAGGTTCGAATTTGGGTCCGACGTCAAGACCAGGTTCAGTGTGTAAAGGCATTAAGAGTTTATTGATAAGTTAAATTAAATAAATAAACTACTAAGTTAATCAGAGGCTATTTTCAAAAATTTTGTTTGGTTTTACAGAATTATGAACTATTACCAAATAGTTCGGCCTTTTCAAACACTTGGGATACACAATTTGTACATATATTATTATTACTGCTTGTTTTTTAGGTGCCACAAGGCACATGTGACAGTATTAAAATACGTTTCGATTTATAATGATAATACTTAAAGCTAAAGTAGGCCTAGGTTAAATTTAATATAAAAAAAATCTTCAATGTGGAAGAGGCAGTTTTTAGCTAAAATACTTTTCGTATTTGTTTTTTTCTTTTTTAAATAAAAATTTTAATATGGTCAAGTGGACCATATCAATGTGTTATTGAAATTTTTATGCAACGGGTTCAGCAATCACTGTATCTTTGTCTTCAATTGAAGACACATGAAGGGGTCCTACTTGAAATGAAATTGCTAAATGTAAAATATTCGGGGACTTGGATTGTAACCCAGGATTCCTACTTCACTTTTTTTAGTATTTCGCATTTGGATCCAAAGCGACAATTATGAATATCAGGTGTCAAACCTCCTTGTAGTAAACTAGCATTCTAGAACCCACCAGTCAAGGATCTAACCGAAACACGTTTCAAAATCGAAATTACTTCCGCCTTAACGCGGAACGGGATAAATTCATCAGCGGCCGTAAGTCTGGGCTAGTTGTGGGGCTATCTGTGTGGCCGGCTACAACTTAAGATTAAAATATAGGCAAGCTAATTACGGCACGGTGGCCCGCGTCAATTTATGGGGTTTGATATGGTGAGAGTAGATTAGCCGTCCGTGGGTCTTGGTTGGGGGGGGGGGGCAGCACGCGCGGCCGGGGAGCCCGACCTGGTAGTCCCGCCAGGGCTGGGTAGCTGAATATCGAGCGTCTATCAATGTACCCTAACATAAATAAAACCGAACATGAATGGCCACAATCAAAGTTTTTTTCATAATAAAGTAGAAAATACCAAGAAAAGTACAATAAGTAACATGGTCCCGGGTTTAGGTCATATACCATGGCTACTACCGTAATAGCGTATTCCCTATAGGAAAATTAGCTAAAAAGTTTTAAAATTGTTTATTTTAGCCTATTAGATTCACGAATAGGCACACTATAACATAGTATGATATATCCAGTGAAAAAATATTTTAAGAGTATTTTCAAACTGGCCATGGAGATTACCGCACTGAAGATTGTATATAGAGCCAAATAAGTATAGGGACCTCCCATGTCAAAAATTCTAGTTTTGCTACCAAAAACCAGAGTAAAATAAAGGGCTGGAAATGTAAAATGCAAAAATTTTGCATATTTAAAAATGGGCATATTTGTTTTGCAAAAAATCAAAACCATAACTTCCATCTAACCAATCATATTAAACCCTTACAAAAAAAATTGTGGTGGTGCTTTCTGTTTTTCGGGGGTGGTGTTTTTACTTTACCACAAGGATGTCCGTATTTTGTTCTGTATACATTGAATGAAGCGTTCCGGCGCATTGAAATTTCTTATTGCGAATTTCAAAATCATCTTCGAATTCATTCGTAACATTATATTTTATATTAATAAATTTATTTATTTAAATAATATTTTATATGCGGAAACATGTAAATATAGCAATCAACATGTTTTAATTTTTTAATTACATTTATAATAGAAAATTTACACGAGAAAAACCTCTCTTTTGCAGCCTAATACTGTTATTTAATATAATTAGTTAAGAAAGAGAAAAGTTTAGTTTAATTATGTCACCACAACAACGATTCAACTGAGGGTGTAGATAAATAAGACTATAACTTACCGCCTTATTTCTATTTTACAATGGGGGTAAAGGAGATAAGCGAGTTAAAAAAGAGGGGAAGGGGGAGTTAGCGAGAGGTTGTGGGGTAGGAGCACGAATGAGACACGGATATGGACTAGGAAACTTAAAAGACGAAAACTACTCTTTTGCGGAATAGTGTGTACAGTACAGTATTACTATTATTACAGCTTTGTATATTGCTCTGCATTTAAACCTGTGCTAAGATTTAATCTTTCCTTTTGGTTCTGAATTTTTATGGATCATCATATAGAGGGCGTCCGGTCCACAATTGCACGGAAATGAAGGTTAATTAACAAGTAGTGGTGCATTTTGTATTTTCCTCTGTATGTACTAAGGAGGACAGGTAAAAAAGTTAAAAGATACTGAATCAAGCACCAAAACAGAAAACATGGTTCGTTGGTTATGTGTCTCGTATGTTAACACAGTTGCGCGTCTTAATTTTCAACGCGTACACTTAACATATTTAAAAACTAAAAGAATACCTGGTTGAGAGAGGGCGGATTAAGTTTATTGAAAAATATTGAAAAATATGTGAAAATTATGAAAAGTCAATTTTATGAAATTTGCTAGTTTGGTTCAAAATTGAAATGTTCGAAGGACCAGGTACTATGTACCAGAGAAAAATAAATGCCAAAATAAATGCCTACAACATTGTTTATAAATAGTCAAAAGAAAGGTTTAAACTCACTCACAAGAAAATTCCGTATGGCGGAGCTGGAAGGGCGCCAAGATGGCCGAAAGGACGCCAACACAGCCAGGGCACGAGGGAACTGCTGGGCCAGGAAAGTCTCTCCGAGGTCCAGGGAATCTTCTCTCTTGCTGCGAATTCGCACGTACGCACAATTGAATAATGAATTGAGCTCTCGTACAGTCCAATGTTCATATACGCGGGAGACCGAGTGTTGCCCGACACGCACTTACACACACTAGGTTCACTGCAATCTATGTTAGTGAACAGAGAGAATAGTTACGGAACAAAATAATACCACTTTGTAAAATATTAAAATAAATCAAAAGGGGGAGCCACCATGGGCGAGACTACGGTCACGTTTAAAAATTATAACGTGCCTGGGAAAAGAAAAGCCGAAAGGCACTTGAGAACTAATCGGTCGAAAAACGAACAGAACCCGAATCAGAATGGCGAGCGAGGTGAAGGGAACTGCTGACATGCAAGAAACGGAACAGAAGTGGTTTATGAGTCATCGGCCAATCAGCAGCCAGCGAGATTCAGAGCGACAGGCGGGCAAGGGTCATCGGCCAATCAGGGGCCACGGATCGGTAAATTTCCGTTTTGAACGTGTTCACCAGCTCTCGGCGATTACGCCCTATCGCTATCTCTCTCTCTCGCTCTGCCTACCGCCAATATTTGAAATGACAATTTTGCTTGTTTGTTATAACTTAAAATCAGTACTTAACATACCGGCGGCTTTGAATCACTTGTGATGCAACAAACCAATATTCAAACCCAGAAAAAATGAAAATCAAAACAATTCTTATGCTAATATGTACAAGAGGTTACCATTGGAATGATTAGGCAGGTTGCGCCCAGAAAGGTAACAAAAACACTTTGACTGCAGGACGAGTAAAGGTACCATGCTGAGTCTTGAGTTCAACAATTCTGACAACATTGTCTTTGCCAGGAGTAACTTTTGTGATCCTTGCCAAGGGCCACTGGAGAGATGGGGTGTCTTGATGAACCAGCACTAAGTCGCCAACTTGAAGATTCCTCGTAGGAGTGGACCATTTCAGGCGTTGCTGTAATGTGTGGAGATACTCCTTGCTCCAGCGCTTCCAGATGCGTTGCATGAATGCTTGCATGAGTTGCCATTGTGAGAGTCTATTGTCAGGCGTGTTGACAAAGTTGGGTTCTGGAAGTGAGGCTAGGGGGGCTCCAATCAAAAAATGACCTGGCGTCAGAGCCTGAAGATCGTTAGCATCACTGGATAAAGCAGTGAGAGGCCGGGAGTTGAGCATCGCCTCTATTTGGCATGTTAGTGTGGTGAACTCAAGAAGGGTGGGCACGTGAGTCCCGAGGGTGCGCTTCAAATGATATTTAGTGCTCTTGATGGCACTTTCCCACAAACCGCCTTGGTGAGGTGCAGCGGGGGGATTAAAATGGAACTTGATGTGGTGCTCAAGCGCAAATCGCTCAATTGGTTGTTGAGCAGAAGAGAGGAAATCACGAAAGGCATTTCTTGCGCCCACAAAGTTTGTTCCACAATCACTGTAGATATCGGAGCAGATTCCTCTGCGAGCTACAAAGCGCCTCAACGCAGCGATGAATGATTCAGTGGACAAGTCAGTTGCAACTTCGATGTGCACTGCCTTGGTGACGAGGCAAACAAAAATGCAGATGTAGGCCTTAATATGGCGAATTGAACGAAGATTATGGATTTTGACAGTGAATGGACCGCCATAGTCAATGCCCGTAGACAAGAAGGGTCGAGCAGGAGTCACTCTCGCCTTGGGTAAATCACCCATGAGGGGGAAGGTGTTTTTCGGTTTTTGTTTAAAACACACCAGGCATTTGAAAATTCTGTTTCGTACTGCACTTCTCGCAGAAAGGATCCATACATGTTGGGACAGTAGAGACATAGTCAATTGTACCCCAGAGTGCAAATGTTTGCGATGAATGTAGTCGATGTAGATGTTGACTACATGATGTCTTTTTGGTAGAAGATAGGGATGTCGTATGTCTTCCGCCAGATCGGCGTTTTGAAGTCTGCCACCAACCCGTAGTAGACCATCTTGATCGATGAAGGGAGAGAGTCGCTGTAGACGTGAAGAGCAGATCTTGTTGTCTTGAAGAGCAGCAATGTCATTGGAGAAGGCCTCTTGTTGCACCAGTCGGAAGATACGCAGCTCGGCAGCTTGTATTTCGTCCACAGAGAGAGGACCTAGACGAGGATCCTGCCGGCGGCTGTTTTGGATGAAGCGCAGGACGTAGGCCATGATATGAAGTAGCTTCGTCCAAGAGGAGAACTGGGAGAGGAGATCCCACGACGACTGTTGTGTAGAGATGAGCGCAGTCAATGGGGTTGACTTCACTTCGTCTTCGAGAGACTGTAAGCGTTGTTCTGCAATAGGCTTGGAACTGCCCAGAGTTGCAGGAGCTTTAACAGAAGAGGACGGTAAGCTTACCGTATATTGACCTGAGTGGTCACGAGAATGCGTGGTCTCAAAAATCGCATCACACGCCATTTCCTCAGCGGATTTCTTGGGGTAAGAAGGCACTTCTTCTTGATTCCAGAAACTTTGCTGTGAAGAGTGAAGATTTATGTCCACAGTGGACAGGAGAGAGATGGATAGGCATGAATTCGTTGGACAAGAAATGGAGCAAGGAGCGGTTCCAACGATGACATATCCGAAAATTGTGCCAATGGCGTAAGGCATGTGAGCGCCAAGAGAGTGGCATTCATTTGTCAAAACTTTGGGGAAGAGAGCAGATCCAATGAGGACATCAATGGGACCCGGCTTGTGGAATGTTGGGTCCGCCAAAACAAAGGGTTTGACCTTCTGGAGAACTTGTTGAGTGAGTGTCACTCGAGGCAGGTCAAGAGAGATTTTTTCCAGTATGTGGAAAGAATGTTTTTGGGCAACAAATTGTCCCGAGAGTGACTCAACATCCAAGTTGAGTGAGCCATTTGTGTGTGTGAGAGCCTGGGATAGTCCTGAGACGGGGAGGTGAGACTGTTGTCGTCGAGTGCCCAAAAGTTGAGCGGCTCTCTCAGAGATGAAATCTGACATGCTGCCAGAATCTAACAATGCTCTAAATACATAAGAGCGACCATTGACGGCAGTGAGTTTCACTAAAGCCGTGCTGAGGAGGACAGTACTATGAGGAACAGTCTGTTGTTGAACAGAGCAAGTCAAAGCAGTATCAGCGCCTTGCGGAAGTGAAGGCGAGGGAAGTGGAGCAGGCGAGCGCTGCGAGTTATCCTGAGCATTGTTGAAATGCAGGAGAGAATGGTGCTTCTTGTGACATGTTGTGCAAGAAGCTTTCGAATTACACTCCTTCAGAGAATGGGATCCGAGACAGGAGATGCATCTTTGATTTTCTTTAACGATTTTGTAACGATCGTTAGGAGATTTGCCTTTGAAAACCTGACACTGGTAGATTTTGTGGCCAGGCTTGTGGCAGCAGAAGCACGTTGCAGTTTTCGCTTTCGTAGGCTTGGCATCAGTAGCCACCATGGCGAGACTGCCAGAGGAGTAATGAGTCCGTTTATCAGTTTTGGGCTTGCTTGAATGAGCAGGGGGAGATTTAAAATCTGTGGTTGCATGCAGACTCGCATCTTCAATGTGGGAGCATTCCAAGTTCAAGAAGTTGATTATTTCCATGACCTTGGGAAGTGTGTGCGCCTCGGTGTCATCGTCAGCCTTAGTGTCACGGTATTGTTCCAATTGTTGGACCAATTTAGTGTCAAGTTTTCGCAAAAGGTGTGCGGCAAGTAACGGATTATTTTCAGTTACATCACAGTTCAATGCCTTCAAAGACTCCGAGTGCTCATAGAAGGTGGTTATGAATGACCTTAAAGCCTTAAGATTGCTTCGTGAGACGCATGGTAAATCCAACAGATGGTTGAGGTGAAGAGTTGTCAAACGACGAATATTGTGATATCTATCACGCAAAAGTTGATAAGCGATCAAGTAATTTGACGCTGTGAGGTTCAGAGATTTGACCAAGTTCAATGGTTCACCTGTCAAAACGCTGAGCAGGTACTGAAATTTGGCCACATTAGAGAGAGAAGTACTTTTGTGTACAGTGGTGTCAAATAAATTGATGAAAGAAATCCATTTTAATGGAGTACCATCAAAAGTCTGCAAGCTCAATTTAGGCAGTTTAACTCCTGTCACAACTGCAGAAGGGAAATGATGGGATGCTTCAGAATGTGAAGAGTGTGGAGTGGTAGGCTCCACAACAGTGTGCACTTCAATTACACTGGAGATTCGGACATACAAGTCATTGACCTCATCAACGTCTGAGGACAAAGTTGTTTCAATGTCATCTTCAGTGTCTGTTTCAATGAGACGTTGCAAGTTCAACTCAAAGTCGGCACGTTTTTTCTTAAGCTCGGCAAAGATCGTGTTCAATTGTCGAATCTGCACGGGGGTGAGAGGGGGTGTGCTGGTTAACGTAGTAACCTTTGCCTCGAGCTTGGCGAAACGAGTTTTGATTAAGTCCGTAGACTTGCGATAAGTCTCATATTTAAATTCTTTTGTAGGCATTGCTCTTGATTTGAGTGAAACAGTACACTATAATGACTTAAAGTACAGAAAACAAAGTACAGAAAATTGTGAAACACAATATAATGAACAATCAGAGAAATTGAGTTTAGTGCTCGGCACTTGAACGCCAGTTGTGAAATTGTTAAGTTAGGCCTACTTAAAATAGCTTAAAAATAAGTTTCAGCCTTAATTAACACAACTGCAGAACGCACATAAATTCAATGTGAATATGTAGGCTTTAGGCTTATTTGAATGAAAAACTGTATGGAATAACAGTAAAAAGCCTCAGAGTGAGAGAAAATATTCAACAATTATCAAAGACAAATTGTCAGAGTTTGCTATTTATAATAACAATGTTCTTCCGAAACAATGATTCAAGAAATTCGAAAATAATAATTATTATATCATCACAAGAAAATGTTATTTTCATAATTGAAAATAAAATCCATTTAAATACATCAGCATAAATCACCAGTCAAGGAAAAACACAATATATATTGCATATAAATGGCCAGCAATAATTCAATTGGCAATGTCAAGTGTTGTAAACAACATCAGCAGAGCAGAGATATTATGTGAATGGCTATACACGCCCATTCATGGCGAGAGACGAGAGAGAGCTCAACAAGGGACAATGTTCCCAGTTGCGGGAAGATTGTTTTTTTTTAATAATGTTCCCAGCTGCGGGAAGATTGGTTCTAATAATGTTCCCAGCTGCGGGAAGATTGGTTTTAATAATGTTCCCAGCTGCGGGAAGATGGTTTTTAATAATGTTCCCAGTTGCGGGAGGATTGTTTTTAATAATGTTCCCAGCTGCGGGAAGATTGTTTTTATTGAAAGTTTTGCACTGGACAATATTCCAAAGGACTGAATCACTTATAGATCCGGCTCGAAGGACCAAAAAATGGTTGAGAGAGGGCGGATTAAGTTTATTGAAAAATATTGAAAAATATGTGAAAATTATGAAAAGTCAATTTTATGAAATTTGCTAGTTTGGTTCAAAATTGAAATGTTCGAAGGACCAGGTACTATGTACCAGAGAAAAATAAATGCCAAAATAAATGCCTACAACATTGTTTATAAATAGTCAAAAGAAAGGTTTAAACTCACTCACAAGAAAATTCCGTATGGCGGAGCTGGAAGGGCGCCAAGATGGCCGAAAGGACGCCAACACAGCCAGGGCACGAGGGAACTGCTGGGCCAGGAAAGTCTCTCCGAGGTCCAGGGAATCTTCTCTCTTGCTGCGAATTCGCACGTACGCACAATTGAATAATGAATTGAGCTCTCGTACAGTCCAATGTTCATATACGCGGGAGACCGAGTGTTGCCCGACACGCACTTACACACACTAGGTTCACTGCAATCTATGTTAGTGAACAGAGAGAATAGTTACGGAACAAAATAATACCACTTTGTAAAATATTAAAATAAATCAAAAGGGGGAGCCACCATGGGCGAGACTACGGTCACGTTTAAAAATTATAACGTGCCTGGGAAAAGAAAAGCCGAAAGGCACTTGAGAACTAATCGGTCGAAAAACGAACAGAACCCGAATCAGAATGGCGAGCGAGGTGAAGGGAACTGCTGACATGCAAGAAACGGAACAGAAGTGGTTTATGAGTCATCGGCCAATCAGCAGCCAGCGAGATTCAGAGCGACAGGCGGGCAAGGGTCATCGGCCAATCAGGGGCCACGGATCGGTAAATTTCCGTTTTGAACGTGTTCACCAGCTCTCGGCGATTACGCCCTATCGCTATCTCTCTCTCTCGCTCTGCCTACCGCCAATATTTGAAATGACAATTCTGCTTGTTTGTTATAACTTAAAATCAGTACTTAACAATACCTATAACAAATACACAGAAAATAATATTCAATCAGAAATTGAGTTAACTACTGAATGCCCGAAATTTTGAGGCAGATCCAACACATTCGAGGAGGGCTTCCATTTCTGCTGAACAAATGGAATAAACCTTTTTTATGGGAACTTCACTACTGAATATAAAACAAGTTCAGGGGATGTAAATCCAAATAGTCTTGATAAACAACATGGCAAAATTATGTTTTCATCTCCATTATTAAGAATTTAGGAGAAACCCCCACTATATTTTCCTTTATACACTTTATTTTAGAGTGCTGCAAAATGCTATACTGCCTTTCCCAGGATAGTCCCATAGCCTTACTTGCCTATTTAAAGTTACAACCTTAATTACTAAGTTTTTTATCTACTCCACAACAGTAAATATCTAATTTACTTACGATCCTTCAACGAACAGTAATACTCCATCTCCGGAAACTATGAAGCTATCCTCTGAAGAACCGCTGACAGCCACGAGCCACGTCCATATTAATCGTGAGGATATTTAAAAATATTTAAAATTTTGATTTGTTACTAGGCAACTGCATTGATAATGAAAAATATTGAAACATTTTTTCGTTAAGCTACTAAAATCAACTTTTGCATAATAATCATTTTTTTTTAAATTTTATTAAAACTCCAACCGTTGCGAGATTGTTTTATTTGACAAAACGTAGGAATTGTCACCTAAAAAATCTTCCATGTTTTAGTTAAAGGAGTTAAGTTGGTAAAAGCAAACTTTACAAGACAAGAGGAAACGAAGGAAACGCACATGTTTACAATACAGTAACACTATTATTACTATAAATCAAAGTTAGTTTTAATCTTCACGTAAGTACATAACTCCTTTTGACCGATTTCTTAACCCCTTTGTGTCATGAATTAAACCCATCTGATCTTAAAAAATTATTTACCTTTTTTGTACTTTGACTTAACGCAATTTGATTTTAGAAAGTATGACTCATATCCTCTGTAGCATTACTTAACCCTAACTTAAATCTGACTTATACCCTTTTTACCAGACTGATTATTTTTTACCTGGAATGGTACACAACATAATGTCTACTTTGAGATATCGTGGATTAACAATTAAACTGAATTTTTCTTATTTAAAATCCTTGTACCATTTTTTGCTTTTAGAAGATATCCAAACCTAAAAAACTCCAAAATAATGACAACCCCTTTTGCCTAAACATCTAAGAAATGTAAATTTCAGTCCCTTGTTAACTTAGTGTTTGGAATACTAGAATTTGGTTCAAAAGGTCATTGGTTCGCTTCCGCTGATACATGAGTTGAAGTGGAACTTCAAACTGATCAAATAAAAAAATATGCAAAGAAAAAATAAAATGTCTCTTGTGGATATGATGGCGAGTTATTAATAAATACCTTCATTTCCCTTTCTTAGAATAAGCTACGGTAAATCCTTAGAAATAGTATTGTAAACATATAAAAAAAATCTTATAATGCGTTTTGTGTAATCATGAAAGTCTAGTGATGAACATTTTCATCTGTAATATTTTTAAAATCATTTACTCAAAAATTTCAGGCTGTTTTCAAAGCTCTTGTAAAAGAGGGTGCCTAGGCGTGAGTATCTGCAAGTGCTGCTATTCATTTTTCATAGAAATAATAAAAATTACATTTGTCGTTTGGACAAAACTAATGAAATATTTTTTTAACTTATTTGATCATATCTGCAGAATTTGTATAAATTTTTAATGAAATTTGTACCTTTGAGCATACGTTAACGGCGGTAATTATTCTTTACAATAAAGAATTCATGATCTGTCAATCTCCCTGGACCACTGAAAAACCGCACTATTCCGGAACTGGTGTGTATTTTAAAGTAGGCCTATTATTGACGCTGCAATAGTTGTTGCCAAGAGTAAGTTTATTGCAGAATCCGTGTGCCTCAGAAGTGTCACACCCAGATTAGATATTCTAAGGAAATTTATTCGTTAAATAGCCCAAATCAGAAATCGAGTTGGCAATTAAATTATAACGAACTTTGTTAAACTTAATTTAGGATAACTATACTTTAAAAAGTTACTTTTACACCGATATAAACCGGTTAATGTATTAAGTCTTCTAAAACAAAGAGAGAGAAGCCTCATTATAAGCACACAAATTTACGGAAATTTCTTTAATACGGAAACCTAAACAACAATGGTTCCTTATTCCCTCAAACCACAGTCCCCAACGACTGCATTGGGAAACATTGTGTTTTCACTCGATGACGCCAACGATCCATTTTCCGTGCGTGGAGGAATGAATGAGGCGCGAGCTCGGCGGCGGCGGCGGCGGCGCGGGCAACGAGAATAGGCAAATAACAAGGCGCTGGGCGGCGCATCTGCATACAATGGCAGGTGGTTTGGGATGATCGCGCCGCTGCGAAATTGAAGAGTAGGCGCAGCGACACGTGGTCAAAATTGGGCGACACGACAGCGAGAACAATCCGAAACTGGGCGAGAGGCGCGGGCGATGGCGCATCGCGGAGACATCCCAGGGAGGGTGTCGCTCTCCCTCGAGAGAGGAGAAAAAATAATGTTGTTGTATAAAACGAGAAACATTGTTTAAATATGACGAATCAATTTTCAAATTTCAAATGAACGAATCTATAACAATTTTTTTTATTTTGCAAGTCCTTGTCATTGTGTTTATTTGATTTTTTCTCTTTGATAACCTGTATTTTCAGATTTCAATAGGTAAAGTAATTTCTTCAGAAAAATCAAGAAAAATTTTAGTTACAATACTCTAGTTTAGGTTCAGCCTATGAAGCTTTCATCAAGAAACTTCGTCAACCTAAACCACAATTTCAGAGAACCCGTTATGGAAATTCAACTCAAATAGCGTGACAAATGAAAGGAGTCACAATTGATTATTTTCATTTTACCACGTACTAGTAGTGACTCTTCTCAAAGGTGGAGATTGGGAAGTTGGTGATAAAATTCTCAATGAAATCGTTTCGTGGCATTGATTTAATTAAATCCATCATATTTCAAATCCATTCAAAATGTAATATGTATAGGTGTCTTGCATCTATGGCAAAAGCCTGGACGATTGTCTTCTAAGGGATTTCAAGTGGGATAGCAGTTGTACCGTGGCACGGTGGTTGCGGTTTTCTACGGTAGCGTCGCGTCGTCGGCTCAGATGAGAGAAGTGACGAGGCGCCACGCGGGCCTTTGAAAGGTAACCGCCAGTTTGTTGGGGTAGGCGACCAACGAGATGTCAAACTCTAAACAAATCAGGACCAGATGTTATGGGGCTCCCAACATGTTAGTGGAGCTAATTGGACAAACAAACAATTTGTTGTCTCATCTTCATTACCACGACCGTCTGTCTGTCTGTCTGTCTGCGGCGGCGGCGGCGACCGAGGGGGAGGATTCACATACTAATGAGCAGGATAAGCTAAGGATACATTTCCAGCCCCGCCGCTGGAGCCTTTAATCTGGAGAAAATGTTAATTATTGCAGTTTAGTTCATGATTTTGTGTCAGTTACAAAATAATCAGGGGTGTCATCGTGCACCAGTGTTATCAGTGTTGTTGACATTGGTAATGAACAAGGGATCGCACATTTTGTGTTATTTACGCTTTTTGCAAAATAAACACAAGGTATACTTAGAGTATACCTTTAGTATATTTAGAGTATTCAAATTATATACAGTAGTGATAAAAAGAAATCTAAAGGTCTACTATTTCAAAATATCTGCTTTATAAAACTCTTATTTATTTAATTTGAGTTCTTTCTGTTCACAATATTGAATGCTCCTGAATTTTATAATGTGCTCTCCATCAAATTTCGTGTAAGATGGTACATTATTCTATTCTATGTATTATCATGACCTGCTTGTTTTTGTTTCGTTTTTAACGTGCAAAATATCAGCTTGAAACCATAACCTATATAGTTTGAATATAATTTTCAGTTTGATGAAAAGATTGATTTATTTTATTTTTGTGATTTAAGTGCAATCAATCAATCAAACATCTTTATTCATGAAATGTACATTGTACAAAAATAGCGTCATTAATAGTGTCAAATAATATTGTGTAGCTCTAAATTAACCAATTAAAATTACACGTTCCCTTACTTACATTGGTTTGCACATTGGCCCTTTTTAGCGAATTTCCCATAGGGAATAAGCTATTACCGTAGGTCTCATGGTAAGACCTAAGCCCGGGACCATGTTACTTTTTCGTTTTGAGGTGCCCAGAGACCAAAAATAATAGTCATTAAAATTTTATATATATATATATATATATAAAATTATCGTTATCATAAAGTTATCGTGTCTAGGGACACATACATATATATATATATATATATATATATATATATATATATATATATATATATATATATATATATGTATGTGTCCCTAGACACGATAACTCTCGTAAAAATGGTCCGATCCACACCAAATTTGGTAGAGATGTGTAATCCTACGTTTATTCGGATGAGTTCGAAAACCAGACCTATCGACCTATTGGAAGGGGTAGTTTTGGGGGGTTTTGTACCCCAAAAATGGGTTTTTTGCATTTTTCATATGTAAATTTAAAAAATTTTTAATTTTTATTTTGACCATTGGATTAAGCTCAAAAAACACACAATTTAGTATTTTGAAGCTTTGCTCTATCTCCATTGGTTACCGAGATATTACAAAGTCTAAAGACAGTACATTGTCTTTTGGGGCTCCAATGTTAATCTTATGGAGAATAATGATGTGTTAATATTTCACATATTACACATTTTGTGAGACTCAGTATATTTTAAATCTATTTGCAGATCACAGTATTATAGGGAAATAGATAACCTAGACGATGCATAGAAACCCTACACTTTTAATACAATTACATAAAATATAGCGTCATATGAAAGTGTTCATTTGTGGAGATTATAACATAGATGTCCTTAAAGATTATGTAAAAAGAACTAGATTTTTAGATTTACTAGATTGTTTTAGTTTAATTTATCATGTTAATCAACCAACAAGGATAGCTAACAATTCTGTTTCAGCTATAGATAATATAATTTCAAATTTTCAACCAGAACAGCTAGAAGTGATAGTGTGTGAAACGGGTATATCTGACCACTGTGCTCAGATACTCAGCTTTGTTTTCCCCAGGGAAAATACAGCTGGGCGACGCAGGTGTTTTGGCAGACCGATTTCAAACACGGGTCTCCGGTTGTTCAATGAGGGTCTGCTGAAGGAGTCCTGGGCGGAGTTGTATGCATATGAAAATGCGGATGAAGGCTTTGACTACTTTTTGAGAATATTTAAAGCAAATTTTGAAGAAGTGTCCCCAAAGAGATGTAGAACAAAAAACCAAATAACATGAATAGAAAGTGGCTCACTGAAGGTATTTCATGTAAAAGGAAAAGAGAACTGAGCAACGAATGCAAACAAAACAATGATGCAAATCTTATTAATTATTTTAAAGCTTATAGATCAGTTTTAAGTAAAGTTATATTAAAAGTAAAGAAAATGGCAAATGACGAATTTATACACAGATCTAATAATAAAGTAAAAGCCACATGGACTGTAATAAAGGAGTTAGGCACATCCAAAACACAGACAGGCATTAGTGAAATATTAGATGGCCAGAGCTTGATCAAATGCCCCTTAAAAATAGCAGAGAGGCTGAATGCTCACTTTACGTCTGTGGCAGATGACCTGACTAGTGGAATTTCTCACAACGAAGCTATAAACCAAGTTGAGTACGATAATGATTTAGTATTTTCTCTCAGTATGGTTTCGGAACAAGAAGTACAAAATACAATCCAAAGCCTAAAAAACTCCAATGCTACAGGTTGGGATGAGATACCAACTTCTGTTATAAAGCATTCCTGCAGAATTATAACTAAACCATTGACATATTTGATTAATCTCTCTCTTCAAAATGGATGCTTCCCTGAGAAACTTAAGTATTCAAATGTTATTCCTGTACCTAAAATTAAAGGAAATAACAATATAGGTAACTTCAGACCAATAGTCAATCTCCGTATTCTCTAAAATCTATGAAAAATCGATTCCGAGCATTTCTAGAACAGAGAAACATCCTTAAACCAAATCAACATGGATAAAGGGAAGGCAAGTCTACCACAACAGCAGTTTTTGATACAATCAACCCAGTTTTGCAGGCTCTGGACGGATCGCAGGAGAGTGCTGCACTCTTCTGTGATCTGTCCAAGGCTTTCAATTGTGTCAATCATAGATTACTGGTAGACAAACTGCAGAAATACGGAATTATAGGTTCTACACTAAGATGGCTTTCGTCATACTTAGCAAATCGAAAGCAAAGAGTGGTTATGAGAGACGATCAGGGCTCAGAGAGCTGCTCTCCATGGAAAGAAGTAAGGCATGGGGTCCCTCAAGGCTCTTCCTTAGGCCCAATCCTATTCATAATGTATACAAACGATATTAAATTGAATGTTCCAGAGACTAATATAACCCTGTTTGATGATGATACTAGTGTGATTGTTAGAGCTAGCACTAAAGATGAACTCCAGGAGAAAGTGGTGAGCATCACCCTAGAACAATTAAGTAATTTTTATACCATGAATGGACTTAAATTTAATGTAGATAAGACAAAACTGACAGTATTTAAAAATAGACAAAATGACCAAAACCTCCGACAAGTAAATGATTTGATGATTACTGAGAGTACAAAATTTCTGGGACCGATAGTAGATAGCAATATAAAGTGGAAAGAGCATATAACAAAACTCGGAAAAAAATAGGAACTGCATGTTTTTCAATTAGAGTTATGCTTCCAGTAGTTGACCAGAAAACAATAAAATCGCATTTCTATAGCCATCTGAAATATGGGATTGTATTCTGGGGCTCGTCTTCTAGTACAGAAAGGGTGTTAAAAATGCAGAAGAGAGCTATACGTCTGATTGCAGGTGCCAGAAGCAGAGATTCATGTAGACCCTTGTTTGAGCAGCTTGGGATACTGACACTCCCTTGTATGTGTTTGAGCTGGTGATGTTCCTCAGATCAAACCAGCATCTGATGCAGGATCATCATCGTCAGCATAGATATAATACGAGGAATCAGGAGCGTCTGCAGTATCCGGTTCACAGGCTGTCGCTTTTAGAAAAAGGACCTTTGTACATGGGGTTAAAGGTTTACAACAAGTTGCCAGCCACCTTGAAAATGATCAAGAGCACAAAACACTTCAAAACAGTGCTAAAGGCTGTTTTGTCGAGAAAGGTATATTATTCATTGACTGAATTTTTTACAGATGATAATTTAATGTAAATTATTTTATATACATTTATTGCCAATTTTATCATCAATGTAGCCTACCATTGTTAAGTTTGCCTCTTTTAAGTATTTATTTTGTATAGTTGTATCTCTATGTATTTATCCTGTGTATATTGAAAATGATTTATTATCTATATTAGAATAATTATGACGTGTTATATGTTTAAATTTTAAATTAATGTGACAAATAAATCTGATTCTGATTATAGCTTGTTCTTCCGAACAAAACTTCCTCGGAAGTATTAATTAGTTTTTCCATTTATAGTAGTTGAGAAATGTTTATTATTAAAAGGTCCACGAATAATATGTCTGTTATGGTGAGATTAATTGAAAGGTAGTTTGCAGCGTTTTATAACTTTACTAATGTTTAATGTCCGTTGTAATATATTGGTGTTTTTACAATCATGATATAAAGGAGATGTGGATCAAGTGGCCTGAGATGGCCTCACTTAGTTTAGATCAATAGAATTAGGAGTTTATTTATTTTTATTTGTTTATTACAACATCAATTTTTTTATTTGCTATAATTTAATAAACATAGTTGAGACCTTACTTGATTACGCTTGAAAAAATTCATATATATTAGTACATTATGCAAGTAAAAAATAGTAACACTTGATAAAATAATAAACTCACAGCAGTTAAGTGTAGAATACAAGATGTTAACATCAACAATTAATATAAGCATTAACAATAACAATCAGTAAAAAAAAACAATCCTATAATATAATACGAGGAAATTTTCAACCACATATAACAGATAAATCAAACACCCCAAATACTTCAAATTTGTCAAGTAGGCATGCTTTCAAATTTCAGGAATTAAGTGAATCATATATTGAAAAAGTTGTTATGTCCTTTGAAAACAAGTACTCAGTAGGGATTGATGATATCCCTATTACCCTAGTTAAACAGTGTTTCCCAAAAATCTCAAAACCATTAACTCATATAATTAATTCATCACTAATATCTGGTATTTTTCCAGACAAGTTAAAAGTGGCCAAAGTTATTCCTCTTTATAAAAAAGGAGATGTACATGACCCTTCAAGCTACAGACCAGGGCTCTGGCAAAATGAGCCAATCCACCTGGGCCGCATTCCAAACACATCCAAAATGAGCTAGAGGCTTAAGACTGGCCCCCCGGACCACATCCAAAAAGAGCTAGCTATTCAACCCTTGAAATCACTGAAGCAGAAGTTTACTAGAATATTCCACATTTACTGTGTTTGATTTTATATTGAATGTTTTATTCACTAATATAACGAATCTAATGTTGCACTATTAATAATATTGAGAACTATATTTTAACAATACGGAATATTTAGTTCAAGATCGAACTAAATATTACGAATAGACAAGTAGTTAAAATATTCAGGATTTAAAAAAATTACTAATTTTTTGTACCAATAGTGATGAGTAGCCTATATAATAAGAATAATACGGAATATGTTGAACATTCCAATACACTAAAGGCAAATTTAAACCGCACCACCGGCAATAGGTTTAAAACTAGCCTATACTATGAGAATTCACCTTAGTGTATAGGCCTATAGACAAAGCTGAAAGTATGGGTCAGTTATCTGATACTGTTTATTTTTTTTATATTTCAAAGTTGTGCAGATTAGACTAATGAATGGTTAAAGTTTCTACAACATCCATTAACTGTCGCTGAACAAAATAATATATGCACGAGCTTGTCGAGGAGGCGAGTGAGTGGAGCGAATGAGCTCTTCTTAAAGAAAAGAGCCTTTCGGGCTTGGCATTTTAGCGCACAGTCTGTGACCGACATTACTATGACTACAAAAAATTGTTTGGGTTGAGCAGTTTCTCGGCCACCAGGTATATGATTTGTAACAGTGAAAATGCACTCTTTTAAGTCTTAAGCATTTGCTGGTACTATATATCCATGTAGGCCTAACTTGGTGGCCTGTGCTGGCGACAACGATTCCTGCTCAGGTGCACTGGGATAATCCTATTATGTCTGCCTGATTACACAATTAACACGGCTGGCTGGAGCTGGCTCTTCCTACCAGATGGAAAGGGGTGATTTTACAACGCCCCGAAAATGACCTGAAGGATTAGCTCTTTTTGGATGTGCCCACAGACCAATATCCTTGCTGGCTATTTTTTCAAAGATTTATGAAAAAGTGGTCTATACCCAACTAATGGATTATTTAGAGACTAATCAATTGTTAGATGATGAACAGCATGGTTTCCGACCTGGAAAATCCACTGTTACTGCAGGTATAAATTTCATTGAATCTATTATAGACTCAATTGACAAAAATGAAAAAGTAATTGGAATATTTTTAGATTTTTCAAAAGCTTTTGATAGTGTATCACATAGTACATTATTAACAGTAATTAATGATTTAAATATAAAAAACAAAGAATATAAATGGTTCTCTTCATATTTGAAAAATAGAAAACAGTGTACCCAGATTCAACGTAGTTTTAGCTATCCAAACAGCAATTATATTTACACTCAAGATTTTTACTCAGATTTGAAAATTATAAAATATGGAGTTCCCCAGGGATCTATCCTGGGCCCCCTGTTATTTCTTTGTTATCTAAAAGGGTTCCCCAAAATGGTGCAGGCAGGTGGGTCAGTTTGCCTCTATGCTGATGATGCTAATATTACAATTCCTGGTCAAAATCAGGATGACATTGAACTCAAATCATTCCTAAGTCTTCTAGGTGTTAAAGAATTTTCAGACAGCAAAAACCTTCTAGTTAATTAAAATAAATCAAATTTTATATCATTTTGTACTAAACAAACCAGATCAAAATTAAAGCCTAGCATACTTTTTGACAATTCAAAATTGAATCAATTTCAAGAGACAAAATTTCTTGGATTAATCTTGGATCAGCACTTAAGTTGGGATAAACATGTGGACTATGTAGTCAAAAAATGTCATCTGGCCTGTATGCCTTACGACAAATGTCAAGGACATGTAACATCGAAACTCTAAAATCAATTTATTTTTCATTAATTCATTCACATATGTCTTATGGCTTAGCTATTTATGGAGCTACATCAAAGAAAAATTTAGATAAAATTCTTATTCAACAAAAAAAAGCTCTAAGGATAATTTTTAATATTAAAAAAAGAAACACTGTGAAATCGTATTTCTCCCAACTAGGAATTTTAACTGTTTATGATCTATATATTTTGGAAACAATTATGCACGTTAAAAAATCAAATATCCCAATTCAGAATCCAAATTCACATGGTTATAATACCAGAAATAATAGGTATGTCGAACCACACAGATCAAAGCTTTTTGAGAAAAAAACTAGTTTCATAGGCACAAAATTTTTGTTTAACTTGCCACATAGCATTTCTGAGGAAAATGGTATAGAAAGTTTCAAAAAGTTACTTAAGGGTTTTCTTTTATCATGTTCATTTTACTCATTTGATGAGTTTTTTAATATTAATGGTTGAAGTTAATAAAATAGCGTATTATGTGTTTATTATTATTATTGTTTATCTTTTTGTAAAAAAATGTTTAAGAGGTAATTAATATCTATTTTTTTTATGATAGCCAAATCAGTTGTATTATTTTGACAATATTTGGAAAAAAGGTCCTAAAAATCAAAGAGTATTTATACATTTATTTTTATTATTATTATTATTTTGTTTAAATGTTTATTAATTTTGACTTCACTTGTTTTGTATCTATTTATGTCTTTATATTAAATTGTTTAAGGAAGGGGATTAAAAATTTTTAAATGAATTGGTCTGTATAGGAAAAGAGTTTTATTTTTTATTTGTACATTATTCTAGTATTAGTATGTTTTTATTTGACACTATTCTTGTACCACGATTGTACATTTATGAATAAAGAATTTTTGAATTTGAATTTGAATTTGAATTTGAATGTCTGTGGCGATGTATTTTTCACTATCTTTTGAAATCTAGTTATAGTAGATTTTGCTTTAACTTTGCATTTAATAGTGTTTTGGCTGAAAAATAAGTTTAAAAACAGCCTCAACCACAAGAAAAATCTATTTTTGTCTAAAAGTAAGTTAAAAATAGTTATTTTCAACATCATTCTTATGAGTTGTCTTTTTGGTAACGAAATATAAAAGCAGGTTAAACAAAAATAAATAACTTTTTGATTAGCATTATACGTGCTGGTACTGATATTCAGGTTGAAATAATAAAACGTCTTCCAACACTACTCGATATATTTACACTTATACTGTAATTGTTTACAAGACAGTATATAAAAGATCTTATAATGGCGATCGATTTCGACCAGTCACACCGGCCATCATCAGGCCCAATCCGAGGCTCGGTTAACCCGAACTTAATTCATAAACAATGATAATAAATAATAAATTTTTATCATTTATCAGTAATATCAGTCAAATTATCAGTCATTTATCAGGGAACACTGTAAGTGTTTTTTATCATTTAACTTATTAATAAATTTTATAAATGTAGATTTTTATGTTAAAAATATCATCGACAAAAATTTCTGTATCAAATTAAAATATTTATTTTGACTTAACTTCAAGAAATCAAAAATAAAATATTAATACCTTTGCTTTTAAAATTTTTATTTCCATACAATTATACTAAATTATTTTGTTTACAAGAGGAGGATGGAACATTATTCACCACTTTGTTTACATTTTCACATTTGTCAGTCTCCAACATGGACACTATCGGTTGTTATTGACATGATAAGTTATAGTCATGGACATGATAAGTTAAGTTATTGTCATGGACCCTGTCGAACTATAAGGAGTGTCGAACTATCGAGAGTCGAACTATCGAGGTTCTACTGTATTTGCAATTCGAGTAGTATCAGATGTGGACAGGAAAAAGATTAAAACTCTTGCTTGGCGCAAAGATGTTGGTTAAAAACAAACAGTTCAAGCACCACCAAAACAGCCTCTAATGCATTTCTCAGAGGGAATTTGATTACGGCTCATCATTTTTTAATGGACAGAATGACTTAAACAACGAAAATATATCTACAAACTATGCAAAAAATGTTTGAAGTCGATTTGAACCTTCCTTCGAAAGTTGCCGTTCGCCATTGAAATTGGATTTCATCAATACACTGATGAACCAATATTCATTTACAGTATAAGGATTTTACTGTTCTTTGATCAGTTCATGCAACCAGACCATAGAATATATAATCAATGATACTAATATATTGAAAAATTTTCATTGTTCTATTCTTAAAATATTCGGCACTAAACATACATGAATAATATTACAACTTCAAAAATGTCCCAAACATTTCTTAAATCATTGTTTGTGCATTGTATTTTTCTTCTTGGTCTCAAGCTACAACAATTACATTTTTAACTATGATATTTTATCAATTGATGATAAAATTTAAGTTGCTGAGTCAGTTCTAGTTCCGCCTGCGACGTTGTGAGGATCAGTCACAAGGTTTCTAGATGCCGACGCTGCCTAGCGGAGAAGCGGCGAAACTCTGTAGTTCCTGGTAGATCCGATAGAGTGCAGGAGCTTCCTATTCCTGTTGTCCAATAAATAAACTTACCTTTATGATTTGGAAACCGTGCGCATATTGGGCATTTTGATGTTTTCATTTGTGAGGAGCTCACCAACAATTGTAAGAAATTATTTAAAATATGGTTATTGGTTTTAAACAGTTAATCTTTTCATGTAAAATTTAAATCTTTGTTATGAAATATTTACTTTGAACAGTTTTGACTATAAAACTACTTGAAATAAAGGTTAGCTGTGTAAAGCACCCACACATTATCTACTTCGATTTGGTTTTCTTCTGGATATAACATTACACAACAGTGGTATACTAGGAGTTTTTTTTTCACGTTATCTTGACTTACCTAGCCAATATTGTAGCTTCGGTGGTTTCACTACAAGAAAACCTGTAGTAATAAAGTGTATAAGCATAATCGGTTTTCAAATTTAAGTTTTTTTTGGTACCCTTTCGAGAATGTTCTCTAATTAAACGGGGGAATCAAACGTATTTATAAGTTAGTATGCATCATTGGTATATAAAATAGTGGTAATTTTATTTTGCAGGATTAATTAATAAAACAGCTTGTAACATAATTTTAGATCTCTTTACCTTTAAAATAAGGTATAAGCCTACAATGGCTTTAGAATAAAACGATTTTTTAAACTTTTCTACAATGTAGGCTACAGCGAGTACTTTATATGACAGTACCATACACATAAGCAAATTTCTCACAACAAGTAATTCCACACATTATATGAAGCTCCTTGTAATTTAAATATTTTCCCAGAAACTGGATCGCAAAAGGAAAATTTTTTGGGAGTTATAGTAGTAGTGGCAATTTGTAGGTTCTGGGACGTGACGTCATCACGATGACGTCAGCGTGAGTCACGATGACGTCACTGATGACGTCATCAAGGCCATGACGTCATAGTGACGACATATGACGTCATACCTATGACGTCATGGTGACGTCATTAACGCTGACGTCATCGTGATGACGTCACTGACGTTAATTAGGTCAAGGACACGCTAGAGTAGAAAAAAATTTTTTTTTGCACTTTTGCGATTCCTCAAAGTACGGCGAGAAATTGAAATTTCTCGAGGAATCACAAAAGTGCAAAAAAATATTTCTTTCCATTCCCCAGCGATCAGACTCTCGACCTAATATATCCGCCAGAGGTCATTGACCTTACCCCAGAAACTACAATTAAAAAAAAAATTAATTTTTATTTCCACTTACCCACTGGAGAAACCCGAAGCCCAACTGGAAACAAAATTGCGAACAGCCGACGGTGGTGGTGTCATCATCGCGCGGGAGCCGGACGCCGACTGACCGGACAGCACCGTGCCGTCCGGGTACTAGACCGCGTGGTGGGGGTAAAGTGGTCAGATGCAAAAAATAAAAAAAATTTTTTTTTCCAACAACTTATCCGAGTTTGTTCTTTTGCTGGACCTCCGTTACTCGGAGTGGAAATATTTGTCAAGAAAATAAAGTTTTTTATTAATTCCTAAGTGACCTTGACACTTAGTCTGGAATTGGAGTCACCAGCGTTATTTTACTGGCAAAAGTTAGCTCGTCTAAAAGTTTTTGAAACATTTTATCATCCATAGTGATCTTGGTGTCCCTTGAGTAAAATTTTGGATAATTCCTAAGGCAGCGTTTCATTTTTGTCAAAGTGGAAGTCTTGGACACCCTAACAGAATTATTTTGCTTTGTCAGCAAAAATTTTACTCTTAATAATTTTTCTCGCAAAGTTTCAGCCATAGCTGTGTCTCACAGTAAGGTTAGTATAAAACTGAAAAACTCAGTCAATTGTTGGACCTAAGCTGGAAGTAGTGGGGGAACAGGGGTGTAGTGGGGGTAATGCGGTCTGGTGTTGCTATGTCTAGAAACAGTTTGCTGCGAACTGTCCAAGAAAATACTTATTGTTAGGTTAATAAAGAGGTGGAGCTAAATGAAAAAAAACTTTTGTACAAGATGTGCATGGTTCAATTTTGCAGCTAAGTTCAAAATCCACCAGTGTGGAACAAAATTTAATCATGAGGTTAAAATATTTAAACACATCTGCGAAAATATTAGGAGGCTTGTAGAGCTAAATAAAAATTAATTTTGTAGCAAACAGGTAGCGATATATTTTTGCTAAGTCATATAATAAGAGGGAATGATGTAAAAATTAAAATTTTACTCACAGAAAGTCTGGTAGCGTTGAGGCGCAGCGTATACCTTGTGTCGTGGGAGAAGGCTGGCGAGTAACTGACTTGTTTTTAGAGGCAAGACGGCAGACATGGGTTGGTTATATAAGTGTTATGTAATCCGCAAGCGATACTGGAGACAAAATTAAATTTGTTCCCAACCAACACTGACTGTAGGCTGAGCTGAGAGAGACAAAATGAAATGAAATATTATTCTATACTACAACTGTCTTGGACCAAAAATATTCTAAGTCCGAAGAACCCCCCCCCCCCGGCTCCGGACGAAAAGTGCGCCCCCCCCCCCCGGGGGAGGAGGAGGTGGCATAGCCCGAGGCGTTGCCATACCTTGACACGTGTTGCATAATGAGATCCGGTTAGTAATGTATTCAGGTGTGGCTCTTGGAGATTGTCCAATGCCGCAAACAAGTACGTGTCGAGGTCTGCCTGTTTACGTAACCAGGTCCGGTTCCCCCACTCCTGACCGGCTCAGCTTCGGTTCTCTGAGGCTTAGCTTCCTCGCAGTTGCTTTCAAACACTTCAGCTGAGTGGTTGAAGCTCTGCCCTACAGGATTCGCAATGTAATGTTGGCGCCGCATTATATTGGGAATTCTTTTCTAGTCTAAGGCATGGCATGTGTAGTGTTAGGAAATAATTTTATTTTGTGCTTGCTGCTTGGTGCTCGGTGTTGGTTGTGATTTAGTGAAAGTGTTGTGCAGTGAAAAATATTTGTGTGTGCTAATATTTCCACAGGTTGGTGTTAGTCTAAGTCTTGTGTTTAGAAAAATATTTCTTTGTATTAATCTTCCACAGGTTGTCCCTAAAATTAGTTTTTATAAATTTTTGGCTTCCTTAGCCTATGTAAATAGTTATACTGTTAGGTTTGAGGCTTACAAGCCTCCGTAAAATTAAATTTTTTTCGAGGCTTAGCATGCCTCAAGAATTATTTTTTACCAACAATAGTATGACACTTAACGAGCCTGGGGGTTGGCCCCTGGGGATCCACCGTTAGGCCTTGTGCCAGCGGCGCTGCTGGACCTCATCACTCGTCACTGGCAACATACGGGTGGTTGGCATCCTTCAGCACGAAGTGTCGGCCCTGACACTGACCGGTACATTAGGCTTTATGTCAGTGCATTGCATTAGGCTTTATGTCAGTGTACTGGTTAAGATGGGGCTCAGGTCATGATTAGCATGACCTTATGATTCCCGTTAGGGGAACCAAAATTATTTAGCATGTTTCCCTTGTGGAAACTCAAAATTAAGTAAAAATTTTTTATTTTTTGTAACATGAATCCCCCTATGTTTAAGTTTTGTGTTGTAAAATATTTCTTTGTACTAATCTTCCACAGGTTGTCCCTAAGAAAAATATTTTCTAAATTCGTATATTGGAGGATTAGCCTCTGTAAATTGGCAGTTAAAGTGTTAGGTTTGAGGCTTAGAAGCCTCCGTAAAATAATTTCTTTTGGAGGCTTAGCATGCCTCAATAATTATTTTTTAACAACAGTAGTATGGTGCTTAACGAGCCTGGGGGTAGGCCCCTGGGGATCCACCCTTAGGTTTTCGGACCAAGGGCACTGCTGGACCTCATCACTCGTCACTGGAAACATACGGGTGGTTGGCATCCTTCAGCACGAAGCACCGGGTCATGACACTGTCCGGTACGTTAGGCTTTATGTCAGTTTATCGGTTAAGATGGGGCCCAGGTCATGATTAGCATGACCTTATGATTCCCGTTAGGGGAACCAAAATTATTGTAGCATGTTTCCCTTATGGAAACTCAAAATTAAGTAAAATTATTTTTTATTTTTCACCTCCCCCTAAGTTGTGAGATTCCCCCGAGGCCTTTGACCGCCGGCGGTCTTAGGCCTCGGGGGAATTTCTTTTTAATTCTTGGATGACCTTGACCTACATTTGTGTGTGAATAAAAAATAAAATATTTTTTGTTCCACATGTAGTCACAGTCAGCCAACACTTGGCGGATTTTTGCCAAAGTCCTGAGAGCTCGTAGGACTTAGAGCGATATGCGTTTAAGTGTTGGTTGTCTGGGCAGTGGTAAAATATTTTATTTGATATTCACACATAAGTAAGGGTAGCAGCCATCCAAGAGTTAAAGTCCTAGGGGTAGGTGACCCCCCCCCCCGAAAATGACCTTGACCAAAAATTTTTTGCTCCGGACGAAAACTGCGCCCCCCCCCCGAATTTTTTTTTGGGATTTTGACCTTGACCAAAAATTTTTTGCTCCGGACGAAAACTGCGCCCCCCCCCCCCCCGAGGGGGAGGTGGAGGCCTCTGGTACTTTTCCATTGGCACGTTTGGCCACTTGGTTACATAAGTAGATCCGGGTATTACGTAACAGACTTGTTTGCCCCCACCACATAGTGTGCTGGAATATTACAATGGGTTGCGAGCTGCTTCATTCTGCTTTCAGACTTGCAGCCTGCTAGCCGACTCTACACCGCTCTCGTGACCATGGGTGTTGGCATCAAGAATTATCCAACTGCCTCGCCTGCTGTGACCTCCGCTCCAATGCCGACCACTTCGCCTGCTGTGACCTCCGCTCCAATGTCGAACGCCTCTTCCCTTTCAATGCCGATTCTTGATGTTTCGCAGATTCCACTGCCGCCAGCCACGACTGCTTCGCCTCAAAAAATTATTGTGGACCTGAGACCCGGCGCTTCCTCTACCATCACTGCCAGCACTACGCTTCGCACAATTTTGGCCACGGTGACAGCTATGTGTACTGTGACAACACCAACAGTCACAACCGTGGCAAGTGGAAGTAGTGTGGATCCCGGCCTGGTAACCATCAATTTGGACTCGGACGAGGAAATCTTCGAGAAGCCGAAGGAACGGAGGTCACCTTCCAAGCCATCTACTCCTATCAAAAATTATTTTTCCACCTTTGATCCTATCTCTCCCGTCCATAGCCCTTCCAAACCCGAACTAAATTTAACTTTTTTCCCTTCCACTTCCAATGACCTTCAAGTGGAGCAACCCACAAACAATAAAGTAAGTAAAAAAAATTCTGGTCTGAAAAAAACAGTAAAGAAGGCAGCGGCACCGAAACGCCAATGTAATTATGTTTGGATAACTGGAGCGAAAGTAAATCAAAAATGCACCAGGTGGGCTGTGAGCGGCGAGGAGTTGTGCCGCTATCACTTCGACCGCAAAACAGCATCCAATCGGAGCACTCTTGATTCATGTTCGCTTAACATTGCCCCTAAGAAAACCACACAGATTCCCAAGGTACGTTATCAAAGACTCTATGCTGGTGAAAAATATTTCTTTCGAGCACACGTTTGTGTGAAACCTCACCTGTTTTTGATGAGGCATAAAGACCAGAACGTTCATGTAAGGGTTGCTAAAAAATTCATTGTTCCTAGATTTATGACCAACAGAGGGTACTTGATACGTGTTAAAGTTTTAAACAAGCTGAGGACTGTGTGGCGTTTGCAGGAGTAATGCAATCAGTAAGACTGTTTGTTTAATTTTCTAAATTTTGTTTTCCAAACATTTCCTTTTTCCAAATTAAAGTTTATTAAATTTTGTTTTTTCCAAATTATTTCTTCACCCTCTTGAAATAAGGGAGGGGGGTATTATATAAATGAGCTATAAAAAAAAAAAAAAGTTCATTTATATAATATCTTAACCTGGGGATAATGATTTTTTTTTCTTAAAAAAAAACATTATTCAGACACGTCCCAAACCAGTGTCCTGGATGGTGAAGAAAAGTTGTACCAAAAAACTTTTTTGTATTAAACTGATGTTTAACTTCAAGGTAAACCAGTCAATGATCATGTGACAACAGGGTTCCCCCACCATTACTGAACTCCTATAGCCACTCACTGAGCTCATTCTGCCTTGAACGTTTCAATTTGTCAGACGTAATGTGCAGTATCAATCCGTTTGTTGGAGACCTGGAATTGCAGCGTTTACCATCGGGGCATGTATATGCTCCGATGCTGGTGGAATATAAAAATTATTGTTCACCTGAACAACAGGTGTCCCCAGAACCTGGACCTTCCAATGATGGTGAAGAAAACAGTATTTTGAGGAGTGAGTTGGTCAGAAATGTGTCCCCAGAACCTGGACCTTCCAATGATGGTGAAGAAAACAGTATTTTGAGGAGTGAGTTGGTCAAGGGTGAATTGGACAGAAATTTAAAAAGTAAATATATGAAACGGTTGGCGGATCAAAAGCGTAACTACAAGGAGCGAGCGGCAATGTTCCGTTTGCAGTTGTTAGTGCCTAAAATCAGCAAACGTTCCAGCAAGCTCGACACCCTGACAGCCGCTTCTGATTACATCTGCTTGTTGGAATCAAAGATTAAATTTCTTGAAAGACAACTGCAAAATAAAAATAATAATTCCGAATATCTAGTGATTGGAAGTCCTGAGCAGGTTGATGATGGTAATGAACAAATTTTAGGAATGTAAGTAATAAAATTTTTTATTTTGTGTGAATTGGACTTGAACACGGACTAGCTGTTTGGTATGTGGAAAAAACAGAGCGGGGGATAGAGCACTCTGTGATACTGGAATAACATATCACTTAGTGCTCTATCCCCCGCTCACAGGGTAATTTTATTTGACCTTGACCCACTAAAAAAGTGGTGGGGGTAAGTTTAACCAAGCGTTGGGTTTTGAGGAGGTTGCTCAGTCTCAGTTTAGCGTAGCCAGGAGACACACACTTCGAGATGACTCCTTCCAGTCTTCAACAATTGTGTTTGGAAAAAATTTCTGATGAAACTGAATTGTTCCGTTATGTGGTGCATCAGTCTGGTGCACCACCAAAAATTAAAATTTTAATTAAGGAGTTTGATTTTGAAAGAAATGGTTACACCAATTATTTTGCGTATGTTTTTAGAAATGAAAATCTTAAGTTTTGCAAAGACTGTGGTTTTTTTGCGTGTGAGGACATGACAGAATTTGTAGAAAGCGATGGCTACATGGTGATGACTGGAATTTCTAACCTAAAAAGAAATGAAATACCACAAGAAAGGTGTGATATTTGTGCAGCTTATTTACACGACTGGCATACTTATAGCAGAAACCAGGTTGAGCCAAAAAGAAGTTTATTATTTCGTTGGCCAGGGGTAGCGCCTAGGTTTTAGGTGTAAAAACAAAATTTTACTTATGGTATTTAATGTATTACCTTGAAAAGTGGTGGGGGTAAGTTAATATATACGTAGTGGAAAGCATCTGTTGGATTTATTCTTTGCAGAGCACTTCAGCCAGCATCATCATGGTAAGCCATTGTGTGGAGTTTGTTCTGTTGGAGGAGGACCTGGTGGAGATAGTGGAGCTGATTGAAGATACAACCAGGAAAGGAACAATAGAAAATGTAAGATGTGAACCTCAGGACGAGAGGTCACAACAAATTGTACAAAAATTTATTTCCAATCAGTTAACTGACAAAACTACAAACTTTGAGTTCGTAAAGTATTTATTTGATAACAAAGTAAATGCAAAAATGGCAATATTTTTTAAGAAATGAAAAACTTATTAGTTTTTGTAATACGAGCTGGACTTGGACTTGGACTATGATATTATGGTTAACGGATAACGTGGTGGTGGGGATAGTTTTTGTGTATATAATAGGGTTGTGAACAGCAAAGGTGAATATTCAATCACGATGCCTCCGAGGGACAACACCGTAGCAGCACACAAGAAAATTTTACTTATTTTGCCAGAAATTCCAATAGAAGTAGTTAACCAGGAGGAAGAGGAAGAAGAAGAAGATGTAATGGAAGAAGAATTATCCGAAGAGGAAGAGATGGAAGCAGGTGAAAATAATTTTGCAAACACTGATGGTGACAGCTTTGACATTGACTTGTATGCTGATGAAACATTGGAATCATCCGAAGAAGAGGACAATAAGGAAAACATCACTCCTCAAATAAGAGCAGTATTGGACAAAATGTCGTTGTGCAGGAGACTTGTGATGTGTAGCAGAAGATTATTTTTTGATTGTAGTGACGAGGAGGACAGTAGTGATGAATATTCACCTTTGTAAAAAAATATTATTTAGCATTTAAAAACCCAAAAAAATAAAATGTTAAAAAGAAAAAAATAGAGCGGGGGATAGAGCAGCAGCTGCTCTATCCTCCGCTCAAAATAATAATGTCCGATGACCTTGACCTACTTTTGTGAATCAATTGTGGTGGGGGAGAGCATTAGTGGTGGGGGAAACGTCATATATACGGGTAGTCAAGCTTCAGTCTCATTTGGTAAGAAAGAGGGAACGCTGGATCGGAGGTGATGGTAAGATTGACTCAATAGCAAATACTTTAACACTGCAATATGTTAACAGGTTGTCAATGGTTAGGAAATATTTTTATTTTTATACTCGCTAGTTTGTTTAATCTTAAAACTTTAAATATATTTTCTTTTGGTCAAATGCTTTTGCCATACTTCCTACACGCTAACACTCATATAAAGTACAGGATTAAGCTGATCTCTCGGGGAAATACTATGTAGCCACCTCACATTGGTTGTCCGACTCGCATAGTATTGGTGATTTATACAACATAAAATTTTTTCAATATGTTATATATCACCAATTCTTATTCGAGTCAGATAACCAATGTTAGGTGTCACATAAGTATTTCCCCGCGAGATCAGTCTTAATTCTGTACATTTTTTGAGTTTTGGCGTGTGGTAAGTGTGCTAAAAGCATTTGCTCAAACAAATATATTTAAAAGTTTTAATTTTAAACAAACTGGATAGTAAAAAAATAAAAATATTTAACTTTTGAACCTGTTTACATATTATTGAAAGTATTTGTTAGAAAGTCGATCTTACTACCATCTCTTATCCAGTGTTCCCTCTTTTTTACCATATCAAAGGTGGCCTTGACCTATATTGATTCTAAATGAAAGTTTTATAAAGAATTTATTATATTTTTGTTCTGCGCATGCGCAGAAGGAGTTTTTCCCAAGGTCACCCCCCACCACCCGTTATAAAAGGAGGTCGGCTAACCGAGCCTCTCATTATTGGATGAACCTTCGTGGAGTAAACATCCAAACGCTCTTGTGGTAAAAATGCTTCTTTGCCACATTTGTGGGGAATTTTTCCCTGATGAACATATTTTGCAAATCCATCTGGAATTGCATAAAGAAGAGGACAATGTGCAAGTAAGAGAAGACGATTTGGACTCTATTGAAAAATTTTTATCAGAACATCACAGAAGACTGGACTATTGGGAAAGCGAGCTGCAGTTGCTGCAAAGGAGGAGGCCAACCGTCATTCACTTTGGAGGCGCCGGACCATCAGGACTTGGAAGGAGACCTACAGAGGACATGGACACCGACACGGACACAGACTCGGACACCGACACGGACACAGACTCGGACACGGACATGGAACAAGAAGAAGGAGTGAACCAGATACGTATAACAGCTTTCCCCGGACATACGGTAACCCATCACAAAATAAGTAATGTACAGCTTGATCTTGAAAATTTTTTAACTGAAGCAAAATTATTGATTGGACAAACTTTGCGACAAGAATTGGCAAGATTAAATTTTTTAAAATTTGGTTTAGTTTTAGATGCGTTATTTACTAATACGGATGGTGAAACAACAGTGAGGGGGTTTATAACGAAAAACCGTACTTTGATGTTTGCTTCTGATGTAAATAAAATTGTTGAGGAATGTTTGGAAGAACTCTTAACAAAACTGCAGGAACATGAAAAGAGAGGTTCAGGATGGATGCTTACATCTGTAGAGGGTTTAGATTTAAGAGTACATAAGCACGGTTACGGTATGAGGGGTAGTAGCTACATCCCTCTACCAAAAAAGATTGAAGAAACCAAATCTTGTATAAATGTGCAAAATGAAGACACGGAATGTTTCAGATATGCAATGCTATGTAAATATATTTTGCCAGAGCAGCGCCCTTGTAGAGTAAGTAGACATTATGTAAATGTAAATAATAGATATAATTTTCAAGGTCTATCATACCCTGTAAAAATTTCTGATATTTCTAAGTTTGAAAAAAACAATCCTGGTGTAAATGTAAATATTTTTGCTCTTGATGATTCTAATAATGTCTACCCTATACGAGTGACAAAAAATGAAAATAGGAATCATACAGACTTATTATTGATAAGTAAAGGTGAAATTTCACACTATGTGTATATAAAGAATTTTAACAAACTTGTAGGACGTCAACTGACTAAAAATGAACTAAGGATGACCATTTGTAAGCGATGCTTTTGTTTTGTGTCAAAAGATGTAAGGAGAGGAGGCGCGGAATGGCTACAAGAACACCGAAGACTCTGTAATGAAAATTTTGAATGTAAAATTAGTTTACCCGCACGTACTCGATCAATTGTAAAATTTCAAAATGTTAACCATCAATATAGAGTACCATTTGTAATTTATGCAGACTTTGAGTCCACACTGGTACCTCAAGAACATCCAGATGGGGAAATTACCAGTAGGACTAAATATCAGCTGCATAAACCAAACAGTTTTTGTCTCTTAGTAAAATCCTCACTTTCTGAAGACCACTTACAAAATTTTGGTTTAAGTTCAACCCCAATTTTGTACAGAGGTGAGGATCCTGCTAAACATTTTGTAGATAACTTGTATTATATAGCTGATAAGGTTGAAGAAGTGTACAGTAATATTGTTCCTATGATTCCTTTAGATGAAGAGGAGGAAATTCAATATATCAATGCCACTAATTGTTCCTTGTGTAAAAAAGAATTCACTCTTGACAACCATAAAGTCCATGACCATGATCACCTTACTGGTTATTACAGAGGGCCTGCTTGCAATGCGTGTAATATTAATTATAAACTTCCGAAATTCATTCCAGTTGTATTGCATAACCTTAGTGGTTATGATTCACATTTTATTATTCCGGAATTGGGTAGGGATAATGGGAAAATTGATGTTTTGGCCACCACTTTAGAGAATTATATTAGTTTTTCCAAGACTGTTGGCAAAATTAAGCTTCGATTCGTGGACTCTTATAGATTCATGCCATCCAGCCTTAGCAAACTAACAACTAATTTAAGAAGACAAGATTTGAAGGAAACAAGAAAAATTGTGCCTGAAGATAAAATGGACTTGGTGCTAAGGAAAGGAGTATTTCCTTATGATTATATAACTGGACTAGAAAAATTTAATGAAACATGTTTACCACCTATCGAAGCTTTCAAAAGCAAATTAACTGATACAGAAATTTCAATTGAAGATTATAATCATGCTTGGAAAGTCTGGAATGAATTAGGAATGAATACCTTGGGCGATTATTCTGACTTTTATGTAAAACTAGATGTAACATTATTATGTGATGTGATGGAACAATTTAGGAACACCTGTTTCACCGCTTACGGACTGGACCCTCTTCATTCGTTTACATCACCCGGCTTAGCATGGCAGGCCATGTTAAAATCCACCGAGTGCAAGTTGGAGCTGTTAACCGACATCGATATGGTTTTGATGATTGAATCGGGTGTACGCGGTGGATTGACCCAGGCCGTTACAAGATATGTAAAAGCTAATAATAAATTTCTACCAAACTATGATGAAACTAAAGATTCAATTTTTCTTGGATATTTTGATGCGAATAATTTATATGGTTGGGCGATGTCCAAACCCCTTCCGTATGGCGACTTCCAGTGGGTAGACCCGGACAGCATCGGTGACATCATGCAGATCCCACAAGATGGACCGACCGTCTACATTTTGGACTGCGATTTCCAGTCTGCCTTTACTAGCCAGGACTGAAGTTTCACCGACTGGAAGATGGCCTAAGCAGATGATGACTTTGGAAAATAAAAACCGATATGTAGCACATTATTTTGTTGTTCAGCAAGCCCTGGAATTAGGATTGATTATTACCAAAATTCATAGAGTTTTAAAATTTTCACAATCTTGTTTTTTAAAACCTTACATAGATTCTAACACAGCAAGAAGAGCCGTAGCAACATCAGCTTTTGAAAAAGATTTTTATAAACTGATGAACAACGCAATTTTTGGAAAAACATTGGAAAACAAGAGAAAACACAAAATTGTAAAATTAGTAACAGACCCGAGACAGATGGAAAAACTCGTACAGAAACCGAATTTTGGAACAAGTATGATAATCAATGAAAACTTGGTAGCGGTTAGCATGAAGAAAACAAAAATATTAATGGATAGACCATTGTATATAGGAATGTCAATATTAGATATAAGTAAAACACATATGTACGACTTTCACTACAACAAAATGGTACAACATTATGGTAGAGAAAATATTGGAATAGCCTACATGGACACGGACGCACTAATTTATTGGATCAAGACGCAAGATATGTATGAAGATCTTCGGACGTTCATACACAAAAATGATTTTGATTTTTCCGACTACCCAAGAAATCACCCGAACTTCAATGAAGAAAACAAAAAGGTACTAGGAAAATTTAAAGATGAGTGCAATGGATCGATTATGGATGAAATTGTCGCACTGATGTCGAAATTGTACTCCTTTAATGTGTACAAAGGTGAAGAACAAGAAACAGCAACTACAAAAAAGGCAAAAGGAGTTAAAACTAATTACTTGAAGAAACACATTAATTTTAATCACTACAAAGAATGTTTATTTGAAGACAAAACGTTGACTGCGAAATTTAACACCATCAGAAGCGAGAAACATCAAGTTTTCAGTGTCACAGAAGTTAAAAAAGCACTAACAGCAAATGATGACAAAAGACATGTTATGGACAATAAAATTGACACTCTTCCTTTTGGCCACTACTCTCTCAACCCTATCGACAACTAACCTATTCTTCGTCCTCTTCGTCCTTCTTCGACCTGAATTCCTTTTCCTTCCGTAAAAAAATGGGGAACACGGCAAGCCCAACGCCGTGTTCCCCATTTTTTTACATCAATTTGAATGACCTTGACCCAGTTAAATATGGTTATAATTGAATAAGAAAAATATTTTTACTTCATCTACCGAAGAGGAAGGATAAAATTATGGATTTAAAACAAAAAATTGTTAATGAGCTTCATAAACCGGCTAGAAGAAAATTTCCCCGAAGAAATACTGTTATAAAAGGAATGAATGATCTATATCAAGCGGATTTAATCGAAATGATTCCTTATAGCAAACAAAATAAAGGATTTAAATATATATTGACTATTATCAATTGTTTTACAAAGATGGCAGATGCTTTACCGCTAAAAGATAAAACTGGCAAGAGTGTAACAAAAGCCGTGGAAACGGCGATACAGAGAGACAAAAACACCATAAAACACTTACAAACCGATGATGGTAAAGAATATTTCAATAAAGAATTTTCAAATTTAATGAAGAAACACAATATAAACCATTATTCGACTAATTCAGAGGTAAAAGCATCAATCATAGAAAGATTCAATCGAACTTTAAAAGGTGCGATGTACAAGATGTTTTCAAACAGAGGATCGCACGTATGGATTGATATGTTACCAAAACTAATAAAAGATTACAATAACAAGTTCCATAGAACAATTGGTATGAAACCAAACCAGGTGACTAGTAAAAATGAAAAACTCGTATTAAAACGTATAAAAATGAATACTAAACCAAAAGTTGAAAAACTAAAGCCTAAAACGTTTAATGTTGGTGATAAAGTGCGAATAAGCAAATACAAAGGTGTATTTAGTAAAAGATATCTGCCAAATTGGACAAATGAGGTTTTTACCGTATTTAAGGTGCAACCTACAGTACCGGAAACTTACATTTTAAAAGATAATAAAGGACAATTGCTCGAAGGAGGGTTTTATGGACATGAAATGTTAAAATCCACAGTAGGTGATGTATATCTCGTTGAAAAGGTGTTGCAACGGAAAAAAGATAAAGTTAAAGTGCGATGGTTAGGATTTAATAAGAGTGAAGATTCTTGGATACCTAAAAAGGATCTCATATAATGAAGGAGCATCATTTTAGGTTCAACCTTTACAAAGGATGGAGAAAAGGATAGTTTTCCTATTAATAATATTGATGAACTCACGGTGGACAATTCAGAATTAAACAGTGGCAAACATGGTGTTTTGTTACCAAACACGGTGCGTTGTCTTGTAACCGGTCCATCCAATTGTGGTAAAACAAATGTAGTATTCAATTTGATTACAAACCCAAAAGGATTGCGTTTCAATAACTTGTATGTCTTTTCCAAATCATTACAACAACCCAAATACCAATTATTAGAAAAAATATTTAATAATGTTCCAGAAGTGAAATATTACAAGTTTGATGCAAGTGAAAGTGTAATGCAACCGCATGAAGCTAAACCATTTTCAGTTTTTATATTTGATGATGTATCCTGTGAAAACCAAAACACTATCAGGAGCTATTTCGCTATGGGGCGACATAACAATATAGATAGTATTTACATAGGCCAGACTTATAGTAAAATACCAAAACAATTGATAAGAGATAATGCAAATGTGTTAATTGTATTCAAACAGGATGAAACCAACTTAAAACACATATATTACGATCATGTCAATGCGGATATGTCATATGAACGGTTTAAAGACATATGTGGTAAGGCTTGGGCTGAAAATTATGGATTTTTGACAATTATGAAGGAACAACCACTAAATAACGGCCGATACAGGATAGGTTTCGATAAATTTATATTGATTCACTAACCACTATATCATACAATCATTCTTGTACAGCACGTCTTGCTACAAACGTGGTTAACCAAGAAAAGTTAGTAAAGGAAATTAAATCACTTAGTGATTCTATTCGAGCTAAAAACAGAGCGTTAAAGTTAGGTATCAGCGAAAGGGAGAAATTTCTCGAATCTACTTTTAAACCTATTACAGAACCTTTGAAACAATTGAACAAAAAATTGACTAAACCTTCTTTTCAAGGTGATATTATTGCTCCGATAACACAATATGAAAGGGAAAGTGTAATATCAGAAGATATTAGCGATGAGGACCCGGAAGCCTCCATATTTAGTGATACAACGGCAGAAAGAGAAGATGTATATGCTGGTAGTGAAGAAGAAGTGGTATCTATAGCGAGTGAAGAAGAAAAAACAGAAGGAGAACCATCAAACATAAGCTTATTGGGTGAAAGTATTCATACGAAAGGACCTTTAGGAAGAAAATACTTGTTAAAACTGTTAATTGGAACTAATCTTACTAAAAAATACCATAGTTATGGAGCAAGAATGTCTAAAGAAGGTGTAATGATTGGTAATAGCAAATTAGATGTCGATGAACATGATAATATTCACGTAGGTGATCAAATATATAAAGGGACGAGGGGATTATTTGAATTATTATTTGAAAATAAACCTTTACATGCATTGGTAAAAGATGATGATTTGGAAGTGTATAGCAAAATTTTGGAACAAACTAATGCATATAGAAGAAATTATTTACCTGATGCTCCAATATTTCGAAATAAATCTGTAAAATATAGAGAATTTGTTTCCAAAATAATACCAATTATAAGAAGAAAACCTATAAAAAGAAGATTTGTAGCATCCACTTTAGACATAAGTTCCCCAGAACCAAGGAAAAGAAGCAAATCAGTCACTGGTAAAGGATTAATGAAGAAACTATACAATACAAACGTAATTTATTACAATAATATCAATAAGTTGGTGGATAGAATGAAACTAATACATGAAGCCAAAGAAGCGGGTCATACTGGATTGGAAAACGAATGGGTGGCTTTAGTGGATGAACTTAGAAACCGCGGGGTAATCTCATAAAAATGCGTTACTCCCTAAAATGCTATTCAGTTGCACCATGAGTGTCGACAAGTTCGGACGGTATTCCTCGGATGGATTATATTACGCGAATAACTTAAAAAGAGGTGCTGGTTTACCACAAACACCTGAAGGAGATTATGATATTAGTAATAAAAGGTTAAAAAACATAAAAGATCCCACGGATGAAAACGATGCAATAAATTTAAAAATATTAAAGGAAAAGATATCACCAACATTAAGATTACACAATAACACATATGACGCAGAAAACCATAGAATTATCAACGTTGGTAAACCAAATCAAAACGGTGATGCAATAAACAAAGGTTATTTGTCATCTGAATTAAAAAATACGTTAAAATTCAATGGAAAAACGTATAGTGCTAACAATAAACGTATATCCAACGTAGATGATCCTAAAGATGAAAAAGACAGCGTGAATAGACGCTATTTACATTCCTTGATACCTGAAAAGACAAAAGATGGATTTTCTTTTTATAAATTTGTTATTAATGATATAGGTTATCCGAAACTGAAAACGATGCTGTAAATCTAAAATATATTAAAGATCATTGTATCATACGTGATGTAGGGGTTATAGATTGTTTTGGTAATTGTTTAGCAAATGTTAAAGATGGTTCGGCGCCATCAGATAGAGTGGGTCAAATGATGGAAACCTTAAAACAAGAAACAACCTCTTTTGTAAAACAAGATCAAGTAGTATCGAAGCAAGGGGATGAATTTGTTCAAGGTAATGAAAAATTTAATTTATTAACATACAAAAATAATGCTTGGGATTGCATGGATAAAAAGTTATCAAATATGGGATGGGGTTATGAAAATCATGATGCAGCTGCTTTATCACAAACCGTACATCTAGATCCAGATCATTATTTTAGATGGTTTACATGTAATAATAGAGTGATAAAAGACTTGGCACAAGGAAGAGAAGCAAATGATGCTGCAACTGTAGGACAGACCATTACAACATCATTAAACGATAGTAAAGTGTATACTTGTAATAATAAACGTATAACAGAGCTTAAAGACCCTGAACATGTAGATGATGCCGTCACTGTTAATTTTCTTGTAAAAGTTTTAGGTAATGCGATATTTGATTTACACAATCATTTCACACCGGAAGTTCTTCGAGGAGGACCAGGTCATAAAATTTGGGATGAAGCCGCGAGAGGTGGTTGGATTAAACGGGAAATTTTAAAAAAATACTTTATTCACCCTAATACACAACAGTTTAGATCATCAAATTGGGGTGATATTGATATTTAATTAAATAACACCATAAATTACATCATTTATGTGCAACCTGTCATAGAGGTAACACATAGGTTACGCTTTTCGAATATAAAAGACAATCATGACGTTTCATTACACCAGTCCATATCGAGACACTATACGGAAAGGAGGCGGTATCACGTCCACAGCGGTTTCTCTGTTAAGTAAAGCTTTAAATCGAATTCCAGTAGGATCTGTCGTAAATAGAGCAATAGACGCTTTACCATACGAATTTCACATACCGGGAGGTTATCAGTATTGCGGACCAGGAACTAAATTGAAAAAACGACTGGAAAGAGGCGATCCAGGCATAAATAAGTTAGATCAGGCTTGTAAAGAACACGATATAGCATATTCCACATTTAGCGATACAAAAAATAGATCAATAGCTGATAAAAAGCTCGCGGATATAGCTTGGCAACGAGTAAAGTCTAGTGACGCTAGTATTGCAGAAAAAGCAGCAGCTTTAGCGGTAACAGCAGGTATGAAGGCTAAAACAGCAGTAGGAGGTGGAAAAAGAAGGAGAAGAGTGAAAAGGAGATCGACAAAGACAAAACATGGAGGGAATATTAGAAGAAAACGACGTTCCACCAGAAAGGGTAGTAAAAAACCAACAGTATGGTCAATGGTAAAAAATGGGGCAGGTCTATACCTAAGACCGTATCGTGCATATTAAATAAAAGAAATCAATTAGTAATACCACATAAAGCGTTAACAAATATCGAATTATTTAAATACATTTCATGTTTAAAAATACCTTTTTTTCGCGGTGTCTTTATGAAAGATGATTTACCAGTTAAAATGTGGAAAAACGAAACAGGCATTGTAAATTTAGATAATTCTGAAGGTCCTGGCACTCATTGGGTTTGTTATAAGAAATTAGGTGATAATATATATTACTTTGATAGTTTTGGCAATTTACCACCACCTAAAGAACTTGAGCATTACTTTAAATCTGCTAAAAACATATATTACAACTATAAAAGAGAACAACCTGATAACACTTTAATATGCGGCCATTTATGTTTGGAATTCCTAGCTAAAAGTATCAGTCACAATTGAGATGTCTTCCTATACGGTATCATTAACAGGAAAATGGTCCACTTTACGAAGTATTCTTTTCCCAGCGTTACGCTTGCAAAAAGGAAGATTTTGGGAGGCGGCACTGTTAGATTTTACAACTTACAACTCTATTCCCAATGTTACGGAAGATAAAAATAACTTATTGCATTATTATAAAGGAAAAGATGCCAGTGGGAAGTTTACAGACTTAGAAGTTTGCAGTTTACCCACAGGTTCTTATGAAATTGATCATATTAATGAATTTTTGCAAAATAAAATGGGAAAAGACAATATAACATTAAAAGGTAATAACAATACTATGAAAACTGAAATTAACTCCAAATATTATATAGATTTTACTCAGGAACACTCAATCGGTGAATTGTTAGGATTTTCCAAAGATAGCCCAATTTTAGAACCAAATCAAACACATTCCGGTAAACAAACTGTAACTATACTAAAAGTTAATAGTATAGATATAACTTGTAACATTATACAGGGAGCTTACAGAGATGGAGCAAATACTCATATAATACATACTTTTTACCCGAGTGTACCTCCAGGATTTAAAATTGTTGAAAAGCCACAAAACCTAGTATATCTGCCGTTGAACACCACTTTCATTTCAGACATCGTGTTGAACGTATTGGATCAAGACGGTAACTTGATAGATTTCCGAGAAGAACCAATTACAGTTAGATTACATTTAAAATCGACACTTTAATACAAAAATTATGGGTTTATCATTTAAAAGTGGACAACCTACGGGAAACCGCATTAGTAGCTCTTCAGCTGTGGAGGAGTTAACACGCGAGAACATTCGTTTCTTAGAAAAGATTGGTTTAAAATTAACCGATTATGGATATACTGGATATAGCGCAGGGTCCGACATTCGACGAAACCCTATGGGAAAAAGAATATCACACCCACAACCCTTACACTTCATCAAAATTGAACAATAACGATGAAATTCGTATTCCTATACAACATCAAGACATTTACACACTACCATGTGAAAGTTACTTGTATATCGAAGGAAAAGTAACAAAAAAGGACAATAGTGTAGGTACAAAAGTTCCATTTATAAATAACGCGATGGCTTTCCTGTTTGATGAAATCAGATATGAAATATCAGGTGTTACAGTAGATTCCACTAAAAAAGTAGGTATTGCAACAACTTTAAAAGGATTAACATCTATATCACCGAATGATACTAATTTATTAAAACCCGCCGGATGGGTTGAACCTACAATTGATACAATCAGTCCAAATTCAAAGGGAATATTTGATTTCTACATTCCATTACGTTTATTGCTCGGTTTTGCTGAAGATTACAGAAAAATAATATTAAATGTTAAACAAGAATTGGTTTTATTAAGATCTTCAAACGATAAAGATATTATTAAAGCTGCGGATGGTACAACTGATGCGACTTTAGAATGGAAATTAACGTTGGACAAAATCGTATGGAGAGTTCCACATGTTAAATTAGCTGACGAGCATAGGATGCTGCTATTAAGAAAATTAAAAGCCGATCGTGATATTGTAATTCCATTTAGAAGTTGGGAATTCCATGAACATCCCAGTTTACCTACTACGGATCGACACACTTGGACTGTTAAAACATCAAATTATGTGGAACGGGCCAGATATATTATATTTGGTTTACAAACGGCTAGAAGAGACGATATTACTAAACATGCGGGCCAATTTGATCATTGTGACTTGAAAAATATTAAAGTTTATTTAAATTCACAAATTTTCCCATACGACAATTTAAATGTATCGTTTGCAGATAAAAAATTCAGCATACTATACGATATGTATGCAAGATTTCAAAATTCATACTACGGTAAAACAAATACGCCTTTGCTTTCACCAGAAAAATATTTAGATAACTACCCAATAGTAGTAATCGATTGTTCTAAACAAAATGAATCGGTAAAGTCATCAAGTGTGGATATAAAAATAGAAATGGAATTTGCCAAAGCCATACCAGCAAATACTACCGCATATTGTTTAATTTTACACGATAAAATTGTCACTTACACACCTTTGACAGGAATTGTTAAAAATGTTTTATAAAAACTCGTTTTTGTAAAATTTCAATCACGGGCGCGATTATAAAAGGGGAGCGCGCAGGTCGCTCCTGATCAGTTTGTTGCCTGACATCGTATGGGTAGCATCATCTTCAATATGGCTTCTACAAGTGGTACAACCGAATGCGATATAGAAAAAGAAATTTCAGAATTTTTGGACATGAATGGACAGCAACACGGTGCAGATCAAGAAGAAGAAAAAGGTAAAAAGAAAAAATATTTGTCCAAGAGGAAAAGAAATGTGGAAGAAAATATTTCACCAAATATTTTGATGGAAGTATTTTTAAGAATTTTTTATCCAATCTCTTCAAGTTTGGATAAAAGTGTTTTAATTGGAGTAATGAAATCAACCGACTATTCACCTACAGTAATTTTAACTCACGGAACAAAAATGATTTTGTTTACAGCCAATGCTTGGGAATCTTTTATGAAACACCTCCATTTATTGGAATGTTACTTTAATAGCAACATGTTTGGCAGAAAAACAAAAGTAGGACTATTGGATTCAGACTTGGAAATTGATATTATTAAACACCGAGGTGAACATCAAATGAGATTCAGAGATACAACCAAACATGACATAAAAATTCAACTTAACAGAGAAGAATTTTTTATTTTGACATGTGCAACGGAACCCATAACAAGATATTTAAGACAACTAGTATTTTCGAGTTCAATTATTAAAGATTATTTAACAGACACTTTGGACAAACAACCGGACGCACCAATTTTGTATGGACCTGTGGACACTTCAATATTCAACAGAATTCCTCATGAAGTTCAAATGTGGAGACAATTGGAACAATATGTGCAAGAAAAAAATAATTTTGTAAAATCGGATGAAGAAACACATTTTAGTGATGAAAAGGATCAAAGTGATGAGAATGACTACAACAAGAATGACCAGATGGAAAGTTAAATAAAATTTTTAAATTTTTCACAACATTTTACACTTGAATTGGCAAATTTTTACTAAAAAATAAACTTTTGTGGGTGTAGGCCTACCGGGGATGGTGCCTACGTTAAATATACACCAACGCGCCTTTATTTGTACGGCCTGGCATAAATACGTGCCTACCGTGGTGTGGAAAACAGTTGACCTTCCGACACCGTGATGGATAGACGGGTGACCTTTCAAATGGACATGGAAGAAGAAATCAAGTCCAAACCGGGTATTATTGAATTTCAGGCGTTTCGTGGTAACGATGATCGGTTCATTATTAAAGAACTAGTATTTTATGATATAGATAAAAATATTCCTTATACATTTTTATTCAAACCACCATGCTCTTTTTCTTCACTAACCACCAAAGCCGCAACAACAAACCGATGGACTTGGAAATATTTTCATCACATCGATTGGTATGACGGTTTTACCAGTTATTCAGACTTGTATCATATTATGCATCAATTTTCAAATAAATTTACTAATATTTACACAAAGGGACTTGAAAAGAAAAGATGGATAGAACAATATACATCAAATCCAGTCAAAGACGTGCAAATTGATAAAAATTTTAAATTTATTTCTGAAAACGTTTGTATTTGCACACAAAGCGTAGAACATGAAAGGGACAGGCACTGTGCATTAAAAAACGCTTTAAAATTAGCTACTTACCTGCAAGATGGAGAAATCGGTGGTGGTGGTGGGGGTAACGTCGATTATAAAAGCGAGGAGCAGACCGAGACTTGGCACGAGTATTACTCGAGACTCCGACACGACAACATCTCAGAGCTAGAAGACAGCGAGGACCTCTAGAACAACCATGGCATCCAACCAGTTTCTGCAGTCTTTGGTGGAACAATTCAACGCCCACTCCAAGTCTACAATTTTGCCGGTAAAAAAATGTTCAGAGCTGAAAGATGAAAAACATTACATCATACATGCTATGAAGAAGATGGAAACTACAGTCGGCGAGGCAATCTGCTGCAGCTTGAGCGAAGCTCCATATACACCGGGAGATGAAGCAAAATTTCAAATTTATTTGCCAAAAAGATTCGTCCATCTGCTACAAAACGAAGACCTGCGCTCCATTCGACCGGGATGCCTCTACTTGGTGTCCCACGGATCCAGCGGCAGCAACTCCACCGAGCTGACCATCCACATGGCCGAGAAGCAGCAGTGTTAAATAAAATTTAAATTTTTCTTGTATCTGTTTGTATTCACTATATAATTTTTCTCATGTAATCTTGTTTGTACTGTATTAAATAAACATTACCAAAAAACAAAAAAAATAAAAAAAAAATAAAAAAAATAAAAAAGGCAATATATCAATATGTGAAACAAATAACAAAAAGTTTCACATATTGATATGTTGCCTTTTTTTAAAAAGCTCTGGGGTGACCTTGACCTTTGACCTTTGCATAAATTAAACAAAATAAAAATATTTTTCAAACAGCAATGTGTGTGTGTGTGTGTGTGTGTGTGTGTTTTCCCCCACCATTTTGGGTTACCAGCATACAGACTGCAAAGAAGTCCAGTTTAATTGCAACTGTCAAACCATGAGCACCCTATTTGAGCTTTGTGTAAGAAAAATTATTCAAGATCAACAGCTATTTAGCCATACTTTACGTTCCAACGCTCCTCAGCAAATTAAAATTTTTATCAAACAGTACAAGCTAGACAACAGAGGTTACAACACTTTTGGGTGGTACAAGTTTGGTGATGGTACAAAATTTTGTCAAAATTGTGGAAGGGCTGCTGTATCTAACCCAGCACAATTCCTACAAGATGATGGATGTTTACAATTAGGCCATGTAGCTCCAGTTATGAGTTACGAAACACCCAAAGAACTTTGCACAATTTGTTTAATCAATATGTTTAGTTGGAAAAAATTTAACCACCTCCCATCAGACAGCATATAAAATCCTTCCCCCACCACTATTTCATACTACCTTCAAACAACCATGCTAATATTCATTCCGCCTTTGGACATCACACGGAAAACATCAAGATGGCTCTCACTGTAAAATGCGCAAATTATGAAGAAGTATTTGTAAGAAATCTGCAAGAATTAAACGAAATTGTTGAAGAATTTAAATCACTAATCGAACAGGGATACCGACTAAACATGCAAATTTTTGCATGCAACACAAAATGCACCCATGGCTTCAGGGATGACGAGCCGCCAAGGTCACCATCATCATCAACTTCCTCGGCCTACTCCTCCAGATCGTCCATGAAGACTCAAGCCAGTCCAAACTTGGAATATTTCTCCTGACTAATATTTATATTTTGTATCCTCATTGTACTTCAATATGCATATTATTGTATTGTAATAAAAAAATAAAAAAGAAATAAAAAAACCTATCTTGCTACAGTTTTGTAGCAAGATAGGATTTTTTAAAACACAAATTGGATGACCTTGAACAGGTTCTAACATGTACAGGTGTAAACGTAACCACAAATTTAAACATTTTTTTTATTTCCTAATGGTTAACCTTGAAACTTCCCCCACCATTTTTCCTCTTGGAGACCTGAGAAACAACACCAATGTGTTTCATTACATCTTGATCTTTCAAGCTGCAAACATGGATGTCCCACCACCAATATATGAGGCTGATGTAGCAGGAGGACAGAGAAGGAGATGCCAGCATTTGGATCTAGTGGAGTTGATGGAAAGGAGAATTGAAGAAAGGCAGATCAGGAAGGATACCATCCTAACACAAAAAAATTTAAAATTGGATCTTGTCATGCTTCTGGCCTTACTCATTGCAGTCTTCGTCTACTTGGTCTACGCAGTCATATACTGTCTAAGGTGCACGGAGTGTGCTGACAAGGGAGCCAACTTGCCAGTTTTCAACGCTACTCTTTAAATAAAATTTTCTTTTTTAAAACTCCAAATGGTTGACCTTGAACATGTCTCAACCTGTCTGGTTGTATCGTGAAACAGAAAAAAATTTCCTCTAAGCAACCCAACCCCCACCACCACCACCACGATTCCAAAAGAGCAATCCTACATGCAAGTCTGACTTCATTTCCAGCTCAGCTACGCTAGCGGTTACACGATACAATGAAGTGGGAATTACTTGTTGACAGCCTTGAACACCTCAAAGACATTTATCAAAAACTGCACATGTTATTACTTCAACATCCAGGGATGGTAATTAAAATGGATTTGGAATACGACTGTCCAACCATCGACAGTATGGATATACCCGAAGGAGTGGTCCACAATACAGAAGAAGAAACTTGTTGCTGTGAAAGTAGCACTTCAACAACAACAAGCACAAGTCCATCCAGCGCATATGAGGATGAAGGCGGATTTTTGTAAATAAAAATTTAAATTTTTTTTTAAAACTTCAAATGGTTGACCTTGAACAGGTTTCAACATGTTGAAGAATGTGGATGAAAAATAAAAAAAAAAATTTTTTCTATCTGATCACATAACCCCCACCACATAACTGGGTACCTAGGATGCACGGAGTGACTTGGTCAGTCGCTATTCAACTCTTGCAGTGTGCACATCACACTTTTTCCACTTAATTTCCATAACTGGAGTTCTAAATTAAATATTTAGCTAAAACTTACATATTTCACACGTTTTAAGCCAAACTAAAAATCGCAAAAAAAAATTTTTTTTTTATATGGTTCAAAATTTTACAAGTCCCAAGCTCACCTAAGAAACAAATTAGAAAAAATTTATTTTTTTCATATAGCTCAAAATTTCACAAGTCCCAAGTTCAACTGAGAAAAAAATAATATATATTTTTTTCATAATGTTTCCAACAAGGACAAACTTGAATAAGTTGTTGGAAAAAAAATAATTTTTTTTATTTTTTGCATCTTACCACTTTACCCCCACCACGCGGTCTAGTACCCGGACGGCACGGTGCTGTCCGGTCAGTCGGCGTCCGGCTCCAGTTTCCGTTTCCAGTTGCGTTTCGGGTTTCTCCAGTGGGTAAGTGGAAATAAAAATTATTTATTTTTTTTTAATTGTAGGTTCTGGGGTAAGGTCAATGACCTCTGGCGGATATATTAGGTCGAGAGTCTGATCGCTGGGGAATGGAAAGAAATATTTTTTTGCACTTTTGTGATTCCTCGAGAAATTTCAATTTCTCGCCGTACTTTGAGGAATCGCAAAAGTGCAAAAAAATATTTTTTTTCTACTCTTGCGTGTCCTTGACCTAATTAACGTCAGTGACGTCATCACGATGACGTCAGCGTTAATGACGTCACCATGACGTCATAGGTATGGCGTCATATGTCGTCACTATGACGTCATGGCCTTGATGACGTCATCAGTGACGTCATCGTGACTCACGCTGACGTCATCGTGATGACGTCACGTCCCAGAACCTACAAATTGCCACTACTTATAGTATTTAATTTTTTTTTTTAATCCTATGCAATCTAATATATTAATATGCAAGCGAAATTCATTTCCTCTTTTTTCTCCGCGCAAACAGTTAGAAAGGTAGTACGTAGCCTATCCTGTAGACGAGCAGCAGCAGAACCCCATTAGGCCTATAATTTACATCTGCTCCCCGGGCTACGCTTATGAACTCCAGGCTTTCAAAGTTTCAATGTTTATCTTATAGAAAAGCGGTAATTTGGCTGGGTAGCTGAGTGGTTATAGTGCTCCCTTTGAATCCAAAGGTTTTTGCCGGTTCGATCATGAGAAAAGTCAGTAGCTTATTTAGAGTCTGCAGTAAAGTCGCCATCTTGGATTTTTAGTCCCATAAGAACAATGTTAAATTCAAAACATTACTGTTGTCTTTGAAACACTATATCTCGATAATCTTGCATCGGATTTACATGAAACTTGAATATGATCACCATAAGGGAATGGCGGAGTGCATGACGTTGATAGATTTTCAATAATCCTATCGAAAATTGTTTCAAAGCGGTTTGAAAATGGTGTTAAATGTATTTATAATTTATTCGTTATTCGAATGGATAATTTTTTAGCGAATTTCCCATAGGGAATAAGCTATTACCGTAGGTCGCATGGTAAGACCTAAGCCCGGGACTATGTTACTTTTTCGTTTTTAGGTGCCCAGAGACCAAAAATAATAGTCATTAAAATTTACATATATATATATATATATATATATATATATATATATATATATATATATATATATATGTATGTATGTATGTATGTATGTGTCCCTAGACACGATAACTCTCGTAAAAATGGTCCGATCGACACCAAATTTGGTAGAGATGTGTAATCCTACGTTTATTCGGATGAGTTCGTAAACCAGACATATCGACCTACCGGAAGGGGTAGTTTTGGGGGGTTTTGTACCCCAAAAATGATTTTTTTTGCTTTTTTCATATGTAATTTTAAAAAATTTCAGATTTTTATTTTGACCATTGGATTTAGCTAGAAAAAAACACAGAATTTAGCATTTTGAAGCTTTGCTCTATCTCCATTGGTTACCGAGATATTAAAAAGTTTAAAGACAGTACGTTGTATTTTGAGGCTCCAATGTTAATCTTATGGAGAATAAGGATGTGTTAATATTAAATATTAGTGTCACTTATCAACCAATGTGGATGAAACTTGGTATTCAGCTTCATTGGGTTGAGATTCATCCATTTATGGTAAAAAATCTTGATTTTTGATCTTATCATGGCAGCAAACCTGCATACTCTTTTCCCATGTTAATCATATGGAGAATAGGCAAACTCCTTTAGCAATTGACTTTTTAATTGATGAAATTTAGTGTATGGCTTCATATGGTCAAAATAATTTTTTTTATGCTAAAAACCTACTTTTAGTGTTCCCCATGGCAGCATACCTGCATACTCTTTCCCTACATTTATCATAAGGAGATAAACATTTATTTCCCTATTTATGAGCTTGTGATGATTTTTGGTTTACAGGTTTATCTGGTCATAATTAACACTACTAATTTGGAAATTCGCTGAGTACGCAGGTCTGCTGCGACGGGGGTATTTAATTAATTTTCTATCACGTCAAGCACTAGATACCATGGTAACATTCAAAATAACATCAAGTTTGAAATTTTCCGAAGAAAATCAAACTCAAAGTAGTGTTTCAAATTTAACATTGCTCTTACGGGACAGACGACCAAAATGGCCCAGGTACTGCAGACTCTTATATTAAAGATTAGATTCCTTTTATTAGATTAGATTATTATTATTAAAGGTTAGATTCCGGACCCAGTTGCCATTTGTCATTAAGCTAATTAAATTAATTGCAGCTAATTAATTAACCAGTTGCTTTCTAACAACTGGTCGATGTTAGATAGTAACAAGACTGGGGTTTGGACCGATCCCCGTCAAAACGTTAAAAAATGCCACTGGCGTAGAAAAACACAAAATTAAATAAAATTAAATTAAATAAATAAAATAAAATCATTACACACATGCTAGCAAATCAGGAAGAATACGGTAGGGCCTACATGTTTCAGTGATATCATATTTTTAAAATAATTGGGTCCAGATTAACTGCCACAATCACAATTATAGGAACTCGTACTTTGAAACTTGCGTAGTGTTTTGTTCATTAAATAATTGTTTCCTCAAACATAATATGACCTTTTTAATACGCTAGTAATTTATTCAGTAATGTTGAACACAATAATGATCGATTGCAGGTATAATGGCTCACTTAGGAGTAAGTTAAATAAAACCAAAACAATCACTGACCAAGCTATGCGATTCAATCTGTTGCCGTGTTAAAAATACGAATCAAATGTATATCGATATTCAAATAAAACAGTTTCGGATACTGGTCCGCCATATCGGTGGCACAGATGAGGGTATTGTTGCATGATTGTGGGCCCCACTACCCTCTCGCGGTCTGTTGCCCTCACATTGTTGTCGCATGCTGATCACGAGAGCTCTGCATCACGCTGGCCGGTTTTATTCTCACTGGTAGGCCTATAGCCGGTGTGAAGTGCAAAATAGTGATATAGTGATAGAGTGATGCCAACCCTATATTGTTAGCCGCTGTCGGTCGACTATTCTTGATATTACTAATATTACCGTTTTAGTGTTGTCAATTGATACTACTGATGACCTACAGTTCACTCCCTCATCTTGCAGCTTACTCTCATCAATAGTAATCAGTGTTTCTGAGGTACGGCAAGCTCTACTTAGTCTGGACGATTCAAAGGGTTGTGGACCTGACTTGATACCTCCTTCAGCCATCAAGCATAATTGCAATCTGCTTGCGCATCCACTCACTAAACTCTTCAATAGATCATTGTCGGCTGGGATCTTTCCCGACGCTCTCAAAAGGAGCTTTATTGTCCCTATCCACAAAAAAGGTCCTAAAAACGACATAAAAAACTACAGGCCTATAGCCATTTTACCCGTTCTTGCCAAAGTATTTGAAAGGCTCGTTCTCAGCAGAATTAACTTCACAGTTTCCCAGATTATTACAACTCGCCAACATGGATTCCGGAGAGGCAGGTCCTCTGCTACTAACCTCATGGTATTCCAATCTGATATAGTGGATGCATTCAACGATCACAAGCAGGTAGATGTCATTGAGCTCGACTTCGCTAAAGCCTTCGACCGTGTTAACCACAGCTTACTTATCAAGAAGTTGGAGGCCTATGGTTTTTGTGGGAGTATCCTTGGGTGGCTATCTAGTTACTTGATTGGACGAATCCTTCAGGTACGCTACAATGGTTCATTATCCAAGACCTTTGTTTCCACTTCTGGGGTGCCACAAGGATCCCTTATTGGGCCTGCATTATTTAACATCTTTATCAACGATGTCACCTCTGGAATCATATGTGGCTGTTTATTATTCGCTGATGACCTCAAACTCTATCAAAGGATTGCATCCGTGGTGGACCAAGACCTACTTCAAGTTAGCATCAATCACGTCACTAATTGGTGTACAAAGAACAAGATGGCCTTGAACGTGGACAAATGTGTATCATTGACTTTCCACCGATGCAAAAACCCCATGTTGCGGAACTATACTATTCATGGTACCACTTTAAAAAGAACGACCGAAGTTAAAGACCTTGGTGTCATATTCACACAAGCACTGACTTGGGATCGTCATATTAGTATGGCCTGTTCTAAAGCTCTGCGCAATCTAGGTCTTTTGCACCGCATATCCAGAACCTTTTCCAACCCTCATTCCTTAAGGCTTCTCTACTGCACTCTTGTCAGACCTCATCTTGAATACTGTGGAGTAATATGGTCACCACATCAAGGCTACCTAAGAGATGCTTTGGAAGCAGTCCAGCGTCGTTTTCTCCGCCTCATCGGGACCAGATTAGGATACAGGTACCTGGAGGTACCACTGGATGAGGTTGCTGCCCTCATGAAGCTTCCATCTCTGGAAACCAGACGAATGATGAGCGACATACTATTTCTATGGAGACTTATAACGGCGGACATTGACTGCCCTGACCTTCTAGGAAGAATCACACTCAGAGTACCTTCTTGCGGAACAAGATCAAGAAACCTCTTCACCACAACATATGTGCCTACCAACTATGCCCAGAATAGTTCCATCTTGAGAATGCAGAGACTTGGCAACTGCGTTTCTGAGGATCTTGACTTCTTCCACTCCTCAAGCGTCTCCTCCTTCCGGAATCGTCTGATGAGCCTCTTCAATTGATAAATTGTTATGTGTATACATTTGTCATATTTATTGTTGTTATTATTTTTCTTCGTCTGTTATTGTTAAGTTATATAGTTTATTATATTCATTCTATACGTTTTCCATTCTGTCGCTTGCATGTTATCATTCAAATTTGTTGTATGTTATTCACTTAAATTATTGATGCGCTTTTTCAATTGTATCATTCAAGGTATTGTCTTAATATAAGTAGCATATGGTTCTCATACTTAAGTAGTATATGTCAAATTCTCAAGCATGTAACACTATTCTATGTCCATGTTGTGTCTCACTCTGAAAAGATTGTATAAAAAATGGTTATACCGTTAAATAAATAAATAAATAAATAAATAAAATAAATAAATAAATTGATCACTGGTAATATAGCTTTAACAATCGGTCTAGCATAATATAATTTAATTACATACAGTATAACAATTGCATACCGGTACGTACTATTTTATAACGTATGTCATATTCACATGACCACGTAATGAGTTTCAATGGTCCAACGAAAAGTTCGGTCAAGTTTTCAAATGTATTGAACCTAGAAATAAAAAATATACTAGGTAGCTGAAGAGAAAAATATGAATTGATATCCTTCTATTATCAATTATCATTTGAATTGTAGTATTCGATCCTTTTCGACTGAAAAATAAGTTTGAAAGCTGTTGTCATGGTATTACACATGCAAAGAAATATAATATGGTAGATGCCGGGTTTTGCAGAAAGTATAATTTTACGTGATTATTTATTCAGTAGAGATATTAATAAGGTTTCAACCACTCTAGTTTGTGTTAAAGTGATAGTGGTTTACGTAACATTACATTGAGCATCAGCATAAAATTACGATTTATTATAATTTTAACTATAAAATACAAAATGATGTACCAAAACAATGAAAATATAACATCCACTCCATTAATTTGATTAGAACTGTAGAAGTATTTTTGTGTACTGGATGTAACAACTAGAGTAAAAAAATATCCTAACCCGTCACTTCATTGAAGGCCCCCTTGCACTCCACTTCTTGTTATTTTAATTAATTCCGTATGAGATAAATTTTAACTGTTGCAATTCAATAATTGGTCCAAATAATATTCACAACTTGTGTTATACCTTGAAGATTTATCGATTGGTTCTTGAATATTTTCACAGCATGAGAATCTTTCTTGGCTACATTAGAATAAGACATTAATATTAAATTTTGTGCAAAACTGAAAATTTCCTTGCACTGACAACTTTAACTTTTAGAAATATCCATTACTTGACCAGCTGAGAAAATTGACAGTAATTTGGAACTACCTGGAATTTTCTCAAAACTAAAGTTTTGTTGATAACCCTCAATTTCTAGAACAACGAAGATTAACAGCTCGAAGAATTATGCACTGGAATTTTCAAAAACCCCCGTCGCAGCAGTCCTGCGTACTCAGCGAATTTCCAAAGGAATTTGAGATTTTGTATTTGCCCCATAGACACCATAGGAATGAGTATGTAGGTTTATTGCCATGAGATGATGTTTAAAAATGTTTGTTGTTAGAAAAAGTAATAGTTGGGTAAGGCAAAAATAAAATTGTATCAATATTCGGCACTTTTTTATATTCCCCATAAACCCCATGAGAAGAGTATGTAGGTTTGCCGCCACATGGGTGTTGTAAGCAAATATCAGTTAAACCCTACCTAGTGAATGTGCATACCAAATTTTCCCAAGTTATGTCAATAAATAAGCGAGATACAGGGTTTTATTGATTTCTCATAAGATTAACATGGTAAACCTGTTTTTAGCTTTTCTCAGGAATCTGTTAAGCTAAGTTAAAAATTCAAAATACTAAATTGGTTTTTAAGCTCTTTTAAATGGTTTTAGTTTTAGTCATGAATTTTGAAAATTGAGGTTCAAAAATGCCAAAAACCCATTTTTGACCCCTTTGAAACCTCATAAAACCCCGTTCCCATAACCCGACAATGCTGGTTCGTGTACTCATGAAAATAGACATGGTCTTATAAAGCAGAATGTAATAAATTACTGTTAGGCATATATAAGTGCCTGGACTCCCTGCCAAACTATTGAAGTAGTCGCCAAGGTTGCCATACCAACTACTATGTCTTCTTCTCGCCAGCCAAGAATGGAGTTCCAGGCTGGCGAGAAGAAGACGTAGTAGTTGGTACGGCAACCTCGCGGCGACTAAATCAATAGTTTGGCAGGGAGTCCAGGCACTTATATTATACATACATATGAAAATGAACGAATGGTGTTTTTGGCTTCTTTGGGGACCTCAAAATGAAAAAGTAAAGTGGTCCCGGGCTTATGTCTTACCATGGCTACTACCGTAAAAGCGTATTCCCTATAGGAAAATTCGCTAAAAGACTAAAAGATGCGCACATTTTTTTCCCATGTACATGTTTTTATTCTTGGATTTTGGCTCTTGGCTCTTGGACACTTGATATTCTTTGGTTATATAAAGTCGATAATTAGAAGGTCCAAATTGACCTAATTAATTAATTAGGTCCAAATTGGACCTTCAACACACCAACCTTTGAAATCACAGCTGTCAATAAGATAGAACATGTCAAGCTAACAAACGATGAATTTGAGATATTTAATAATACTATGATACTATTTTACATTTTATTAGGATGGTCAGTTCTGCTAACACTTGTTATACTTGTCTTAATATATATTACTCAAATACAATCAATTCAAATAAAATTAATGTTACCAAAGAGGGATTACAACACACAGTAGGTACAACACAATAGCATCAGCGGGAATGGACAAGCAGCATCTAAGAAAATGCCAACGCACCATTGTTGAGTACTTCCTCTTGGCTTAGCCAAACAGTAGGTGATAGGATCCTAGCAAACCTTTGTAAATAAAATTGTAGTAGTTTCTTTAAGAATTTTTCGGGGACGAAAAATTTTCCCAGATAAATAGTGTAATCTGCATTAATTTAACAAACAAAAAAAATAAATAATTAAAAAAAATTTACTAGAGAAATGAGGATTGTATAAACTTGTGGACAAGTTTATTCAGCGTGAGGGGGAATATAAAGATATAAACAAAAATTAAGTTATTAATAATTTGTTAAGTATTAGAATCAGGAAAGGCAATATTTTATTTCAGATAGTTCACAATGAAACAACAGGAAGTGATTGATAAGCACTTCCTGTTGACTCAACAAGAGGTCAGACAGTTCAATAAACGGCAATTCTGCAACCATGCAGAGTTGCTTAAAACAATTGCTGATCCCCAACTCAGCCTATCACAAAGAAAGCAGAACAAAAGTTTACAAAATTTTGAATATGATTGGCCAGTAGGCGGGGACAAGGAAATTGGGGGGAAAAGATTCGAGCAAGAAGAAGGTGGGAAAAAGGAGGTTTAGAGTGGAATATGACGGCGACTGATTAGGAGGTAGTTGGGGAACCAGGAGATTTAGGAGTTTCTGGAGAAGTCAATAACTTCCAGACTTCAGTCACAGGCCCCAACCATCCACCCATCGTCACCTCCTAGACACCCTCACACACCCTGGGAGCACGTGGTCCAACACAACCGAGCAAGGACCGTCTAAAGGTCTCCAAGGACCCTGCCCGAGGAACACCAAGGAGCCTGCCCAAAGGACTGCCCGAGGAACCTGCCCAAGGACCCGCCGTCGCAGCCACCCTCAGCCACTCCGGACGACTTAGGTTCCCGACAACGGTATGTCACGACCACCTTCAAAGTTAGGGGCGATGAGGCCAAAAAATGATTAGGAGGATTTAGTGCAAAATAATTCCAAAGTACTAAATAAAATTCAGAGGAAAGAACAGGAGAAGTAAATTTGATAGTAAATTTTAAAGAAACAAATTAATGATAGAATAACAAAAGTAATAGTAAAAGTAAAAAATAAATAGACCTCGTGTTAAAAATCAATTTAATTTGATAAATTAGTTCAACATAGTCCACATGGGCTCATTGTAAATAACCTTGTAAATGATTGTTAATCTTGTAAAATAATTAATTTTGACGTCAATATTCTCGTAACATTTATTTTTACATTGTCATTTTGCATATTATATTTATTTGTTTATTATATTTAATACATTTAAGTGATTTGAAGGACAGTGATTCACCAAGAACTTTCCCTAGTAACAAGAAGTGATTAAGTGAATTTACTTACTGAATACCTAAATATACTTGTTTTAATTGTGAAGAAGAAAGGACTTGAGGCCAGAGGCCACATCTGCATTAATATAATATATAAAATATAAAGTACTTCTTATGTCAAAGTAAGAACACAGTTGTATACCATGTACAAAATAGATGAGAATATTAGGGACCGGAGGCCTCCATTTTTGAATGCTTAGTAGATATAGCTAGCAATAAATCATTATTTGTTCACATATACTGTGCCTGCTCAATTTGATCCCTACCTTTCACTAGCCTAAGCGAGTAGGAAAATCTTATATATATTTAAGGGTAGTGAGACCGAGAGTAGTCTTACAGGAACAACCCAAAAATTTGGAATGACCATAATTTAGCTACCATGGATACACAAGTCATTATTAGGCTATACTGTATATGATACTGTATTAAAAATATGTTAGGATGAACTCTTCATAAATAAATTAGAACGCTATATTCCTATAAAATAATTACTAATGCTGAAATGGGAGTTTTCATAGAAAAGATTATAGCAGTCTGAACTACAGACAATTTCTATGGATTAAAACTTCATTTGCTACTTTAATTGTGGTCCGATCAGTTCAAGCTCACTACCTTTTTCCATACCCCAATTTTCATACTTTTCTGTTCCTTGTAAAGTGTTTGGTGTTAGCTTAACATTTTCTGTGTGTAAGATATTAATCTTGAAAATTTTTAATGTTCGTCATTTTGAAAATTCAGATAGGAAATAAGAATAATCATGAACCTACGTGGAATAAGGAATAAAGAAATAGACCTACCTAGTACAAATGACCATCGAAAATATATTATGTACACTAACAAAATTAAAATGACTAATAGAAAAACCTAATTTTACTCACAGGCTAAGCTTAACGACAGTGAAATTTTCATGTCACTAACATATATTACTCCCTACGAAGTATGTTTAGTAAGGTTAATCAATGTTACTACAGTATCTAAAGTGTAACTGTTGTTATTTAGCGTCAATAATTAATTGATAGTCCAATGGATTGTAGGACGGAAGGTCCGAGGGTAATCCCTTCAATCGTCGATTGTACAAAAAAATGACAGGGGCGGACGGAAGGTCAAACCCCGGACCCTAATTAGTAAGCGGACCTAACGTCCGCCCTGTGAAAAGCAGGTAGGCGGATTTAACACTGGTCACCGTGGCGCACGCAACTTCTCTCCGTGGTTTACATAAAGTGTTCCGTGTTTTAGATTTCCATCGTCACAAAGTTATAGGCTTTTTATTTGTGACTAGTATTACAATACTGTGAAACTGAAAGAGTAACAATATTGTATAGAGAGTTAAAATTTGCTTTGAAAGTTAATTTTAAAGTAAAATAGTAAAAATAAAATAAAGAGAGCCTTGGAAAGCATTGTTTGTTTCTACATTTTGCTTGATTTGACAATACGTTTTTAAATTTAGATCAACTTGAACCCAAATCACTCCTTTAACAACATGGCTTCGTTAGGACCTGGTTTATGGGCAGTTTTTAACTGGTTTACCACAGCCTTATTGATTAGCATGTTTGAACTTGCTAATTTAGTTTATATATTATTTATATTATTTTGTTGAACAAACCATCATAATCATAAAAAATCTTTATGTAAATTGTTAATTTTAATATGCCGCTAAAGTACAGTATGTTTTTTTTTTTTTTTTTTTTTTTAACTTGATCCTCCTCCTGAATATTAGGGTGAGGGAGAGACGATTGGCATATTGAAATGTATTTAAAATACCCCCGTCGCAGCAGACCTGCATACTCAGCGAATTTCCAAAGAATCTTGAGATTTTGTATTTTCCCCATAAAAACCATAGGAATGAGTATGTAGGTTTGCTGCCATGGGATGTCGATAGAAAATGTTAGTTTTGTTAGGAAATGCAATAATTAGTTAAGGTAAACATCAAATTTTATCCATATTCGGCACTTTTTAATTTTCCCCATAAACCCCATGGGGGTGAGTATGTAGGTTTGCCGCCATATGGGTGTTGTAAGCAAATATCAGTTAAACCCTACTTAGTGAATGTACATACCACATTTTATCAAGTTATTCCAATAAAGAACCGTGATACAGGGTTTTGTTGATTTCCCATAAGATTAACATGTAAAACCTATTTTTGACTTTTCTCCGTAACCTGTTAAGCCAAGTTAAAAATTCAAAAAACTAAATTGTTTGTTTTTTTAAGCTCTTTTAAATGGTTTTAGTTAAAATTGTTGAATTTTGAAAATTAAGGTCCAAAAATGCCAAAAACCCATTTTTTACCCCTTTGAAACCCCATAAAACCCCGTTCCCATAACCCGATCATGCTGGTTTGCGAACTCATGAAAATAGAACTGGTCTTACACCTTCATACCAAATTTCATCAAAATCGGAGGTTCCTGTCAAAAGTTATCGGGACCACGGACATATATATATATATATATATATATATATATATATATATATATATATATATATATATATATATATATATATATATATATATATATATATACAGGGTGTTCGGAAAAAACGTTTCAGGAATTCAGGAGGTTATTGCCCACATCAAAATAAGCAAAAAAGTTCCGGTAAATATATGTCCTAAAATGCTTCGTTAACCCGCTAGCCGCCATTTTGTTTTTTACACTAAATAATTTTTATTTCCGTTATGGATCATTGTATTAAGCTAATATTTGGCATACTCCTTTATCATAAAAATACCCATTTTCAAGAAAAAAGTTATTTTTTTCCAATTTGTATTTTCAAAATGGCGGCCATTTTAACATTTTAAGCTAAAATATCTCAAAACCGGTAAATTTTATAAAAATTTTACTAGACACAAAAAAGTTGACAAATTTAATAATCTAACCAATGGTACCAAGTTTGTAAGGATCTGACAACAAATAACGGAGTTATTGAGATTTTTCATTTAAAATTACCTTAATTTGCATTAATTGCAATGCAAAATCAATGTTTTTAAGCAGAAAAATCTCAATAACTCCGTTATTTGTTGTCGGATCCTTACAAACTTGGTACCATTGGTTAGATAATTCAATTCGTCAACTTTTTTGTGTCTAATAAAATTTTAATAAAATTTACCGATTTTGAGATATTTTAGTTTAAAATTTTAAAATGGCCGCCATTTTGAAAATATACATTGGAAAAAAATAACTCTTTTCTTGAAAATGGGTATTGCTATGATGAAGGTGCATGCCAAATATTAATTTAATACAATGATCCATTACGGAAATAAAAATTATTTAGTGTAAAAAACAAAATGGCGGCTAGCGGGTTAACGAAGCATTTTAGGACATATGTTTACAGGAACCTTTTTGCTTATTTTGATGTGGGCAATAAACTCCTGAATTCCTGAAACGTTTTTTCCGAACACCCTGTATATATATATATATATATATATATATATATATATATATATATATATATATATATATATATATATACATATATATGAAATTGAACGAATGGTGTTTTTGGCTTCTAGGGACCTCAAAACGAAAAAGTATTATGGTCCCGGACCTAGGTTTCACCATGACTACTACCGTAATAGCGTATTCCCTATAGGGAAATTCGCTAAAAATAAGCTCGTGAAAACATTTTACAGTACCAGATATTCTTTAACAACGCCCCATATACTTTTATAACGTTTTAATTACTATAATTTCTTACAGCAGTAACTCCAAACCAGCTGTATGTTTGTAACCCAAACCTATGCCTTGTTGAAAATGTAGCCATATCATTTCTAAACTACAGTTGAATTTCTTTAAGTAGAAGCGGTCCATATTAGGTGGAATATCTTTGACAATGTTTATTTATGTTTGTTAAAAACGGGCTATAGTTTATTTCGCAACACAAATATATTTTCTGCTGTCTATTTTATGGTCATCTTGAACTAGGATAAAGAAATCAAATACATCTAAGAACATATGTTTTTTATTACTTAAAAATCTAAATACTTCCTCAGGAAGGCCTGATGTATACATTTAAAAACAAATTTAACAATCTTATGCAAAAATATAAATGAAAACATAACGTGAATCAATATAGTCTATAACAATACAATATTAGGCCTATACATTGAAACAAAATGATTTCTTGTATTTTTTAAGCGCTGCATACCAAAATATAAAAGACAAAAATTCAATGTAAAATTATGACAAAAATCAATCTAACTATTAATTTAACACGATATAAATATATAATATAAATATATAAAAGGAATCATTGAATTAGGATCATGGATCACGATACGGATTGAGTATTTTAAGTCGAATATTGATGTTTGATCTATATTGACTGTGTAAGGTCAAGCACAGTAAACAATACTGTCAATATTTATCACGATCCAGAATAACTTAGGCCTATCCGTATTGAGCGTGTATTGTTAATCACATGTTATTTTCCTACCCTCTGGATTTTGAACATGGTGATAATCAGAAATCATTCATATTTTACGATTTAAGACTCTGTTCAGGAGATGTAATGAGTATAACATGTTTGTATTGCATTTTCACTTCAAAATTAATGTACAGTTTTTCATAGTAGGCCTACAATATTTAACAAAATTTCATTTAATGAAGACACCTATGTCCCTGTCAACCCTCGTCAAACAGTCTCAAACGGCGAACGCAGGGGCGGACGTTAGGTCCGGGCACGATCTGCCATTAGAGGTTTGACCTTGTGTCCGCCCCGTCAAAACAGGTAACAAATTTCCAGGTCATTTCTGAAGCCCGGACCTTCCGTCCGGCTACCAGTCCAATGACACTCTCATTATTGCGTGATGACCTTTAACCATTTGGCTACCCAGTCAATTTAGGTTTTACAGGATAATATATACCATACTAGCCCCTAGGGTCCAGGGTACCTTTAAAATTTGTTTATACCAGTTGCAAAGTTCACATTGGGTACCAAAAACGAAGTTGTCATAACATGTGTTAAGTGCTTTGGCTGTACAATTCGACAATTTTCTTCTCTCATTACCCATTCATTTCTAGACAGCAGGGTTGATGTCATCCAAGTGGCATGGAAACCTCTAGCTGAGGAACATGGACAGTCGGTTGGTTGGCAGAGAGAACCAACTGTTTGAGCATGAAAATCTGTTGTCACAGGAGCACGGGAGTTAGTCCTTCGAGTGGTCATTCAGCCGTCTGCTATCCCATTTCTCACCCTTTCTCTTCCTTCAATATTCCAGCTTTCCGGTGGCTTGCATAAAGATCCCGTTTGAGGCAGATGTACTTAGCGGTTCGACTGTGGTCTCCTTAGCCACCAGTAACAACAACATACCATATACTATTCACTATGAGGCACATACCACATATAAAATTCACTAAAAGGATGTTCTACACTTTTATGGAAGGTAGCTTTTTTAAGATTACAGGAGTAATTTTTTATGCTGTTCGGAAGTAACTGTCTAATATTCGGACTGTATATTATCTGTTACTTTTGCCTACATCGCTTGCTTACAACTCATATTATTTGGGAATTGGTGAATATATATAATTTGTATTTAATTCCACAAAGAAAATAAAGTTTAAAAGTCGTACGCTTTGAAATTCATTTGAAAATAAATCAACGACAAAAAGACGTTAACGAATTATAATTCGAGTTGTTCAGAACTCGTGCAGGAAAGAAGTCGGTAAAGCCAATTTATTCCGGAACTGAGGAATGATCGAGAGCGATCAAAGTTGGAGTCAAAAGGTTAATCCGGAAGGCATCGTTTTGAATTCGATTCGCGGGCGAGGGCGCTTTTCTTGTGTAAATTCGAAAGTAAGGTTTAAGTAAGAAGGAAGCTGATTACAATTGAGGATAATTGCGCGGGGGGAGAAGAGAGGGGGAAGAGACGATTGTCCTTAATTGGAAAGAAATCAAGTGAACATCGACGGCGACCGCCGCCACCCTTACGAGGCACTCTCCCCCACCCCCTCCCTCCACAGCGCCCCCTGGCGGCCCGGCACACAAACACTACCCACTAGTTGACCTGCCAGAAGGGGTGGCGATGTTGGTAAAGTGTGCAGCACTTTTGCAGCGTATGCAGCGAGTATCCAATTGTTATAGACGATTTTCCCGATCGAGACAATTGACTGTACTCCTGAAATACAGACAACATTTTCCTACACTCCAACCCCCTTCCCCAGAAAAACTAACAAGTGAATTAGCTTCGCTATCACTGATTGCTGTTTTGGTCAGCTAACCTCAAAACTCGAAACGTTAGTTTGTTGTTGCTAGTTCAATTAGCTGTCGTTAAATTAAGCTGGTGTAGCGACAACGTTGTCAGATTTCATTCATTGTTTTGCCAGATTTTCAATGTTATTCTCCCTTGGGAGACAAATGCAAACGTTCAAATTTTGGCTTAGTAACTGGTGGGGTAATAGTTATTTGTTTGCTCTTAAGAGATTTAAGTGCAACTTTCCCTTGCGAGAATGAAATTTCCTCCGTAATACACAAATTTCCCTCACCCTAAAATCCCTCAAAAAAAAAAAGAAAAAGATGATAAGTTGATGACTCACTATCCATCGCTATTCTTTGTCTTTTTTATCCAACATTGAAATACGGAACGCTCAATGTCAGTAGAGCATAGAATAATTATCTGACTTTTAGCTTCCACTTCGGATATACTTTTCACTGTAATGTGTTGCCATACTATCATTGTTATTATAACGTGTTTTCTCATTGTTATTATAATGTATTATAATGAGCTCCATAGAGAGAAAACGTGTTACCTTGCATCATAGATTAAGCATACTCCTCAAGGAGGAGTATGCTATAAGAAGTATTAAGCATACTCCTTGAGGAGTATGCTTAATCTATGCTTGCATCCCCTAGGAGACAAAGTAACACTTTACTCCATCGTCACGAGGAGTAAAGTTTGACTTTACATAGCAACATGAATAACAAAAATGCGTTAATAATTTTTTTCCTACATAACTATAAGAAAACGTGTACCCAAAATACTGTTTACCTAAAAATTATAGTTGGAATTATACCATTGCTGTACATCTGTAGTTTATAACACTCCCACACCCACGTTTACTGTGAACTGCTAGAACTTTATATTTTTAACTAAATCTTTTAAAATCTATTTTGATCTAGAATTTGAACTAAGATACGAGTGTTTAGAACCAATTTTCAACTATGATTGGCTTAAGGTGGCCATGCTTATTTTGATGTGTAGTAGACGGCCTTAAAAGTAAGTTTACAAATAGCCAAGATCATGGGGCACTTTTTCCTCTGAACCTCTCATAAATTTGGTGAAGGGGAAATGCCAAGTAAATCTGTCGACGGAGTCAAGTGATTGAAACAAACAGTGGCTAGACATTAACGCACGAAAAGGGGTCGCCTGCGGGGAACGGCTACTGGGTGGAAGGGAATTTATCTTGGATTGTTGCTAGACAGAGAGTTTACCGCAATATTCAATATTAATTAAGTTTTTTTAACAAAATAATTATTAGCTATTACAATTCATGGTCATCTATGTGTTTATTCGTCATCAGTTATCTAATCTAATCAACATTAACCTCAAATCCCTGAATCCTCAAAGCAGTGATGATGCAAGCACTACCCACTTTTATTGTTGAGGGTGAATACCATCATGGGATGTTTTTTTCACTGTATAGGTCTTTCACATCCGTCACATTTTAAAACCACAATTTCACAATGTACGACAAAAAGCAACTCCGGAGGAGCTATACTTGAAAACATTCCACTAAAGGAAAAAACTACCGAAACAATTTGTCATATGCCAATATAAATTAGTTGTAAAATAATTCTCAGTTTCTAGTTTCTACGTTATGTCGGAGCTCTAAAACATTAACTAACTTGTCGCTTGATTATTTTTCAATTCGTCTATTAAAAAATGTTATTTAAAAAACAATCACTCTTACTTATTTATTTGGATCATTTTAAAGACATGTATTCTCTCTCTTTACGTGAATACACTAATAAAAAAACTTTAAATATGGAATTTGTGCGTCTCATCCATGGTAAATAGCTCACTTATTGTTCAGTAAAAACTACTGTATAGTAATAAAATTAGAGTTTTGTCTGAATATTGCTATGCATCTTTGGGAAACTTATACATGAAAACTTTGTTTATCTGTATATGGTTCATGCATAAAAGAATTTGAATTCGGTCCCATCAAAATTTCTATCTGTCTCTCTGCCAATAATGGACGCTATACTTTGTCCACATGACATATGAAAATACATTTACTTTATGTTCTCAATTATTTCCTCTCATAGACTATGTAGTGAGAAGGATTAGGATTTGGCAATTTTAATTGCTTGTGGGCCCTGTGGGCTTTGCTCTACGTAATAGTAGTCAAGTTGAGCTAAAATAAAATGATTTGTCCGCTTTTTACAAAATAAAACTACTTTAGTAAATAGTATAAAAAATTTATTGTAGCAAAATAAAAAATAAAATGATTATTTATGGTGCTATGAGAAGGATCTTAGCTACTCTACACCATTATTCTTCAATAAGACTAATTTATGCAGAACCAAAATTTGTTCTTTATACATTGATAAGGCTTTACCTCCATATAAAAACATACCCAATGTAATCGTATTGTAATATTTAATTTAGATATTTGAATACGTGTTTTTAATCAGCTGGACTAGACATTTTGTAATGTTAATAACATATAGCAGAAATCACATTGTTAAATACAGACTCATTCATATCTAACCTTTCAAGTTTTCGGTACGGAAAAGAGAGCGTGTATAGTGCACCGTTCCTTGGTTCTAGATAGAATTATTAAAGATATTGATGCTTATTAATACCGAAAAAAGTTTGTCCCTTGACTCTTCATATATTCCTTAACTATCCGTAGAAACTAATTTAGGTTCTCGATTTAATTTTATTACTTGTTGTTCTAAAATCAAGTTCCGTGTTTCAACTCACAACAGTTCTATCTTTAACACACTTAGAATATTAAGATTCTTATTTTTAATAGATTTTTTCAAGTATATTATATATTTTGTTTCACCAGAATTATTTTCAATTTGATTGATTTGACGGATAACATTGCTTAAGTTTTTAGTGTGCATAGTATAATATTACATTTTAATTTTTGAATAGCAAAATTTTTCACTTCATTACCCCTATTCTGGATTATATCAATTTTACGCTAATATCAGAGAGAATTATTATACGCCTAATTTATTATTTCTGAAATACAATTTGCTGTTTCTAATATAAAAAAAATCAACTGAAGTTTTCCAAAATAAAAATGATTAATCTTAATTTAAAATTTGTATTCTGAAATACATATACAGTATATAACAATTTAAAAATACAAGTTGGGTTATTTAAAATATTTATGATTGATTCTGAAATAAAATTGGTAAGGGATCTGTTACTTTCAACTTATTGCGAGCAACCTATCTTAAATTTTATTAAAACAATATTAAACACTCTTTGGGTTTTATTGACGCCAATTCCACAAAAATGAGGTCAAATAATTCAATTATTGCTTTTCAGTGTTTTTTTTCATATAAATTTATTAGGCAAAGGCATCTCTTGTAGGTGTTGGCAATCCTACATTTTAATATGACGTGTTGTGTGTGATTAAAACTTCATTGATGTCTAGGAGTCCCCTATTGAATGCTGCATCTTCGTCTAGTTCTTGAAAAAATTTTTTTCAAAGATTCTGCTTATTCTGAACAGAGCTGGTCGACATTTGAGGGGCAGTGGCGAGGCAAATGGCTGCAACTATGTGCCTTAACTGAGGCACAGTGTTTAATGTTGCTGCTTCTAAAAGTTGATCATGCCACTCATTGTCGTTGTTGGCGATCCCTGTAACATGAGCCGCTTCCTCAAACGTATCATAAATTACTCCATTACATGTTTTAACATCATGAAGCATGTCGGTTCACACACGTGCAATATAAGAAGCCTCAAATGGAACTGTTCTCTGTTTTTTGTTTTCACTGTGTACATGCAGCTAATGACGTTGGCTCCTCCTCGTTTTATATTTTTTCACCCTATCTTTATCATCGCAAACGTAATGCTGTGGAACTCCAGTGTACAACAATTGTCTGGCCACAGGATCAATTGGCATTAAGAATAAAAAAGGCTTGCAGTTTTGCATTAGATTGGCGATTGCTTCTTCTCAGTACCTTTTTAGAAAATTGGAAAAAGATGGTTTGTTCACTCAGAAAATGCAGAATCCAAACGATCTGAGGGTTTGGTTGAAAATGCATTTCATATCCAATTACCATACGCCAAGTGCAGCCTCGACAGGTCCAACATAGCGACCATTCAAGTAATTGTCAATTTCGTCATATACACCTCGGTGGTTCCATTATTTACTTTGGAGAATCTTAATGTTGCACAATCATAACCCTTGTAAAAATACTTGTATATTTACAAATATACAAGTAAATATACAATATATTGTATATTTACAAGTACTACTGCACACTTCAACATTTATGTGACAATCAAATTTTACAAACGAATATGGATTGTATGGCACAACAAATACGTTGTTTGCAGATTTTCTGTGGGCGTAACCAGTTATACCATTATCAGGTAATTTATACAAAGATAACCCATTCACATTGTCTCTTGTCTTTTCGTTGAACTCTTTAGAGAGACTTTTCGTGTACTTCCTATCTCTCATGCATTGGGGTTGTGAATTCATTATACGCAAGGCCATGAATCATATGCATTTTGATCTTTTCAAAAAGCAACGGACAAATTTTTATGTCAGGAATGTAAGCATGTACAATTTTATCAATATCATCAGAATTACAGATTCGGTTTTCTTCATCTAAAGTCAGTAGAATGTGGGCATGACAGAATTCACTTTTCTGTAATTCTATGGTATAAATTAAAGCTAACGGTTTTTTTTCAAATATTCCTTTCTTCAAAATATTTGATATTACTTCTTTTAGTTTACAGTGAAACATTCTAATAACAGTTAAGTCTGGTCTAAAGTGCGCTTGTTCCCCAGGTTCAAGGTTCTCCACTATTTCAACCCATTTTGGATTAGCCTACATGCCATAGTTATGAATAAAGATGGTTTTCCAAACTTATGCACGATAGCCATTGCATCTAAATAGTTTTGATTCATGTTGCGTGGTGAGCCTATAAATGAGACTGGAAGGGTGACTTGCCTTCCATCACGTAAATTTTGGTTCCCCGCTTGTGCCTTACAAAATCTGCCACATTAAGAAAAAGATCAGCCCTCAACTGATTTTGATGGTTCCGAATAAAGTCTAACCTCGATCCTTCAATTTTTACACACATGTCTACCACCCACTGCAAAAAGGTTTTGGTGATATATGGAGTATACTAAATGTGTCTCTGAAAGCAAGCCTGTAAGATGTGTACTGTAGCATCGTTAATTTATTTCGTTGTCTTGAAGTTCCTTGGACATGTTTCAAATCTGGGTGCCTACCAGTGTTACCCAACAGAAATAAAAGGGGATAAACCATAGGATCTAGAGCTATTTCAAGAACTGAAACACAGCGTATTCCACCAGACCTGGAGTAAACGATCAAGTTCCGCTCTCCTGGTGGGGCTTCATCATCTGCGCGGAATATCGCTGCCACATCCTTGGTAACTGCTTGGTTGTATCGTTTTGGATCAGTAGTTTTATATACAACTAGCTGAATGACCCGTCCTTCCTACGGGATGTTAACAATTTAATCATGCATAAAAGTTAATATATAGATCTATTTAATATTATTTACAACAGTTAAATGCCCAGACTTCTTACTGCTGTTTACACATTTTACAATTAACAAATATATTGGAATTAAAACATTAAATCGTAAAAAATGTATATTTTTTGACAAAAATGTTTTTAATTGAAAAATATCATGAAACTGTAACTTTTTATAAAAACTAAACGAACAATGTTTTTTATGATTTTCCTAGCAGAGATGACAGTTTTAAACGTTTATTGTGGTGTTTTTAACAATGCATGTTTTAATCTAAAGCCTCTTTATAGACAACATTGGCTGTACGTCCTCCTGGAGAGGGAATGAACAGATTGTGTGGAGATCGGACTCTGGAACATGCTACATACAACTGGCCATGGGAAAAACATCCAGAGCCACTCAGTTTCAACGCCAGTTGACGATAATGTTTGTCCTTGCGATTTGTTTATTGCCATTGCAAAACATAAATTTTGGAATCAAAAGGGTAGTTGCTGGGTATCAAGGGTATTTTTGGAATGAATTCAGACTCCCCAGCACAATACCCAGATAAAATTTCAGCTTCAATGACATGCCAGTCTAGTTGTGTAGCCCGGGGCCGAGTTCCGTTATACATCTCAGGCGGACTAAAGTTTCTCATCAATATCATTGGAGCACCTATTTTCAAAGCAAGTTCATGCATAGGTAAATTCATTTCAAAAACTCGGTCGGGTAGCGAACTGCATCATCCTGATTGAGGAGGATGTTCACGGATTTATAAGGTCGTTCCTCACTAAGGAATAGAGCCAAAATCTTCTTGTTAATTGATGCTGCTTGCTCATTTGTTGTAGTCAAAATAGCCCATCCACAGTACCAAGCTATGTCCTTACTGAGTAGATCTTCAATATGTGGGAACACACACTGTATTACTTCGTCCTGAGATTGGACCGGAGTGGCAAGAGAATCTGTAATAGTGATTAAGCCATCTTCTTCTAGTCTTCCTTCACCGATGCACAAAAGGAGTTCAGAAAATTCCTCTGCCTCATTCTCTAAGCCATTCTGAACTCTCAAATTAGCGGTCAGAGATAAACGTTGTATTTTTGCCTAAATCAAGGATCTTTTTAACGAAGCATTTATCTCGTCGGCCCTAGTTCCTCTGACGACTACAGGAAGTGTCTGTCTAAAGCCACCAGAAAATAATATAGTTGCGTTTCTGCAATCTCTTAAATCCTTTAAGGTGCGATCCAATGCCTCTATACTGTGCTTGTGGGCCATTGTACACTCCTCCCACACTATAAGGGAGCAGTCTCTTATCACATGGGCAACTGGCGCGTTCTTTGATATCAAACAGACAAACAGACTGGGGAAATATTCTGGATTCATGGGAATCTTAAACATGGAATGAGCTGTTTTTTCCTCCAGGAAGAAGAGTTGCAGCAATTCCTGATGATGCCACAGCCAAAGCTATTTTGTGTTGACGTCTAACCTGAGCTAAAATTAGTTTTATCAAAAATGTCTTTCCTGTTCCAACTGGAGCGTCTAGAAAAAAAATTATATCCGCTTGGTTGACTTTGGAGAATTCTGTTGAATATTTCAAGTTGTTCGTTTGTTAGTTTAGCATAATTATTATCAATACCTATATTGACTCAGCTCTGCCAGGTTGTATGGGGTGTTTTATATATTGAGGTGGGTCAGTTTTTACTTTTAGTTGATCTAATGGAATTTGTTGGTTTTTCTTATGCGGTATTATTATATATTCTCCTCCAAATTAATAAAGATGCTGATTATGGTTGCTATATATATATATATATATATATATATATATATATATATATTTATTTATTTATTTATTTATTTATTTATTTATTTATCTAAAGGTTAGATTAAAACAAATATACAAATATATTATTAATAAATGAACTTATATGGCCTTCAGATCCCTTACAGTTAAGTTTAGAGAAACATGTTAGAGACAAAAATGTCTTTAAATTATGCAAGAAATAAAATGTACATAAAAAGTCGTGTTTTATTCAATTTTTAAGTTGGATGCCTTATTGCTAAAAAGATAAATAAAATAAAAATTTGTAAATGAATGCTATTCTCATTTTCAAAAGCATTATTAGAGCTGACCTCTACCTATAACTATTAATTTATAGAGAATGGATTAATGGCATTCATATGGCCCCTCATAACAGGCCTAAGTAGAAAGATAGATTTTGCATCCTGTGGTTTAAAACTCAGTTTTGTTTGCCAAAGTTAAAATTGTACATGGATAGCGAATGGCCCCTTGTATCTATTTAAAAAAAATTATTAACATACAAAATAAATTACAAAAATATATAATATAAAGAAGCTGGATGTTATAGGCCTAAAATTGTAAGATGGTGATTATAAATGCTCACTTCACATTGAAAAGACGCTCTTCATTCGTAGCATACAAACTCGTAAATAGCTTATTAGGAAAATCAAGTTGAATAAGAATCAGTTGAGAATCCTCACACGGGTGAGAAAGCCGACGAGAAGTAACGCAATTTGCATTCAAGAAGTTGGAGAAGAGAGCTTCAGAAATCGGGAGCCGCAAGTCAACTTGTTGGAGCATTCAAAGAACCGAGGAAATGTGTGCAAGTTAGGCAAATCGCGGCCGAATTATACTGGGACAGTTTTAACACTTGCTGGAAGTCAGGAGGGAAGACTTTGTCCCGGCTCAGCGGCTTGCAGGTAGTCGGGAGGGATGACTTTGTCCCGTCTCAGCGAAACTCAACATTCAACAACAATTCCTACAGTCGTTTGTGTAATGCAGGTTGTTCTTAATGTTTTATTGTTTTTTATTTATATTATTCCTCATGGATTGTTTTATAGGTTTAAATTTTTCGATAAATTTTAGTTTTAATTCGAAACTCTTTTAAATAGTTGTAATGTGGTAATTTGGTAAAATTTTCTAATAAGAAAACTAGAGTAAGAATACAGTAATGATAAGAAAGGACATCTGGTTAGCCTAATGATCGTTTTGGACATTGGTTCAGTAAAAGTGTTTAAGTGTAGCCCTATTTAGTATCCTACTACATCTCAATTCAAATGCCTGTGGCATAAACATACCATTTGAACGAACGGTGTTTTTGGCCTCTAGGGACCCCAAAACGAAAAAGTAACAACAAAAAAAGTAACAAAGTAAAATGTGAAATATATACTACAAAACTAAATATATAATTGAACGAAAAATTACTTCTATATATCACTATATATCACTTTATTTCGTTTTGAAAGATTGATTAGCCTCCGGATTACTGTTCAATACTTAAAGTGGTGTAAATACCTGCATTTAAGTAATCATTTGCATTTGCATAATGCATTTGCAACTTTTGGATTACTTAAATGCAGGTATTTACACCACTTTAAGTATCACTTTATACCTATTTTTAGACAGTGACCTCATATAGTGGGTATTTTAACCTGATTATGAATAAGAGATGAGTGTAGGATAATTCAAGTTCAAGTTCAAGTTCAAAAAATTCTTTATTTACCAAAATATATCAATTTTATACATTTCATGTGCCAATTGATGATGTGGCGTGATCTTGTAGCCTTGTTACTGACTAAGGCCGACATTCTCCTTAGACAGGACTGTTAATAGCCCAACAGCCAATGGTATCTAGGGATCTACAGTTTAACGTGGTGATCCGAAACACAATTTCAAACTCATATATACGAATTGGTCTAATTATGAGAATGGTCTTTATGGATGAACTAGTCTTCACTAGTGCGAACGTTAATCCCCACAAGGGAATATGACATCCACAAGCCATCGCTTATAACTATCCACAATTAGTGACCTCCAAGTTGCTGGATTACAGGCCGACGCCACCATCCCAGTTATAATAAGTCTTAATATAGAGAAGTTTTAATACGTTGTCTGTTATGGTAACATATAAAGTAATGTGCTTCTTTTCAATTTATTTTATAACCACCAGCATTAAGTTACTTTACTTTGAGTTGACATTCAAGTTGAAGTTGGCGTTCCATTTCTCCTGTGGGCCGCGCTAAAGGTTCTACAGATTGCCCTATTCAAAGAAGTGACAAAGAAGCAGCGCTCTCCCTCTCCCTCACACCCACGGCGAGATCCACCCCGAGATCTCCCCTCTCTCTCTTGCACTCATGGAGAGATTCGCCCCTCCATCTATCCTCTTTCTTGCTCTCACTCAATTAATCCTGTTGTTTAGTCATCAGGATCACTTTACTGCAATTGTTTTGAGTCATTTGCTTGACTTGCAACATTTCTGATTTACAAACTTTAAATGATGTTGCACGCTTTTACTAATTGTTTCATTAAAAGAGTATTATTGTTCTAAAGTTATCTCAAACAAATTGATTTTATTTACTGGTCATTTGAACATTTATTATAATTTCATTAGATCATTTGATATTAGTAAAAGTTTTTTTTTTTTTTTATTATTACCGTTTGCGTGTTTGTCAAACGCCAGTCTTAAGACTTATTTTAATAAAACAAATGTTACATTGGGCAATTGTATTATTTTTGTATAGCCATGCAATCACTGTTGAAGTACTACACATACACATGCATGGGTCTGTGATTGTTTATAGCTCCTCACATAGTGCAATAGAATACATGGTATAATCCGTTACGGGAAGTTGGAGGATCAGTGTTAAGAGTGGGGGATTTTCCACTCACATTTAAGTATAATAACAAAGTATTTTGAAGAAGGTCGAATGTTCTTAATGGCACGTAAAATATTACATTAGAAACATTCGCAAGCTTATTATTGGCATCTACTAAGGGCGAGGAGATGGGGACACAGGTGTTACCCTATAGGTCAGGTGTTACCCTATTAAAATGTTGTGGGTTCAATAGCACTGATAGAAACCAAATTTCCATCGGACTATTTTCATGCAATTTACAACTTGTTGCATTAATCAAGTTCTGTTTATCTATAAAAGCAAAGATCAATAAAATTAAGTGAGCATATCATTTAAAAATTATCTACATGATGAACATTTTTGTTTACATGTTACGAGTACATAGATAAACAAAGTAGCAAACGGAAGGCAATTTGATACCATTAACGATGGTTAGGTCTTGTTGAAACATCCGGCAACAACCGGGGATGGTAGAATGATGATAGGCCTATGCAGTTTATGCAAAATCTTAAATATTGGGGGTACGGGCGAAAACTGCATTAGTATATACGAAAACACTTTTGCAGTTTGATTGATGATGGAGAGAATAAAACGGGTCATAATTTCGTTATGGATACTATAATCATGTTATCTCCTCCATGATCACTCAAACTGCAAAACTGATTTCAAAACGTCGTATACTAATGCAGTTTTCATCCATACCCCCCAAATACCAGATTTTGCATAAACTGCATGACACCAATCTATCCTGTTGTTGCCTGATTTTCAACCTAAACCATCATTCTATCAATAATTAATAAGTTACATGAATGGTATTAATTACCTCTCTTTTGCTATTTTGTTTATAGTCTACAGGTAACATAGTATCCATAGAATAACAAAAATAAAATCGTTAGTGACTTTTAAGTTACCATGTAAACAGCAATAATAATTCAAATCAAATCATTATTGACTGAAATGATTACACTAAATAGTTGTTAAACATTTTCCATGGAAACTCACATTTTCTCGTTCAGAAGTGATGAAAGATTTGGCGGTAGTTGAGACGATTGGTGAAGAGTGAATCATTAGAGTCAATCGTAACATCGGAAAGCAGAAGAAGAAGATGTCTGATTGGGAGCCATTTTGTGTGGAGCCGCAATCGGCCAATCTGCGGTGGGGCGCCAATACTTGATCAGATGACTCTTACATGCCCTCTCCCTTCCTCTTCCTACCTAGCCTACCCAAAGCTTCTGCCAATTTCTTATTTCCACACACGTACAGACTAGTCAATTGGAGCTACGAAGTTTTTTCTTACCGTAACTGTTGGTTGAAGGACTCTTATAAATGTCGAGGGTGGCGGATTACCGTTAAATGTAGTAAAAAGTTTTATTTAAATATTTTATATTCCTAAAAACTACTTAATTTCATATGCCTAACAAATCACAAATTTATTTAACGTCCTATGTAGATCATAGTTAAACCCAACTAAATTCTAAAACAACTCAATTCTGTCATCAGTTATGGTACCATACGAATTTAAACCGATGGTTTCTAAATCGATTATCAAATCTTTTTGAAAACGACTCAATTTTTTGTCATTGACTAGGAAAAACATATATCGGCAAAAGTGTATGGATTCAACGATTCAAATTACTCAGAATTTTAAAGATTACAAATTTCCCTCATAAGTAATGTTCCACCCAAAGTTTTGATGTCACCATTTCGAACATTATTCAATTCAAAATTATAACAATTTGAAAACATGAACATTTTAACCGTAAGTAGGCCTAAATAATAATCTCTATCAGAATAGATTTTTTCCACAATATTGCTACTGAGTAGAAAATCGGTTCTGTATGTCTTTTATTGTTTTTGAGGTCCAGCAGTGAAGCACTACCTTATGAGGTGGGGAATGGAAAATCTCTTTTATATGTCAAAAATGTGAATTGAGTTTGTTACATAACATTTCCTGGTGTCCCAGGACAACTTTCAAACTGGTTTAGTCTATTTGCAAATTTGACATTGGGTACAGCAAACGAAGTTGTCATAACATGTGGTAAGTCTTTTGGCCGTCCACTATAACAATTTCCCTTCCTTCATGATCCACTCATGTTCTAGACAGCGGGGGGCTAAGTACGTGCTGCGGGCATGGAGACACCCCTAGCTGGAACATGAAGGACATTCGGTTGGTTTTCCGTTTAGAGGGCAGAGCGGACAGCCTGTTTGAGCCTGAAAATCAGTTGTCACAGGAGCACGGGAGTTGGCCGTCTGATGTCCCGTCTCTCATCCTATCTCGTCCTTCAATATCCCATCCTTCCGGGGACTTGCGCAAATGCCGTTAGAGGCAGATGTGCTTACCGGTTTGGCCTTGGTCTCCTTATCCACCAATAACAACAACATTTACTGGTATGTTAATAAATCAAGAGTACGCGTAAAAACGTCACCAAATTGTCAATACTTTCATAGTTTCAACCCTGGAGTGATCCTTGACTTTTTAAGTACTTCAGAAAATAGCTCCTTTTTCCCATGATTAATGCACATTCTTCGTTTAAGAAGGGCGCTTTGGAATTCCGACAAAAACAGGGTGAACGACGTGGTGGTGGTGGTGGAGAGCTGACAGTACGGAGTGTGTCGCAGGCACCCCATCATGTCAGCTGACGAAGTGGCGGTGGCGCGGCCTGCTGTATATCGGCGACACTAGACTATTAGCCACTGCCTCCTCTATCACGTGTTGACACACACGTCACGGCCCTCTGCACCTCGCGCCAAAACATGTCTCTCCACTTATAAATAAACACTTCGGTGGAACAGAAACATTTAAATGATCTGGGAAAATATTACTCTTGGATGGTTTGCATATGGTTCACTTTCGAGTGAGATATTCATAATGTCACTGATAATGGCTGAACTTTAAATGTACCCAACACCTCACAAACGTTTATTACACGAATGACTCTTTGAAATCATTCACAGGCCTTCAACGCATCATATTTTAAAAGAGTTTTTATCGAAGGAAATTTACATAGGCATAAAGAAGTTGAATTTATCTGAAGGTTTTGCGTTAAAAGTTTTGATACATCTATTACTAATAATAAGTCTATTGCTTGGCATGACCGACCTAAGATATTCATAAAAATTCTGGCGTTTCCTTTAAAATTAAATCCAAAGAAGGTTCGAACTTTACATACCTATGGGCTTTAACTTACAATTCTTTGTTTTATTTATTTATTTGCTTAAAATGAACACATTTTTCCAAAATATAGAATCTGAAGTGACCCGAAATACTGAACAAAATGTAGGACCAAATATAAATGAATAGTTTTAATTTTTCTAGGATTTTATTACTGTTTTGACTAACTAAGTTTTATAAACATCGTAGTTTATTGAGTTCCAATTTAAATGTTCAGTCCATCGAATACACTAAAAAAAAAACGTAGTAATAAAAAAAGAACTTCCCCCGCATTGAGTCTTAGTTGCAAAAACCTCCAAAAGTAGTGTATGCTACAATTGTACTACAGTATAAAGGCTGAATATGATCGTTGCATACACTAATTTATTTGTGAACAACATAATTTTGGTAAAGCATGGTAAAAATAAAGTTAAACATGTCGAAAATTTATAGTTTAGGCCGTCATCCATCCTAAACTTAGTGCCTAAACATGGTGGATGCCGCTTTATCGCTAGGTTCTTGCGTCGATCTCAATCATACTAGATTTTTTGCAACTAACTAAAAGATTAATCGTAAGGAACAATAAGCTGATTTGATGTAAGAATTGCGTAATTTCTATGATAACACTACTTCTCAAATTCCAAGCTCTCAATGGTCTAAAACCTTTATGAACTCATTATGCAACGGGGTTGTATTAGGTTCAATAATGTACCTCTGATGTTACTTGTAATATTGGTGCTTGCTCAACTGTCGTAAATACACAATTGTCGATATTATCGTGGAATGGTGTAACGGCGGAACGAGGAGAGGCGAGTGCCAGCGGCTGGTGGCTAGGTGAAGTTGAGAGCTTCAAGTGGCCTATTCCCATCACAAGGCTCCCTGAGTGGCCCCGTGCGTCAGACCACTTGCCGTATCTTCCGCCGCCGCCGCCGCCGCCGCGCCGCTACCTCAACACACAACACGCCGACCGTGCCACAAGCCGGGCAGTGGAATAAAAATGGGAAAAATCTTGCTAGGAATGAAAAAGTTTGGAAAGAAAAGTTTTTGCTGAAACGTGTTCTGATCTAACCTTATATAGTAAAGTCACCTAAAATTCACAGTGGTCAACATATTTAAAAAAATAAATTTTTATACCTAACAATTCGCTAGAATTAATTTTACTTTGTTATAATTTGTTAAATCGTAATATATACACATATTTTTTTAAGTCATAGCGAGTCATTTAATTAGGTTACTTAAATGATAAAGACAATCTCCCCAGTGATTTGAGAGGTACAAAAGTTTTGTTAAATTTAAAAATAAGACTAAACATTTTCTTATACAAAGATCTATACAGTGTTAATGATTTTCCTGTCTGCTTGAATAAATATTTATAATTTTGTTTTGTATTATCCATTTTAGTTTATTTATTCATTTGTAAATAATTTTGTATACATAACTTTTATAAAATTGACGACTGCGATATGCAATCTATATATTAATAGGCAAGCATGTTTCATTTCCTCCTTTTTTTCTCAGCTTGTGTGCATCGTAGAACAAATCCACGCATACCGTTAGAAAGGTATAGTCCTGTAGATGAGCAGAATCGCGTTTAAATTCACATCCACGGGACTACGCCCTACAGGCTTTCAAAGTTTCAATGTTAATCTTATGACAGAAAGATAATTGAATGAATCATTATACAGCTGTTGACATAACACATGCTAGCAAATCAGGAAGAACAGATGCTTCAGTTATAACATATTGTTTTAACAGATTGGATCTAGACGGTCAACATCAACTAAAAAAATGTTGGTTGAATATCAACCAGGAGGCGATCTCTAGTAGTGTTAATTGTATCTATTCAGAAAATAAATGACTATGACTATGACTATGACTGTGACTATAAGATCTGAAGATGAAGATGCCTGACCAAAAAATATTTAACTCTCCCCGATCAATTTTACTAAACTAAGCGTGCGGAATGTGGTCTTCTGTAACATATAACATAAGGTAGAATGGTCTCAGATCAACGGTGTACTGGAGGTGTGTCAAGGGATGTGAAAGGTTGCCGTGCAACCTCCACTAATGTGTCCCCTTCAAACTATGAACCAGTATATAAGGCCCCGAGATAAAACCTTTTTTAGAGTCAAGCTAGCAAGCAACTTCGGGTCATAGAACTTTCAAGATAATATTAGACTTCTGATAGCATAGGCGTGTTTGAAACCTATTGACGACCTATCTTCTGTGGCGTACATGAAGTATAAGTGAAATATGATAGATAAGTCAGTAGGCCTATTACCACTATTCTCAACCAAGGATGAACATTTTCTAACTGAGAGTTATGTTTATGTTTTGGTCAAGTGTTTTTGCAGTACTGTAAATCCAGCTAAATAATAACATCGATTGCAGCGAACCTGGCGCTGCGTACACGAACTTTCCAAGTTTTTGTATCTAACAAAGAGCATTGGATGAAAAGGCTATTCGTGTTAGTGTGCATAGTCAATGATAATACACATGTTACTAAGTGTGTGGCTATTTAGGGTACTGCAGTGTTGTCGGTACTAAAGTATTGGGCAGGGTCGAGGTGCGCCGATGGTCGGTCAGGATCATAAAAACCAGGGTCGAGGTGCGCCGATGGTTGGTTTGGGTCTCTCGGGAGGCAGGGTTGAGATGCGCCGATGATCAGTTTTAGATTTGCCTTCAATTCGTTGCTTGTTCATGTTAATAATTATTACATTTACTGTATACCACTGCTGTATCAATATTTAAAGTCAACTGAATAATAACAATTTGGTATGTCGTATCACAGAGTAAGGAACCTTTACCTCTGTGGTCGTATGCATATGCAGTTTTTTGCACGAAAAACATTTGCTCATTTTTCATCAGACTGCATGTTAACAGCCATTTTCTGGCCTATTAATCAGTTGGTGTTGAATTAGACCGAAAAGGTGGCATATTGTAGCCAAGGAGGTTAAATAGATAAAAGAGTGCTCAACACATGTAAATTTTTGATGTGCGCCATTTTAAACATAATAAACCCGCTCTTCGCCCTAGTGACAAAAATTACTATTTATACAGGGCTTTTCAATTTACGTAAAATAACCATATTAATCGTGAAACTCAAAGAGCACAGAAAACCAGCTTTTCGCCATAGTGAATCAATTAATATTTATACAGGGCTTTTCCCACAGTTTAAATAACAACATACCGTACATAACATTTATATTTAATTTGGAATGAATTAGTAACAGCGTGGCAGCAAAACATGAAGTTCAGGCCACCCGATTGACCATCGGCGCACCTCGACCCTGCCCCTCCGAGGGTCGACGGTAATCCGCTGTGGAATGCCCTGACCATCGGCGCACCTCGACATCTCCCTAAAGGATTGATGGTACTGTCTTTGATTGTATTGTCAGTGAATCTGTAATGTCGATGGTAAAGTAATACTACCATCCCCCTACAAGTTTTTGGCCCTAATACAATATCAGTAGTTGTACTTAAGTGTTATCAGTACTCTAGTGTTGATGTTTGAATAGTGATGTCGGTATATCCGTATCGTCGTTGGTATTATCGGTACCGTACTATTGTCAGCACAGTTTATTGTCAATACCACAGTATTGTCTGCACAGTGTCTCGGTATTGTGGGTGCTGCAGTGTTGTTAGTACAGTGTTTCGATATTGTCAGCATTGCAATGTTTCCAGTACAGTGTATCGGTATCGTCAGCAACACAGTGTTGTCGGTAGTGTTGTCAGTACATGCTTCGGTTTCATCGGAAAACCAGTGTTATCGGCAGTGTTGTCAATACATTTATGGTATCGTTGGCTACGTAGTATTGTTGGAAATATGTCAGTGCATGCATTGGTAGTGTCGTCAACACAGTGTTGTCAGTACATGTTTTCGTATCGTCGGCAACGCAGTATTTTCGGCAGTGTTGCCAGTACATGAATCGGTATCATCGGCAACCCCAGTGTTATCGGCAGTGTTGTCGGTTCATGTATCGATATCGTCAGCTGTTGTCGGCGCCGTTGTCGGGTGGGTGGTCCGGCCAGCACGTGAGCCGCCAGATGCCGCTTCTGTTTACGCTATGTCAACTCTACTTCAGACGGATTATTTGTTTTATGAATCATTAGCTCTTTATGGCCCCCCTGATGGGATATCGGTGCCACATTTGACTGATTTCCCTGAAATCTCAGCGCTGGTGACGGGAAACTAAACAAATTAACCTTCTCTCAATCACTTGGATCCTGTTTAACTTAGTGATTCCTTGTATAGCAAGTACCAGGTTGTTTTGAATTTGAGCAAAAAGGTTAAAGTAAAATTTTTATTTCATAGATTTTCAATAATAAACGCTCATCACATAGTATTAAATTATCACAGTTATCTACTATTATTAAGTATTTAAAAGGAAACAGATCTAATTCAGGAAAAAGTGATCTTGTGAGACGATGCTTTCCGGTTCTTAAACGTTGTTTGTGGCAAGTGTAAAAACCTCCCAACCTATTATCAAATTCTATAAAGGATTGCACATTTTAAAAGTCATATCAATGAATACATAACATAAACATAAATACATAAAGAAACATAACATAACATAACATAAACATAAAGAAAAACATATCTTATGGACGAGATGTTTAGGAAAGTTTCGGTCGACGTAGTAGCGCGCTCCACCAGGAGAGCGCGCACGAGACAATAATCTATAAACATTCTGGCTACGTTGCAGTTGGTCACCAGTAAAGAATCTCTCTCGTCCACACATTACACTTACGCAAATCATACATAACCTATGTCAGTTTTTCATTACTGTACCTACCCTCACAATTTGAAGGAACACTTTCTTCCTCCGCATATTTTTGTGCTCATTTTGGACCACTAGTGACCAAATTTGAAAATAGCAGGATACCATGGCGACGTTAATCACTTGTAAAGTATAAATTAGTTTATTTTTGTAAACATACTAGTTGTTTCCCGTCACGGCTTCGCCCGTGATTGAATTTATTTTATAGGTAACGCTACGCTCACTCGCTGTCACACTCACCTTATATATATATAAGAAATCGCTGGAATACCTAAAATTAGAAATTGTCATTAAGTTTGTTTCGTAGCAGCCAATAAAAATAGATAAAATAAATAATTTCAGCAGATTTGCGCCAAACTTCACACAAACCATCCTTGAATGATGCTTAATAATGCCTGAGAGTTTCATTACAATCTGTCGAGCGATTTCGGAGTCAACATAGCCTACATATATACTTCTTATGTTATATATTTAGATGATTAAATAAAATATCTCCATTAGAATAACATAAGAAGTTTATAACTCCATACGACAAAGTCCTAACAATAAGAGGATTTAATGACTTAAAATAACGATTCTCCTTGAAAAAAAGCTTTCCAATGATACCAAGTCTATGTTTAAAGGGGTGTTATTAACGACGCAATACTAAATAAGAAATATAATATTTCCGTCTCTCTCGTAGGGGCCTACTATGTTTAGGTCTACGTTCTGCTGGCGCTAGCTCTATTTGGAGTGCTCAATCCCAGGTTACAGCGCTCCTGGTAAAAAAAATTTGTTTGCCAATTTTTAACATGGGATGTGTACCTTCTTTATTTTTTGTATTCATTGGTCATATTTAAAATTGAAACATAAAATGAACTATAATTTTGACATTGAATATATGATGAATACGATGAATCAGAAGTGATGTTAACTCTGAATACGGTTTAAAATATCCATAAGTCTGACTCCGTTTACTATTGGAACTTTGTTTAAATCAAGCCCTCTAAGAAAGCTAAATTCAATAAGAAGATATGCAGCTCGTTTTCATTTTAAATCACACGTAGTGTTAGTAAATATTTCAACAGAGAATCCGCGAATCAACAAATATTTTAGTAAATCGAGTGAACAACACGATGCCTCACAGCTTGCCCTCGTGAAATTGCAAAACGCCTCTCCAGTCTGTATAAACCTGTGCATTCGTCTGCAGACAGAAAAATTAATTTCAAAAGCTTATTGAGATAAAGAAGACGGCAAGAAATAGAAATGGGTAAAAACCGTTGAGAACATGAACTTCACCCAGAGGAGTCGCAAAGCCTGTTCTCTGCTCAGAAAGCTCCCCACTGGTAAGACAAATGATAAAAACACTGTCTCACAACCTCGCCCTTGTGAAATTGCAAAATGCCTCTCCTGTTTGTCTGAACCCGTGCGTACGTCTGCAGACAGGAAGGCGAACTTTAAGCTTAATGAAATAAGGCAAAGTCGGCAAGCACCATTATAAGTCTCTAGTCCCTTAACTTACGATGAGCTGGAAGCGTCGATTAATGCGATACTAATCGGCAAAGCAGCAGGCTTGGATGACATTTTCCCGAAATTAATAAAACACTCGGGTATCAATGCTAGACAGTGGCTTCTTAGAGTTTTTAATACAATTTTGAAAACTAACCACATGCTAGGAATATTTAAGAAATCCAAAATTATAGCTATTTTGAAGACCAGAAAACATCCGAAACGGCCTGAAAGTTATCGTCCTATATGTTTTTAAAGAGTTTGTTATAAGCTGCTCGAGAGGTTGATTTACAACAGAATCCTCCAGGGGCAAACCCAGGATTAAATTTCGGGGGGGGGGGAGATATTTTTTGTGTAAGGGTAACACCGGGGGGTTTGGGGGGTATGGAAGACCCCCCAAGAACACGGTGGGTCCGGGGGGCCTCCCCGGAAAATTTTGGAATTTTCGAAGCTAAATTGTTAGTTTTAGTGAATTTCAAAAGTTAAAATTTAACTTTATGCAGACCTCTACCCCGTCAGAATTTCCAGTAAAACTAATGGGTATCGAAAATAAAATAAAGGGATTAGACTATTATTTAAACTTGGAAAAGTGTATTGACTTTATATTACGATGGAAAATAAAAAAAACATTCAAGTGGAGTACAGTAAAAAGTTATAGTCTAAAGTTTATTAAAAACACCCAAATACATTACTCATCAAAAGGTTAAGACACGATTTATTTATAAGACACAGAATACAGTATCAGAGTTATTTATATTATAAAGATAATATATAATTATAATAATAACATTGACCATGTGCACTAGTTGTAACTTAAAAATATTATATTACTTTAACAGTGCATATCAAGGCAAAAGATATTGTGTCTTCTTAAAAAAAAAAGAATCAAGTTGTCAAAATGCAAATGAAGTACAGTAAATGATAGTCTACAGTAAATACCAAAAGTAAATACACTACTTAAAAATCGTAAAATATATGAGTTATCTTTATCACTAAGATACACACACGTTTAGACTAACCTAACAGCAAAACCACAAAATAACTAATAAGTTAGGGGTGGCAGCATTGAGAGTGAATTAGAGTGTGCTTAGTGCCAAATTGTAAGAACTCGACGCGACGCTTTATATGAACTAGTCAGTGATGCCAAAGCTCAATAAATAATGTATTTTATTTCCAAAACTAAAATGACCTGTTTCGGACATAATATTACTGTTATATCTTTTTGTGTTGTGCAATTAAACCCCCTATTATTCTTTATATAAGTTGGCGTTTATATCTGTTTATAAAAGTCTGGCGTATGAAAATAATATTTTAACCATTTGTCATAGATTATTTTTATTTTTTGAGCATATTTTTTTATTCTCCAACATTTCGGGGGGGGGGGGGGTGTATCCCCTTTATCCCCCCCCCTGGGTTCGCCCCTGGAATCCTCCCTATCCTCAATGCCAGCATCTCTGTCGAACAAGCTGGATTTAGGCCTGGACGAAACTGTTGTGACCAGGTTCTGGCTCTGACTTCTTTCACTGAGGATGGGTTTGAGCGAAGTCTGAAAGACTCTGGCTTTTTTAGATCTGACTGCAGTATATGACACTGTCTGGAGAAAAGGCCTTCTTGTTAAATGTTACGACCTGATTCCTTGCCCTTTCTTGTTACGTCTCCTCAACTCGATGCTCTCCAACAGGATAATTAAAGTATATCTGGGACGCAGAGAAAGTACTTTTAGGCTACTAAAGGATGGCCTGTTCGCCCCACTGCTCTTTAATGTGTATACTGCCGACATTCATGTCACATTGGCTTTAGTAAGACAAAAAACTACCTGTACTAACCTGCTGGTCTTGCAAAATGGATAGGCGATGAATATATATATAAAAAAAAATGATAGCATTGTTCACAACTATTCTTATATTACTCACTACAATGAAGGTTTTTTAAATTAAAATCAGGTTTGTTAGGTGTGATAAAAATACCGTTTCTCTGGATTCCTAAGCAAGATTAATTTATTTACTTTCATAGCTATTGTTGTTATAACCTTGGTTACACCTTTTCTAAATCAATGTTTACAGTTATGAGAATTTAGCATTTGAAATTTAAGCATTATAAAAATATGGTTTTGTTAAACATATTTATTATGGAAAAATACTAAACATGACTTGAAAAAACACTCAAATTTGACCGCTTTGAATTGCATATGACACATCTAGGATATGGATTTTTCATTGAACGAGAAGCAGATTCCGACTCAATATTAATGGTAACTTTAAATATAACAATCCCAATGATCACTGAAGAGTTAAATGAATGACTGCATGTGGAGAGTATTCGAGTAGGTAGGTGAAATAACATTGCATTATATAAAATTCTTTATTTTATAATATCCTTAAACTAACATTACAACGGTGAAATTGATGCATTTTTGCGACTAGAATTGCTCTTACTCATTTAAAACTAAACTATAGTACAGTGAATTAATTGTGTGCAATTTCTCATGAAATAAATTAAGTAGAGTTTGAAATTCAAAACGGATTAATATTACCACTATAGGTCAAAGATAAACTCGGTGTTGAGTAAAATCATGATTGAAAGACTTTAGTCTATGAGGAGTATAATAATGCAAATTATTTTCTAAATTACATAATCTTTTATAGTAATATTAGTTTTTAAAATAATAATGATTTAGAAAGTTTGCCTATTATTTATTATGTACTGATAGCATCTAAATTAATAACTAATGAAGGTGCTAAAAATATTAATTTCAGTGTTTTGGCAGAAACCAAAACTTCACCCCAAGGTATAACCATGCCTTTTCTGAAATAATAAAACCAATAACTACCCAAATGATAATAGTCAATAGAGGGTTTTTGCAAGGTACGGCGAATCTTACGTTAAACGCTAAACGCTTTTTATAAATTTGAACATTTTATTAAAAGTAATATATTGACTAATACATTATGTAGCATGGGAAAACTGTATAAATGATGTGCAATGATCTCTTTCTAACAAGTTGTCGTATCGTTCGTAAGAAGCTTTTCGGGAGCTTTCGTAACAATCAGTACAAAAGCTAAATCCGCCAAATAACGTTTGGCGTTTACCGTATTCATTTCCCATAAGTGAAAAAACTCATTTATTAAATTTTGACAGTATTAATTTAAATTTCAAACTATATATCAATAAATTGTTCCTCGAGTCAGTTTTAAGACCAATTAAATCATCGATACATTTCAGGGAAGGAAAGAAAATAAAGTGAACTCTTACAGGGTCCTTCAGTTGGTTTCAATTTGAAATTCAGGTATCAAGTCTCATAAAAAAGTTATACAATTTGCGTAGTAAATTTCTAAATCCGTGAAATGAAAAAGCTGTTTGTTATTGCAGAGACGATAAATATTTGCTATGTTATAAAAACAACAAGTTATGATTGCAGATATTCATTTAATAACTGATTAAGTGCGACATTTAACTAGTTGAGCACCAGGGAAATCACCGATTGCACCGGGGACTCGTCACGGCAAAATGACAGAACTGAGGAGACGTCGACATTAGCCATCTTCTGTTTTAGTGATGTAGGCCTATTTAAAAACTTCCTATGGAATCATAAGTAATATTTTAGTGACTAAATAGTGATTCTGACCTGTAAAAATTACGGGTTATAAAAGTTCATTTTTAAATGACTTCCAATATAATTAATGATTATTTTTGCATGACATCAGTCGTAAAAATCGTTTTAATTGTTTTATTAATAAAAAAAACCCATTTGAAAAAGACTTAATTGTAGATGGAGATCTGCCTACTGCAAGTGGTGGACAACTTGATGGGCAAGCTTTGCACATAACTTGAATACCTTCGTTTTCCTTTTGGAGAGGTATAAAGTACTTTGTGGTTCTATATTTGTGGTATTTGTGGTTCTATATTTTATTTCCCATTCACAGAAAAAATTTTGACACAAAAATAACCACGGACCGCCCAATAGTTCAAACTACGAAGATATAATTTGCATATTATCTTTTAACACGCCATGTTCCATCTTATGCTTCCATGGTACGTTACTTAGGAACTTAATTATTTTCATCTTAATGATGCTTTCAATACAGTACTTAATTTTCTGGAAGCTGATGATAAAAAAAGTGAGAGAAAACCCGGATTTGCTGATAAATAATTTTTTTAAAGAAGAACAAAAATGTGTTCGAGAGGTTGTGTGTCAATTTTGAGCGGCGGCTCCACCGGTGCAACCGGGTCGCCCCCGACAGTGCTGTCTGGCCAGTGGACGGTGGTCGGGTGGTCTAGTCTACGACGAAGGACGTCGACGGGAGGTCGTGGTCGGCGGGTGGCGAGGGGGCGGTGGTGGCGGCGCCCTGCAGGAAGGGGTAGTAGTAGTAGGCTGGCAGAGGCAGCTGGAGCGTCTGTAGCGAGGGCGCGGCGAACATGTTGGCCACCCTACAACACCAAGGTCCAATCAAATACCTCAAGTCTTCCAAATAATTAAATTATCTAAAAAAACCTTCATAAGAAACTTTTTAAAGTAATCATGTGAGTCTGATCCGTCTTGCAAAGTGGATTTTCCATTTAATTTTGCTGTTCTAGTAGGTATATTGCATATCCTCAGACCGTTGAAGCAGGAAGAACAACTAACTTTCAAACGTCGTTAATGGAAAACGCTCCGTAAAGTATTTAATGTGTTACAGTGCCTGTATTAATTCACACACATATACACTATCAAGGGCTAACATTTTCAACTTTTTTTTTTAATTTATAAAAAAGATGTTAACTTCAAAAAGTCTTCAATTCTTAATCCACGTCTGACAAAACAAAAGCTCCAGTCTGGAAACTAGGTGTAAAGGAAATGCTAAACACAGTCGGACGAAAAATTCTCAAGCTCACAATCTCTGACGGACAACCGAATGCTTTGTCTCACCAAATATTCATACCAGACCCACAATCTCTTTTCAATTTTGTACCTACAACATTATCTGCAATGCTCCTGATTATGGCCTTCTTTACTTCTTGTGAGGTTCTGGTAGGCTAGGGAGCTTACAGTGGCTATTTATAGAGCTTTGCTAAACACTATATCTGTGAGGTGGATTTACGAGGGAGCCAGCACGTACCTGCCGTGGCCGGCGGCGGTGACAGGTCTGTCGTCGCGGACCAGCACCTTGACCGCCACCCTCTTGCCGGGCCCGTCCGCCAGCAGCTGCCTCCGCTTGGTCTTGTACCGCCGGTTCTGGAACCAGATCTTCACCTGGGTCTCGGTCAACCGCAGCGCGTGTGCCAGGTCGGCTCGCTCCGGACCTGACAGGTAGCGCTGCTGGTTAAACCTGGAAGCGACACAGACACAATGTCAACGATGAGATCTGTTTGTTCAACTCAGTAACGTCAAACAACATAACGCGAGTTCGGTGGCAAAAATCGTAACCCAAAAATCCTCGGCCATCTTTGAATTGTTCAAAAGCTCTAAACCAAGGCATAGTCGGATGGGTTTTCCAAGGTTCTTTGGTGTTTGAACTAAGTTTTTCTGCAACAGTATGATCAATCATAATGGTGTTCCCAGCACAATGATGTCGTTGTATTGCAATTTGTTCTTTGATTTTTTGTCGTCTTACTTGTAATCTTCAATCCAACATTTCTGTTGATAAAAGCATTTCGGTCTAAGCTAATCGAACACTTTTTACTCAAGTTCAACGTAGACGTAAGTAATACGATTATAATGGTAATAAATCAATCCGTAGCTACTATATCTCACAATTCACTTCCTTTCATAGGATGGAAGAGCATAAAGAGAGTATTATGGATTATTGGATTATTATTTAAATTAAATTATACTAACCTATATCAGGAAGAGTTCCTTTAATCATATAGGGTCGTTTAGTTACCTGCGCTCCAGCTCGTAGACCTGCGAGTGTGAAAAGGCTGCCCTAGAGCGTTTCTTGCGGCTGGAAGCGTCGTGAAGAGACTTGGATGGTCGCAGGTAGAGCAGCCCTGTCCCCGGCTCCCGCAGCATTGTCGAGGTCCCGTGCATCAGCTCCTCTGCCGGACATACACACAGTTGTATATACATTACTGAGAGTATGAGAGAGCCGCCCTGCGGCACTCCTTGCGGCTGGAAGCGTCGTGCAGAGACTTGGATGGTCGCAGGTAGAGCAGCCCTGTCCCCGGCTCCCGCAGCATTGCCGCGGTCCCGTGCATCAGCTCCTCTGCTGGACATACACACAATTGTACATACATTACTGAGAGTGTGGTAGAGCCACCCTGCGGCGATCCTTGCGGCTGGAAGCGTCGTGCAGAGACTTGGATGGTCGCAGGTAGAGCAGCCCTGTCCCCGGCTCCCGCAGCATTGCCGCGGTCCCGTGCATCAGCTCCTCTGCTGGACATACACACAATTGTACATACATTACTGAGAGTGTGGTAGAGCCACCCTGTGATGCTCCTTGCGGCTGGAAGCGTCGTGCAGAGACTTGGATGGTCGCAGGTAGAGCAGCCCTGTCCCCGGCTCCCGCAGCATTGCCGCGGTCCCGTGCATCAGCTCCTCTGCTGGACATACAGTTGTACATACATTACTGAGAGTGTGGGGGAGCCACCCTGCGGCGATCCTTGCGGCTGGAAGCGTCGTGCAGAGACTTGGATGGTCGCAGGTAGAGCAGCCCTGTCCCCGGCTCCCGCAGCATTGCCGCGGTCCCGTGCATCAGCTCCTCTGCTGGACATACAGTTGTACATACATTACTGAGAGTGTGGTAGAGCCACCCTGCGGCGATCCTTGCGGCTGGAGGCGTCGTGCAGAGACTTGGATGGTCGCAGGTAGAGCAGCCCTGTCCCCGGCTAGCTCTTCTTTTGAACATATACACATACAGTCGTACAGACATTACCTAGGATGTGGGTAAGTTGCCCTGCAGCTCTCCTTGTGGCTGGAAGGATCCCCAGAGACTAGAAGGCTGCACTCTAGGTAATTGCCCTAAAGAGAATCCAGTTAGAAAAGCATCTTAATATTTTCAACGGGACATATGGTCAAATGGTGCCTCATTCTAATGCTCTCGGCAATGTAAAATAGTGGATAAAAAAAATCCTGGATCCCAAATACGAGTTAACGCCCTAAAGGTATGTGTATTAAAATGTGCACTGTAAATTCTAATATTGAAACTTCCTCTAAAAACGATGGTCAAAGTTTACGGTGGCATTAGGTTATTCTCCTGCTGGAGAGCGAATAAACCATCCGAAGCTGACAATGAAGTGTGATGTTGACGTTGTCGTAACATCTTAGGCTCTTAATTACCAAGGATATTTAATGTAACCTTCAGAAAAGTAATAAATACTTAATACATAAAAAGTAATAAATACTTCTGCAAATACATGCCTAACGGTCATAGTACCGAAACAGATCTGAAATATATTCAATATTTATTATAGGCCAACTTCACATGCAAATTTAATCACTCGCCGCAACAAACAATCATAACTACTAAGGATGATCTAGAAGTATTGCGATACGTTTTTCTTACATTTCGGCGCTCTAAAAAGAATCACTGATCGAGTGCTTCCTGATTTGATATGTAAAGTGGAGAACCGGCGCTCCCAAATTATTTTTTTTTAAGTACCAGGGGGGCCGAGCTTATGCTCGGTAAAATTTGTAATCCTCACTTTTCTTTCTCAGACAAAGCTCGTTCATTTGTCTTACCAAGTTTCTCTCTCCAGGCCAAAGAGTGCTGCGCTTGTGTATAAATTTGTTGAATCGCAAATTAAAGATGTTAAACATTGGTTTGTAGTAATTTCTCGTGAGTAGTGTGAAATTGCGGCTGCTGGGCCAGTTCAAGGTCACCTGAGGGATGACGTCATATAGGTCAATGAGCTCACCGATGACGTCATAGATGACGCAATCGATGACGTGTTGTGCTGGTTCAAGGTCACCTGGGGGAATACCGATTGACCATATAGGCGACGACGTCATCGATTGCGTCATCTATGACGTCATCGGTGAGGTCATTGACCTCGATGACGTCATCCCTCATGTGACCTTGAACTGGCCCAGCAGCCGCAGTTTGACACTACTCTCGTGAATTTACTATAGTAATCACTATTTAACCTTTATAGTGATTTCTCGTGGCCAAAAGCCCCATATTCTACCAACAATCTAAAATCTTTGGACGGAAAAAATTTTGCCCGTACAAAAAATGCTTATTGTAAGATGTTAACTAGAAGAAGTATTTATCTTTATTAAGAAGAGTTTGTCGTAAAAATAATTTTTGTGTACTTTAATTTTACATTTTCATATTACAATATATTTGGTATCAGAAAAATGTACTAAGAAAATAACTTTTTATGTTAAATATAAATTTTATTTTTCTCCCTGAAGATTTGTAAGTGTTTATTTAATTAGTATGGTTACAATTGGCACAATATTGACTTTTACATATTTAAAAGTTGTAACTATGGAAACCCATAGAGAAATAATAATTTTCCAGTGTGGTTGGATAAATATGTTCCCAATTCATTATGATTTGTGCAATTTCTAAATTCATCTAAACCGTAGCCGGCCTCAATGGCTCTCTTTTTATGGTTACCTACACTTTCTTGGAGCACTAACACCTCATTCTTTCTACTAAACCTACTTTTGAGAAGAAGGCTCTTGATGATATCGTGACAAGGTCACCTGGGGGAATACCGATTGACCATGTAGGCGACGACGTCATCGATTGCGTCATCTATGACGTCATCGGTGAGGTCATTGACCTCGATGACGTCATCCCTCATGTGACCTTGAACTGGCCCAGCAGCCGCAGTTTGACACTACTCTCGTGAATTTACTATAGTAATCACTATTTAACCTTTATAGTGATTTCTCGTGGACAAAAGCCCCATATTCTACCAACAATCTAAAATCTTTGGACGGAAAAAATTTTGCCCGTACAAAAAATGCTTATTGTAAGATGTTAACTAGAAGAAGTATTTATCTTTGTTAAGAAGAGTTTGTCGTAAAAACAATTTTTGTGTACTTTAATTTTACATTTTCATATTACAATATATTTGGTATCAGAAAAATGTACTAAGAAAATAACTTTTTATGTTAAATATAAATTTTATTTTTCTCCCGGAAGATTTGTAAGTGTTTATTTAATTAGTATGGTTACAATTGGCACAATATTGACTTTTACATATTTAAAAGTTGTAACTATGGAAACCCATAGAGAAATAATAATTTTCCGGTGTGGTTGGATAAATATGTTCCCAATTCATTATGATTTGTGCAATTTCTAAATTCATCTAAACCGTAGCCGGCCTCAATGGCTTTCTTTTTATGGTTACCTACACTTTCTTGGAGCACTAACACCTCATTCTTTCTACTAAACCTACTTTTGAGAAGAAGGCTCTTGATGATATCGTGACAGGATTGTTGGAACACATAATTTAAAGCAAGGCCAGAAGAGCATGTGTTGTCGCATATGAAATCAGAGAACATTGAAAAAAAACAACAAAGTTGTGAGTAATCTTTTTTAGCTAATAAGTTAGAGCCCAACAAAGGATTGATCCGGTGATAATACTCGATTCCAGGTAAGAATGGACTTTTGCTTAGTTTCCCTTCGAGTCTTATAACATAAGCCTTCCTTCATTTTCCCTTAAAGAACAACTTTATTTTTGTGAAAGAATTTCTGTTTAACATTGTCAAAAAAATGTCGTGTTAGTTATGAATTAAAGTTGCCAACTTCTATAGGAATTTAAAGAATTATATATTTTTTATCTGGTTTCTAAAAGACCAAAATCATTAATTAGCAATTTCACTATTTAATTAACATTGGTTAATTGGTTGAAGGTCATGTAAAAAATATACCTGTGAATTTACAATGGCCATGTAATTTTGTAGAGAACAAATACATATTTAATTCAAAGCCAAGCCAAATTTTCCAAAAATTTCCAAATTTGGGAGAAAGTCCAATAATTTTTCTAATGATGAAGACTATTACGAATCCATTTTAGACTAAATATTAGTTTTTAGTATAAGGTTTAACAAAATGTGTTTTAATAAAAATAATATGTGCTAGGTAAAACAATAATATACCGTACTTTTTTAAGTCTTTGTGTCCAGAAAATTAGCTACAACGCCGACCTATAAAGATCAAATTTGTAGGAAATTGCTGCTTTGGAGTTTTGATATGATACTAATGAAAAGTCAAATGTGTGTGGTATGTTATTTCCAGAGAAATTTTAATGTGATGTACATATTAACACATTATCTCAATTAAGATTTTCTTTTAACTTCTAATGAATGATCGCCTTGAAGAGCTAATGATTTACAGCATGGCTGGTAAAATTATACTGTGTAAAGGACGCTGTCATGGAAATGTATTTTAAATGCTTCCAGGTTTGTTTCAGCTTTAATAATTTTTTTATTATTAAAACCCTTTCATGGGGGTTTTTTTATTGCCCATTTTATACGTATTTGTATTTGAACGAATGAAAATTAAGTAAAAAAATATTTCGACTGAAGTCTTACATTTTTACATGACCCAGTCTATTGGGCACTTGACGTTACAAGCGCTCTGCAGTGCGATCGCACCACAAATAGCTAATCTAAAACAAGCGCGTTTGCTTTTCGGAGTTAAGTAGTTTAGCCAAATCTCGCAGGGTTCTCCACCAATTAACTCGTTCATCGGCGTAAACAGCGATCGTTGTTTGTTTGGGCGAACGAGACGGGAAAACAAACGGAGACGGGGCTGCCAACTGAACAAACCGTGTGAGTGACAATGTTGTAATGCGGCGATGTTGGCACGAGGACCGGAAGTGACGATCCATTAGGGCCATCAGCTAATGCGCCATCACCGCGGTATTGATGGTTGATGGCAATATGGTAAAAGCTCGGTGTTTGGCACCCTGGCACCGAGTGGTACCTCCGACGCCGCGCCGCAGCCGCGCCAACATCCCTAGTGTAGCGTATAGTGGTAGCTGTTACGAGGGACAACAGTGATAGATATCACCAATGAATATTACTGGATCACTCGTTCATTGGGACCAAAACAATGTTCGCTCAACAGCTATGATTGTCTGAGACAAAATCTATGCGATCCCTTAGTTTATAGGCAGGCTCTGCCATTGATTCAGTCATTAGCCTTAATGGTTTTTCTTACAGATTAAACTTATGCAAGGCAATTAAAAAACTGTAGCAATTGCAGAAAACCCTTCTATTCTTTTTAACATAGATAGGCTAAATTAATCCTACAAACTAAAAAACATAGGCATACTTCGCTCAACATTTTTTTCGGTTACCTTTTGCCAATACACTTAAACTTTTTTATGGAGAGGTAGGAAAAATGCAATTATGCACACAGGTGGACAGCCTGTAGTATGGGACTTTCCTAAAAACGGGTTTATCCACTTGATTCTAACCTCGAATTGTTTATCACATTACGTCAGACTAGGCCTAATTTAGGCTTACGCCCGTATAGCTCGCTCCTTATCGAGCCACTCGGTCAAGGGATATGCGCCACTTCGCGGTCCAGATCGATTTACTTTTCGAGAAGGATGCCTCAGACGAACTATGATAAACAATAACAGTTGCCCTCATCGTCCACAATCTTTTCGCAGACCGTGTCCACCGAAAAAAAAAAAAAAAACACCGAGTTTTCTTGTGGCCTCCAGGCGGGGCCTTTCCCAACGTGGACAGTGGAAGAAGGTGTGTTCCGCGTCCTGGGGAACGCCCGGACATTAGATGCAATCCGTTCAACCAGTCTTGTCCATCCGGTTAAGGTACGACTTGAAATAGCCTTGACCCGTCAGGAACTGCGTGAGGTAGTAGTCCACCTCACCATGCCACCTTTCCACCCATGGTTGGACCTACTCGATGAGTCGCGTAGTCCATCGTCCTCGGGTTTCGTGCTCCCATCGCAGCTGGAAGGTTCTTCGTGCGCTCTTCGGAACTTGCTGAGTCCTTGCCGACCTCGCCTTGTTTATGATAAATTACCTCCCCTGCCAAGAGCTTGACAGGAATGACTCCGGCAACCACCAGGACGGTACGTGTCCACCTGTCTCCTCCGTTCCCAATTTCCTCCGAACCCAAATCCGTATCACCTCCTCCGATTCCCAGAGTGACCCTTATAATCCCCGGTCTCTACCTACGTCGGTATAGTTGCTAGTACTCCGCGGAGGCGAAATACCGCCTCCCACCAAAACTCTCCCCCGCAGCCAACCCCTCTCCACCGTATGTAAAACAAGCAAAAATTTGCTTGAACTAATTTAAAGTGGGTTATTTAATTAGGTTATGAATTTGGATTGATTTACAAAACTGTTGCTGTGACCAGCGGACAAGAATTCACTTATTCCGTTTTGAAGAAAGCAAATCGTTCATCACTGAACTAAGAACTCCAAAGAATATTCCCCGTTCTTATATATTTCGATTAATAATTCTACAGTTCAAGAAGCAAAAATAAAATTATTATGTTTAGCCTATCTTTGGAAATATATTTTTTTTAAATTCCAATCATATTAATTTGATACATGTATCTTTTACTTCATTAGTGTGAAGTAAAGGAAGGACGCAGTGTAAAATACAAATCAATTTCACATCCCAGTGGAAATTATTTGTACCAATAATCTGTGGTTCAAAAATCTAAAACAAATGTGATTAGAACGGTATCACGAATGTTAATTTAAAATGCCATTTACCTTATTTTGCATTGTAAATTTTACTATTTGAAGTGTGCTTTTTACTTAAATATATATATTTTTAATTAGTTCGCCTAGTTTATTTAATTGCGCATTGTAATGTTGGATTTTTTAAAACTATAAGTAACAATTAACTGATTGCTCACTCAGTAGAAAAGAACGATATTTGCTTCTAAACACTGTTTGCCCTACTATCTATCTTACTAATTCCGTAAGAAATTTCTTGTTTTCATAATTTTTCAATTAATTATCAACTTTTTTAAGTTGTTGGATAGGGCTTAGTCTGTAGTTATTCCACAAAACATTGATGAGAATGGGACCTACAAAAAAGGCGCTATCAATAATTTATAATGAGAAATTTCCTATTATTGGAATAAGAGTGGGATTCGATTGGGTACGCGTCAGATTGTCACCCCGTCAGATTGTCACCCCGTCAGTTTGGCACCGATCCTAGAGGTAACAATCAGTCGCGTGAGCTGCCCGACAGATTGTCACCCCGAGAAGGGCCGGTGCCAATCTGTCGTGGGGACAACCTGACGCCTACCGCTATCGGTGACAATCTGACGGCGCGGTACCCGACAGGTTGGAACCTCGAGAAAGGCGCGGTGCCAATCTGTCGTGGTGACAACCTGACGCCGGCCGCTTGGGGTGACAATCTGTCGTAACAGTACCCGACAGAATGGCACCACTATGCTCCTCCTCGCACCTGAGGTCCTCCTCGTTTTACTTATAATATGATATTTATAATTTCCTAAGACCTAATCTGATGTAAAAAAAAAAGAAAAATTGTATTAAATAGTACTAACCATTATGATTGGTAAGTATAGCCTATACCTAATGACTGATAAAAACATTATAAAATAATGTTATTATTTTCATAAAATCGAATTATAAATTTGTTTATAGAAAAGCAAAAACCAATAATTCATGTTTCGTTATATCTAAATTATTAAATCTTTTTTTTTAACTGTTAGGGACATATTTACCACCATAAAGAAAAATTAATATTTACTACTGATTGAGTAAAATAACCCTAAGCAAAATCTAATTTTTTATTTGTAACTGTATATAATTTAATTATTATGAAAAGCTATTAAAATGCATACATTTAGTTCAGGATGCGCAGTAGAATTTGAATAAAGCAAGAGAATAATATCATATTTTAAATTTTGTTTTAAGATAAATATTAAAAAGAAATAATATTTTTTATTCAACATTCTAAAAACAGCCTCGGTGTAAAATGTTGTGAGAATTAATATAAAATTGAATAAAACACTTATTACATAAATACTGTAGACATTTATTCCTTACACAAAAACATAAAATAAATGGAGAGGAAATGTTTTTGTAGTCCTTAGTGATATTGCAGGAGTAAGGAAAATTGGAAAATTTGTAAATGGTAACATGTAAGATTATTTTGGAAACAAGCAATAAAAATTAAGTAGGCTATGTACTAGTAATAAATTTGAATATTATTGTCTTTATAAGAGTAGGCCTAAATAATAGATTATAAAAAACTATGAATGTTATACAATTATTTTTATAAATTTTTAATGCTGTAAACACCTGCATTACGAGGTTGTAACAGAATTGAAGGAGCGCGAAGAAAGTAAGACAGAGTGCATGTAAACAATGCACTCTGATGATGTCGCACTCCATGCGATCATCATAATAATATACTACCAACCTAACTAAGCTACATACATCTACATTTTCTTTCTCTTCAAAATGACATTTCATTTGACTAGTAATAACGATGTACACTACATCAAATAACAATTTTAGCTAGCGGTCGTTTGCCAGCCGTTCGCCATTTGTTATAGAGTTCGAAAATACTATATATTGTATATGTTGTATACTAGTATATTGTACATTCAAACTTATGAGACCTTACGACGTACAAACTGATACTAGTTAGGAACTCTTTTTACAAACCAGAGGTGCAAATCTATAATATATTCGATACAAATTACTACCTGAGCTAGGTAAGTTAAAAAAGTAATGTTTTGACGTTTCAAACGTGGTGGCTACTTGGATTGACGTCGAAAAAACCAACAAATATTCTGTGAGTTATTAGTTGCTGTAACACAACTACTTATCGGTTATCTCTTATTATAATAAGAAATTTCATAATATTACCTTTCATATGACATAATAATGTAACCACTTTCAAGGTGTTTTACTAGTACAAAATGTTTAGACGTAGATGACCGTTTCGAGGCCGTGGCACTATAAACGGCCGTCTCCCACTGCTCTAGTTAAATATTGTCTATTTATTTTATTTTATTTTTTGCGCGGGGCCTTTGTAAGCGCGGGGCCCGGTGCGTTCGCACCGCTCGCACCGCCCTAAGGCCAGCTCTGAGGATCGGTGCCAATCTGACGTGGTGACAATTTGACGCCAGACGCTTGGGGTGACAATCTGTCGTGACAGTACCCGACAGGTTGGAACCTCAAGAAAGGATCGGTGCCAATCTGACGTGGTGACAATTTGACGCCGGCCGCTTGGGGTGACAATCTGTCGTGACAGTACCCGACAGGTTGGAACCTCGAGAAAGGATCGGATCCAATCTGTCGGAGTGACAACCTGACGGGGAGTGTTATTTCAGGGGATCGGATCCAATTTGACGTCGGGTGCTAAAACACCGTGGTGCCAATCTGTCGTGGTGCCAACCTGACGGCGACCCCTCCCAACCTATCTCCAAACCTAGTGAAGGTGCATATACCAATTATTATAAAGATATGTTGACAAATAAACAGTTAACCGGGTGTCCCATCCACCCGTACAACCCTTTTAAAATTTACAGAATTAATTTTATGAAAAATTAACTGTCCCATTATATATAAACCGATTGCGGTCTATCGATTGACAGTATTTTCAATGTACAGAGCGTGTACCAGAAGTCACCTCTCCAGATCGCAAGTCACTAATTTTAAATACAAACCCCCACTTTTTATGACATTTTTGGATTCTACACGTTATTTTAGGACAACTTTACAATTTAATTCGTACCCATAATCCTAACGTTTTAGGAGATAATGGCGGTTGAAATTTAGAGACTTCCCTTAAGAATAACATGGAACAAATTTTAAAATCTAAATTTAATTTTAAAATCTGAACATTAGCGGTTAAATAAAATTGTCCCTGCACAAAATTGTCTTAGCCTCTCTTTTTAAACATTTTCCATCGTACATTATCAGTTTATTCATGTATTATTTTATTTTTCCTTCAAATTTACAATAAGGAGATGATTGAAAATGTATGGAAAAGTAAAACCTATTAGGCCTACCTGATAATCGATATTTTATAATGGAATATTTATAAAATTAAATTCTGAGACATTTTTATGCTTAGTTTAAAAAATCCTGTTTAAAGTTAATCCTGTTCAGAGATCATGGATGTTATTCTTATGGGAAAAACCAATTTCAACGGGTGATGATCTGGGACACCTGGTATATGGTTTTCTTATATTTCTCATTAGAATAACATGTTGATTTTAATTTACTCTGTAACCAGTTAAGCCAAGTTAATGATTCAAAATACTAAAATGTTTCTTTTTTAAATTTCTATTAATAAATTAAAAAAATAAAATTAGGGTGAAAATGCCAAAACCCATTTTTGACCCTTTTGAAACCTTATAATTACCATTCTCATAATTAGATCATTCTGGTTTGCAAACACATTCAAATAGATGTCGTACTACACACTTCTACCAAATATCATCAAAATTCAATTCTTCTCAAAAGTTAGCGTGTCAACAGACATATAGATGTATTACATTACATATGCCTAAATATACATTTGAACCAACGGTATTTTTGGCTTTTGGGGACTTAAAAGCAAAAGAGTAACATACATGGAGTAACGTACATGGTCCCGGGCTTAAGTCTTACCATGACTACTACCGTAAAAGCGTATTCCCTATAAGGAAACTTGCTCAAATAAAAAAATAAAAAATCATATCTAGAATATTAAAACGTGTGTATATTTGTTTTAAACAAACTTTTAATGGAGAACAACAAGTTTATTCCAATAACTGTGTCTGTCAATGTTCTAAATTTGTTTTTAACTACAAGAACTAGTTCTTAAAAATTTCAATGTTGTTTTTCTTCGGTAAATTTAACGAACGCCAGGACGATATTTTGAATGGTTTAACTGGCATTCTGATTACAATGGTGGCAAATAGGAGAATAAATTTTGTTAATTTCGAATATAATCTTGCCCCCCCCCCCTTGTATGTAAGGTGCCTAATCTTAACCGGTATGCCTACTTAAGTGAAGTGTTATAGCCTACATTAATAAAATGTATAGGCTACATGGAGAATTTGTGAGCGTCCATGTGAATTTGATGGAGTTTTTTTTTTTTTTACCAAAAACAATTAATTCTTTCCGGTACTAAATGCTTTTTTTATGATGGCAGATTCATGTAATATCTAGTACTAATTGGTTACATGTTACAAATCACAATTCAATCAAACTTTAAAAAATATTTCATTTTATTATCTACAACCACTTTCAACTTTTTATTTTATTTATGGGCGTCACCCAAGGCTAATCAATTTATTGCGAACCAAGTAAGAAATAAATAGTAGTTTTAGATCCTCGACCGGTTAAAAGATCTCTCATTCGATATTACATTTGAAAACCATGGAATTTGTTAAAAACATACCCCGAAAAAGTTATTCATCAAAGATTCAAGCAGCAATACATGTTATTCTTAGAATGTATTGAAACTCTGTACGTTCGTACAGAAAATTATTTATTTTTAGTGTGTCGTATTGACTTCAGAATATTTTTTCTTCAGAATATAAATCTTTCCATTTATAAAAATCTTTTCGTTATCATTCATTAATTCAGATATTGGCTACAATGGAAAAACCACATGTTTATAATGGAGCACGTGGTTCGTGCTTTGACAGTTGAGTCAGCTATTTACAGCTAATCTTATGTTATGATTTTAAACTCAATAGGACCAATGTAACATTTTTAGAATTTCTAGAAGATTATAACGAAATAAGATTTTTTCATAAAGAAAGACCTATATGCATATAATCTTTATCCCAGAAATAAGAAATTTGCAATTTGAAAAAACGTTCGAACGTCTTTGTAGATCTGTGTGTACATAGACCCTACATACATACAATTATACCATACTCGTATTAGATAAATACAAGTAGTAAAATGATTACTGTACATACGCTGTAAAATATTTGAGAAATTAAAGATATATTCTATTCTGTTCTATAATCAAATCGTACATTTGAGTGTCTAGAGTGAAAACTATAATAGAATCGTGCTAATCATGGCCATTATTTCAATGGTTTTTTTATGGCCCCTATATATGATAGAACAAATATGGAATCCCTGACAAAAATCCTTTTAACTCCGTAAAATTAAACATTATTTAGAACGATCTAAAACGTTATTTTGTCAATTTGTTTACTGCTTGTCCTAAGTTATCCCTATCCTACACTAAATTTCGACACCACTACTGATCTGCAAAATACGAGTAGTTTTATTAGCCTCTTAGTTTTACTAAACAAAGCAAACAAATCTTTATTCTAGAATCACTGGCAGAGAGCAAAATGAAAAAGGTCACAATTGCAGTTATTTTGAAAGTATTAAAATAAATTTTAAAATTTTAAATTTATTTAATTTAATTTAATATTAAAGCATGCATAAAATTTTGGTTACTTTCTTCGTCCGATGTATTAAAAACAACAAAAATTTATAAAGAATATATGCAAAAATGTAGTGTTTATTATATATGGATTTATCTCGTCTTCGTATTCCAATTTTTGTAAGTTTTTATAAGAACATGAGCTTTTCCGTTTTTTATTATTTTTAGTACACGATCGATCCACTATGTTTAGGTGATTGGCCGTTTTATGATACTAGTAATTAATTATGTTGTATTGCCTTTTAACCATAGCTTTCCTGTTAAACAAATAAACAGATAAATGGTACATTAATACCGTAGAATTGACGAGACTTACGTTTGACAGCACAATACTATACCTTCAGAGAAAAGCGCGGTTCTATTGAACCGATTGTTTTATACAGGTTTAAGTGGTGTTTGAAACTGTTTGAAACTGTCTTGCTTATATACTGTAGGTTGTAGGTGTAATGTTCAAATATTCTGTTGTACAGTACTGCAATATTGCAGTTTTTCTTTTTCTCGGATTTTTCACTTGTACTAAAACGCAAGCTAATTTAGGCCTAATGATAAATTTTATATGTCAACTAAAGTGCCTCCTATTGAACTGTTATTAGGTACAACGATGCCAGATGTTGATTTAATCGGTTTTAAAGTACTTGTTAAGGGACTGTTATTGTTATGATTTTATTACTTTTGATTAAAGTAATGTGTTCATGCACAATACATAAGGTATGTGATTATAGATAAACTCAAAAACTGATTTCGTAAACCAGCAAAAGTTGCTATATTTCATTTTGTCATCCTTTTAATATTGTGATAAGTACACAGTTATTATAAAAGTTTGTTGATTTTTTTGTAAAACGTGCAAACATGCGCTCTTCCGTTAGTTCAATGAATAAATACATAAATAATTTCATCCTCCACAAAAATTCTAATAATTATTAAACATGGCATGGCATTTTTGACCGTCTTGGCAGGTTTCGTGTCGGCGTCGGTTGTCCGCCCCTGAGCTCACCTCGGAAGTGTATCCTGTCCACTTTGCTGGTCATGTCCAGCGCCTGGTCCTGTGTCGCTCCCCTCGTCCTCTGGTCCTTCAGGATGTCCGCGATGGAGAAGGGAGTGAGCGCTGAGGAGCATCTCCTCGGCGGGCTTCCGCACTCGCGGTCATCCGGCTCCGTCTTGAACATCCGGTCGTCCGTCATCACTTCCGATTAACACCAGACACCCGTCACATCATACAAAGATCCAATATCCGAAAAACTGTCAATGGTGTTGTATTTAAGTTAGATAGATAAAAACACTTTTTCGACGTTTTAATTAAAAATTTAAATTCGATGTGTCCCTAATACCCGAGGAGAGGCAACGGCCGCGGGAGCTAAACGGATCTGACTCTAACGAGGAGTGATCAGCTGTTTAGTGTTGTCAGCAGACGATCCGCGGCGGCCAATCACAAGCCGCCTTCCCGCCCCTCCCCTCGCCGTCGACCAATCACAGCCAATCGCGCGGTACTCGACAATCGCACGGCGAATGTCTTTGAAGCGGATGAGTTTACACGACAGCTCGGTACCGCGAACAAGATAACGACTTTCGGATGTTATCTAATTGATCAGACTCTGCGATTTGATCTGGTCAAATAACACAAAAATGAAATACAGTAATGGTTTTACAGGCCTTTGATTTCATTCTTGAAAGGGAAATTAGCTAACTTTTTTCTATGAACATATGGTTATAGATAAGATTACGTAAGTCTAATTATTATAATATCATAATATATGTTGATGGTTTTATTTCGTTCAGGGTTTTATTCTTTAACCCGCAACACTTTAGTAGAGGAAAGTACCCAAAGTTGGGCCCCCATTTTGTTTTTTTCAATTCTAGTAAAGAAATACTGAGTTAAATTAGCAAAATGTGTTTCATGACATTCCTTGGTAAGTACTTAATAACATTCCAGAGTATTAACTTCTTCAAATTACAACAAATATAAAAATAAAAAATAATTGTTAAAGTTTACACTTTTCAACTTTTAGGAAATAGGTTCCAAAAGTGGGCCCCCTTTAAAATTTGATAAAATAATGATAATAACTCCCTGAAAATCAACCACAATAGAAAGTTAGTGCAAATAATATATAACTTTAAGTTTGGGGATAAATTAAATCAAACTAGAAACATGTTTAACCTTTATTTAATGTTTTACTAACTTCAACATTTCATTTTAAAAAAATCCCAAGATTTCATTTTGGATTTAGTCTTCGCCATTTTGTTGTTTCAAAATCTGAAACACAGAGCAACACGAATCTAACTTTTGTTAAATCCCCGTTTTCAGGAAAAAACATAAAATGAAAAGGGGGCTCATCTTTGGAACCATTATGGGGGCCCGACTTAGGGCACACACGTGTTGCAAATAAAAGATGCCATTACTCTATATAAAATAAAGGTAGCTACTTATAAACGATACTAAACGATAGCTTATTCAATAAGGATTAACGTGATGTATAACAATAAGTTCTTGCCGTTAAACCCCTGGGAGTTTCAATCACATAAATGCAGCACCGAAAAAACTTTGTTGAGCACACTTTACAAACATGTCTCATACTGTCTAAAGGTTAGGTTGCAGACACATGCAATGCAGCGCTACACAACAGAAAACGTCTGAACTATTAGTTTTAGGTGCGTCCGCTAGTCTGCAGCACCACACGGAGTCAAAACACTGGGGGCCCGACTTAGGGACCGGGGCCCGAGTTTGGCTACTCTCCTTTATTAGTATAGGCCTGTGTCAGTTCTTCTCTATCTACAGTATTATAAAACTTGAACTTTTTGGGTTTCGGGATAAAAACTGTAAACTAGCCTTTAAAAAGTCACTATTAATAAGGGTTTATCATTGACGATACCTAATTATTTAGTTTCACCCTACCAGAGACATTAAACTTGCTATACTCAAAAGATACTGGAATCACATAGTTTTTTTCTGTGTGTTTATAACTTGTCTTTTCGTTAGGAATATTCCTATTTTTCGGTAATGGGAATCAGCTCTAATGCTAGTCACTTCTATGCTTTGCATTCCTGTTAGTGTAGTTAGTTTCCTGTTTTTACTTGCTAAATATATAACTATTGCATTGTAATGATTTAGAATAAGTAGTTACATTATTATCTTGATGTTTTGCTAGTTTAATACTGTAAAAATAGTGCTACTGTAGGAAGATGAAAATAAATTACAAAACCTTATTGCCATTTTCATACAGCTACAAGTATGACATTACAATAGACTATACGTTATGTATATACGTATGTATTTATAATACATATACTATAGTAAATATATTATGTATATAATTAAGTGTACTAAAAACAATACTAATTATTAGACTTCATATATTCAACAAATTCATCAATGCTATACACACATGAGTAAAATGAAGATTTTATATAAAAATGATTTGACTTTCTTAAATTAGGAAATAATACATTACTTAACTCATTTTGCATGACCAATTCCACTGTGAAGTAAATATAACTTGAATTCAAAATTCAATACCAAAACACTTTTTAAAATAACTTAATTCTAATAAATTAATCAATAAATCGATTCATACATGCACGGAAAACGCTTACAAATAAGTCGTTCTAAATCTTATTGACACAGAAAATAGTTATTTCTCCCTGAAGTAAACAAAGAGTAACGAAACATATACAAGTGACAGCTGATTGTGAGTCATGTTCTTTTTAATCTCTCTTTTAATGTTACAGTATTCTTATGTAACTAACTTTAGCCCCGTGGTACAAAAAATGTTGAGTTTTCACTAGGTAAAAAAATTAAGTAGTATTTTAGTCACATGCGGGGTAAAAACAAGTACTAATTTAGTACTCTATTCTCTATGCTTGTTCTAAATCTAATTCCTATATTATTGTTGATTATTTATTTTGTTATTTCGTTCGTAGTTTTTTTACTTGTTATGTTCTGGTATTACTTCAGGCTTGATAGTTGTTTTGATTAATTAGAATGGTTAAAGTCTTGTTGCAGTTTGTCTTGGAGATTTATAATTTATAATAGAATCTTACATTTCTTGTAATATTGATTGTTTTATATGATAATTGAAAATGGAAAATTCCGTGTATAAATAAATAAATAAAAAGGGGTAAATAGGGCTTTAGATAGTAGGTGGAGGAAAAGACTATTTGAAAGCAAATGTTTAATAAGAAATTTGATGATAGTAGTTGAGGACAAATGCCAGTCTTTTAAACCTTTAAACCAATATGACTTTTAAAGGGAATCACACAGGAATGTTGTAAATATCTCATGAGTGCTTTGTACTAATCCCCTTCATATTTGAAACGATTCATTTTCAAATAAAATAGTCAATAGTCAAAAAAACATTATCGATGGAATAGTCCAGATGGTTGAATAATAGACCTCTAAGTTATGGAATTTACCTGTATAATACCTCGTTTATTACAATATTCTCTAATAAGGAAATAAATAAATTAAAAGTTATTGTCTAATGGTTTACATTTTCAATCATACATTTTTTACAGAAGGTCTCTTTAGTCACTAATTCCTGTCTCAAAGACCGGTACAAAAAATTCCTCGGTTACATTGTTGCAAAACACTCCAATAAGTAGGCTAATCTCGTATGTTTGCTCTATCTTATTATTTTTATGTTTTTGTAGTGTTTGTTTTAAGTTTGTCTATTTATTATTTATCACATACTTATTATCACTAGTAATGATATTTACCATTACGTATTGCATATTTCAAAGTATAGATACGACGCTTTTGGAAAGTAAAAGAAATCTATATTACTAAACAAACACAGTCGCGCCTTCATAAAAAGCGTAGGCAATGTAAAACTGTACTAATTTTGCATACCGCCCCTTCTCCCGGTTATGAAAATTCAAATATAAGAGGTTTTAGTAAGTAAAGACGTTAGAGTGCTGCCACTTCGGATTTATTTCCTATAAGAGACAGTGTTAAACTTTTATCGCCTTGTTGCATATAAAATAATTTCTTCATTTATTTGACAGTTTGATTTATAGTAATCCCTAAATTAGTAGTTGCCTAAATTGTGTTTGAGTTTCAAAATAAATTTAAAATTTCTTTTACAATACCAATTTGGTGTAGTTTTATAAAAATGCTAGTTATTAAAATAATTTTAAGATTTCTATTAGAAATTTTCATGAGTAAAATCTATACTTCCCAAAAATATGTCATTTTCATCTTAATACTTTATACCTATAGTGAATGGTTAATTTATTTAAAAACTATGCTTATATGCTTATAAAAATTATACTACCTTTTAGCGCGGCTACGCTGTCCTTACTCGTCGTCAGATTTAGTTCGTTCGCTACGCTCACTCACTGTCACGTTCACGTTGTATAAAAGATATCTCTATAGAATACCTAAAATTGGATTTTTTATTGCATTTGTTACTTAGCAACAAATAAATAAAAAATAAAATTGAGTTTACAACTTTTTGCCACACAACTTTTTTTATAACCCAAATTAATATTTTAAAATAAAATGTATTCTATGTTACGTTTCATACCTCAGAAAATATGTGTACAAAGTTATATATGATCGGTTGAGTAGTTTTCGCATGAAAGCGTACAAACATATGGAATGTGCGTAGCAATTTCCAATCGTTTCTAATGGGAGAAGAACAATTCGGGCGGCACTCCAACGCCGTAATATCAGGTTTTCGTAAAAGATAAATTTAAGTGAATTTAGTTAGTAGTCATTAGCACTACTGTTTATTTATAGGCGCAACATACCTCTACATTATTCTTGATGATGAATTACTTTTCACATCTCTAAGATCATCAGGCCAGTTAAAAAATTATTTATCTTAATAACTTTATGTTGTCGTACCTAATGTAACCCGTGGGGTCCCAACGGGTATAATCCCAACGGATATAAACGTGAAATTCGTCTCAACAGGTAGAAAAACGAATCGTCCCAACAGGTATAAAAATTATATCCGTTGATACAAAATCATGTTGGTTTATACCTGTTGAGACAAAACTGTGCTTTATTTAACATTGTAATTTTCGTCTCAATCGGTATAATTCCTGTCTGTATCAACAGGTATAAAACTAACAATCGTCCCAACACGTATAAATGTGAACCGTGTCTCAATGTGTATAAATTCGAGCGGGAAAGGCCGGAGTTTGAAAATTCCCAACAGGTATAAAAGATCTGTTCCTTAAGAACAGTTCTAAAAAGAGTCGTTCACTTCAGGTTGTTCCCGGCTATGCGCAAAGTTGATGCGCAGTCGACTTCCCCTCCCCGCTCCTCCGCTCCCCCAACCCATCCATCCCCTCCCCCCCAACCCGCCACTCACCTCCCCCCCAACCCTCCCCGCCGTGAGTTCGTGACCAAACGCTTGTACTTGCAAATTTAAAAGTTAATTCTTTGTAGTTTTATTCGACAGTTTTAGAAATATTCATATTTTTATATTTATTTTAATAAGAGTACGGTAGTAAGTTTGTGTTCGTTTGTCGTGTTGTCTGATTGTCTTTACTATGGATGCCACAGTCTCCCAAGTGGAAGGTCTTTATCGTGGGAAGACTGTGTACATATTAATGATGGGTTTTTATTTTATTTTAATGATGGGTCCATATTAATGAACGGTTTTACCCAACAGGACTACTAAATTATTCTAGGGCCAAATGGGTTGAAATTTGGTGTGGACGCTCCTCTTTGCTCATAAGTATTCACTAAAGCCGCGTTTACACTGGAGTTGCAGACATTTGTCTGCAATTTTTTGTCTGCAACATTTTGTTGTTGACTTTTTGTTGCCGACTTTTTGTTGCACACAAAATACATTGTCACTTGTTCCACTGCAACTTTTATCGCCAACAGAAAGGCAACACTTGTCCAGTCAGTCAAGTTCATCACTGCTTTGTTGAAGTTTAATGATTCAGCTATTTCACTCCAAGCAGTATTTATTTTATTATTATTATTATTTTGTTCTTGTCTATGTATTCAGGCAACGTTGGGTTCCACAGAACGGGCCTTTCTTGATATAGCTCAATTAATGATACAATTTGATCCCTTGACCAATCCATATTAACTACAACGATGAACAGTTTCAATACACACACAATAACAACTCAAGTTGCATTGCCACACGGCGTAGGGCTACAAACGACACTAGTGTAGCCTTTGAACTGTATCCGCACAGTAATTTAGTCAGCCAAAATATGGCTAGAAAACAAAAAAATTGTTGGATATCAAATTTTTGCTAAAATGTGTTCTATACCATCCCCTGACCTCTCTCAGAAAAGTCCCCTGAAAATCCCCAGTGGGCAACATACCTAAAAATGATGGGATGGCCCACATGGAGTCAGAAATAAATCTTTCGTCGACCAATGGGTTTATTTACATCAAATTAAAGCCCTTAAGTCCCTCAGGGGCAGTGGGCTTTCCACTGTACGGGTGTTTTTTGGCGACCCCGGGGTACCTGAGCCAAGCTGTGAGACCCTCCTCACAGTTCTTCCCGAGCTAGGGCCTTTCTTCTCATCTTTCAGGTCTTAGCTCACCGTCTTTATTCTTTCCTGAGCTAACCTTGCTCACCTTCTTGTTTTCGACCCCGAATCAAGGGTGTCTTTCCACCTTCTTTCGACCGGCGCATGCTGGGGGGTCCTGGGAGTGTCCCTGTTGTGTTGCAGGGACTGATGTGTGCCTCGCACTGCCGATGGTCTCCTCCAGTGTGTCGTCAGAAGCCAGCCGCTTCGGACCTTAGTCAGGGAGTGCGGCATGGATGCAGGGATCGGACTCTGCATTGCCACGGTGCGACCCCCAGCACGTCCGGCACATTTTGTGTATCGGTGCTGGGCAAACGGAGGTTCGGGCCCCGGAGTACCGGGGTAGGGGTGTCTTATCTCCTACGGGGGGTAGACCTCCGAGGGTGTACCCGCTCTCGGCCGATGAAGGGCCGCCTCTTGCCGCACGATGCGCTGGTGAAACAAAAGTATGGATTTAAAAATGCAAAACACGAACGATGATGAAATAGAGCAGGCCGCCTTTAAGCGCAGCTCAAGACTGCAGAGGTCTCCGACCTTGAACACTGGAACGCCGACGAAGGGTATTAAAACCACCCCCCCGCCGGTGCCATTCAAGGCTCTTGGTGGTGACGGATCGTCGTCCAAAACCGGACAGAAGAAGGAGGAGATCGGTATGGCGATGGAGGTGGCCGAGCCGGCAACACCATTAGCCAATATCCAAGGGATTCCTCCCAGGAAGAGCCCTCTTCGTGCGGCATTCGAGCTGCAAATGCTTCGGCAGCAGCAGGACGACGCCCACGAGGAGGAAGACTCACTTCTGAAGAAGATGAAAGCTCTTTTGAAGGAGATGGCCAAGGCCCTCTTAATTCAAAAGAACGTGAACAAGGCGATAAAAGAGGGGATCCCGAAACTCGAAGATGCTCTAGAAGAAATCGAGGAATGCCGGAAAATCAGGCTAAAGGCAGTGAAGCAGGAGCGCGATGTCACGAACCGAGTCATCTCTGCTTCGCCTCAAGCTCACCTAGCTGAGTCCCAGACTCAAGCCAGAAAGCGAAAGAAGAGGCAGAGCGGTTCTTCGCCTGGAAGCCCTGAGCTTGTTGAGGTGGACTCAGTGCCGAGACCGGTTTTTGTCACTGCGGCATCGCAGACATCTCCTGTCCAGGCTACTGAATCCGCCCCGGGCGCTGCCGTGATTCCAGCGGCTACTCCTGCAGAGGTTCCTGCTCCGGCGGCTAATCCTGCCTTGGCAGCAAACTCTACCTCAACACCTTTGGGGGGCTGGAAGACGCGCCTGTCTAAGAAAGAAAGGAGGAGGCAGAAGCAAGCGGAGGCGGCTTCGAAAAGTGCGTCGAGGGTGGAGCGGACGCAAGTCTCGAAACCGGTTGGGGAGGCCTCTGGCAAGTCTGCCAGAAAGCCTAAACAACCCAGGCCTAAGAAGCCCAGGACGGAGGCAATCTTGATCAAGCCTTTAGGGGGGCGATCTTTTGCCGATGTTCTGGGTCAGATTAGATCGCAGGCCAAACCGGAGGAGACCGACACCGTTATCAAGTCTATTCGGCGAACCCAGAACGGGGATGTCCTCCTCGAACTGGGGAAGTCGAGTGACAAGATCGGTTTTGCCGCTTCCCTCAAGACTGCACTTGGGGACAAAGGCTCAATCAAGGCCCTAGAACCGAAGTGTTCGGTCGAGATTCGGGACCTTGATGCCCTCTCCACCGAAGAGGAGGTGACCCGTGCGATCCAGGTGGCACTCCCGGAGATACCAGCTGATGGAGTGAGGGTATGGCTGACAAAGCCCAACCGAAGTCAACTCCGGATGGCTGTTGCTGAGATGGGCGAAAAGCACGCCAATAAGCTGCTTAGCCTTCAGCACCTCAGAGTCGGTTGGGTCAGTTGCAGGCTCAAACGGAGGGTGGTAGTTTCGAGATGCTTCCGCTGTCTCGGTTTCGGCCACTCCTCCCGAAACTGTAAAGGGCCCGACAGGAGTGCCAACTGCTTCCAGTGTGGAAGCCAGGGCCACAAACGCAAGGAATGTTCCTCGAGCCCCTCCTGCTTCCTCTGCAAGGATTCAGGCTCCAGTGCCCTCGGTCACTTACCCGGGTCTGGTCAGTGCGGTGCCTTCAGAGCCGCACTTGAACAGGCAAAAGGCAGCGGCCGGTAATTCGCATCCTCCAGGCCAACCTTCATAGATCCTGGGGAGCTGATAACCTTCTAGATCAGCTCGCCCGAGAACTTGGTGCTGACGCGCTCCTTATCAGCGAACAGTATCGGGACAGAGACCCAAACATTTGGATCTCGGACAGCCTCGGTACTGCTGCATTTTGGGCACGTAATACACGAGATGTCTTGGTGCGGAGTCACGGGCGCGGCCGAGGATTCGTCTGGGTTCGGTGTGGGGACGTGACTATCTTCAGTTGCTACCTCACACCCAACGAGGCCGTCCAGGACTTCCGCGACAAGATAGATAGCCTAGAGGAGTGCGTTCTCGGCACCACCGGGCATGTCGTCGTTGGTGGCGATTTCAACGCCAGGGCCGTCGAGTGGGGAATGCCCTCTACCAGCTCCCGGGGGAAATACATCCTGGATTTCATCGCCAGGGCCGGTCTTGTCGTCCTCAACCAGGGCGACACACCTACTTTTCGGCGCCCCGGGCAGAGAGGCACGATCCCCGATGTCACCTTTGCGTCTGAGTCGCTCCTTCCGAGGATCTCTGGCTGGAGGGTTGTGGAGGACTACACGGGTAGCGACCACCAATACGTCGTGTTTGACCTGCATGATCAGGCAAATCGTCGAGTTTCCGCATCTCGGGAAGGGCCACGCCGGTGGAACACCAACAAACTGGACGTGGTCAAGTTCACCGAAGTCATCTCTCGGGGAGCGCAGGGGAATCCTGGTGAGGCTGGGGCCGAGGCACTAGTAACATCCACGATGGAACTGATCGTCTCGGCCTGCGACCAGTCTATGCCGCGAAGGAAACCCCGACGCGACAAACAACCCGTTTACTGGTGGACTGAAGAGATTGCGGAACTCAGAAGAACATGTTTAAGAACTAGACGAGCCGCCACAAGAGCGAGAATCCCCGCAGACAGAGTTCGTAAGTCTGAGGCCTATAAAGCTGCGAGAAAATCTCTCCGCCAGGCGATCAACAGGAGCAAGGCGAATAGCTGGAGGAGACTTCGTGACGACGTTGATTCCGACCCCTGGGGCCTGGGTTACAAACTTGTAACACAGAAACTCGGCGCCCGCTCTCCACCTTCCATCATGGAGGGCGCCACCATGGGGAGGATCGTCGCTGCGTTGTTTCCTGAACATCCACAGCGACCGCCGGTTGACTTCGGACGGGTAGAGGACGTTCCACTCTTCACTTTCGAGGAGCTAGAAACCTCCGTTCTCTCCCTGAAGAGCAACAAGGCTCCTGGCCCGGACGGGATTCCCAGTGAGGCTTTAAAGAAAGTATTTTTAATCAACGCTGACTTGTTGTTGAGAATGTACAATGCCTGTTTGGTAGAAGGGGTGTTTCCGGCTCCCTGGAAAACAGCCAGGCTTGTACTGATCAGCAAGGGCAAAGGTGATCCCGAGCTGCCGTCGTCCCACAGGCCTCTCTGCATGTTGGACACGGCTGGAAAGCTGTTCGAGAAGCTGATCCGTTCCCGCCTGACTTCTGCCGTGGAAGCTGCCGGGGACTTATGCCCCCGTCAGTACGGCTTCAGAAAGGGACGGTCAACGATCGACGCTGTCACCGAAGTTCAGAGAGCTGTGGAGAGAGCCGAGAGCCACAACCATTTCTCCCGCCGAGTAGTGCTTCTTGTTACGCTTGATGTCAAGAATGCCTTCAACTCGGCGAGGTGGGTCGATATGCTGGATGCGCTTCGCAACACCTTTCGTATTCCTGCATATCTGTTGCGGCTCATCGAGGATTATCTACGCTCTCGAAGCCTGATTTATGACACGAGGGACGGAACGCGGACGATGGAAGTCACTTCTGGTGCCGCACAAGGTTCAATACTCGGCCCGGATCTCTGGAACGTTGCCTATGACAGCCTCCTGAGGTCCGAGATGCCTGAGGAAACCACTTTGGTTGGGTACGCCGATGACGTCGCAGCTCTCATTGCTGCACGCAACGTTGAGCTGGCTCAACTGAAGTTGAACCGAGTTATGCGGGTGGTCAACAACTGGATGTCCGATCACGGTCTCTCACTTGCTCTCAGTAAGACGGAGATCGTGATTCTCACGAAGAAGAGGATCGACACCGTCGTCCCGTTTCGAGTGGGAAGGGAGGTGGTCACATCAACTCGTGCCGCCAAATACCTCGGGGTTATGGTGGACACCAAGTTAAGCTGGAGGGATCAGATCTTCCGTACGGCGGACAAGGCCGCTAAGGTAGTGACTTACCTTAGTAGGCTGATGGCCAATGTCGGGGGTCCCCGATCCAGCAGAAGACGTCTGTTGATGTCCGCGGTCCAGTCTGTGCTTCTTTACGGGGCAGAGGTGTGGGCAGGCGCTCTAGATAAGGAGTGCTACAGGTTGCGACTCGCCCGGGTTCAGCGTCAAGCTGCACTCCGGGTGTGTTCCGCCTACCGGACAGTGTCCGAGCCTGCCGTCCTGGTGGTCGCCGGAGTCATCCCTGTCAAGCTCTTGGCAGGGGAGAGGAAAGCGATTTATCAGAGACAAGGCGAGATCGGCAAGGACACGGCAAGAACAGAAGAGCGCTCCCGAACCTTCCAGCAGTGGCAACACAGCTGGGAGCACGACACCCGAGGACGATGGACTGCGCGACTTATCAAGCAGGTCCAACCATGGGTGGAACGGCGGCATGGGGAGGTGGACTACTACCTGACCCAATTTTTGACAGGTCACGGCTATTTTCGGTCGTACCTGAACCGGATGGGAAAGACCGGTTCACCGGACTGCATTTATTGCCCGGGTGTTCCCGACGATGCGGAACACACATTCTTCCGCTGTCCCCGTTGGGAAGGGCCCCACCTGGAGGCCACACAAATCTTTGGTGTATTTTCGGTGGACTCGGTCTGCCAAAAGATTTTGGAGGATGAGGGCAACTGGGATTGTTTGTCACAGTTCGTCCGGGGCATCCTCCTGGAAAAGAAAACCGATCTGGACCGCGAAGTGGCCCAGATCCCTTGATCGAGTGGCTGGATAAGGAGCGAGCCCCACGGGCGTAAGCCAAATTTAGGCCTAGCCTGACGTAATGTGACAAACAATTCCAGGTTAGATTCCTAAAGAGTAGAGGAGGTTTTTTAGTGGGTAAACCCGTTTTTAGGGGAGCCCCACACTACAGGCTGGCCACCTGTGTGCGTAATGCATTTTTCCGCCTCTCCCTCAAAAAAAAAAAAAAAAAAAAAGCCCTTAAGTATCAGAATATAATGCCGCAAACCCTATCTCAAAAGTTTTAAATATTATCTCAAAAGTATTAAAAAAATATTATTTTTTTTAATACTTGACCTTTCGAGGTGCTCTTTGCGGCAACCGTTTGCTTTTACAATTACCTTTGAAAATGCGGATAGCTTATCATGTGTCGATCATATTACCCTTGAACCATCCTCTACATGAACGTCCCAAAGAGGAAGTTAAAAAAAAAATTTGTTTTAGTCCATAGCCATGCTATACATAATTTTAAAGGTCTTAGTAAGGAGAGTACATAGCCGAAAACCAGACATCAAAAGGTCAAAAATGTCGGAAGTTATTGCATTTCAAAGTTTTGATAATATTATTTGATAATATATATATACACAAAAGTATATATATATATATAAAAACACACCTTCTGGAATGTATTTAAATTTATTATGCTTAATATCATATTTTAATATAACTCATTATGGGCCAACACCTCATTTTTAAGCGTGATCCCCATATGGGATGTCTGGGGACTTTTCGGAGGAATGTCAGGGGATGCCATAAAAGACATTTCAAAAGAAATTTGCTTTCCAAAAGTTATTTCAATTTTCCTGACTAATTTTACCACACTATATTGAGGGATACTGAATGCGGCATCACCAGCGCCAGGACAGTCACGTGGTACTGGCAGGTGGAGCGGGGGCTAAGGGGATGTCTGCAACTTTTGTTGCACCGTAAGGCCCCTTTTATGCACGGCGCGGCGTCGGGCGACGGACGTAGGGCGCGCGTCATTGTGACGCTAACAAAAATGTCAAGCGTCTCTCCAGCATCGAAAGACGTCCGTCGGGCGCGCGTCGGACGGACGTCGGGCGCGCGTCGGGCGGTCTTCGGGCCCGATAGTTTCCTATAGTTCTGCAATCTATGAAGTGACCAAAACGTTTTTGGAAAAATCCAGAATTCTAACACTTCGTTGACTGACACACTTAAAGTTTCAATTGTTATATAATATTCACTCAATATGATAATTTGACTTACCATTTTAAAATTAAACCAAAACACGTATTAATGTAAAGTACTTAGGCATTTCTTAAACCACAATAATTCAGCACCCATTGATCCACTATCACGATCACGATCAGAAGGGTTTATTTATGATTTGCATACACGCTCAGTAAATCAGTAAATTTAATATTTTTTCTACATTTTAAATTACTAATGATAGTAAAAACCAGCAGTCAATTTGTAATCGTTTTTAAGGTTGGCAACGCTCCTAGCAGAATTTTTAGACGCTAAACAGTTTTAACCATTTTTAAAGAAATCTATATATTTAACACACAAAGGTAAAAACCTTTGGACAGTTCGTCTGTGACTTTTACTGGACCGATTTACATGCGGGTTGTACCAAAATAAACGTTTTCGGTTCTATATTAGCAGGTTTTATTCGTATTTCAAACATATTTACGTTGAATCGGTCAAAAATGAAAAATAAACTTTTCTTATCTAGATTTAACAGGGGAAAAGCCAACATTTCCAATCCTTTGGACAGTTCGTCTGAGACTTCCACTGGACCAATTTACACGCAGTTTGTACCAAATGAAACGTAAACATTTGTATATTAGCAGAATTTATTTGCTTTAACATTATCTTACTTCTATCTTACTTCCTTCAATTAAAAATATCGACATTTTCAAATCTTTACAATTTATTTATTTTACACGATTTCAATCAGCTGATTGTAAACACACGAGGTATTTTGTCTAAACACAGAATGGATGAACAAAAGCTCATGAAGGATTTGGTTTATTATGGCCAGTACCTAAAAACGTTTACAATTATTATGATGTATTAATTCTTTAAATGGAAAGAAAGTTGCTTAATTATGTAAAATAGCTGATTGCTATGAAATTAAGACTGGATTGTAAAGGTTCAGTTTAAATAAATTGTTACAATTTTATTAAAAGAAACGTATTTATCGGAAATTCGTTGTGCAATCAATTTGTCGGTTGCCAGGTTGTAATGCTTTACATTTCTCCCACATACCAACGGAATTTGTGGCACAGTCGATAGCGTAACATTATACAAACCATAAGGCCCGGGTTCCAAACCGAACTCCTCAAATATACTTTTTGTAATGTGTCTAACAACGGTGTCACTCATAAATGTTTTTACTGTTGGTACCGATATTTATTTTAAGCAAAATAGAAACATTACAATATTTATAGGCCCTTTCAAATCCTCAAAAAACTTATTTATTAAATTTAAAAAAATAATAAATACAACTTGATAGTTTAGGCTTGTTTATTTCTTATGTTTTGATTATAGGCTACTAAGATTTAGGCCTAAGTAAACAATGGATTTGTTATGTTTATAAAATACTAAAGAATGTCTGTGTTACATAGTAAGGGTGCAGCATTATTGTTTTAAAGGAATAAGCCTATAGGCCTACTTTGACAGACACTCCAACTAAAGTTATGTAATTTTCTGTGAAATAAATTTGTATTTTTTTTTAATTTGGATAGTTATTGAAACTTGCACACTACAGCATAAATATTGCTATATGAAAGTGGTTATAAATGGTTTCTCTACGTTCTATCCTACCCTAATACCAATATTTGTTACCAATAATTGAGCTATATCCGTCGAGTATCGACGGGCAACAACTAGTTGAATTTAAATTTCCCCTCTAAGCTGAGCCATTTCAAAATGTATAGTCCTAAAACCACGTGGTAGCTATCCAATCAGGATTCTCGGACACAACTTACGTGCAGGTTTGTCAAATATTTCATTTATTCTATACCGAAATACATGTATTATCTGTACCTTACAATAATACTCATAGCATTTTTACAAATTTATGAATCATTAAATAGAAGAAAGGAGATTGTGTGTATAAATACTTAATAAATATGCAAAGAAATTAAAATAGAATTTTGTACATTGTATCTATGGTTTAATCACAGACGGCAGATAGGGATCTCGGACTAAGTATAACTGGACCGAGCCCTGCCATGCAAAACTGAACTAAAAAACGTGGAAGTCTGGAGCCCGACGGGTGGCAAAAGGCTTCGATGTCGCAGGACCCGAGCGAAGAACATAAAACAGCGCTTCATGTAACCTGACATTTAGGCCATTCGGAATGAAAATAAAAAGGTTAAATTTATATTAAAATGTTCATCATGAAATTGTGAATCTAATGGTATGTATTTAAACTTTCAATGGTCTGCTATTAATTTTTATTATTAGTTAAACTAAAACTCTTTTTAGTTCATCTCAATTAGTGACATGACAAAAGTAGTAAGCGAGAAAGTTTTTTATTTTTGGTCAGGTAAAAAGTGTCCGCGAAGAAGTTGTAGACGACATTCTAAATAATTTTTTTTATCTCAAGTACTATTTTCTAACATTATCCGTTTCCGCTACAGATAATATTTTATTTCAGTGGATTCGGCGCGAGCGCTGATTCTTGGATACCCGCGATCTCGACGCAACAGCGCGAACCTCAACAGACACATAAAAATGCTATAAATAAATCCTATCGTCTGTTAAAAATATATAAAAAATCTGTCAGTGTTTAGGAGACAGTGAAGAGAGGATGTAGTTGCTGTTAATGACCAGTTTTTAGTTATGGCTAATAGTTTTTTAGCTATGGTAAAATCTTGTTCATTTAATTGCACTAACCGAGCTGACGGACAGAACAAAGACCTGTCATTTTTCGGGTGAGCTTTTATATAATTTTAGTTCTAAACAACATAGTAATATTTTTAATATATTTTAAAGAACATGTTTTATATTACATATATAAATTTATTGCTAGGAAATTGCAATCAAAATTGTCATGTCAATATTGTTTAAATGTAATTTTGTTAATAGATTATAGTAAATATGAAAGCTAGCGTACGTTGACTTTGTAAATGTGGGTACTCTTAAAAGTAAGTTAAGATGTATTGCTCATTGTCAAAGCTTTAGACTCAATTGTTAACAATTGTAACTAAACGCAAATATTTATGAATTTTGTAAACAAGATAGCATTGCTTACTTGCAATTAACTGGGGACAAGGTTTTTTTTAAACATCCATCAGTCGAGGAATGTGGGGTTGACCCTCATTGTATAAAATTAATTATGATGATAAGTTTAATGTTTTGAAAATTCGTCTCCATGATTTCTCTAAGAAAGTATCTGCCCCATCCAGCGAATGTATCTACAGGAACGAAACAAAAACTAAACGAGTTAATTTTATTTACAGTAGTAATGTTTAACAGGGATTGTAAATAAACAGTACATGAGTGTTTAAAGTCTTTTATTCTACCACGCATTAATCTCTTCAAACACCAATTTGTAGCATTCTGAAATATGTTACTTCCTGTTGTAAAAAACTGTACCGTGATATCAGCTCATATCATAACAAAGAGATGCAAGATACTCGCGCGCGCTTCCACGAAATCCTCAAACGCTCTATAAAATAATTTGTACAACGACATCTGCTGGTCTCACGAAGAAAAGCTTGAGATAAACAATAAAATTCAGAATATTAGCTACAATACTCCCGCTGACAGTTTTTATTTGGCCAAAAAATAAAAAACTTTCCTGCATCTTACTTTTTTCATGTCATCACTGAATTGAATTAAAAGTAAGTTTGATTAAACTATGTGCTATTATTATTTAAAAAACCTTTTCTTTAGTCTATTAAATACTGTAAGAATCACCATTTCAAGCAGAAAATTTTAATATAAAGTTAACGTATTTATGTAATGGTTTAGTAGGTAAAAATGTAGGTTTATTGAAGCGCTGTTTTGGTTTCCGTCGCTCGGATCCGCTGCTTTTTGCCACCCAATGATCCTGAGACGTCCACGATTTTCGCCTATTGAATGCGCGGTCCAGTTATACTTAGTCCGAGATAGGGATTAGTCGAGCGGTTGGTTTGTGGGGGGGGGGGGGGGGTGGGCTTCACACCTGAACTCTGCCCCGGGCCGCAAAATTTTTTTCGGCGGCCTTGTATACAGATATCTTTCCTATACAACTCCCAGATTCCTAGCCGGCTGTTATATTGTAATAAGCCAAACCTACACATTAAAAAGTAACAGTTCTAAATTAAAGTTATTAAAAAGCAATTGTTACAAATAATATTAAAAAACAAATGGACAATATGTTGTAATGTAAAATTACCAGCTGGAATCAGGGGTGGAATGAGCCGCCGGGACACCGGGAAATTTCAATTGGTAATCAAACCAATAACAACCCTCTCATTGATAAGCAGTTTAAGGTATTTCAATGCAAAGGTTCAATGCAAAGGTTAAAATATAACCTTTTTAATATTGTAAGGTTACAATTTTAATTGCTAGAAAATGACATGATAGTCCAAACATGCACAGTATAAAAAATATTCTTTGTTCTTTTATTATATACAAAATAATATGAGCTTCCTTTCAATGGTCAAATCAGCGCTTTTGCTGATGATGTAGCTTTATTTTATTCAAACAGGGATATTAATGCTTTATATGGTTTAATTGAAGATGATTTAAAAATATTAAATACCTGGTGTTTAGCCAATAAAATGACTGTAAATATAGATAAGACTAATTTTAGTTAAACAAATAGTTTCAATTTTCAACTCGGCCTATCATAATTTGGACTGTAATTTAAATTTTTGTAACTGTAGCACTATAGAGAAAGTAAGCAGTTTTCGATATCTGGGAGTGATATTGGATGAAAATTTAAATTGGGGAAAGCGTGTTTGTAACTTACATTCAAAGATTCGATCTCCTTAAAGAACCTTTTACTTCTTAAAAAATATTTGTAATACAGTATTTTTTTTACTAAAAACTCTTATTTTGCTCTAATTAGTTCAAGATTAGAATATGCTATATCTTGCTGGGGAGGAACATTTAAAAGCCACATTGAAAAATTAAGAACTACTCAAAATCATTTTTTGCGATTAATTACAAACAGCTGTAAAAGAGATAGCTCTTTTCCGTTATTTCTTGAACTAAAAATACTTCCCATTCAAACAAAGTTCTCAGACTTTTTTATTTGAGAAGTGGTAATACTGGAACACAAAATCTTTTACATAACACAAGGAGTAATCATCTGGGGCTATTTAGATTACCTAAAGTCAATAAATCATTATTCAGACACTCTTATCAGTACAACGGACCTAAATACTTCAACCAGTTACCTCAGGATGTTAGAAGCTGCTTAAATGTAAATTCCTTTTCTTCTAAAGTAAAACAATGGCTCTTTCAGAATCCAAATATAGATTTTTTTAAACAATGTTTTAATTTAAGTACTTTTAATTTCGTTGGTATAAAATTGAAACTATTTTTCTTGTATGTTATTTAATTGAAAGATTATATTTAACATTTTTATTATTTTTAAAACTATTTATTTGTGTAGTCTTTGTTTGGTATAAGTTGTGATTTATGTCAAATTGCAGACGCTACGGAGAGCGGCAAAATGTGTTTTTTTTCAGTGTAAGGACTGGACTCAAAAACAATTTAATAATCTTTCATTTGGTTTATTTTTCACGTTGTCACAATTACTGGTGATGTGGCAACGAAACTCCTAGTTTTATATTGTGAATGTATAAATGTATATATATTGGTGGAATAAAGTCATTATTTCATATTTCATTATTTCATTTCATTATTTCAATTAACTTACAATTAATTATAAAGGCGCATTGTTTTCCTAACTGCAAATTGGAAGACGCTACATGCCTGACATTACAGGAATAAAATAGCATCAAGATTCGCGAAGGCACTTTGCTGAATGAGCGGGTAGAAGTGAACGGCTCTTTTGAACGGTTCTTCAACTTGAACGGTTCTTTTATACCTGTTGGGAATTTTCAAACTTCGGCCTTTCCCGCACAGATTTATACACAATGGGACGGTTCACCTTTTTATACCCGTTGAGACGATTTAATAGTTTATATATAATGGGTAGAATCTGTCCCAACGAATATAAAACTCAATTTATATTCGTTGGGACGATTTGAAAATATTTATACCTGTTGAGACGATTTAAACTTTGCATTTTCCCGCCACTTTTTATACCTGTTGGGACGATTCGTTTTTCTATCTGTTGAAACAAATTTCGCGTTTATACCCGTTGGGATTATACCTGTTGGGACCTCGCCATGTAACCAACATTAATTCAAACTGCCATAAGATTTTAGATTTAAAATGTTGCGTTGAAAATTTAATTCAATCTGGCTATTTAGAGGCTGTGGGACAAAGCACAAATGTCACGCAAGCAATCAAACAAGTAGGCCTACACCACTTGGAGTGGTTTCACACTCTTCGCCATGTAAGAAAAATTTGATGAAATCTAGATAAACCTTGTTTGGTAACCTGTGACAATCGGAAAAAGTATTGTTCATAAGCGTAAAATACATCAGGCAGACAGACCTACAGAATTGCAGATAATGCCGATTTTGAATTTTTTGTATAATATAATGTGCAACTGAGAAATAAAAATTGAGTTGTAGTTCAATTTCATTCGCCAAGTTATGTGGCGATTCGTAAAAAGTGACATTTCGAGCCGTATCCCCAATACCCGTAACCTAATAGGCCATGTGAACTTCCTCAATCTATTATCTTAATACCAGTTTAAATCATCTCCAATGCAGTCCACACAAACTGTACCATTCTTTGTACGCGGGCGAGTGAAGTAATTGTTGTGGTGTAGCCGGTGGCGGTGTCACGTGACCTCGTCAGCTGTTGCATTGTTGGTCACGTGACTCACCCCCTCCCCTCACCACCACTGACTCTGATCCCAGCGTCACGCTTAGATAAACACTTAGGATTAAGATTACGGTTAGAACCATTTAGTTCCGCCCGGTGGAAAGAGCGGTTAGGGGCGGAATCAAGAGTGATTCTGTGGAGAACATCAGAAATTGCTCAATTCATTTGATTCTCAATAGTGAAATTAATTCCTCAATTACTAAATCTCAGTAAAAGGACGAACCCTTAAGTGTTGATAGTATACCTTTTGCCGAAAACACCTGACTTAGCTGACAATGCACATAGCACGTAATCTAGAACAAACATGTGGGTTTTCATTGTAGCCAGTTACCGAATGAAACCTTCCAATTTTTACTTTCTCCCCCTATACCATAGTATATGGAGAAAGTATTGTTTTCGTCAAAATTTTTGAATTTGAGTTGTTTGTGGATTTATCCATTTTGGTGCCCCCGGGCGTAGTGCTTCTCGTACCGCTGTCACTTTTGCCGGCCGGGGGGAGGGTTATAATCCGTCAGAAGTACAGGCCGGTCAGAAAGTGCCAAGGTGGCCCCGGGCCTCCGGCGCGGCGTGGCGCCGGTGGCAACGTCAAAAGTCGTCCCCGTATGTCGAGGACACGGCTTTGGCAAATCAATGCATTTCTGCAGTACTCGCGCCACAGTTTACCCCGTCCTGGGACTTAGCAGAATATTTGTATTTTTATGAAACATAAATGCCGATTCTATATTAACCAAGCAATCTAACAATATTAAAATCTTTCCATTTTAACGTTTTCCTGAAATTTTATAGGTATAATTCAGTGTGACATTTTCACATTTTCACAGAATATAGGAAAAATAATACTGAAGAAATACAAATTATAATTTAATAGGCCTACTTTATTATACTTAGTAATTATAGTACTTAGTATAGTGAGTGCTCCTAGGTGATAGGAATATACGGTAGATGGTTGATGGATGGGAAGGTGGCAGTCTCAGTAGCTGTCCGGCTGTCCGTCCGCCGCGGCCGGCTAGGCAACGATGAGACAGGCCGGGTTCTGGATCAGAGTGTACCTTATTCATCGCGGCCGCCGTCTTCCAAAATTCCGGAGTTAACCCCGGTACGAGTTGCGTTGTCCCCGGTGCCCCCTGAGTTCAAAAAAGTGGTTTTCAGAGTGATGTCTGTGTGTGTGTGTGTGTGTGTGTGTGTGTGTCCGTGTGTCTGGATGTAAACAGAGCTAGAGAATGCCCCCATGGTCCGATTTTGGTGAAATTTGGTATGTAGGTCCAAACTCACAATAATTCCAGGCGTTTTTTTTTTTTCATTTTTTTGAATTTTTTATTTTTAAGGGTTGTTTACCCCCAAAAACCCTCAAAAATCGTCAAAAATCAAAATTTCTCAAAAACGGCTCTAACGATTTTGATTAAAATTTTATGGTTTATTAAGCTTAAAATGGTGAATAAAATGCCACCATCCGCATCTCCGAGAAAATGCGCGTTCAAAAGTTATGGAGTAAAAAGTGTTTCAAAAATCAATTTTTTGGATTTTCAAAATAGCTGTTGTCTCGAAATAAATTTTACTTATCACCATTAAATCAAGTTCAAAAAACTAAATAATCCAGTATTTTAAATTATTGCTCTACGTAAAGTGGTTGCGGAGAAAATTCAATTTTTCGTTTAGCGGTAAACGTAGTACGTTGTTAAAAGTCACAGACGCGCGTAGGGTCAAACGAGCGCTGCTCAGCTGGTAGCTATCCGACTGAGTCATCAAGACATTAATATTTGAAGCTTTTAACACCTTTTTTTATATTGTTGGGAGAAAGTATGTGTCAGTTAACTGATACCGTTTATTAAATCGTTCTTCATACTGGTGATTATAAATGTTTATATAAATATAAGTAAAGTAAGACAATAATAAGTTATCTGTAGAATTGCAATTGAATTTTTAAGTAAAAGAATTAGTAACGATTAAATTAACAGTCAAACCTATAGAAGTAAATTCCACGTGTTACAGATTCAACATGTGGTTTATCGTCGTGTCGTGAAGGCGTGGAGCAGAGCGAACGAACTAATATTATTAGTCTTTAAGTAGGAACAAGCCTTTTGGCGCTTGAGATTTTTATTCGGTCACAGGCACACAGCCTGTGACTGATATTATGACTACATTGTTTAGTTATGCTGTCTCCACGTTTTTATGGGTGACCGCCTAACATGTAAATGGACATGGTTATTTATTTTCACAATGATTTGCTTTGATGAATCAACGTTGAAGTTTGAATAATTTATAACTTTGAAGTTGCTCGTAGATAGGCTAAAGTAGTGAAAGAAACTATTGTATTCAGCTTTATAAAGAAATCGTTGTGAACTGCCAGAACATGATAAGTCACTGTAATAAGTTCAATCATGTCACTATAACGTATTTAGTAGATTATTCACATTTTCAATCACATTACAGGTTTTTTCTTTTGACTAAAATTTTAACAGTTTACACTTCTTAATAGCCGAAGTGAAACGGATATCTGGCAGTTTGCTCCAATAATGGTCCATAATCTGACGGTGGAGTGGAGGCAAGAAGGCCACTTTGGCTCGACGAGAGGGGGAGGGGTAGGGGCACCGGGACGTAACGTGAACTGTCCGACAAACAGCTCTAGTGGGCTGAGTGAATACCACTTGTGGTTGTTTACGGACTAGATTTCACCCCTTGCTCCGGGCCTCCGACCAGGCCATCCTTTATCGCGGACAGGTGCCTGGCTACAGCTCGCTCCATATTTTGTTGTCATCGACAGTATGATTCCTATAATATTTAGTATCGTATTCAATATGGTACTGTATAATACTGCACACTGTAACTATATTCAACACAATCTTATCACACTCTTATATTTTATTCTTCACCCATACTTAAATTCTTAAACTTAGCAATTTTATCCCAAAAATATTCTTCGTCGCTATATTGATAGTTCAATATTCCTTCATTATATCATATAGAGGATGAGTTTTAAATGCCCGCCCCCCTATTTTTCCGCATTTCTTAAGATTGGCTCCCTACCACCACCAAACATCATTGATTAGTTTATACTATTTTTTGGTATGGTTCAATTTTGTGACCGCCATCTTGAATCCGCCTAATTGGTATGGACTTAATTTTTTAATGTGTAAAGTTAGGGTTGTGACCCATCATTTCAGTGATTTTTTTGCGTAGAACAAGACACTGCAATTTTTGATTATCTATTTTCGTTCTCGAGATATTAAAGGTTTTTTTAACTAATTAAAAAAAAATTTAAAAAATCTCTGGTTTTATCAATTTTTTTTATAGAATATCAACTTTTATCACCAGATACCCGTAGTAATAAAAGTAGGCTACTTCATTTTGATGGGACTTACATTTTTGGCTGCCATCTTGGATCTGCAATCTTGGAATGAACTTAAATTTTTTAAAGGTAGGGTTGTGACCCATCATTTTTAAAGTTTTTTTGCGTTGAGTACGATAACGCAATCCGTTTTTCATTATCTGTTTTCGTTCTCAAAATTTTAGTTTCTTTTGTACAAATATTAAATTTTCATCATACCATTGCGATAAACGTTGTTTTCGGAACGGTCAGCTGTGATTGAAACTAGTTGATTCCCGGTGGGTTGGATAAACGTGTTGGTAAACAAAGTTTTCTTGACTAGACCGCGAAACAGTGGTTTTCGGGACACTAAACAAGTTCATTTATTTTTATTTTTAATAACAGCTGTAAATAGTTCAAATACAAAATAAACAAATAACAACGTAAGAGGGGATATATAGGTTAAAATTTATTAATTTTTATCCAAACTGTAAATTTATTAAAGGTGGTATGAAGAAAAGTACTGTTCGTAACTCGTCCGAAAGTGGTATATCGGTGCTCGATCGAATTCAAGTACTCGGCTTCGCCTCGTACTTGAAACTCGATCTTGCAGCGATAACGACCACTTTCCGGACTAGTGAAGAAATATACTATTTTTTTACAAAATCGCTACACAATCTCGAAAGTGACTTATTGCGGGAAAAGTCTATCGAGCCCCGCAATGGCACTTTTGAGACGAGTATTGAACATTATTTTTCATTGCGATATCGAAAAACTTGTAAACAATATGAATATTTTTGTTTATACAACTTAGTATCAAGAAAAACCGAACTCATAACGCTGAGTTTCCGTGCTTATGTAGCGGTACACAAGCACGGAAACTAAGCGTTATGCAACAGCTGATCGGTCTGCACCGTAAAATCCCATAACAGTTACTTTTCGTGCACCAAATATGCACAGAAAGTTAACGTTATAATTTTGCCGTGCAGTAGCGGGAATAACCTATTTTCTTAGCATGCTTGACTATGAAATGAAACATGCTTGCCTATTAATATATAGAAGATTGTTATTACCAAGGAATCTAAAATAAATGAAGAGATTTAAATAGAATAAATAAATGTCTTTATTTATTTTAGATTCCTTGGTTATTACTGTATTAGATTAGAGTATTATTATCATACGTTTTAGTATTAAAAAATAAACTGGGCGTGCATCAACGTGCATAAACTGAAGACCAGAGACGTGCCACTCTTGCTGCGCGAAGTGGTGCATCTATTTCAACTACCATATCATGAGACAACATAGGGTTTTTTAATATTACAAATTAGATAATTATACACTAAAATGAAACAAAAAATCAAAGTATGATGAAAGAAAAGAGAAATCTACAATCCTTGTATCAAATATTTGCAAAATAAGTACGACATCAAAAATTGGGAAGTGATTGGTATTTTCATTGGAAGTCGAGGAACACAGTCTCAGAGTTTTTAGTTCTGTTTTGCAAAGCATATAAAATTCCTTTAAAAATAGTTGAACAAATTGTTATTAGTGTAATCAAAGACTCTGTGTATATTTTGAACAATCATTTATTTTCCAAATCATAAAAATAATTTTGTATGGTGTGCAGGATACTTGTGGTCAACTGTAGTGACAGTCCGCTGTCAATTTTATTTAATAAATTGATTTCTCTCTCTCTCTCTCTCTCTCTCATGAATGTTTCTGTTTGTTTACTTATTTCTGGTGATAAGCTTAGTAGGCCGCTCTTCAGTACAATACTGTCTGTCAAATGCCTTATTCCTCTTGACGCTATGGCTAAATTTGTTGCCGAGGAATCTGTTTACGCGATGAGTAGAGTAGCTTCATCGTTATGTTCTTTCCATTACGGGAGGATAAATTCTTGTATTTTATTTTAAAAATAGTTCCCATACGGACGATGTATTATCCAACTCTGACGATTTCAGAACAATTTGGAACCTGTAGAATATCCGGCCTTGATTAATAAAAATGTATACTTTTTTACTGATAAATTTCCCTGTGGACATTATATGTCCAAAATGATTCAACTATTTTTATCGAAAAAAGATAAGTAATTTTACAGAACAAACAACGAAATATGTAAAATATTTACGTTTAGAACACTTACAAAAACATATATTTACGAAAAGATCCAAAGCAACATAAGTTATTGTCACTTCGAAAACTACACCGTAACGGACCGAAATGACCAATCAAAGTATGATGGTCACTTCATACTTCATACTCATACAGACAGTATGAGTATGAAGGCTACTCATACTGTCCACCATAATGTCCACCATGCTAACGAATTAGTATGAATTGGTATGAATTAGTCCAAACGGATTTCTAAAGTTTTTTTTACCATTATAAGGTAAATAGTTGTTTCTACCAAAAACTGTGTTAGACATCATTTACCTCATTTTCAATAACGTTTTACGATGCCATCTCAAATAAATAAGTTTCCACAACTGTTCAAACTTAGTGGGAGTGGAGCTAAGAAAATCCTACAAATACTAGTGCCAAAGCCAAGAGATAAATTTGATACCACACTTATAATACGGGAGGTTGTGATTACCTGTAAACTAGGAAATTTCTTCCGCCGCCAACTACTGTTTATCTGGCTAGGGCTTCGCGAGAAATGTGCGTAGTCAACTACAAAAAATCGTTGTAGTCGATTAACAAAAACGCTGTAGTCGACTACTGACTTCAAAGTAGTCGACAACTGTGGTTCGACTACTTTTGCGCCTGACTGAGCTGAGTAGACAGCAATGCGCGCGGGCCGAATCGACTTCTTCCTAGAAGTAGTCGACTACTTCCTGGAGCTATATCCTGAGAATGAAAGGTATGTTACTGGCTGTTTTGTGCTACTACAGTAAGAACGAACGAATACAAATAGTCTACTACTACACACAAAGACACAAGTATTATATGGTGGTTTTGTTGCTCTACTCAGTAAGCTCGTTCGAATAAAAAGAAGTCGACTAAAAAGTAGTCTATGTAGTAATCAATTATTGCTTTAACTGCAGAAGTCGTGCACAATTAATTCTTTAAGAAGTCCATGCACATTTTTGGGGACGCTTTTAGGAATTCGAACAATTGATGCAAATCGAAGGAATTTTTGGGAATTTTATGTGCAATCGATGAACAAACCCATCTAATTTTTATCCATTGTGGGAATGAAAGGGTCAAAGAATCGACAGCCAAACCATTTCGTGTGCCAATTTATTTTTCCATTATTAATTTGTGAGCAAGATTTTTTATAGAAACGCCTTTATTTTGGAGTAAACACAGTCTTGTACTCATTTTGCGTTCTGGAAAATGAAGGCGCACTGGAATGAAACTATGCTTTCAGTATGCTCGATATCTTAATAAGAAAAAATGTAACCTTACTAATAGCAATTAATTATTGAAACAATTGAAATTTTACAGTGACCGTTTTTAATACAGTAGTTAGCTAATTAGTATTATTAGCAAGAATAGCAAAAAAGCATTTTTAAAATGAAAACGAAATAAATATGATTTATAAAACATTCCGATAATTTATTACAGTAAAAAGATGATTGTATATGATCGCTTTCGCTTTTTCCACATTATACTTAAACTTGGCCTTGATTGCCGACTATTAAAGCCATTCTTTCCGTCAAAAATCCGAAATATCTAATCCAGCATGCATTTGTGGTTGAATTCAAAGGATTTTAAAAATCCACAGTCCAAAGATTAAATTTCAAAAATCCAAAGTTTGGATTTTAGTTCCAAAAGCATCCTAAGAATAAGACGAACTAATTGTTGTTAGACCTAACTGAAATAATTTAGCTCATTTGACTGTTAGAATTAATTAGTCGTAGCATGTCATTTCAATGTTCCCCCCTCTGGTTTTCCTAGTCTATGTAAAATCTTGGGCAACTAGCACATTTAATTTTATAAGCATCTGAATTTTCACCTTTTTTAGTTTTATTAGTTGCAACATTTAGTTTGTTGACTGTTTTATTATGTCTTCAAAGCTAGCTCGATCCCGTTTCTTAAACGCTTTAGTAAGTCCATACTGGATTGAATTAGAGTAGTCTACCCTACATAAACATATTTCTTCTTTTGCAGTTCAACATTATCAAGCCTCTAGTTTTTATTTGTTTTAATCACTTATCTGTCCATCACATTAATATTATTAGCATTTAATTAAAACCAGAGTGCAGTATATTTTGCTCTGGGAGTGAGTCATGTGAACGACCTCGCCGTAGTTGTAAGTAAACGGAGCGGACCTTGGAGGAGCGGACGATCTCATTTACTGAGCAAATGCTCGGGCCTGGTTCTCTGACTTCAAAACGTTATGGAAAAGTGTAGGTGTCCCCAAAGAACTCTGGCCCACAGCTTTTACAACAATCACCACCATAGAGCTCTTATATTAGTAAGCTTTATATTAGTAAAATATTACATAAAAAATAGTTTTCTCTTATATAGCAGCTACTTGTATATCGGGTGTACCAGACCAGCCGTACACCCCTTTAAAAATGACAGCAGAAGTTGTTTCCCCCATAAGAATAACATAGGAAATATTTCACAACCATTATCTCTGAAAATTTTACGTCAAACAAAACTGTTCAAGCATGACAATGTCTTTAAACTTGGAGCGTGAAAATGTTGTTTTATGGGTTTGAATAGAATCGAATACGTATTTGCAATTCGAATATGGGATATTTTCAACTTCAATATACTATATACATATACTAATTTAAATATAAATAATTTCTTTATTAACTTTTCAATTTAGGCAATTCCCTTTGATATATTTATTACACTTTGTCCAAAGGCAAACCATATATACATGGTAAGTGGACAGCTTTTGTTGTTAAAATACTTTTAGATTTTTTTTTTATTTTGTTACATTGAGATTTAAGTTATTTTAAAATCCCAGGGGCGTGGGGGCCTAAGTATTTCAAATATAACTTATACATTTCGCAAAACAAAATGTAATTCACATAATTTTATCTAAGTTAAGTTTTATTTGTATTCAATTTGTTATATTTCTTAAAACTTTTGCGTCCCATTTACCTTCCCTTGTTAATACAGTAGTTATTACATTCCATAAGATACACGTTCCTGGTCCAAAATGAAATTTAGTATTGCATCGATAACAGCATCAGAGAAAGATATTGTCTTAAAATTAACTTAAAGAAAAAAATATTATTTTCCTTTCTGAGTTGTCAGAGAGAAATACGCTGTAAAAGTGCATGGAAAAATGTTATCCACTATGTTTGGTTGTGAGACGGCACAGCATAGAGTGCCCACGGCAGCATAGAGTGCCCACGGCAGCATAGAGTGCCCACGGCAGCATAGAGTGCCCACGGCAGCATAGAGTGCCCACGGCAGCATAGAGTGCCCACGGCAGCATAGAGTGCCCACGGCAGCATAGAGTGCATAGACGGCAGCATAGAGTGCCCACGGCAGCATAGAGTGCATAGACGGCAGCATAGAGTGCCCACGGCAGCATAGAGTGCCCACGGCAGCATAGAGTGCCCACGGCAGCATAGAGTGCCCACGGCAGCATAGAGTGCCCACGGCAGCATAGAGTGCCCACGGCAGCATAGAGTGCCCACGGCAGCATAGAGTGCCCACGGCAGCATAGAGTGCCCACGGCAGCATAGAGTGCCCACGGCAGCATAGAGTGCCCACGGCAGCATAGAGTGCATAGACGGCAGCGTTTGGTCGGAGTGCATAGAGTGAGTGAGCGGCATAGAAAGGGTTTTTAATATTAGTATGATAGTAATGCCATGGTTACACCAAATTAAAATTCAATCTTTAAAATTTTACATCAACAAAATTATTATAAATATTTTGTTCAACAAAATTATCATTTACATAATCTGAAATTATTATAATCTATCAAAAAAGGGTTATTGCTATTAAATTACTTTGATAATAATAACCCTTGTCTGATCGATTCTAATACTTTCAGATTGTCTATATTATTCCTACGATGGAAAGGAGCAAACGTGTGAGGCTTGAAGGCGGCGGCGGCGCGGCGGTGGGAGCGAGGAGCCACAAGTGAGGACCACGTCACACAGACAAGGCCATCAGGCAGGGACCGTGAGATAAACTAAGCTTCAAGAACAACCAGAGGTATTCTTTCGAAACCTTAATAATTTTATGTCTTTTCCATATGGCGTAATGCTACCTTATTTATATTTAATTTTCCTTTCAAGCTCGATATAGCATATTACAGTACCTACTTATTATTTTTTGTTATTTCATGGTTATTAAATGGGTTGAATGTGAAAGAGTAAGTGAAAACAGACGCTCAGTTAGTTTTCATGAGTTTAGTTAACTTTTCATGGTGAAAACGGATTTCTAAAGTTTTTTTTACCATTATAAGGTAAATAGTTGTTTCTACCAAAAACTGTGTTAGACATCATTTACCTCATTTTCAATAACGTTTTACGATGCTCTACTGAAGCCCCAGTAATCCCTTGGCAAAAATAATTATTTTTCATTCGATTTGATAGTACGTAATGAAAGCTACTTGTATAGACTCCGAATAGGAGAACTACTTTCGCCTCAGATATTCTTTTTTTCAAGGAACTAACCCCATCTCAAATAAAGTACTTAAGTTATTTCTTAATGTAATTATGTAAGATGTAACTGTAATACAATAATTTTCTTTGAAACTTATAACTAGACCGTAACGAATGCAAAATGTTTTTCGATTTAAAATTAAAAGTGGATTGATTTAATTGATTACGATTATAAGTTGAGATAATTGATTACAAGGTGGCCCGTGCGCCAATTGCGCATTTTATGATTCTGTATAAGTGAAACTCACCTACAGTACGTGAATGTTGATTATGAAGGGACAGAGATCTATTTTTGTTTACTATCTGGCTTTTAAAATTCATCTGAAGGTAATCAGCTGTTAAATTACAATCTATATATTAATACGCAAGCATGTTTCATTTCCTCCTTTTTTCTCAGCTCGTGTAAATCGTAAGATAAATCCGCGCATACCGTTAGAAAGGTATAGTACTGTAGATGAGCAGAATCCCATTCTTAATTCACATCGGACTCCCGGGCTACGCCCCACAGGCTTTCAAAGTTCCAATGTTAATCTTATGGGGAAAGGAGAATTGAATGAATCATTAGACAGCTGTTGTAAAAACAACTGCTAGAAAATTAGGAAGAAAAGATGTTTTTGTTCTAAAATGTTTTTAAGCTTCTAAGCCTAAACAACTTTCCGGCATAACCTGCAAATATGCGTATCTACCAAGGAATGTAGAAGGTAGGTGACATGAACAAAAAAATAAAAAATCAGGGACGTAATTGGTGTTTTAGCTGATAGCAACTACCAATTAGCAGTAGTATGCTAATATGCAGTTTAGTAGTAATATGCAGTTTGCATGGTAAAATGCTAATAATTATTGCTGATTTATTGCTATATATTGTATATTTGAACTGCTGCATCTAAGTTATTGTACATATTGTACAAATACTATCAATACAGTATACGGTCTTGTTGTTAATGTATATTGTGCATTTATCTTGTTTTTATGGTTGTTATTATCATGTAAAGATTATTGTAATGTAATGGGTTTCCCGTTGGAATAAATAAATAGATGAGACTACTTAGTGATTTATTCTTGGAATCGGCTGTAGTTGTCATACCGTTTAGAGTATTCTGGTGTCGGTGCGTATCTACAATACATTATTCTAATTTTTATTGAAGCTGTGTAACCAAGTTAGGAATTATGTCTTTTTTAGCAATATTCCGATAACGGCTATTTTATAAAATAGTAATAAAATGTATAAGCAAATTCCGTACCGTCCTCTTTTACAAGAGGCATGCCCCTAGATTAGATTCCTTTAATAAAAAAAAAACTCTGTTTTAAATAGGACCCTAAAATCGCTCTTTTCGTGACGTTCATAAGTAGGATAAACGATTAGCATTTCTGTTATCTACATGTCTGTTGTTCCTGTTTCATGTGCTGGACCATGGAACGTATTTCTTCTACTAACCAAGTCGACGTGACCCGCTACTGCCCCAGATGTGATGATACAGTAACAGTACTAAGTCTTCGTGGTCTTATGAATCAATCCAAACAGAAGCGAGGGATACCAACCACTCGTATGAGGAAGGTGTCTCTGGGTAGTTTTCAAATAAAGGACTTGCATCTGCAAATTTTGATTCCAGGTTTAAAGTCAGTTAAAGCATACACAACAAAAATCTTTCTTCGTATTTTTTAAATTTTTATTTACATATAGTCAAGTGGAAGAGTTAATTAACAGGTTCTATCAAAAGTGGTAGACAACCCCTCTAACATAATCGTTTTATTAACAATAATTTGCTTTTGTGAGAAAAATAATTCTATAATAATTAAAAAAAGGTCTGAAAGGTCGTGTTTAAGTGTATGGGTGGACAGGAACACTTGGTATTTGGAAACAGTTGTGTCAGGGCCACTGATCTTTGACGTCACCTTTATACACTGATTCATTGATCGCTCCTCTGCGGAAGTAAAATGCAGAAAGGAGGGGGACTTTAATAACTCACAATTGTAAGGAAAAACAGCTGGTAAACTCGTCAAACGGGTTTCTAGCCCTCGCCCAACGCCGCGCCGTGCGGTGAGAGTGAGCAGAGAGATGCATCTGCCGCGCCGCGCCGTGCTCCGCTCGTGTTCGCAGACGACGCTACGTTCTTTTGTTTATGTAACTTGGGCTGATAAACGGTTTAATGTCGTGAGTTATCAGCTGTTTTGATGCCACGCGCTAGGTCGCCAACCCGCGCAGTCAGTTCGCCGCTCTAGACCTTGGATTGCCTCTGGTGAGTTTGTTGAATAAAAGGTTTAGTGTTTATGTCATGTGATTCTGTGTATTTATATTATCAAAAATTTAACCAGCTAAAAGTAGAGACAGTTATTGATAAAGTACCAGGTTTACCGAGCTTTGCTCGTTGGTTTTAATTAACTTTTGATATAGTGGCATGGTAATAAAGCTGTTAAATTTACACCAACAACCAACAATACCTCTTCATAGTTAACAGCTGTCTAAAAAATACTGCTTAAAATTAATGTTCCTTTATTTTTGTTTACCTTTCGTTGTTATATCGTTACCAAAATAGCAACCCATAGGACCAATGTTAAAAATTACACATTCCATCATTAAAATTCCATAGAATTAACATTCCATCATGAAATTAAAATTACGATTTTAAAACTTAATTCTATACAAAATTCTATTTTTTCTGGGTTGATGCTGTCACTTTGATAGATTAATTGGCTTATCAATATAATAACACTAAAAAACTAATCATTCTTTAATTCAAACTTTTGGTAGTTTATCAGAGAATTAAACAATAAAAAAATCATGGTTCCAAATTTATTTTACATCAAGGAATAAAAAATTCCAAATTTTAAAAGGAAAAGGAATACGAATGAAGCACATGTCACAAAAAAGTTATACAAGCACATTATCACTCTTTACAGCACACTGATAAGAGGAAATTGAATTCAGTTTTGCATTCATAAGTCAGATGTATTTCATTAGTACACTTAAACACTTTAAATCACTAAATCAATACTTTAGAGAAATAAGCCCAAACTAAAACCTTTTCAAATTTTGAGCACCATGGGGACCTATGACCACATGAACTAGAGTCCAAAACACAATGGCTCAAGTAAATTTAAGTGAATTTCAAAATATTTGAATTTTAAATATTTATTTGTCTAAAAGTTGAAAATAACAACCCATCACATATTTTATTACTGTGAATATAACCATTACCTATATAAAATTTAAATGAATATATTAAAAAACTAATTTGTCCAGAAATGCACTCTAATGAACCCAGACAATGAAAGCTTCGTAGTTAGAAGTTCGAAGTCCATGATAGGATTATGCCCCCCCCCCCCCCAGAAAACACTACTTTAATTTCCCTCTTAGTTGAAAATTTGCTAAAACCGTTGGATGAACAGCATCAACAGTGATAACTGTTGATTGGTGAGGGGGGAGGGATCAACCTAACAACTGCAATATTTTATATACCTAAGTCACTAACAGCAAACATTGTTTTGAGAAACCTTTCTAATCACACTTTACATTAAAGTAGCACACTCTAATCACACCCTACCTGGGGATCTGGAGAAGGGGAAATTAGCATAACAATTTTTAACGTTCCTAATACAAACAGTCATACGTTTGGTTACAATCACAAGTTTACGTTTACTTCTAGTCAGATTAAAAACTGAAGTATTGAAACTTGAGTTGAATATAAGACTTATATGTTTATATTGTATACTGTTTATATTTTATACTGTTTGTATTTTATACATATGCCTACTGTGTTTGCTTAATATTTTACTATGGAAATAGTAAAATCTTGATACTTTTTAATGTTGACCTGTTCTTAGGTGTGCATTCTCATACCTAAGAACAGGTGTGTTAATACAACACAATAACAAACACCTATGGTTTCCAGAGTTTATTTTATTGCTCAATCTTGTGAACTGCAGATTATGCGGAACTGTATTTTCAGTAGGCCTGTAAACTTTCCAGTCGGCTAACTAATCCCATTAAAAATTGTACTAAAATTTTCAGTAGTCTATAGTGATAGTTTCAATAATGAGCACTACTTTTGTTATTCATGTTTACCCACTACTTTTAGGTCTGCCTGGGACAGGTTGCCGAGGGAAAAGCGCGATTGATCCCTCAGTTACTATTTCCATGGCGATGCCTGTGTCGTGTTGCTCTTCCATAGTTAGTATTTTGGATAAGTGCAATAGTAAAAACTTTTTTGTTTGTTTTTATATCACGATTATTTATAATGCATTAGATACGTAAAGATATATATTTGGAAATTTTATTTTTATTAGAAAAAAATTAAAAATACTAGGAATGTTACACGGACTATTTAGTTATAAAACTAAACAATAAAAACACAGTTGGAGTAAACAATTATACTGTAATAATTTAGTGAAAATTGTATTTAAATTTTTTGTAACTAATTTACTAAATTAAAAAGAAAAACATGACAAGAGATAGGTGTAGTCATATATATTTAGATATATTTGCATTAAAAATAAAAATATAGCATGTTTAGATTACTTTTGTGAGTCAAATTACTAAAATAATTAATTAACGATGCACTAAGAAAAATTTTCAAAATTTCGAGGTATGACAGACCTGATATAACTAGTCTATTCAACTAAACACTTACCAAGTTTAAAGAAAATCGGTTGAAAAACAGCGTCCGAAACAGTGGAATGAAATACTATGTTTTGCATTAAAAGCCGTATGGTTAACATTGCTGACTGCGCAACAATGGTCGACTGGCCCAATTGTGAAGATGACTCTTAATAGTTAAACATCGAACTTACCAAATTGGATGTACAGATTGGATCATGCAAGTGGTTATTTAGTTTTATCTCATAAACTGGAAAAACAACTTATAATTTAAAAAATAAAACTGTAAGGTAGACAAGTTCTCCGTGGTTAGAGTAGCAGAACTAAAAATGGTTTTTCAAAGTCTATTTACTATGTTTGCAAGACAAGATTTACTAGTTTGGTATAAACAATTTCTTCTACATGAAATTCTCCAGGTGCACAAGACAGCAGCTGCAGCAACTCACTCTTACTTCTTAGGGTCGGGTTTTCATTTTACAAGATTTATTTAATTTTTTTCATTCAGTATGATAATTTATTTACGTAACATCTATCAACCTTAAAATCACTGAATAAATCCTAGTTAACAAAAGTAAATAGTCAGAATTTATCATTAGTTTTGTACAATTAGGTTTTACCTAATTTTTTGCCTTTAGTGTTATATACCAGAATATGAGAATTAAATAAATTTCCACCAATTTCTTTCTCAACAAATTTTTCAGAGACCGCGCAGCGATGGCTTTGCCTCGAGTGAACATCGACGAGCCTCGCTGGGACCAGAGCTCCTACTGGGGCCGAGCCAAGTACTTCTTCACCACCACCAACCCCCTCAACATCTTCTGTTCTGCGGCCCAGCTGGACAAGGCCAAAGCTATCGTGGATGCCTACAGGTAACGGTGTATATTGAATTAATTTTTATGGTTTCCTTAATGGGAGCATTTGAAGATTACTTTCAAGAGTTTTTAGATGTACAAATGACTTTAATTACATGCTTGAACTTAGCAATTATGATATTCTTAGAAACTATTATCATGGTTCATTATTTAACATAAGCATTTTTTTTATATATCAGTGTAGACACCTTCAAATCTGGCCTCCCTGGGACTGAACCCCCAGCCGAACTAATAAAAGGCCGGATAAACCAGCGTTTTATTAAACTAGTGAAACAAAATCAAATTCAAAATGATTACTTATATTACTGTGTATAAAAAATGAACTATTTAGGCTGTATTTACCTACTCACTCAATAGGGGGTAACTAACTTAGCCAATGAATGTTGTTTTATCGAATTTTACAGTCATAATTTACTTGCAAGACTTCTTGAGATGAAATGAAATATTAGATGTTAGATTTTACTTTAGATACAACAAACAGGGTGTCTGATGGAACTCCAAGAGGATATTTGTCCAGACGGATATAATTTTCTATTCTGTCACTCTCTCCTCGGGCCTAGTGATCGGTATGATTGGTTGAAATGTTAAACTTTACACTTTATGTCTATAGCAATTTAGTCATATGATAATACTGTTTTAATCTATCTTTAAATATAGCACAAATTCATTCCGTTAAGATCTTGATTAAATTTGATTTCCAAACCAGTGACATATTCTTATAACAGTAATTTTAGGAAGAATAAAAAAAAGAATAACTGTTTACACACAGGGGGCAATAAGAGTTTGGGGACTAGGGGCGCCTATATGTTAAATCTGGCCCTGGCGATTGACCTCATATATTTTAGTTTTTGAGCATGGGAATAGTTGACATGTGAATATTTCAGCAGAGAGAGACATCTGGGGCTGAATGTTACATTTCCAAAGGATCACAACGGGTTATCTGGCCGTCAAGGAGTTAGTTGACTCCGCCTTCCACCCCAACACTGGGGAGAAGATGATCATAGTCATCAGCCGCATGTCTGCCCACAATGTCATTGAGGTTACACGGTTGGCACCACTGTTGCAGAGCAGGGGAGCTGCAGGACGGTCACTCCCTGGACGATGTGTACCGGGCCAAGGAGTTAGTTGACTCCGCCTTCCACCCCAACACCGGGGAGAAGATGATCGTCATCGGCCGCATGTCCGCCCACAATGTCATTGAGGTTACACGGTTGGCACCACTGTTGCAGAGCAGGGGAGCTGCAGGACGGTCACTCCCTGGACGATGTGTACCGGGCCAAGGAGTTAGTTGACTCCGCTTTCCACCCCGACACCGGGGAGAAGATGATCGTCATCGGCCGCATGTCCGCCCACAATGTCATTGGGGTTACACGGTTGGCACCACTGTTGCAGAGCAGGGGAGCTGCAGGACGGTCACTCCCTGGACGATGTGTACCGGGCCAAGGAGTTAGTTGACTCCGCCTTCCACCCCGACACCGGGGAGAAGATGATCGTCATCGGCCGCATGTCCGCCCAGGTGCCGATGAACATGGTCATCACTGGATGCATGGTCACATTCTACAAGTGGGTTCTAACTGTGGTTAAGTTTTTTTTAGGAGCTGCACGTATTTCTTAGTGTGACATGACTTATAACTTTATAACTTTGTTAAAAGCTGATGCTTCTATATATATTTTAAGTAAAATGAGAATGATGTACTTATCATTTCTCTAACTAAGACCAGATGATCATTCGCTAGTCAAGATCAATAGTTCAATAAGAGCCTAAAAATATATGATTTAAAGGTGGACCTTACATGCTCAATACACGTATTGAGTGTGTAGGGTCCGCCAATGTAATTCATCTATGAACTCACTGGGTACAGGTGATAGGTTGAGTTCTCACGTTACACTGGGTTTGCACACCTCATCTTTAGGTTACCATTTTGATCATCAACCGGGTAAATTCTGAGCCCAGTTGACATTTTTGGGGTGGCTCCCATTTGTTAAACCATTGGTCCTTTTCCTAGAAAACAAAAGTGCAGGAATCTGGGGAAAGGTAAGCTTTTAGTTAATTATTGAAACCCAACCCTCCCCTGAAAGTGACATTGTATTGGGCTTTTGATTAATGATATTATATCTAGATAAACATAAAATAGGAACAAACAGCGTTAATGTTTATTATTGGCCTACTAATTAATGAAACCATATCTAGGTGGACCTAAAATAGGGACCAAAGGCAAAGGGGTTAAAAAAAATTGCTATAAAAAAGAAATACACACAAAAATTTCAGAAATTAATTCTTGTACAGCATTATGAACATGGTAAATGGTTGAAAAAGACAGCATTATCTTAACTCCTACCAACAATTAGATAAAAGGAATAAGTCCCTGAGCATGAATGATTACATACAAAATCGGTATCACAATAAGATTAGTTTCATGCTCCTCCTCAGGTCTCATCGTAATATTAGAACTAATGAACCATGAATCTATCTATATCTATAAAAGGCAAAGCCCTCACTCACTGACTCACTCATCACTAATTCTCCACCTTCCCAACTAGCTAGAGTGCTGAAATTTGGTATACTCATTCTTCAGGCTCAAAATAGGAAAGTCTGACTATTTTCATATTAATATTCACAAAGGTCTACGCCCTAGACGTCCTCAAAGTTACCATGTTATTCTTATGGAAGCAACATTTTTGTATTCTAACATATGATTATGGAAATTAAATTAGTTTTTGTTTATATCTTCCACATGATGATTCATTCAAGAAAATGCTTATAAGCATAGAAGTAACCAGGTGTGAGATATAATGTTTATTTATGTCTGTCATTGTCAAGATTGGAGTGATGTATTGTCGGGAGATGACTTGTTGGCCACTGAGGGGGTTGGGGGGCGAGGGGTAATTTACATCCGAAACCTACCGGTTATTTGGTTAACTAAGGAATAAAAACAAACTTAGATTGTACTATTCCACATGAAAAATTTTGCTAAAAAACGTAAACAATTATCTTTGTTGACAAACCAGTTATAGCCTAATTCAATGTAGAGAAAGACAGCTGATTGCAAATTGAAAGAAAACATCATAGGAATGCTGTATGTTTTTGGTTTTGTTGATAGCTTAACATATGGTGAAATAAAAAAAAACCAAAAACAAAACGCAAGTTGTTTTGGCCAATGGCATGCTTCAGCTTCCCCCTCACCCCTCAACCCCCTCACTGGCCAACAAGTCATCTCCGGACAGTACTATTACTTTTAGTGTGGTGTACTTTGGTTGTATTAAGTGCAGTTTACTTCATTTCTTATTTTATTACTATATACTTTTTTACTGTTCATAGGTACTAACAAACGGTTTTGCAAATAGAGTTTTTGAAGCACTTAAGGGCTCAGCCACACTGGATTTCAAAATTACTTTAGAGCATTCGCGGGGTTGAAATTTTTGACATCGACGTTCCTCTTTGATCATGGGTGCTCACTAAAAGGCTGTTTTACCATTATAGTTTTTGAAATTGTTTAGGGCGCTACCTCAAAGAAGCTGACAATTACTGTACAGCCTAGGCCTACCTGTTGAAATTTGACAAGGAAGATTCTCTTAGCTCATAGGTACTATCTATCTAATCTAAGAAACGTTTTGCAAATATAGTTTTGAATTCCTTTAGGTCTCTGCCCCACTGGACTTTCAAATTACTCTAGGGCCCACGGGGTTGAAATATGATGGAGGATTCCCTTTGCTAATGGGTACTCACTAAGAAAAGGGCTTGCAAATATAGTTTTTAAAGCACTTTAGGGCTCTACCCGACTGGATTTCAGAATTACATTAGGGCCTTTGCGGGGTTGAAATTTGACATGGACATTCCTCTTTGCTCATGGGTGCTTACTAAGAAATGGTTTTGCAAATATAGTTTTCGAAGTTCTTTAGGGCTCTGCCCAACAGGACTTCAAAAACATTTTAGGGCCTCTGGGGTTGAAATTTGACATGGACGTTCCTCTTAGCTCATAGGTAGGTTACTCACTAAGAAAAGGTTTTTCAAATACCGTATATATTTTGAAATTTTTTGGGGCTCCATCCCACAAGTCTTGAAAATTACTCTGGGCCCACGGGGTTGATAGTTGACATGGACGTTCCTCTTTGCTCATAGTTGCTCACTAAGAAACAATTTAGCAAATTTACTTTAGGGCTCCACCCCACAGAACCTCAAAATTACCATATATGCTAAGAGATTAAAATCTAACATGGATACTCCGTTTTGCAAATAGGCGCTCACTTAGAAACGGTTTTGCAAATATAGTTTTCAAAGTTCTTTAGGGCTCCGCCCCAAAGGACTTCAAAATTAATCCAGGGGCTTCCCCCCACAAATCCTCAAAATGATCATAAATCCAACGGTGTTGAAATTTAACATTTATGTTCCGTTTTGCTAATAAGTGTTTACTAAGAAACAGTTTTAGAAATATAGTTTTTTATGTTCTTTAGGGCTCTACCCTACATGATTTTGAAAATGACTCTAGGGCTTACGGGGTTGAAATTTGACATGGTTGTTCTTTTTTGCTCAATGGTTCTCATTAAGAAAATGTTTTGCTAAATTCCTTCACAGCTCAACACAAAGTACTTTGTTGTTTCAATGTCATTCTTAAGGAAGAAGATTTTGTTGCTCTTTTAAGGATTTTATTACCTAAAAAATAAAGTCAATCACTGGCGAAGCCGTGACGGGAAACAGCTAGTCTAATATAACTGTTTCTAGCATCATCACTGACCCTATTCATTTTAACTGGTGGCTCTATTTGTTTACGGCCACAAAAAGTCAACACTATATGAAACTATTGAATGTGACTGACTAAATAAATAAGTAAATCAATAATGTCAACTGTATGTTGTAGGTCAACTCCAGCGGTTGTCTTCTGGCAATGGGTGAACCAATCGTTCAACGCCCTTGTCAACTACACCAACCGGAGCGGAAAGTCACCAATTTCTCTTGAGCAAGTGATTTCAACTCTTTACTCTTTGCTTGTTTAGAACTGTAGTTTTTACTCATACTATTGGTAAAACAGAAGCATCATGATTAACTCATGGAAAACTCTTTTATATGATCCAATGAAAATTTTTATTTCGCAAAATATAGAAGTGCGATTGAAGTACTTTCTTAGACATTAATATTTTGTTTTGAAGACTTTGGAGACAAATGTGGCTTAGCTACAATTATACAGTGTTTAGTAGTGGCCTTAAAAACAGGGCCGCCCCGAGGGCGGGGCGACCGGGGCAGTTGCCCCGGGCGCCGCGGCCAGGGGGCGCCGCAGCCGAGAGGAAATCCCCGTTTTTTTAAAGGCTCAAAGACTTGACAAAAATTGTAAAAACTGCACCAATAAATATTTTGTTACAAATAGTTTAATAATAATTTTGTTGATTAGTTCAAATAAACATTTAAAACAATTTATTATAGTCGGGGAATGAGTAGTGACTAATTAATTATTCATTATGACTTTAAACCTTTTTTTCAAAGCAAGTGGAAGTGAATCATGATAGCATCGCTTTTGGCTGCATGGAAGCCTACTATTGGCAAGCTGATCTTACGCACTGCAGAAATGGATTGAGCGCTCACTGGCTCACTTGAGCCCGGCAGTCGCGCAGTTGTGAACTGCGCATACGCCCACCCCGTCACTCATTCATAACCTCAACCCCTCATGTAATTTGATGTGGTGTTGGTGTGTACATTCTCTCTTATTATTTTTGTTCTGTGTCTTACATTAACCAGCAGCATTACATTACATTACAAAATATAGTGAGATGTACAAAAGTAGTCCGACGGAAATTTAACAGCTGTGTCCCTGTGTCCCCACTCACCCATTCTCGCCCTGCAATGTTATCATTTGTGGTTATGTTTATCATGTTTAATACCAGTATAAAATGTGTTTCACAAAAAATTTGGCAACAATGTATCGACTCTCATCGGACTATTTTCATGAATCTATCTTCTTATTTCTATATCTATATCTTATTTCGTCTGTTACGTCCCTTTTTCTCTCGACCTCTGAACCGATTTTTAAGATTGAGGTGCCATTTTAAAGCTTAGTATATACCGCAGTGACGAATCGTAATTAAAAAGGTCATATTGTTTCGGGCTTTGCCCCCCTCGCCTTTATTTCTAGAGGGCGATTTAAAATGTTGACCAACTTTTATTGCAAGTTCTTTAATGTAAGGCCCATTCTATACGGACCGATTGTCTGCCGCCGATTGTCGGCGTCGATCAGCTGATATTTTACCGAACAATGGAGTTTAAATGGGAGCTTCTATACAGGCAGATTTTTAACGCGCTATGACGCGGTATATTCTGCTTACGCCGCCGATCTCGCAACCTCACGCCAAGTCTCGTAATTTCTCTCTCGTTCTCGCCATTTCTCGTCCACTGCCTTTTCTGATCCTTTTTGTCCTCACCATTCTCCAGTTTGTTTTGTTTTTGTTTTTAGAAAACATGTTTGACATGAAAAACTCATTTTTCTAGAAATTGAAAAACATCCTAAATTATAAGAAATGACATCTAAAGATTACGCAGACAAGGTTAAAAATCTCAAAGTTGAATTGAGGTATAATTTCAATGTACAGTTAGTTTTTGCCTGCATTCACTATTCACGAAAACAAACAAATACAACTATATTTATCTCAATGACGCAGAGGTTATTCATTTAAATTACATACCGGTAGGCCTACTTTAATGTAATTGGTTACTTACTGATTACATGACAAAAAAGTTTAAAATGATTACTAAAGGCCTCGACCGACGGTTATACAGTTCAAAGGCCATGTCAAGTTGTTACATAATATTGGTCAAAATGTATCAGGCCCTTTCAATTATTTATAGGTATATAACCCACACAGCACAAGTACATCCCCAGGAGTTCCTAAACATATCCTTATGGGATATTGGAATATCCCAGGGAAATCCTAAATATCCCCAATATTCTCAAAAAGTCATCCCAGGGATCTCCTGGGGATATTGAATGTCCGCGCATATCCCGCGTTTTGGGATATCCTTTGGGGATATCCTTAGAATATTCAAATATCCCTAAGGGATGTCGTTAAAAACTTGTCTAAAACTTGTAAATTGTAACTTTTTTCATCAAAATTTATAAATAAATGCATTTCTGCTAACAAACAAATTACAAAAATGAAAATAAATCGGAGCAAAATATAGGCCCATGCCAGGATTTGAACCTGGGACCTCTCACTCAATGACCTGACGCTCTAACTTCTTGAGCCACCTGATCTATGCTCAGGGGTGTTCTCATTTACTATTAAGTATTGAAACTTCATTAGTGCTTCATTAGTGCACTTGGAAGTTTTGCGAGTCAAAGTAAAAAAGTTAGCCTAAATTTGAAGTAACTTTACAAATTGACTATTGAAATAAAATAGCAAAACCTTTTGAATGTGAACAGTTATATGTAATTTGGATTGTTTAACACCAAAATATTATTAATTATACTTTATATATTTTAATTTGAGTAAAATCACTACATTTTATTTTATGTAGTTAGACATTTTGAAAGTGTATTTGATGTCAAATAAATATCCTGTGTACGTTATGGTGTGTAATGGTAAATCGAGATATCCCAGCGTAAACCCAAATATCCCCAATATTTTCAAAGCCATTCCAAGGATATCCTAGGGATATTGCAAATCATGCCTTTTGGGATATCCTTTCACGATATCCCCAGGACATTGAATATTTTTGAGAGATATCCTTCTAGACCCATCTGGAATTCCTGTCATGGAGAGAGGCAGCCATGGCATTGCTTATGAAAATTTCCCATTCTTTTTACTAAGAGTTATTTTCAGAAGTTTTCATTAAAGAAAATTACTTATAAAACCTTAGTTTATAGTTAATGACCTATACACTATTTTTCATTAAAGCTACCCTTGACACGTCCTAGGGATGTTCTTTGTAGATCCTTTAAACTACAATGTTTGAATTCAAACAAATCTGTTTGGCTTGTAAACAATGTTATTATCCAATGTTATTAGCTTGTTTATTTAATTTTCCTGGACCTATATGATAAAAGTTTATTTAGCATTTCAATAATTTACACTGTGTCAACAGATATTTACTTGGGAAATCCTGAGAATATCCTAAGGATGTGAACGATTTTATAGAATTTAATTAAAACTATGCTTACGGACATATTCCAGGGACTTCCTAAGGAGCTCTTTTCAGAAGTTTTCGAAAAGAGGCCTCAAAGAAATATAGTATTTTTTGAAGACTTGATGACTTTAGACTTTTAGCAAAACCCCTATTTTGAATGTTTGACTAAACCCAGATAGCACATAAACGTAAAAAAGACGTGAAAATAACGTTTCCTTTTAACATTTTTGACGTTATTATTACGTCAAGAAACGGATTTATAACGTTTTTTTCACGTGATTATAACGTGCGAGTGTCACACTTTTTTACGTTAAAAAAACGTAAAAATACTACGTGAATATAACGTTTTTGTTTCACTTAATTTTTACCTTTTTAACTTATGTTTTACTGAACATTTTACAAATTTTTTTCAAAAATTTGTAAATGAATGCTTTATTTCTAACCAACACATTAAAAAAATGTAAATAAAGTCGATCAAAAATTTCTTACCTCTACCTGGATTTGAACCCTCAACCTTGCTATCACTGTCCTAGTGCCTTTACCCTCTCGGCCACTTCTGCTGTACTTCAGGTGGATTTAATTTACTAATTTATACATTTAATACTCAACCTTCCTTGTACTTGAGAACATGGCTCGGTGTGTCTGTGCTCATGGTTTTTGTTGAGTATATTTTAAAAATTGATTTTATTCGTGTTTTGTCTCAGATCAAAAACATTATTTTTGGATCTTGATGGCGGCATACCCAGATATCAAAAAAACGTTATTTTTACGTGAAAATAACGTTTTAAATTTTACTTTTAACGTTATTTTCACGTTAAAAAAAGGTGAAAATCACGTTATTATAACGTGATTATAATGTGAAAAGCGCACTCAATTTCACGTTAAAATAACGTGAAAAAGAGACGTGAAAATGACGTTTTTGTTTCACTTAATTTTTACCTTTAAAACATTAAGTAAAAAAAAGGTAAAAAATTTTGGTGAAAATCACGTTTTAAATTTCACGTTTTTTTTACTTTCACATTTTTACGTTATTTTCACGTGAAAAAAACGTATTATTTTTTACTTTTACGTTTTCACCTTTTTTTCACGTGAAAAAAACGTGATTTTCACATTGTGTGCTGACTGGGAATTGTAAAAACGCACATATCCTAGGGATATCCTTGAAATATGGCCGTTTACGCAGCTCTGACACATCCTTGGGATATCTCTAGAATATCCTTTGAAATTTTGTTTGACGGGTGTCTTACAGCCAAAAAAGTAAAACAAATCCATTATAAACTTGTTTTGTTTGAAATTGTTTAATTTAAGTTATATTTACATAAAAATTCTGTATTTCTATTTAGTCCCTTTGGGATATGCTTAGAATGTCCCAGAATATCCTCCATATCCCGGAATTTGAATAGGATATTTGGGATTCGGTTGGGATAAGGCCCGCCCACACCGGAGCGGGACACCTGCGGGAACGGGGCGGTTGCGGGACGATGTCCCGCGCGGGATTTTCCAACACACGTTATTAAATGTGAGTGCCCACACCAGAGCGGTACAGCTGCCGCCGTCCCGCCTGCGGTACCCGATCGTCCCGCAAGCTTGGAACATGTTGGATTGTCCCGCAGGTACCGCGCGGGACGCTGGGCTCATTCGGTCTCCAGACATCAGCGAAGATGGCTGAGGATGAGAGTTGTTCACTGAGCAGTTGGTCGAGTACGTTTATTTATGCCCAGTACTTTATGACTTGAATCATAAGGATTTCAAGAATATGAAATTTTCTTAGTTCTGGCATCAGAGTGTGGTATTCTCCAAGTGAGTTTCTTGATAGATTGATCTCGTGAACCCACTTGGACTTCACTCTCTCAGCATTATCTTCATCCTCAGCTATTGCTAGCAATAGGAGAGCTTCTTTCTCTTGTGGTTAGGCTCATAGCAAAGTAACACCCACATACAGCACATAAACACATACAATTCATCACATCTACGCTGTAGCACTGCTGAAACTGCTGAACTGATGAGTCGTTTCGCGTCCCGCAGATGTCCCGCTTCGGTGTGGGCCCCCTCTTTCCCGCAACGTCCCGCTGCCGCTGGTTCCCGCAGGTCATTGACACCGTTCCCGCTACCGTCCCGTTCCCGCAGCTGTCCCGCTCCGGTGTGGGCGAGCCTATATCCTGGGGAAATCTTGTGCTCAGTGGGAGCCTACCTATATCTATTATTTTCTTTCTTAAAGTTAATTGTATTATTTAGTCATCTACCTTTATTTCTCTCTAAAAAAATAATTATCGAATATTGACCAATCTTGTATTTTAGTATGTTTCGTAGGAGTTTGTGGCCATACATTATCCCTTTTTATTATAACTTTTGAAATATTTTCAGTATTTTGGAAATATTGAAATCATTTAGTCATTTTTAGCGAATTTCCCTATAGGGAATACGCTATTACGGTAGTAGCCATGGTAAGACCTAAGCCCGGGACCATGATACTTTTTCGTTTTAAGGTCCCCAGAAGCCAAAAACACCATTAGTTCATTTTCATATATATGTATATCTATATATATATATCTATATATATCTATATATATATATATATATCTATATATATATATATCTATGTGTCCGTGGTACTGATAACTTTTGACAGCGACCTCCGATTTTGATGAAATTTGGTATGAAGGTGTAAGACCAGGTCTATTTTCATGAGTTCGCGAACCAGCGTGATCGGGTTATGGGAACGGGGTTTTATGGGGTTTCAAAGGGGTCAAAAATGGGTTTTTGGCATTTTTGGACCTCATTTTTCAAAATTTATCAATTTTAACTAAAACCATTTAAAAGAGCTCAAAAAAACAAACAATTAGGTATTTTGAATTTTTATCTTAGCATAACTGGTTACGGGGAAAATCCAAAAATATGTTTTCCATGTTATCCTTATGGGAAATCAAGAAAACCCTATACCTTGCTTATTTATTGACATAACTTAATCAAATTTGGTATGTACATTATCTAGATAGGGTTTAACTTATACTTGCTTTGAAAACCCATATGGCGGCAAACCTACATACTCACCCCCATGGGGTTTATGGGGGAAAATAAAAAATTGCCATAGCTTGATACAATTTTGTGTTTACATTCACTAATTATTGATTAACTTAGATTTTCTAACAAAACCCCATGGTAGCAAACCTACATACTCGATCCTATGGTGTTTTTATGGGGAAAGTAAATAATCTAAAATTCCATTGGAAATTCGCTGAGTACGCAGGTCTGCTGCGACGGGGGTATTTAAAACATAAATACGTCATCACTTTTTAATTGGGAAAAAGACTTTTTTCCTTTCTAATTTGAATTGTGATGTCGTATGTTTATACAATATTTATGATTTTGTAATTTTATAATTTTAATTGATCACAATTGAGTATTTTCTTGAGTTACATAATTTGTAAAGCATGATAATATAAGTGAAAACAATTTTAGCAAGGTCAGATATAAATGCTACTAATGCTGTATTTTTTACTTTCTCCCCCTATACCATAGAGTATATGGAGAAAGTATTGTTTTTCGTCAAAATTTTCGAATTTGAGTTGTTGGTGGATTTATCCATTTTGGTTCCCCCCCTGAGTCCAAAAAGTGGTTTTCGGAGTGATGTCTGTGTGTGTGTGTGTGTGTGTGTGTGTGTGTGTGTGTGTGTGTGTGTGTGTGTGTGTGTGTGTGTCAGGATGTATACAGAGCTAGAGAATGCCCCAATGGTCCGATTTTGGTGAAATTTGGTACGTAGGTCCAAACCCACAATAATTCCAGGCGTTTTTTTCCATTTTTTTGAATTTTTGATTTTTAAGGGTAGTGTACCCCCAAAAACCCTCAAAAATCGTTCAAAAATCACAATTTCTCAAAAACGGCTCTAACGATTTTGATTAAAATTTTGTGGGTTTATTAAGCTTAAAATGGTGAATAAAATGACACCATCCGCATCTCCGAGAAAATGCGCGTTCAAAAGTTATGGAGTAAAAAGTGTTTCAAAAATCAATTTTTTGAATTTTCAAAATAGCTGTTGTCTCGAAATAAATTTTACTTATCACCATTAAATCAAGCTCAAAAAACTAAATAATCCAGTATTTTAAATTATTGCTCTACGTCAAGTGGTTGCGGAGAAAATTCAATTTTTCGTTTAAGCGGTAAACGCAGTACGTTGTTAAAAGTCACAGACGCGCGTAGGGTCAAACGAGCGTTGCTCAGCTGGTAGCTATCCGACTGAGTCGTCATGACATTAATGTTTGGAGCTTTTAACACCTTTTTTATATTGTTGGGAGAAAGTATATGTGTCAGTTAACTGATACCGTTTATTACATTAACTGATGGTTGGCAACACTGTTGCGCCGATTAACCGCTCGTATAGAATGGCAGGCGGACGGCAGATTTCGCATGAGCAGATCCGCCGCCGACAATCGGTCCGTATAGAAAGGGCCTAAATCTATACTTATTTAATACGCTAAGGGTTTTTTTGTCTTGAGAACTCCTCCTACAATTTTCAACCGATTTTCAAGTTTTTGGTGTCGTTGGATAGGGCTTGGTCTGTAGTTGTTTCCGCCAAACACTGATGAGAATCGGACTGATAATAAAGGCGCTATCCAACATTGAAATATCAAAATTTTCCATTTAAATAACATTGTGATTGAATAAAGCATTTTAAACATCTGTTAATAATCAGCTGTAAATATGTGTAGTTTTGGCGATTAAAGAGATTCACAATATTGGATTGGTCGGACGTCATTGATTTAGAGATAAAAGTAACATTTGTATTGTATTAAATAAATTGCTCGATTTTGAGCAACACGTATACTAGTTGTAATTTAACAGCTGATTACCTTCAGATGAATAAGCCAGATAGTAAACAAAAATAGATCTGTGACACTTCATAATCAACTTTCACGTACTGTAGGTGAGTTTCACTCATACAGAATCATAAAATGCGCAATTTGCGCACGGGCCATCTCGTCCTACTATAACATCATTCAAAAGTTAGCCATGCACCTAATTTAGTGCTTTGAATTGTAATTTAACATTACAGTTTACAAGATATGCCAATTATTTAATTTAGCTGTTCAAAACCTTGCCCCGGGCGCCTATTGCCCTCGGGGCGGCCCTGCTTAAAAATTGTGGGCCCAAAGAAGGTTATGAAAATGTGGCCCTCGCTTTATTGCAAGTTCCATTATCATGAAAATTAATCAAAAGTATAGCTTCTTCCATGGACTGCAATGCAATTAGTAGAAATATGGGATGTGTATTAAACCCCCTGCAATTATTATAACATCATTATATAAAAAAATATTTAATGACAGCTATGACAACTTGAAACTTTTCTTAGGTTTTTTTTTTAAATTAACACTTTAGTTTTCTTGTTTTACAATGTGTGTACAGTAGAAGACCTCTAGTCCGGCCTCGGATGGTTCAGCCACCGGATAATTGGGCCGCGGTATTCCAGAAATGAAATGTTCAGCCCGAGGCTTTTATTCCCACGGAAAAAAATAGACATGAGTTAACTTGTCCCATATTATATCACTAAAATATATCAGTTTAATTGGTGATATCCGGGCTATTTGGTTTTGCATGTCTTCTAAACTTTTTAGTTTTATAGTTTTGATCGTTAGGCTCTTCTTGTTGGGTGTTTTACGGCCCCGATCGTCGATGTTACACGGAAGTTAGGTCACTAGACAGATTCTGTCGCTTTTACAGTCCCATTTATACGTTAAGACCTTCATTAACAGAAGACCAGCATTATTGTCTGTTAAATCCAGGTTCATTGCCAGCGGCTGCTTGTCCGTTTCCGATCGTCAATTCGGCGCAACAACATATGAGAGGGAGCAAATCATGATGTTTAAAAAGTTTATACATAGCATTGATTTGGAATATATGATACCCTTCATTGTTAAAATATATCCTAATAGGTAAATGTTGGAACACATATACAATACAGGTCTCTGTTTAACCCGTTTAATAAACCGCCGGTTGATCCGGCCATTTTGAAATCCGGCCTGTGGTCTAGTCCTGAGATGGTCGGATTTGAGGTCTTCTACTGTATAGTGTTTTGAGGAGATTTGACATTTTCCAATGAAATTTTTTTATAATAGCTGTGAGTAGAAATTTTAAATCTTTCATACCTAAAAAAATATTTGAATTTTCAACCAAAGTGAAAGGGGGTGCATACAGGGGGGATTGATAGAGTGGTTTGTGCTATTGGGCTATTGGGAATTTTTTGGATGGGGGGGGGGGGGGTAAAGAGGAAATAGTATTCCCATATTTGTAAAGAAGAATAAGAGTATGTTGACTCAAAATTTAATTTAAAACTATATAAAAAGTGTTAAATAGATAACATCCTTGTTTAGGTTCATTCTTGTGTGGTTTTACTTGGTGGCAACACTGGAATCTTACTAAAATTCCCTATACTGTCTTTGAGTCACTATAAGAAGACACCTGGGTTCTATATAAATGCATTGTTGCCAGGGCTCTTCTCGTGACGCTCAAACTGTAGATAGCTCACTCTGTGAGTTAAGTGTCATCTTCACCCCTGTGCCAGTAGCCCATTGTTTTGCAGACGGCAATTTTAACCATAGGGCTTTCAATGCAAAACATGGTATTTGATTCCCCTGTTCTCGGCCGCCGTTTTTCAACCGATTTTCTTTAAACTTGGTAAGTGTTTAGTTGAATAGTTACATTAGGTCTCTCATACCTCGAAATTTTGAAAATTTTACTAAATTTTAAATTATTTTAATGGAAAATCAAGTTACTTTGTGATGTTACAGAGAGTAATATTTGTTAAATTTTCAAAAGTTTCGAGGTATGAGGGACCTAATATAACTATTCAACTAAACACTTACCAAGTTTAAGAAAATCGGTTGAAAAACGGCGGCCGAAACAGGGGAATCAAATACCATGTTTTGCATTAAAAGCCGTATGGTTAACATTGCCGATGCGCATCAGTGGGCTACTGGCCCAGGGGTGAAGATGACTCTTAACAAAGCAACCTCAGTGACAGTTCAAATTGACATTCGGGACAAAATTACTACAGAATTATAGATAGTCATTGTAAAGATGACCCTAAGGTTATCTTTTAATTTGAAAATTTAGTTAAGATATATGACAGTTTACTCTTTGATAATGTGTTGAGTATGGTTCATCATTAGCTTGAGCTGTAGGAGCATTTTTTGAAGGGGCATGAGGAAAATATTAATGAAACAATCTTTTACCTGTTATTGTTAAATATCATTTACAACAAATCAAACATTTTTTTACTTTATCGGGGTAAAAAGATGAAACTTATTCATCAGAATCTTGAGGCAGTAGTGTAGTTTAAGAAAATAATTAATTAATTACAATTTTTTAAATGTAAGAAATAGCCTACTTGTACTCATTGACATTTTTGCAGGCAACTGGGCAAGTCGTATGTGCTGGCCACAGGCGGGGCCCTGGCGACTGCCCTCACACTTAACAAACTAGCGCAGGTAAACTGTACAGTCCACATTTAAGTTACTTTAGTGTCTTTTGTAAATTAAAAAATACAGACCCCTACCAACTTATAACTAAAAATTCTAACTTCACAACGAGGTTCACAACAATTATCCTTTTAAGTTAAATAAAATTAATTCACTTTTTTACTACAGTCAACTCCCTCTAGTTTGCACTCTGATGGTCCGGACGACTTCTTGGTAATGAGTCATCAGCTCGCACAGGGTTTCTCACAGCCAAAATCGAAAGGATTGAACGTTTCTGTTTATTTTTGATCTACATAAGAGAACCTCAGATCGGCTTATGCTTGTGTTTCTTTCCAGAGCGTTATACTACAGTAACATCAATTTTACTAATTACAGTACTGTATTGTTTTGTGTTTTATTATTTTTGAATATCAGTTTTATTTTTATCAGTTTAACTTATTTGTTAGGCAAAATTGTAATTACAGTAACTCCATAATAATTGTATGGATCTAAAACTGTAGCCACTTAAAAAATGTGAAATTATCCTTTATTTGTGGTGCTTTGTAATTTAATGTTCTTTCCTATTGGCGTCAAGTTTCTTTTTATCAATGTCACAAAAATGAGGATTTAATAAGTTGGGGTAAAATCCCATAAAGTTTGGGTTTGTGTTAGTACACTTTTTATTTAATTGTCCTAAAATGTGATTTATAATTATATATATGCTATCAAAAGATTTACAGAAGGAAAAAACTGTCGGATGGACCTGGATTTATTTTATCCAGACAATGGTTCGGTCCCGAGATGTCCGCATTAGTGGGAGTGGACTGTAAGAAATTTGGGATTATTACACTAGTTTTCCTTCTATTAACTGTTTATGAAGCATTTTTAATGATTGTGCCTGCCATAGAGAGCGCCTCCACTGATGGGCCGGCTGGTCCCGTTCGCTGCCGTCGCTGCTGCCAACTGCATCAACATCCCGCTCATGAGATACCGGTTAGTGGTAAACTCTCAACTCATCCAAATAGGTTAAGAAATTCTTTAGTCAAATTTTCATGTCTTCTGTAAATATAGGAATTTGTTGGAGTAATATAAGTACGTAGTATATCTTGTCCACACACTAATTATAATAAATATTCTATTGATTAAAATAGCTTCTTCTAAATTGACTAATATTCTAATTTACAATACACTCTAACGTTCCCAAGAAGCTTTCAATCAGTCAGTCATATTTATTCATATTGGACATATATACAGTCATTAGGTTACTTATACAGTATACAGCAATAAACTTATTATTACAGAATTTTTCATATTTTTTTCCACCAGAAAAGCTTTGAGAGACTACAGAATTGAGAAAAACAAAAACACCTTTAAAATCTTCAAAGATCTTCTAAAAGTCCCTGATTTTGAGAATTTTGCAAAAAAAATAACAGTATTTGAGCGAGAAGCAACTAACTAACTACGTTAGAGTTTATCACACACTTATAGGGTATGACTTTTAGTAGTTTAATAAATACAGTCTAATGAGTATTTATTGAAGGTTATTAGTTTTTAAATCATAAAAATATCAAAACTATCTCACCCTCTGATCATCTAACACAATCCAGAACAGAAAATATTGTCTTTATAATATTGCTTTAGATTTTGAATCTCTTGTTGTAACACCTAAAAAAAATATGAAGTTATTCTAGTAGCCTAACTGTTGGTACACTGACTACAGGGAGTTGGACAATGGGATCCCGGTGTATGACGCCAACAACAACCACCTTGGGGACTCCCCGACCGCGGCCAAGATCGGTATCGCGGCAGTCGTGTTCAGCAGGATCACCATGTGTGCGCCGGGCATGGGTGAGTAATCGCTTCTGATGGCGACGTTGGACAGTTCAATACGGTATTTTCATTTTGTTCAAACCATGTCATATTTCACAAAATATAACAATAATTTTTACTTTACCATTCAAATCTCATAAGTTTATGTAGTTTATGAACATCAGAAGATTCTTTGATGATTTTAATGTGTAATAAATAACTAGCCTCTATTCCTGTTTTTTATTCAGTTGTGTTTGATAAAGAAAGTGGAATCAAAAACTTATTAGAAGAAGCCAAAATCTTGTACTAATATTAAAGTTTTATGTAATGCATTCTCGATCATATGTGTTCTCTCATTTCCAATCCCATGAATTAGTTGAAATACAGTGGACCTCGTTTTCTAATTCTGGCAATATGAGCCGGCTGCTATTGAATATCCACGCGATTTTGGGCCTCCTCGACACGATCGAATATCCTTGCGCAATTAGTGAGGATTATAAGGGTCGACTCCAGGACGGGAGGAACGATCGAATATCGTCGCGTCCGAGGACAGGTAGAGACCGCTAGACCTCCCAGGGGTGGGAAAAATGGGAATTTTATTTTCCCCGCCCCGTTCAACGTTCCTCGGCCATGCGTGTACCAGACTCGGACTAAGTATAACTGTACCGAGCCCTGTCATGCAAAACTGAACTAAAAAACGTGGAAGTCTGGAGCCCGACGGGTGGCAAAAGGATCCGATGTCGCGGGACCCGAGTGAAGAACATCCAAACAGCGCTTCATGTAACCTGACATTAAGCCATTCGGAATGAAAATAAAAAGTTTAAATTTATAATAAATTTTCATCATGAAATTGTGAATCTATTGGTACGTATTTAAACTTTAAATGATCTGCTATTATTTTTTATTATTAGTTAAACTAAAATTCTTTTTAGTTTGTCTTAATTGGTGACACAACAAAAGTAGTATGCGAGAAAGTTTTTCATTTTTGGGTCAGGTAAAAAGTGTCCGCGGCGAAGTTATAGACGACATTCTAAATATTTTTTTATCTCAAGTAATTAATTAATTCCATTGATTGTTACTTTATATAATTTTGTAATTATCATATTAATTTGTTCATGAAATTTGAGTTGTTCATTGCTATTTTTTGTATGTAAATATTTTCTCACACTGATCTATTTTTTTGCGTGCAATGTCTTAATATGATTCTTTTTTATTTTAATTCATTATATAATGAAGATCGCTTTAAATAAATTTCATTGTTTGTTACTTTGTATAACTTTGTAATTTTCGTTCTTAAACGTTTAATATTACATTGCTCACATAAAATTTTATTAAATTTAATAAATTTTTTACTAAATTAAGAGCATATTTTAATTTCAAACCTTTAGAATGGAGATGTTTATTTGGGAGAGGTCCCATTAGTGTTAGTTTATTGGTTCATTATTAACTGTAATTATATATATCATCTTATTTATCTTATACTCTAAAACAAGCTCCATTTGTCCGGGCAAAGTTTTTTTTCGCTCCAAGGATTTTTGATTTTTTTTATTGAATATGGGGGTTTTGGCCACCAGAAATCGATTGGAGCTGGTCCCATAGCTGGGAAAAATCCGGTTTTCGTGCTAGAGCTCTTTAAAGTTTCCATGTTATCCTTATGGAGATTTTTAAATTTAACAAAAATCAGCTGATAACTGTAGATATAAACCAATGTAACCAATGTGTTACATCTTTAATCTGTTGTTTAGGAAAATTATATCAAAGTGCAGCACCCTTCGGCCTGGCGACGTGAGCGAAGCGAACGAGCTCTTCTTAAAAAGGAATAGGGCGAGTGAGCGGAGCGAACGAGCTTTGTGTGAGAAAGAAAGTAATAATTTTTCCGAGCTTAAGCTCGGTTCCCCTGGTACTTATTATCTAAAACAAGCTCTGTTTGTACGGGCAAAGTTTTTTTTTCGCTCGAAGGATTTTTAATTTTTTTATTGAATATGTTGGTTTTGGCCACCAGAAATCGATTGGAGCTGGTCCCATGCCTGGGAAAAATCCGGTTATCGTTCTAGAGCCCTTCAAAGTTTTCATGCTATCCTTTATTAAGGAGATTTTATTAATTGAACAAAAATCAGCTGATAACAGTAAATAAACCAATGTGTTACATCTTTAACATGTAGTTTAAGAAAATTATACCAAAGTGCAGTACCCTTAGGCTTAGCGAGTGAGCGAAGCGAACGAGCTCGTCTTTAAAATGGAAGAGGGCGAGTGAGCGGAGCGAACGAGCTTTGTGTGAGAACGAAAGTAATAATTTTACCGAGCTTAAGGGTGCGCTCTACCTCGGCGTCAAAATCGTCGAGCGAGACTGTTAACTGCCGCTATACGCGGAAACTCACATTTTGGAAAATATATGACGGGTGATTTTAAATTTTGTTGCTTTAATGCTTTTTTTTGGTTTCAGTGCGAAATCGATCGGTGGTCTAATAACAATGTTTTTGAAATTGCAAGACCTTTCGCATTTCCCTTCTTGCATAGTTATCTATAAACTTTTTACCAATCTCATTGCAGATTCTTGTTCTTAAGATTATATTGTACTCGTGTATCATCTTATTTTTTCTTAAAAATTTTTTTTTAATACGTTAAAACTTGAAAAAAAAACGCTTATTTCAACATTATTAGCAAGCACCCTGCTTAGTAATATAAATTAGTATCGAAATTTTAAGACAATAGCGGAGTACAAAATTATATTACGAAAAGAATGACACAAAAATATTTTAAATTGGTTTACAACTGGGGCGACAAACACGGAGATTCTAAACCCTTGCATCCCGCGCGCAGCAGATGGGTAGAGCGCACCCTTAAGCTCGGTCTCCCTGGTACTGCTTTTAAAAGAGTGATTTAATTTGGTATTTACAGTAACTACTAAGAATGTATACGTTTTTATAGATGAATAAAATAATAATAATAATAAAACATGTCATGTTTAAATGCTATGTTACAAGCAAGGATTCGCTCTGGTACACGGCGAACGGCCGAGGGTACTTTGAACGGGGCGGGGAAATAAAATTCCCATTTTTCCCGCCCCTGGGAGGTCTAGCGGTCTCTACCTGTCCCTCGGCCGCGTGGATATTCGATCGTTCCTCCCGTACTGGAGTCGACCCTTATAATCCTCACTAATGCGCGGGATATTCGATCGTGTCCGAGGAGGCCCAAAATCGCGTGGATATTCGATAGTTCCCATATGAGCCATCTAAAAATTCTCCTGAGAATAAAGTCTATCTGATGTTTTGAGGGTTTGGCATACAACCCACCCTCTAAAAAAATACTCGCTACTTCAGAACAAATTTCAAGAACAATTAAGTTTGCAAAAATACCAAACACCCAATACCAGCTATGGTGCTTTAGCATAGATTTAATCCAGAAGTTACATACCATAAGTTCTAAGTTATTAAGGTCTAGTATTTGGATTCCAAGGAACCTTGAACCATCATGATAGCAAATTCATTTGAAATCAAATAATGTTGTTAGCAAAATACATTTGTCCATTAATTAATCAACTAAAATAATTTTAAAAAACTTCAATTTGATCAAAAGAGACTATATTTCATTGCAGTCACCGCCATAAAACATTCGGCAATAATTTTAAGAAATCTTTTGTATACTTAAATAAATTTTTATTAGTATTCTTTGTGAAAGCAACCTACGCTGGTAGGAAGATGTTAATGTATTAATAAATGTATATACAAGTAACTAATCCAAAGCATTATTGTGTTTCCTTGAAGAATTTAAAACACCGTTAAAAATATAATTTAAAGTAATGAAATCTGATGAGTTATAATCAAACTGGCACTTCTATTAAGAAACAGGCCCGCGGTTTGAATGTGACGCGCTATGGGCCCGAGAGATGTTTGCGCCCCCCCCCCCTTCCGCCCGTCACCCTCCTCACCCGAGGATATGAATCACCAAATAAACAATCCCAATATAGGCATTTGACAATTTGAGACGCGCATATCGGAACATAA
>CM061531.1:193637445-193664883 GCA_030545055.2 Neoaliturus tenellus | reverse complement strand
CCCTTTAAATGTCAAGTTGTTGGCATTATACTTTACTGAGTGAGATCCTTAATTTGGTTACGTATAAATCTACTCTTGAAGGCCATGACACCAGTTTTTATAAATGTGTGTTGTCTGTCATTCAAACGAAATTAGTTGCAGAAATCATGCCACAACTGTCTTTGTTGACTTCAGGATTGATAACTGGGACAGCAAAAAGTCTTAGATCCTAAGTGTGCTTCAGTGAGACTACGAATATCAACAAAAGACCAAAATTGTGTCTTGATCATGGGAGATGACGTCATTTGATAATTAATTCTTCTTCATCATTTAGCATTAATGCATGGCTTTAAAAAGTCTAAAATTCGGATCTATGATATTCATAGCTTCAAATGCCCCTATAAATAATGCAAATAATTCTCTTCACGTAGACACTGAAAAATTGTTACATAATGTTAAATGTGTTGAGTTTAATGACTCTTCTAGTTTTCAGCCTGTAAGAGAAAATGATTTGCTAGGAATAGTGAATAATAATAAAGGTTAAATACCTGCTGTCTGCCGTGTGATCCTGGTAATCCTGTGATGGACTACACGACACGACATGCGCGTAGTCCAATTTACAGCACACGACATGAGCGCATCTTTGTTCGTTGTAGGCCTACACGTTTTATGTCTATTTATTCGTAATTTTATGTTTCTGTGTTTTGTGTGCGTGTTTTTTAAACTTCGACGCGACAATCAAGTGATGTAGTCAAGATTTTTAAGTTTTTGTCCAGACCTGAGGATTACGACCTAGGACGTCGAAACGCGTAGTCCATCACAGGATAACCAGGATCACACGGCAGACAGCAGGTATTTAACCTTTATTATTCGTCTACGTGATCCGGAAAACAACTCAATATGAAAATAGTGATAAGCTCTCTCTAAAGACAAGTCAAGGTCATTTTGGATTTAGTAACAAACTCATTAAAGAAACATTGAAATTTTATACATATTTCAAAAACATATAATTTTATGTATGAATTTACAGCTATGGTAAATTCATGTTTAACCAATTTTCCAAGACTTGTTAAAGATTATTAAGGTGCACCCTATTTTTAGAAAAGGAGATAGGAATCAGTTGAATATAGGCCAGATGCGAGTGTCCCAACCTCATTTAAGGTATTGGAAATAGCTATGGAAATCAGATAATTCAGTACTTTTAACCAAAGACTTATTTTGTAAATAACAATATAGTTTTCATCAAGAAATTTGCATGACTGATGCTATGTTCAAACTTGTTGAGGAGATTCTTGGATGGTTTTGAAAAAAAGGACTTTGCTGCGATCACATTTTGAGATTTCAGCAAAGCCTTTGACAGAGGTTCACATGATATTCTTGTAAAGAAACTTCAAATTTCTAGGACAAAGCTTTAAATCTTACTAGTTATTATCTTAGTAATAGGGAAATGTATGTTGTCAATGGAACAGACCTCCAAAAATGCCCAATAATAGGAAATCAGGGTCATTTCTTGGGTGCCCACATTTTAGCACTGCAGGGGTTTATTTATAAATTTGAAAATACTGAAATTGTTTCCATTTTACATATTGCAGTGCATAATATTTTAAGATCAAACTTGGATCAAGTCCACTGACATCAATTCATGAAATAAAAATGGTTTCTAGTGATGTGGGTCGGGCAAATGCCCAGTGGGCGGGTCGTTTATAAATGGGCATTTGCCCAAAGCGATTTTAAGCGCCCAAAAACTGGGCGTTTATAAAACGTTCAGTTTAAGGCGCAATACAATGAAACCTGTAATATTTTCAGTGTGGTATTTTAAATAAATATTTTTTCTAAATTGTTATATAAAATCTTATTTACTGATTAAGCAGGTTTCTACTCTGTAATTCATAAATATATGCATACGATAAATTTATAATGTCTAATTAATTAAATTTAAAGTTAAGTATTAAGGTTTTGTTAGTAAAACAAGTGCTTTTTAACCACAATGTAAATTTCCTGACATAAAAAGGCACATATAAAATTATTTTTATTCATATACAGGGTGGAAAAAAGTCTGGAGACGATTTAATATTTTTCAAAGTATTTAAGTGACTAAGACTACTTCCTAAAGTACTTAGTGTCCTTGGATCTCGAAGGGGGGGCGGTCCACAAGGAGTAAGAAGAAAATCTTAAATGTAAGCATATGTCAATATGCACATCAAATTAAAGGTCTTTGAGACTGGAGAACAATGCCGCAAACCCTATCTCAAAAGAATGACCGAGTAAAAATAGCAGGCGATTAAACTTTGTATTTCAAATCATATTGCTGAAAACAAAAAAATGCAATAACTCCCAATCCACTCTACCTTTTGAGGTCGGGTTTGTGGCAAATTGCTCAGAATGCAATGTACTTTAAAATGATGTATCATATGACGTAGCCTATTGCAGTTTTCCTGACGACCTCCGCTAGGGACGTCTCTAAAGGAAGTCTTGTGGGAAACTGCATTGGCCTACGTCATATGATACATCATTTTAAAGGGCTTTGAATTCTGAGCAATTTGCCACAAACCCAACCGGAACCAAATTACAACCTTAACAACCGTTAAGTTAAGACTGATTCATTGTGTGTAAAAAACAAATGTAAATTAATTCTATTACATTAGCCAGATATTTTAAATAAAATAAACCTATGAAGTTATTTTCAGTCTAAATTATTTCCTCTTGTTGACAAAAGAAAAGTGTTGACTCTCTAGTACTGACTTCCTACCAATATAATTTAAATTATACAAGTAATTTTTTTTTTAATATAGGCTATTATGTAAATATCTAATGTAGAGGTTTAAAAAGTTGACTAGAAGAGTAGTGTTTAATTTAATTTCCATTAATTAGGTTTATTAGCCTTTAACTGGATAAACGCCCGGCACTTATGGATTTTGGGCGGTTATTTGGGCAAATGCCCTGGGCATTTGCCCTGAGATCTAAACGCCAGGGTGTTTTACATCACTAGTATACCTCAATTGTCGAGTAACCCTTTATGTAGTTTGCACTACTGCAGTTTCGATCCGCAGGGGATATTCATCAGGTTAAAATACGGGGTCAAGATTTCATTCTAATCGGATTCGTCTGGTGATAAAACACAATTTGAAAACATTTAACACACTACACATGCATACGACGATTATGGACACGGATGAAAAACACTTAAACAAAGCGTCAATGAACATTTTTACACTGGTACCGGTAACACGGAATGCGCGACAGCGACGGGTGCGAAGGGTTGGTCTTAAGTGTTTTTCGTCTTTGTCCGTATTGTTGTATGTATGTGAAGTGTGTTAAATGTTCTCAATTTGTGTTTTTATCACCTGTCGAATCCCATTGGAATGAAATCTTGACCCTGTATTTTAACCTGATGAAGATCCAGTGCGGATCGAAACTGCGGCAGTGCAAACTACATAAAGGATTACTCGACAGCTGAGGTATATATACCATTTTTATTTAACTTCAATAATCCGGTTGGCTAAGATGATGAAAGGAAAATTAATTCATTCCTAGCCATGATACCTGGTTTAGACATAAAGGCTCTTATGGACGGCGAAAGAAGAGAAGTCAAGTTGGCTGCAAGTATACTGTCCATTACACCACTTGCTGTCTGTTTTACTAAATTAAAGAGGAAAGTACCTCTACAGACAATGTAAGTTTGCAGAAAGTGCAACAGGCAAGTACTTGCAGCAACTTGCTTTCTATACTTTCCCCGTCTATAAGCTCCTTAGTGTAAATTTGTCACATGTTAGATGAAGTAAAACAATTAGTAGACCCCTGATGGCTTCTAAACTGTACAACAACCTTAACGTTTCAAAAGCCCTCAGAAATCTTACTGACAACACTTCTTTTAAGATAAAAATGGAGCAATTTCTTCTGAAAAATACCTTTTATTCTGTTGAAGAATATCTAGGAACTAAGGAACTTGGAAGGCTGTTTATGTAAAAGACTGCAATATTTAACATGCTAATGTATTAGAATGTAAAATATCTGGCAAATAAACTATTCTATTCTATTTCAGACAAGTTTCTTACTTCAAACAGCAGTAAGAGGTTCAATTTGAGAATGCAACGATTCAACAAAAATTTCAATGCTTTGGAGGTTGGTTTTTTGTACATAAGTCGTACCCTTGTAAATATCAACTTCAAGTTTTTTGGAGCCAGGAGGTGCCATTGTGTATTACAATATCAAGAGTTGGCAAATATAAAAAAATTAATAAATACATTTAATAAAATTTAGTTTATATACTTAAAACACATCCAGTCCAAAGATTATCACTGTATGTGTCCACACTTTTAATGTATGTTTAGATAAAAAATTAAAAGAGGAAACTAGGGTGAAAAAAGGAAAAGGTTTCACGTTTCAACCAACAATGGTTGGATTTTTATTGTTGCATGTTATTTATTTATTTATTTACTTATTTTTTTTTAAATACAAATATACTTTTCTTGTATTAGAATATAGGATTGCATATGGTAAGAGATTGGAATTAAGTAAATTAGAAGTGTGCAGACCTTGTGTAAAATTACTAAAAAAAAATTCTTAACTTTCCTCAAGTAACTTTTACTCAACTCCTGCTTTGGTTATAAATGATAATTCAATTGGAGCTTGAGAACTCCATGGACAGCATCCTGCTGAACACTCACTTTGCTGATGGATGTGTGATCCAGCCTCAAGACCTGTAGCCACTCCACTAGCCGCTGATCCACGGAACTGTCCGTCACACTGATCCGTGGAGTCACGTGGTTGTGGATGCTCGTCCCCTCACTCTCAGGCGATGTTGTCATCTCGCTCTCACTGTTACACACACAGGCAAGAGATCAAAACATGAAACGCTTAGTTGTTTTAATTTTACAATTTGCAAGAGCGATCTGTAAAGTGAGGCTGGTGATGATAGTTTTCTCCAGTTATCTGCACATACGCTAAGAATATTTTCCTTTAGATTTCATTTTAGTACAATTTTATAGAGGGTTGAATATTTTTAATCACTAAGCAGGCTATTTCACACAAGTAATTTGAATAATACAAATTTTTGTTTAAATAAGTCAATGACAGTGGATCGTAATATAGGCTACGTTATAAGCTATGAAACGGATTTGAAGAGAAAGTTCTTAAACGGTTCGTTTTTGATGAAAAGGACATATAGATAGGATTTTTTTAGGGTAAATTAATTACGACTGGCTAACCTTTATGTCAGGATTTTGGATTTTGGAGACAATCCATGATAAAGTGATACAGTTACTACAGCACTTCTATTCTCAGAGTAATTTTTATTTTACACTTAGATTGAATAATTTATTTTAAGTTCCCCAATCCCATCAGTCTGTCTTTCATTTACTCTACCTTGAGACAATGTGTTATGTGTTGCCCCCTACTCTCTTTTAACCATCTATTGAGCGCTAGAATTTTGAAATCTCATCAAGTGAAAGCAGAGGTTGCTTCCGCAATTAAAAAGGGAAAAAATCATTCTTTGACAAATATTTTTATATACACATATGTTTTTAATAAGATTAATTTTCGGGTATTTTTACACATAGGACAAAATTCAGGTTGCTATAATATCTATCTACGTAATATTTTCATACAATATTGATATGCAATAAGTATTCAAAGAATTATGGTGCCATGATGTAAGGATGGTTAAAAATAGGTTAATTATGAATTAAATATTGCATGATTAGCATTGTAAAACTGTAAATTCTGAATGATTTGAAACTTCAAAATAATTTTGCAAATTAGTAATGTATCTTTATACTACTTTTATAAAGCACAGATGCACAAAGTTTTAGTCTTACTGTTTTATTTATATTTTTTTCACGCAAATTAAAATTACTGCACTTACCCTATATTCCTAATAGACACCATGAAATTTACAATATACTTCAGTTTGTTGAGAAAAATAGACTATATATTTTGAGGGCAAAAAAGGCATTCTATAATAATAATAATGCATCGAATGTATTTTAAAGGCTAATAAAAAAACAGTACACAAACTAAATAAACAATTTTGAAAAAAAAGTTGGCCTAAGACAGTTATTTTCTGTAGCATAATCAGGCGCAAGCGGAAGAAAACTACACACTGAGAGTCTCGCGATCGGGTGCAATGTGAAGCAACTTTCAAACACTGAAAAAATCTGCCAACAGATAGCTTAACTATAATCAAGTAAAGCCAGGCTTTACACAGTTCCTCTAGAGCAGTGGTTCCCAAACTTTTTTAACCCATGGCTCCCTTTCAGTACAAACATGGCTTGGCGACACACTTAAAATAATTGACCCATTTTACATTGTATTACATTACAATTACATTTTAAATTTATCTTTTAAACAGTTAACGGTTAATATATTCTTACATAGCACTTTAAATAAGATTGTTACTATAATACAGAATTCAGGATCTTAAACATTTCTCACAGCCCGGCTGCCCCCGTCACCGTCCGGCACCGGCGAGTCCCGGCAACATTGCTTTGCATTGATTTAAATGGGCGGTAACCCACTATACCCTTCTGGCACGGCTCCGTACCGTTACCGTCCATCACCGGCGGCGACCATTGCTCTTGGGGGCATTTTCGCCGGCCGGCGGACACGGCGGACCCGTCAAATTTTGCAGTCGACTTCCATTGTGGTTACATCGACAGTGCCGTAAAAGCGGCGTAAAATGAGTATACGGATGAAATGTTTATGAAATTTACTATGTTTCTAGGGGAACTCCAGTAGCTGAAGCAACTCATAAAACTTCTTCTGTGACATAAGAAAGTACGAAAAGAAATTCACGTCGTCTTTCTGCAAATCTTCAAAAAATTGTGAAATTCGCCATATTCTTTTCTTCTCTTGAAAATTTCATGAATCCAGAACTTATGCTTCCTTCTCTTTAATCTTTCCTCTTCATGACCACACGCCGCGGCTATCACAAACAACTCATCGTCCGACGAACTCTCCATTGCAACTGCTGTATTTAGCACCGTTTCTGACGGAGCTTACCGGGCCGGTGACGGACAAGTGGGTTTGCGCGGGAAAAATCGACGGCCATCGCAAAGTTTTGTAGTGGGCCTTTTTGGTCGATGACGGCGGCGCACCTGGCACTAGCTCGCGGCGCACCGGGGCGCCGCGGCGCACAGTTTGGGAACCGCCGCTCTAGAGTGATATCAAAAGGAACTTGAAGGCCAAGATGCAAAACAAAAGCTTTCTACATTTTTTGTTTATTTTATTTAGTTATTATTATTTTATTTTTTGTTAAGTGTGGAAGTAACTTTGCTTATTATTTTGGGAGTGCGGAAGTAACTTCCATGAAGCACTCAATGGAGGGTGTAGCCAGAACTTATATTTTCTAATCTGAAAATTTCACAAAATTCTTAACGCTAACTACTAGGCAGATACCCCCAGTAAGTTTACCTTGAGTCACGATCGTTATTGCTGGCCAGGTGGGCAACAACAGATGACACCAGACCCATCTGATCGACCAGCTGCCTCAGAGCTGCCAACTGTAGCCTGTGATCCTCCAGCGCCTGCCTTAGCAAACTCTGGTACACCCGCTGGCCTTCCACCAATTCCTGCATCAGCCTACAACAACATGTCATGTACACGACCACTAACTACAGAAGACACCAGACCCATCTGGTCGACCAGCTGTCTCAGAGCTGCCAACTGTAGCCTGTGATCCTCCAGCGCCTGCCTTAGCAGACTCTGGTACACCCGCTGGCCTTCCACCAATTCCTGCATCAGCCTACAACAACATGTCATGTACACGACCACTAACTACAGAAGACACCAGACCCATCTGGTCGACCAGCTGTCTCAGAGCTGCCAACTGTAGCCTGTGATCCTCCAGCGCCTGCCTTAGCAGACTCTGGTACACCCGCTGGCCTTCCACCAATTCCTGCATCAGCCTACAACAACATGTCATGTACACGACCACTAACTACAGAAGACACCAGACCCATCTGGTCGACCAGCTGTCTCAGAGCTGCCAACTGTAGCCTGTGATCCTCCAGCGCCTGCCTTAGCAAACTCTGGTACACCCGCTGGCCTTCCACCAATTCCTGCATCAGCCTACAACAACATGTCATGTACACGACCACTAACTACAGAAGACACCAGACCCATCTGGTCGACCAGCTGTCTCAGAGCTGCCAACTGTAGCCTGTGATCCTCCAGCGCCTGCCTTAGCAGACTCTGGTACACCCGCTGGCCTTCCACCAATTCCTGCATCAGCCTACAACAACATGTCATGTACACGACCACCAACAACAGAAGACACCAGTCCCATGTGATCGACCAGCTGTCTCTGAGCTGACAACTGTAGCCTGTGATCCTCCAGCGCCTGCCTTAGCAAACTCTGGTACACCCGCTGGCCTTCTACCAACTTCATCATCAGCCTGGCAACATCACGTTATTTAACAACCACAGACTGTAGACAACACCTGCTCTCTTCTCATAGCATAGGCGTGTTTCAAACCAAATTAAGGTGGTCCTGGGGAACGATTTCCTGTGGCGCATGAAATACTGTGTGACATTATATAGGTACAGTGACGTATGATAGGTAAATCAGTTCTATTACTCTTCTTGACAAGTTCTAATTTCGATGAAGATTGGCGCTCAGTATCCATCTGGCTCTTTTGCTACCAGATGCACGGTGTACAAGATCAACTAGTTTGTTCATGTTGTTTTACATTTAAGCCGAATGAACAAATATAACAGAAAACATTTTTGACTCATTCATACTAACCTAACTTAACCTAACCAAACCAAACTAGCGACACACTTTTCAATTTCAGTCCCAACATTGCTGCCTTTTAGCAATACAAGGGTCTGTTGTAAGAACTGCGACAATCTTAATGCCTGAAAGTTGTATAAAAATGTTAACTAGCCTCAAAAAATTAAAAAAAAAATATATTAAACTGACCTGAAAAAGTAGGAAAGTAGGAAAATTTTTCTAAAAGTAGGAGAATCCCTACTTTGCTACTAAGAGTAGGAAAAGTAGGACTGGGACCTGATTAGATTATGATGTAGGACTGGGCTCCTTGTTTTTACTCAATCCAGGAATTTAGTGTAGTAGAGGCAATCTCATAGACAAGATTGTAGGATTAATTATATTGCTGATCATTCAAGGTAATAGTCTCATTGTACTTTTATAGTATCACTTTTTAGCAGTAGTTTGGTTTTATAACTTTTGGTTGTAGGTTTTTTTAGCAAAACTTATTTGTTTCAACTTTGAAAAATTCTGTATAATTTGCTTTTTTAATATAAAATTATTTTATAATGTAAACTTGTGATGCAATCCAATGCTTCTTACTGTAAATGTATTGAAATAAAGGAGTTTTTGATTGATTGATTAATGTCATCTCTATCCCGTGACATACTTGTGGTTCTCTGCACGCAGGCCGTTTATCTGGTCGCGCCACTCCGTTCGCATCTTGATACTGCTCGCGAAGCTGTCCAGACTGGTGTTCTTGGACTTGATTGAGTTGACCGTGGAGGGAACAGAAGGAGGCCCATCGCCTCCTCCCCCCCTCCCTCCGTCCTTCATGTCTTGCCCAAGCAAGTTGGCACCCAGCTCTGCAATGCAAAATCTTTGTTTATTTCAAACCCATAAAAAAGTTACATGATAGCAAACTAAATAAACATTAAGAACAACATTACAACATAGGTCTAATTAGCAACATTTATAACACCTAAAAATTAATATAGTTAATAAGCTATTTTATTTATGACTTATAAGTAACCAATTTATGAGTAATGATATGATCAAGCAACTATATTTTTGCACATATTATAAAAAAACCCACAAAAATTGAAACTCAATTATTCTGTTCTACCAAATCATAACTCTGGATAATTTTGACCAATGATGTAGTAGAGAGTAGGGGTGTGTGAGTATTTAAACCTTCCAGTTTTTTCTCAAGCTTTTTATTAATCGGCTCAAACTTGAGGAGTTTTGAAAAAGATTGAAGTTCGAGCTAAGCTTTTAACGCAAAGCGAAACACAATTTGCGTTTTAATCTAAAATAATGTTATCAGGATTCTACTTTGTTCATACATTCGTTTTTAAAACAGCAGATGTGATGGGATTTGTAAATGATAGTAATATTTTTTTCATTAATTCCGTCTTGTTTTGATGAAACTTGATCAGGAAACCAGCTGATTAAGGCACTGGCCCTGTAGACTCAGAATTATCTGCACTTCTAGTGTATTATCGAATACACCCAAATAAATTAGTACGATCAGGAAACCAGTTGTCGCCCTGCCAGCTCAGTATAAGAAATATTATATTTCCTTCAAAAATAAAAATGTGTATATTAGTGGTTTTTGTTTTGACTTTTTAATCAAAGTCTATAGATTATTTGGAAGTACTTTTTATTGAAAAACTGTCAATGAAATGAGTATGAAACAACCCAGGCAATTACCTAAACTGTTAACGAGACCCACCAAGTTCCCGGGAAATAACATTGAGATTGTAATTTGTGACAGCCATATGAAAGAAAGGAAAAAGTGATGGTAACACCTGCTCCCGAGTGATCTAGGGTTATGCGTCTGGCGAGTGTCTCAGTAATTGATTCCAGACATGGCGCTTTAAAGTACAAGATACTAGGGATGGACGGGAGTGGATTTTTAGTTCGGGACGGGACGGGACGGGAATTTTTATTTCCCATCCAATTTCGGGACGGGATCGGGACGGGATTGCTCTTCTTGACGCTATCTGGAAATATTCGTTTTGACTTTTATCTGAATGTCGTATAAAGACAAATTAATGTTAAATATCAACTGGTTCTGTTTCCAAATTGTTCCACTTGTTTTTGTGTAAGTTACAATGAACCTCCTTTTGTTGAAAAGATTTAAAATATCTAATTTTTAAATTTGCAGTATACAATGAGATAAGGATAAAGTATAAATTTTCTTGTAACAAAAAAATAAATTAAATCAAATCACTACATATAAAATACATATATACATGTAAAAAAATCCATAAAAATTTTATAAAAGTTTTGTTGAATGAAATATTAAACGTTTTCTATAAAGAACGAAAAGAAAAATTACGTACATAAAAATATAGATTAAAACAATTAGAAAATTTTAAAGAAAACAAAACTGTATAACATAAATAGGCCTAAGGCCTGCTCAGTAAAAAAAAAAAAAAAAAAAAAAACAACAACAACAAATTAATATAATAATACATATTCACACTAAAGAATGAAGTGATTCAACAAACCAAAGCCATTTATAACCCCAAGAAGTTTTATTTTTCATTTTTTATATTGATTTAACTGAGACAGGTTCTTACTTAGAGATTATCATAAAAATTGAACTTTAAAAATATACACTATTTGACCTAATTATTTTTATTTCTATGTATTCATTTAGCTATTTTTTTTCTATTTAAAAAAATAGTGTATGATGAAAAAATCAATAAAAACAATAAAAGTTTAAAGTTATGAGTACCTCAAAATCGAATAAATGTATTTGTAATGTTTATTTTTTTTTTAATATATTTAATGGGTTTTGAAGTTTTTAAAAATTATATTAAATTATAATAAGATGCTTTTAACATTATAAAACAGTAATTCGATTGAAGATTGATTTATTTAACAATACTTTGACATTTTCCCTTTGATTGGAAAGTCACACAACTTTGGTTGACATTTTGTTTAATTTGTAAGAATTAGACAAATCAAACGAGCCATCCCTTAGTTTTCTACGACAATTGGTTCAGAAAGTAGCATTTAGTACTAGGAGCAAAAAACACCCCTCTTGAATAAATTACTGCCGGATGTCGAACAATAGATAAGCTGAACAATAGATCGTCTCTGGCGTCCGTGAAATGTGTGTATTTGTGCCGTTCCTCGTTAGCGAGACCGCCGGCCGCGATCGCCGGCCGAGAACGCCGGCCGCGATCGCCGACTGAGATCGCCGGCCGCCGCGCCGTTCGGCAGTTCCCGTCCCGATAAATTCCCGAGTAAAAAAAAATCCCGCCCGATGATCAGGACAAATTTGCTCCCGAAAAATTTCCCGAAATTTCGGGTCCCGTCCATCCCTACAAGATACCTAAGTCTTAATTATCAATAATTCAGTCAAGAGAGCAAAACATCCATCATCGCTGACCTGGTGACAGGATGGTGATTGCTGCCTGAACGGAGTTGCGCACGAGATTGTCTAGAGCGAACATCCAGTGTGGCTTGATGCTGTGGGACCTCAAAACCACAGTCACCTGCACACACACAAACACACAGATTGATGAATGATTATTGGAGATAGTTTGTTTTTACAACCGGAACATAAGTGTTGTGTTATACTATTACAAAAACATTTTAAACTACCATTCACAAAATAACTAAAAAAATATTATTTTAAAGGATATAAAAAAAGAACAAGTACATTTTAGCAACTTCAATTTTTACATGATATACATGCAGTAAACAAAGAAATGTCAAGTAGTTTTACCATTCAAGTAGATATTGCCGATTTCGAACTAAAACCGATATAATTTTCTCAGCAAGCAACAACCAAAAGCGAGGAAATTCTCCACAGGTCATCATTGTGCTTTCTGGTTTATAAAAATCAGAATCTTACAAAAAATTTGCAAAAAATAATAAATTGTACAGTTAAAAATATTTTAGTATTATGTAGTACATTTACTTGCTACTTCAATAAATGCATATGACGATCAAGATTCTCTGAAAATATCTTTGAAATCCCAAGAATGGAGTTTTGGCCAGGATTGTGAGATTGAGGAAGTGTAAAGTTATCGGTGTACTCACGGCGCTCTGGAACAGGTAGATAGCCAGGTGCAGCTGGTTGATGGCCACGGAGTCAAACTCGAGGTCCTCCTTGATGGCGTGGATGGCCGACTCTAGAGGGTCCTTGTTCTGGTTGGCGATGTACTCCCGCAGCCCCTTCATCAGTGTCTCCAGGTGATGCTGTTGTAACCACATAATTGTTTAACTTCATCAAATGAAATGGTTGTCTGTCTTTGGATGTAAACATAGTACCTAATCAAATTAATTAATCGTTGATATAAACCCCAGCTATTTTACTCAAAGCCATAATTTAACAACATAGCTTGAATTGGGAGGAAGCTCTTAAATCCTGTCTAGATGGGCTCTTACGGTTTGTAGTAAAATAATAATATTTAAAGCTCTACTCCAAAGCCCTTCAAAAGTTAAAATTTCCGTTGCTCAGAGGAATGTTATTCAATTTTCTCTGCTCCTCAAATTTTCAAAGTTCTGATGTTAATCTTATAGAAGTGTGGGGTGTTCATTATAGATTTTCAAAGTTAATATTAAGGAGACACTGCAAAACGACTAGGCACGTCGGCCTCTTACTTAATTGGCATTTTTGCACAATTCAACGAAAGGAATGGATATTAAAGGAAAGGAAAGAATGAGAAATAGAAGAGGAAACGACCAATTGACCACTCAGAGGCCACAATCACACCCATCACTTCCATGCTCCTCTGAAAATTGATTTTCAGGCTCAAAAAGGCAGTGTGCTATGCCCTCTGACTAGCCAACCAACTGACTGAATCCTCAGCCAGAAGTTTCCATGCTCGACGTTGACTTAAACTTGGACTCCAGAACATCAATGGATAATGAGGGAAGCGTAGTTAGTCACAGTGGACTAGCTAAAGACTTATCACATGTCATGACGACTTAGATCGCTACAACAAGAACAACAAGTAAAACTATTGAAGATAATCTTTGTAACATAATAAATTACAAATATGTTTGCTCACCATGTTGAGCGCGGTGTCGCCCATGTCGGTGTGTATTGCCCGCAGCCAAACCTCGCAGATGTGCGTCTGGTCCTGGCTCAATACACGGGATAGCGTCATCCGCCGCTGCGAGTCCTTCTTGAGCAGGTAGAAGCCATCATGCTCCGTCGCCGGCCCCACCACCTCCGGGGACAGTAGGCCCCCACTCGAGCTGCGCCTGGTCAAGCTGCCCTCCTCCCCGCTGCCGGACACGACAGTCAAGGTTAGGTTAATTAAAGGTTAGGCTAGGTAAGGGTAGGTTAGGTTTAGGGGTGGGCGAGTACTCGAGTTTCGAGTAGTGGCTCGGGTAATTAGTCCTACTCGAACTCGAGTCGAGTAGTTGCAAATACTCGAGAATCGAGTCGAGTAGTCGTCGTCGTCACTCCCGGCGGCGCGCGCCCGCAGCCGTGACAATAGTTATTTACGTCTGGCGGCCGGCGATCTCGCTAACGAGCACAAAAACACGGCCGATCTCGCTAACGAGCACAAAAACACTGCCGGCCGCCGAGACGATCTATTGTTCAGCTTATCTATTGTTCGACGCCCGGCAGTAATTTATTCAAAATGGGAGTTTTTGGCTCCTAGTACCAAATGCTACTTTCTGAACCAGTTGTCGTAGAAAACTTAGGGATGGCTCGTTTAATTCATCTAATTCTTACAAATTAAACAAAACGTCAACCAAAGTTGTGTGACTTTCCAAAAGGAAAGTGGCAAAGTGTTGTTAAATAAATCAATCTTTAATTGAATTACTGTTTTATAATGTTAAAAGTATCTTATTATAATTTAATATAATTTTTAAATGAAAAACTTCAAATCCCATTAAATATATATTTTTTTCATTAAACATTACAAATAAATTTATTAGATTTTGAGGTTCATAACTTAAAACCTTCATTTTTTTATTGATTTTTTCATCATACACTCCTTTTTTAATATAGCAAAAAATAACTAAATGAATACATAGAAATAAAAATAAAAATAATTAGGTCTAATAGTGTATATTTTCAAAGTTCAATTTTTATGATTATCTCTAAGTAAGAACCTGTCTCAGTTAAATCAATAAGTAAAAAAAAGAACATTTCTTGGGGTTATAAATGGCGTTGGTTTGTTGAACCACTTCATTCCTTAGTGTTAATATTTATTATAATTTCAATTTCTTGTTTTTTTTTTGTTATTTTTTAACTGAGCAGGCCTTAGGCCTATTTATGTATTACAGTTTTGTTTTCTTTACAATTTTTTCCATTTGTTTTAATCTATATTTTGATGTACATAATTTTTCTGTTAATTCTTTGTACAAAACGTTTAATATTTATTCAACAAAACTTTTATAAAATTTTAATGGACATTTTTATATGTATATTGTTTAGTGATTTGATTTTAATTTTTTTGGTTACAAGAAAATTTGTACTGTATCCTTATCTTATTGTATACTGCAAATATAAAAATTAGATATTTAAAATCTTTTCAACTCAAGGAGGTTCATTGTAACTTATACAAAAACAAGTGGAACAGTTTGGAAACAGAACCAGTTGATATTTAACATTAATTTGTCCTCTTACGACAGTCAGATAAAAGTCAAAACGAATATTTCCTGATAGCGTCGAGGAGAGCAATCCCGTCCCGAAATTGGATGGGAAATAAAAATTCCCATCCCGAACTAAAAATCCATTCCCGTCCATCCCTAATTTTGTTGTTGATGAAATTTTTTACTTAGGCCTAATTCTCAGAAATTGATTTGTACTACACATTGTAAGAGGAAAACTGTAAATAAATATACTTACTTTTTTATCAACTTTTATCTAAGTAGTTCTTATTGTCGTACCCTAAATTGATGTTATCTTTCAGTGTTCTCATGCATAAAGATGAATTTAATAATACTTTTATTTTTATTATTTAATATTATTTTTAAAAACTCATTTTAAACTTTTTCACACTACTACTCGACTCGACTCGATACCCGAGTAGTTGATGCAATACTCGACTCGACTCGAATCGTAAAACCACTACTCGCCCACCCCTAGTTAGGTTATAGAAGGTTAGATTACATGAAGGTGAATTTGGTAAGGTTTAGCTCAGGATATATAAAGGTTAAGTTACATAACGGTTAGGTTAGGTAAAGATTAAGTTAGATTAGAAAAGGATTAGGTAAGAGTACAGTAAAGTTTGGTTAGTTAAATGTTAGGTTAAGTTATAAGGTTACATTTATCAGGTCACCTAAACCAATATTGTGCAAAGAAGTGTCAACTGACCAAACTAGAGGTGGTATCTGCCTTCAGCGTTTAGAAATTTAAAAAAATTAAATTTAGGGCTCTTCTTCACGCACTTGGTCTGCATTGAAATTTTATAAATTAAAGGGTCAATCTAGTAAAAATACCAAGAGATAAACAACAAAATAGTACATTTCATTACAAGGGTGGAAATTGACATTTCCCAAGCCACAATTGAGTTTACCTGCATTGCGTTAGCCAAGCACGGAACTTTAAGGCATAGTATAACACTTTTCACCTGTATTTTCACCATATATTCTTCAAAACTACCTGCTAAGGCACAGTTGATTTTGACAGTACAAAGACACCAATACCAGTATCAAGTTTATTTGAGATAAACATACTCCTAGCGCTAAAAGCACAACTTTTACCATTATTTATTACTGCTATTAATGTCAAAAATCATATTTAATTTTGAAAAATAATTTTATTAAAATAAATAATTATTAATTATAAATCTGAAGATATTATTTTAAAATATTTTAAAATTGACTATTTAACAGGGTAATGAAATTTCTGAACTAAAAAAAAAAAAAAAAAAACTGTAAGATTTTAATTAGTTAATATAGGGGATATTATTATTCAATAGATTACAAATTACCATAAAGAGAAAGTGACACTATTACAAAATACTAAAACAATACCACACCCATAAAAGAGTGTAGTGCTGAGGATTCCTTTGTTTGAAAAATGAGACTTGGACTGTGCTTACAATTGACAGATTTACGAGCACCCACAGACACCGGGATTCTACGACACATATTGCAAGTGCTCAGTGTCGCTGTCCAGAAAGCAAGTTCCCTTGATATCTGGTGAAGGGAGAAGTAAGGGAAGATATGTACACATGTCAGCGTTGGGTAGATAGACTAATTGGAAATCAATTAGGCCCTAGAAGTCGGTAGGGCTATGTTGGGCCCTGTGATTAAAAATCAAAATACCCGCTGAAATGGTTCAGTCATAATTAATCCTATAGATTTTTAATTCATCTTCGTTCATCTTTCGATGGAAACACTCAAAGAAGGTGTTTCACATGTTTCACTCTCAGTGGCCTATTTTCTCAATCTTAACTGATTTGGTGAGAAGATCAGTGATTACCACGGCAGCTGGCCGGATGAAGCACAAATAGTCTCCTCTTTATTGTTGACATTCAAGTGTGTCCTTTTCTTTACTTTTTTTTCACTGTACAGATGCTTGAGGCCCGAACTGTAATATTACTTATCATCTGTTTTCCATGAACAAGAGAGTACACAATAAACAACGGATATCCACAAATTTAATTTATTGTCAAAAATTGTTTACAATAATCCAGATAATTTATTGTAAAAGAAAAATAAATTACAGCGTCAACCATTTCAGCAATAGCAGCAGCAAAGCCGGAGGCAATTAAAATTACAACAACCATTTTGTTTTGAGTTAACAACGCAAAGCACAGCCCCACCAACCTCCAAGACCTGCAGATAAATTCTTAACGAGTCTATCTACCGAAAGCTACCACTCATATACCTCGAATACCAGATATAAATGGAACTTACTTTCAGAGCAGATTTTACCTGGTGTAAGACAGAGCGGCAGGCATGCTGATGGGGGATAGCAGCGCTGAGGCCCCCTTGTGTTTCACAGGGTGGGACTTGGTCTGGAGCTCACGATCACTGCACACCACGCCACGCCACACGTTAGCAAACATCACTCGCACAGCATTACCGCTGATAGTTACAGTCGATCAGCAAAGCAAACTTTATCAAACTCGCATTTCCAAATTTATAGTCAAATTATGTTTATGTTTAATACATACTGTAGTTCACATCGTTATCCACAGTAGAGTCATAGACAATTCTATATTGTCTTTAATTAGAATAGACCCTCTGTTAACCAATTCTGGATCACCCACCGCTCAAGTTAACAGCCACTGCCCTGACATGAATCAGTAGTTGGTTTATTCGCCCTGAATATTATAAAATGGTCAGTCTAATTGACCTTTTCTAGCAATCGAGGGGCGTCCGTTAACATCCCTGTCATTTTACACCATATCTGATCAAGTAAATCTTTGTTATGAATTACTCAGGGACTCGTAGGATGTCACTTAATGTCAGTTATTTTTCCGTTTGTTTGTTGCGTTTGTGTACTATTCTTTAACTGACAGAATATTTTTGTTTTATATATATGTAATGCATATATGCATTATGTAATGCAAAAATATATTTATTTCAAAATATTTTACATGTTTATGTAGTTACTAGGGGTGGGCGAGTACTCGAGTTTTCGAGTATCTGTCGAGTATTTTTTGATACTCGAAGCTCGAGCGAGTACTTGTGACTACTCGTTAAAGTCGAGTCGAATAGTTATTAAATTAAAATATAGCATTTCTGAAATGTTTTTCTATTTATTTAAACCCCATTTCTTTAAATTGTAAAATGTTTTTATTGTGAAAGTGATACATTTTAAGACCAAAGAAAGATAGATGTGAAGACGATGAAAATGCTTCTAACGATGCTTCTCAGACAGCACTCTACTGCTGACTGGACTCTTTGTCTTGTCACGCGAGCGAGCGAGTGCCGCACGGTTAGTCGTAGTCAACATTGCTACTGATTAATAAAATGATTCATTTGTAGACCTTCATAACACTGGGAAAAAAATTAAAAGTCAATTATAATTTGACATCTAATTGCACCAAAACAATGATTTAAAACTGATTCAAATAACTTTAGACAAAATAAAGAGCTGTGTTGACATTAGCAGTAAGAATAGTACGGCAGACAGTGACAACAACTGGAACTGAGTGATGAACAATCAGGTTTACCAATGGCTAACCTCAAATTGCCAGAGTAATACCATTGACTTTAGATACTAAATCAATAGTATCAATAGTCAATGATAATACAATTTTATAGTTTTATGTTATTTTTCTAACTCAGCATTCACAAAAATTAATGTTTATTAATTGATAATAAACATATTTTTCTCTAAAATTGCTTTGATTATAAGACAGACATTGAATTTATTGTTCTTTGTGATCTTTTAAGTCCTAACAAACAAGCTTCATGGTTGTTCACTAAAGCTAGCCTTTACTCAGTTAAGAGACATTCTACCACATAGCAGACGACAAAAAATCGAGGGAATTGGGTGAATTCCAAAACAGTGAAAATTATATGTACATAGCTTGAGTATTTCGGAGAAGTGAAAATAATTCCTAAACAAACTGAGTGGTGAAGATTTTCTTATCAACAAAGACAAAGGAAGTAGATAGAGTTGAAAATTTAAATCCACCAATTACATTTAGTGATTCTGATTCAGCTGTAGCATCCAGGTGTTTAGGCTAGGCTTCTGACTCAAAGTAGGCCTAATATGCCAAATACAAAAAACTGTAAATAGGGAAAATCTTTTATTTGGTAACATCTTAAAGTAAGTGAAACATATGAAAGTGAAAAGTTAAGTAAGTAACTGTAACGGGATTTTCTTTTTTTCATTTAATGGTGGTTAGAGGCTAACTTTTCAATCTTTTATTCTGTACATTCCTTAATCCCTTTTGTTACTAAACAAAGTTTTTAGCTTAAGTTTTTTTTTTTTTTTATAATCAGCGATTTAAAAACCAATATTTTTTCCTTCACACAGTTTTTAAGCAAATTAAACTTAGGACTAAAGTTATCTTTTTTAGCCCTAGTAGGATAGGCTAGTTATTTTAGTATAGTAGGCTTGTATATTTTTATATTTGAGTATAGACTAGTTATTTTAAGGCAATTTTCAATATTTTTATGTTCACGTATTACTCGACTCGACTCGACTCGAAACTCGAGTATTCTACTTACTACTCGACTCGTTCCAAAAATGTGATACTCGCCCACCCCTAGTAGTTACATAAACATGCAGGTAGTTACCTGCTTTAATTGTCCTTTTGGCTAATCAGATCTAGGCTTGGTCCCATTAGGGTCAGTTAAGAGAGGGTCTACTGTAATAGGTTTTAAGGTGTTTATTACATAATCAAGAATGCCTTAAAACTGGCTTCTGTTAGTTTTGCAAAAAGTTTTATTTCAAAAGTGACTTTGATTTCAACTATTTTTATGTAAGAGGCAAGACGAGGGAACCACCCACATGCATTTTGTGTCATTTAGTTAGTTCAATAGCATAATAGGATCAATGTTTATTTTTTTAGCGAATTTCCCTATAGGGAATACGCTATTACGGTAGTAGCCATGGCAAGACCTAAGCCCGGGACCATGTTACTTTTTTGTTTTGAGGTCCTTAGAAGCCAAAAACACCATTCGTTCATTTTCATATATATGTATATATATACATATCTTTAGGGATGGACGGGACCCGAAATTTCGGGAAATTTTTCGGGAGCAAATTTGTCCCGATCATCGGGCGGGATTTTTTTTTACTCGGGAATTTATCGGGACGGGAACTGCCGAACGGCGCGGCGTTCTCGGCCGGCGATCTCGCTAACGAGGAACGGCACAAATACACGCGACCACATTCCACGGACGGCCGGCGATCTCGGTCGGCGATCGCGGCCGGCGTTCTCGGCCGGCGTTCTCGGCCGGCGATCGCGGCCGGCGGTCTCGCTAACGATGAACGCACAAATACATGCGGCCACATTGGCCACATTCCACGGACGCCAGAGACGATCTATTGTTCAGCTTATCTATTGTTCGACATCCGGCAGTAATTTATTCAAGAGGGGTGTTTTTTGCTCCAAGTACCAAATGCTACTTTCTGAACCAATTGACGTAGAAAACTAAGGGATGGCTCGTTTGATTTGTCTAATTCTTACAAATTAAACAAAATGTCAACCAAAGTTGTGTGACTTTCCAATCAAAGGGAAAATGGCAAAGTATTGTTAAATAAATCAATCTTTAATTGAATTACTGTTATATAATGTTAAAAGCATCTTATCTATATATTAATACGCAAGCATGTTTCATTTCCTCCTTTTTTCTCAGCTCGTGTGCATCGTAGGATAAATCCGCGCATACCGTTAGAAAGGTATAGTCCTGTAGATGAGCAGAATCACATTCTAATTCACATCGGACTCCAGGGCTGCGCCCCACAGGCTTTCAAAGTTCCAATGTTAATCTTATGGAGAAAGGAGAATTGAATGAATCATTAGACAGCTGTTGTAAAAACAAATGCTAAAAAATTATGAAGAACAGATGTTTTAGTTCTAAAATGTTTTTAAGCTTCTTGGGATCAACTGAAATTTTGATCGAATTTCGATCAGGAGGCGATCTCTAGTTAAAATAATTTAATATAATTTAAAAAAAAAAACTTCAAAACCCATTAAATATATAAAAAAATAAACATTACAAATACATTTATTAGATTTTGAGGTTCATAACTTTAAATTTCATTGTTTTTATTGATTTTTTCATCATACACTACTTTTTTTTAAATAGCAAAAAATAGCTAAATGAATACATAGAAATAAAAATAAAAATAATTAGGTCAAATAGTGTATATTTTTAAAGTTCAATTTTTATGATAATCTCTAAGTAAGAACCTAACTAAGTTAAATCAATAAGTATAAAAAATGAAAAATAAACATTTCTTGGGGTTATAAATGGCTTTGGTTTGTTGAATCACTTCATTCCTTAGTGTGAATATTTATTATAATATCAATTTGTTGTTGTTGTTGTTGTTTTTTTTTATTTTTATTTTTTATATTTTAACTGAGCAGGCCTTAGGCCTATTTATGTTATACAGTTTTGTTTTCTTTAAAATTTTCTAATTGTTTTAATCTATATTTTTATGTATGTAATTTTTCTTTTCGTTCTTTATAGAAAACGTTTAATATTTCATTCAACAAAACTTTTATAAAATTTTTAAGGGATTTTTTTATATGTATATTGTTTAGTGATTTGATTAAATTTTTTTTTTTTTGTTACAAGAAAATTTATACTTTATCCTTATCTCATTGTATACTGCAAATTTAAAAATTAGATATTTTAAATCTTTTCAACAAAAGGAGGTACATTGTAACTTATACAAAAACAAGTGGAACAATTTGGAAACAGAACCAGTTGATATTTAACATTAATTTGTCTTTATACGACATTCAGATAAAAGTCAAAACGAATATTTCCCGATAGCGTCGAGAAGAGCAATCCCGTCCCGATCCCTTCCCGAAATTGGATGGGAAATAAAAATTCCCGTCCCGTCCCGTCCCGAACTAAAAATCCACTCCCGTCCATCCCTACTATCTATCTATCTATATATCTATCTATCTATATATCTATGTGTCCGTGGTACTGATAACTTTTGACAGCGACCTCCGATTTTGATGAAATTTGGTATGAAGGTGTAAGACCAGATCTATTTTCATGAGTTCGCGAACCAGCATGATCGGGTTATGGGAACGGGGTTTTATGGGGTTTCAAAGGGGTCAAAAATGGGTTTTTGGCATTTTTGGACCTTAATTTTTAAAATTCAAGAATTTTAACTGAAACCATTTAAAAGAGCTTAAAAAAACAAACAATTTAGTATTTTGAATTTTTAACTTGGCTTAACAGGTTACGGAGAAAAGCTAAAAATAGGTTTCCAATGTTAATCTTATGGGAAATCAACAAAACCCTGTATCTCGCTTATTTATTGGAATAACTTGATAAAATTTGGTATGTTCATTCACTAGGTAGGGTTTAACTGATATTTGCTTACAACACCCATATGGCGGCAAACCTACATACTCACCCCCATGGGGCTTATGGGGAAAATTTAAGTGTCGAATATTGATACAATTTGATATTTACCTTACCTAACTATTACATTTTCTAACAAAACAAACATTTTCTAACAACATCCAATGGCAGCAAACCTACAAACCATTCCTATGGTGTTTATGGGGAAAATACAAAATCTCAAAATCCTTTGGAAATTCGCTGAGTACGCAGGTCTGCTGCGACGGGGGGTATTTTTTTTTTTTGAGAGCTAAATTAATTAATTTTGTTAAAAAGTTAATTTTGTCCATTAATCAACACAAAAGCAAACTTAGAATTTATGTCAATAGTATTGTGTAAGCAGTGACAAATACACGCCAATATAACTTAATTTAATTGCTAGAGATTGAAAATCAATACAATAAGACAAAGTCTTCAATACACCAACTAACTCATGCTTAAGTGCATTGTAAGTGTAAAATTTACAATTTTAATAGTATGTAAATTTAGTAAATCAATTCTTTAAGCAGTTAAAAGGTTTTTAATCCTATCATATATTGAAATTTGAGCCAAAGACATCAAAATTTTCTTCCAGCATTCATAACAGAAGTGTTTATAGTTCTGTACTGAGAGGTGAGTGAGTCTAGAGAAAAAGTTCATCCTGATGTAACGAAGCAACCAAGCCAATCATAAGCAAGTAAGCTGAGTAGATGTTTTTGTGACGTTTTGGACCTAATATCATTATCGAATGTTCCACTTTCTGTGGCAAAGCAAATAAAATTCAAACAAGCAAAGCAAATGAAAAAAATTGTAAAAAAAGAAATACTTAAATTCAGGCAAAATTTTAGGCATAATTTAACATTAGAAGTGCAGAAAGGACAAAAACAAATGCAAAATATTGAAAAACCTATCTACATTTGGGCTGTTATCTGTTGAGAATTTGAATTCATCTGATTTGAACCAATATCACCAGAGAAAACACAATGCGAGTTTTAAAAATTACAGGTGTAAGGATAATGAAATTTTTTTCTGATTGGATCGGATAGTTTTCGGATTCGGATTTTTGTGCAGTCAACAGGAAGAAAAGTAAATAAGCAAATTAAGGTCATATTAATTAGTTAGGCCTTTATTAAATTAGGAATATAAAAATAAATTGTTTTACCAATAATTTAACTAGGATATTTTTTATTTTTTAAACAAAGTAAATTTATAATTTGTCATGATCAACTAAATATTTTCAGTTTTTGTGAATGACTTCCAAATAAAACTCTTTTTCTTTTTCCCGTCGGTTTAGACATCAATATAAATTAGGGGTGTGCGAATAGTGATTTTTCTGGTCGAGCCGAGCCGAGCCGAGCTGGTAATGAAATATTCGAGTTTCGAGCCGAGCCAAGCCGAGCCCAGACAGCAAAAAAAAAAAAAAAAAAAAAAAAAAATTATGATAATTTTTTCTGTAAAAATACCATCTTTTATCTTCCCAAAAGGCCATTTTTGGTCATTAAATGAAAAAAGTTAAACACAGTCAACTTCCGATTAACCGGGGTAATGACTGGTTGAAGGATCCCGGATAACCCAAAACCACGGTTAACAGATCTTCTAATTGAGTGAACAAGGAACACAATGAAAGGGTCCAACGTGGACAAAAAACCAAGGTCAGGTGTTCTATTGTTTGGCATCTGTCAGCTGGGATGGGTGGGTAAGGTGAAGGGGGGAGAGGGTCCGGCACTGGGTGAGGGGGAGGGTCGCTTGGGATAATTTATTCAAGATAAGAGCACCAAACAAAAACAAGTTATTGTTCATCTTTTTGTCTAACTGGTAAAAATTTAAGAACAATAAATTGTTTTAAATGTTTAGTTACTAAATTAGTCTTATAAATTTGTCAAATAAAATGTTAATGTAACTTTATCAAACATTTCTTGAAATGCAAATCAAATGCATTTTGAAATGTGTTGTTTTGCATAATATAACCCAAAATTACTAAGGGTCACTGAACAGCACACGAATCAAAACGATAATTACACAATGAAGTGGAAACTAATAGGACCTTTCTTTGGGCGAGGGTGTGTGAGAGTGTGTGTGTGGGTGCATGTAAGAGTGCGTGCGTGTGTGCGTGTGTTGACTCCACCAGTCAAGGTCATTAGCGTGGTCCTATTGCGTCGTAAACAAGTAAACAAACCCCGCCCCGCACCTGCCATCGTCTTACCTCCCTAACCCTGTTTGCGATCACACAGCTCAATTATAAATTGCCGTGTTTCTCTGCTTTTTTCCATTAATTAATAAATCAAATAATTGTTAGTACAGAGTTTTCTTCTTAACTCTTTTTCTTTTGTGGAATTGTTGCTTCTGTAATTATTTTCAGCTCGACCACTCGAATAGTTTGGCATAACCTCGAGCCGAGCCGAATAGTGCTAGTATTCGACCACAACTATTCGACCACTCGAGTACTCGCACACCCCTAATATAAATAAGAGACAATCAAAATTTTCAAATCAGTTAAAAATACGATTAGTGACATAATGATACAACCTAATTTCAACATCAGATCAGAGCAAATAAATGCAGACAACAACAGAACCAGATGTTCCAATAGCGATACATCCAATGCCTTCACAAGTACGTTGTCAAACACGATCATAATATTCATAAGATTTCATCTTAAGTTTCGAAACTACGAATGATGAATTGTCCCACAACTACTAGCGATCCAAGTCAGTTGTTAAGGAAACAAACACCACTACACTAGCGATCCAAGCGGATGGAATAAAACTAAAGGGTCTAGAGTTGCCATGATTGGCCAAGCCTTGAAACACTTGTATCTTTACAACCAGTGCAAGGGAGAGGTTTCAGAATTGATGTTTTGTCAATTGAATGGTTAAGCAGTTGAATGGTATAGCTGGGTGTCGTGACTATTTCCTGTTTAGTTTATGGTCTGAATTAATCTGCTTCATTTCTTTCTTCGTCGTTTTAGACATTAGGTTGGGTCGTCACCATTTTATGCAGAATCACCATTGTGCAAAATTTAATATTTGTGCATTGATCTTGACTTTAACATACAGTCTATCCGAAAAAATGGGATATCCGACCCGAATTTACGGATATCAATGAAATCTTGGGGTTGGGTTCAAACCGAACTGACTTTTCAGATATCCGCACACCTCCATTCGAAATACAATATACAAGGTACTCAACTTGTGTCAATTTTAAAATTTATATTGACTGAGGATCAAAATTTACGGCACACACTCATTGTAAAAAACTTGTTAACGTTAATATTTAAATTGCAAGTCACCTTCACTCATCTCAAATATCATAAAAGAGTTACACAAATCAATTTGATGTAAGAGATTACAAAGCAATAAATCCAAACTGCTGCCTAACCGTGGAGGTTATATCAACTTACGCCTCTTCCGTGGGTGACGTCGGGATGCAGTTTTTGTTGGTGCTGCTCACTGTATTGGTGGACGGCTGATTGTTTACGACGTTAGTCTTGGTCACCGCTCGGTCCGCTGGGACAGAGATGCTTCGGCTGAACTCCTGAGGTGCTACTAGAGCCCGGGATGTCTTCTTTTTTCTACATATAAAATGTAGAACTTAGCAAATTTGATTTTTTAGATGATGAATGTATTCCCCCTATCTCAAAATGTATCTCTCTAATCCCTTTACACTCTGGATGTTTACAAAAGTTTTGGTACTTTTCTATTGGCTAGACCGCCCATGTTTTGAGGGATTTAAAAATATATACTACTAGATAACAGCTTTATGAATGGAAAAATAGTAGTTTTCATCACTAGGACGGAAAGTGGCTTTTTTCTGTGCTCAATTGTGTTTTACGCTGGAAACAGCGATTAAGCACAGAAAAAACACTTTCCGTCCAAGCGATGAACAACGTTTTTCATCAAACTGCAAAAAAATAAAATGGATAACTCATTTTAAAGTAAATTAATTCAAATTTCATTATCTGTTTACGTTTGTTAGTTGACTTCCATCCTAATTTAAATACTCCTTATAAACAGCTGATATATACGTTGAATTAAAGAAGTGTCAAAATCTAGCATTTTAAAATTGTAGTGTGCAAGTCGTTTTTTGTTTAAATTGGCCTCATTTGTTTTGGATTAGTATAGTTTTTGGTTAAGAAAAAAATAACTTTTGAGGTTAGCGCACGGAAAAAAATAACAGATGTTTTTTCGGTGCACTTTTAAAAGGCTACAGAAAACGCCGACTTTGTGGACTAAATACAGGCCAGAAAACGGCTGTTCTACATGAAGTATGATGAAAAAAACTTTTTTTAAGAGGTAACAACAAACAATCCATCTCTGGTCAGCCTAACCTTTGAGGGGCATTGTTTTGTTACTGCAATTAGGCATTTGGTAAGCAATAACGACACAGCCTCTTTCCAAGTTTAGAGTAGGTCATATATCGATATGCTCATAATCGTTCTGCACAGCATCTAGTCGTCTAGAGACAATGGACTATGGAACTAAATGAGAGACAGAGATAGGACATCCGCGTTTGTCCTCATCGATTTTTAGGTGGGAGGTCCTATTAATGGAAAAGTACCAAATTTTTTACTTTGACTTCTAAGTTTTACTCAAATATCAGAGCCAATTTTTATTAGTAAAAAACTACAAAATAACTGTACTATTTGTGATATTTACCCCTCAATTTCCTGAAAAATATGAAATTGGCTTAATTACAGGAAAGTTTATTGGATTTTGCTTGCTCTTCAAGAACATTATTTGTGGAGGTACATTAAACAGTAGTTTTAATTTTCCAGCGTTGATCCA
>CM061531.1:193445750-193637345 GCA_030545055.2 Neoaliturus tenellus | reverse complement strand
ATTGAACCTTGTGCGGCACCAGAAGTGACTTCCATCGTCCGCGTTCCGTCCCTCGTGTCATAAATCAGGCTTCGAGAGCGTAGATAATCCTCGATGAGCCGCAACAGATATGCAGGAATACGAAAGGTGTTGCGAAGCGCATCCAGCATATCGACCCCACCTCGCCGAGTTGAAGGCATTCTTGACATCAAGCGTAACAAGAAGCACTAACAGAGATCGGCCCGGATCTCTGGAACGTTGCCTATGACAGCCTCCTGAGGTCCGAGATGCCTGAGGAAACCACTTTGGTTGGGTACGCCGATGACGTCGCAGCTCTCATTGCTGCACGCAACGTTGAGCTGGCTCAACTGAAGTTGAACCGAGTTATGCGGGTGGTCAACAACTGGATGTCCGATCACGGTCTCTCACTTGCTCTCAGTAAGACGGAGATCGTGATTCTCACGAAGAAGAGGATCGACACCGTCGTCCCGTTTCGAGTGGGAAGGGAGGTGGTCACATCAACTCGTGCCGCCAAATACCTCGGGGTTATGGTGGACACCAAGTTAAGCTGGAGGGATCAGATCTTCCGTACGGCGGACAAGGCCGCTAAGGTAGTGACTTACCTTAGTAGGCTGATGGCCAATGTCGGGGGTCCCCGATCCAGCAGAAGACGTCTGTTGATGTCCGCGGTCCAGTCTGTGCTTCTTTACGGGGCAGAGGTGTGGGCAGGCGCTCTAGATAAGGAGTGCTACAGGTTGCGACTCGCCCGGGTTCAGCGTCAAGCTGCACTCCGGGTGTGTTCCGCCTACCGGACAGTGTCCGAGCCTGCCGTCCTGGTGGTCGCCGGAGTCATCCCTGTCAAGCTCTTGGCAGGGGAGAGGAAAGCGATTTATCAGAGACAAGGCGAGATCGGCAAGGACACGGCAAGAACAGAAGAGCGCTCCCGAACCTTCCAGCAGTGGCAACACAGCTGGGAGCACGACACCCGAGGACGATGGACTGCGCGACTTATCAAGCAGGGTCCAACCATGGGTGGAACGGCGGCATGGGGAGGTGGACTACTACCTGACCCAATTTTTGACAGGTCACGGCTATTTTCGGTCGTACCTGAACCGGATGGGAAAGACCGGTTCACCGGACTGCATTTATTGCCCGGGTGTTCCCGACGATGCGGAACACACATTCTTCCGCTGTCCCCGTTGGGAAGGGCCCCGCCTGGAGGCCACACAAATCTTTGGTGTATTTTCGGTGGACTCGGTCTGCCAAAAGATTTTGGAGGATGAGGGCAACTGGGATTGTTTGTCACAGTTCGTCCGGGGCATCCTCCTGGAAAAGAAAACCGATCTGGACCGCGAAGTGGCCCAGATCCCTTGATCGAGTGGCTGGATAAGGAGCGAGCCCCACGGGCGTAAGCCAAATTTAGGCCTAGCCTGACGTAATGTGACAAACAATTCCAGGTTAGATTCCTAAAGAGTAGAGGAGGTTTTTTAGTGGGTAAACCCGTTTTTAGGGGAGCCCCACACTACAGGCTGGCCACCTGTGTGCGTAATGCATTTTTCCGCCTCTCCCTCAAAAAAAAAAAAAAAAAAAAAAAAAAAAAAAAAAAAAAAAAAAAAATTGTCATTGAAATACAGTTTGTTTGTAGCCATTGGACTACTTGAAAAGTTTCTTTTGTCCAGTGTTGAATTTTTTTATTTTTTTATTTTGTGTATACATTATTACACTACTTATATTAATGGTAGGAGGTAGTATCTGAATTGTGGATGTGTGGAAAATATTAGTTGGAGAATCAACCATTTTCTTAATTTATTTCCAAAATTACACCTCAATGTACAAGTGTATGAGCATTTAAGAACTTATATTTTTATGTTATTGGTAGCCTAATATAAATGATTTAATGTAATACATCTAATTTTAAATTTCAAATTTGTTATCAGCGAGCGAATTTATTTACTTACAGGTAAGTTACATGTATTATATGTCAATGGTATCGGTATCGAGAATTGATCAATTTTAGTATCGACACGTCCCTAAAACCAATTATAACTTATCCAATTTATTTTTCACACTTATTGGTTCTAACTTTCTCAAAGAAAGACTTAACCATATAACAAGATTCAAAAAGGTTTCATATTTCAAAATTGATACTGACAAGGTGAGTTGAAATAGTTCACTGAGTCAAATACCAATCCAAAGCAAAGCTTAAAGCTAGACAAAGGTTTCTTGTACACTTCTAAAATTCTTTCAAATGGCTAAGAAGGGCCCAAATTTAGCTGAGCAACTTCTTTCCGTATTGTTTACTCCACAACAAACCATGAATCATTAAATCTGAACTGTTATTATTAAATCATTAAAAATTGGTCTAGGACTAATTTTACAGCACATGGAAAAAGTTGAATATTTTTTTATCGAAGCCTCTCTAGTAAAAAACAGCGATAACTGCTTTAACCAGAATTACGCTTTCTAGGGTTACTTTGATCAACACTAAGATTCTTCATACATGCTACCAGGCCGGTTCTTTCAAGAGCTGCCCCAGTCACTGTGGCATACAGAAATGCTGGAAAGAAATATTCTACTGTGGACCAGGATATGAATGAGTGAGACCACCAAGTTATGTTATTTCCTACAGACTAATCTATGAAAGTGACAGGCCTCTATCATGGACTAGTATCGCCTCTACAGCCAGACCACATTGAAGAATGAAGAAGACAAGTCCACTAGATTCGCTGTATTTAACTACACTGGAAACGTGACACGAAAGATCGCCAATAGATTCAAGAAATAAGGAGTTTCCGTCCTCTTCAAAACACAAAACACCATGAGCGGACTGCTACACCAATAGATTGAAGATAATAACCAATTCAATCAATCCGGTATTTACAAAATCAGCTATAAAGATTGTGACAACTTCTACGTTGGACAAACCGTTAATTTTATAAAATGTTTCAAGAACCACATACAGTAGAGTCCCGTTAATCCGAACCTCGGTAATCCGAAAATCCGCTTAATCCGAAACCATAATTACAGTTTTTTGTAAATATTAAATTATGAAAGAACAGAGTTATAACAGTTACAACGGGTGATTTTGTAAACTGGTTATAGGAGGAGATAAGATGCACGACGCTATGAATAATACAAAAGGATATTTGTACAGTCAACTCCCGTTATCCGGGGTAATGACTGGTTACCCAGATAACCCAAAACCACAGTAAAAACAAAGAGTTCAATAAATTGAGTCAAAAACACGAAGTTTTAATTCCAGTCCATGAGTTTACTGACCATTGGAATGAATAAACAGATCTTCTACTTGAGTGAACAAGGAACACAATAAAAGGGTCCAACGTGGACAAAAAACCAAGGTCAGGTGTGCTATTGTTTGGCAGCTGTGTGAGGGGGGGGGGCAGGGTAGGGTAAGGGGGAGAGGGTCCGGCGTAGGGTAAGGGAGGGGAGGGTTGCCCGGTATAATTTATTCAAGATAAGAGCAAGCGTACAAAAACAAATTATGGTTCATCTTTATGTCTAATTGGTAAAAATTGAAAAACAACCAATTTTTAGCGAATTTCCCTATAGGGAATACGCTATTACGGTAGTAGTCACGGTAAGACCTAAGCCCGGGACCATGATACTTTTTCGTTTTGAGGTCCCTAGAAGCCAAAAACACCGTCCGTTCAAATTGATATATATGTATATATATATATATCTATATATATATATATATATATATATATATATATATATATGTATGTATGTGTCCGTGAACACGATAACTTTTGAACGGAACCTCCGATTTTGATGAAATTTGGTACAGGGGTGTAGGCCAGCGTCTGCTAGGTTGAGTTCGCGAACCAGAATGATCGGACCATGGGAACGGGGTTTTATGGGGTTTCAAAAGGGTAAAAAAGGGGTTTTTGGCTTTTTTTACTTTTATTTATAAAATTCAACAATTTTAACTTAAACCGTTAAAAAGAGCTTAAAAAAACAAACATTCTAGTATTTTGAATTTTTTACCTAGCTAAAATGGTTATGGAGAAAATCCAAAAACTCTGTTTTCCATGTTATTCTTATGGGAAATTACAAAACCTTCTATCTTGCTTATTTATTGACATATCTTGATAAAATTTGGTAAGTACATTCATTTGGAAGCGTTCAACTTATATTTGCTTAGAAAACCCATATGGCGGCAAACCTAAGTACTCACCTCTATGGGGTTTATGGGGAAAATAAAAAGAACACCATAACCGGATAAAATTTGGTATGTACATTCACTAGGTAGGGTTGAACTTATATTTACCAACAAAACCCATATGGCTGCAAACCTACATACTCTCATCCCCATGGATTTTATGGGGAAATAGAAAATATACCAAGATTCCATTGGAAATTCGCTGAGTACGCAGGTCTGCTGCGACGGGGGTATTAAAAATGTATGCTAATTAATGAATTAGGCTAATAAATTTATAACTTTGTCAAATAAAATTTAATGTGACTTAATCAAACATTTCTTAAAATGCAAAACAAATGCATTTTGAAATGTTTTGTTTAGCGTAATACAACCCAAAATTACTAGGTATCACTGAACAGCACTACAAGAATCAGAGTGATAATCACACACCGACCTGAAAACAATATGGAACCTGTCTTGGTTTCTATTTTTAGAACATCCCGTCGGGTGAGTATGTGTTGACTAGCAGTCAAGGTCTTTACCCCGCCATTGCGTCCCACCACCATCCCACCCCTCTCGCCACGCCATTGCTCTGACTCGTTCCTCCCTGATCACATGACTACGACTATGATCACGCTACAGGTTTTTTATGGACAAATTTCCATGTTTCATTGTTTTTTTCCATCGATAAATCAAATAATAATTAATAAAGAGATTTCCTCTTAAGTAATTTTAAAATGTAAGATCGATTGTTATCTAAACTGAGGAAATAAATACAATTGAAATTGACTTTTTGTGACCCTAAATTTAGACTAATTTGACTCTCGCGGCATAATGTGATGTATACGGCACCCGACCACCGAACGGGCATTTCAGACTGTTAAATGTCAACAACTGGGGTCAATTATGTTATTCTTTACCAGTAAACTTAATTACATGCTATATTTAATATTATATTTATGTTAGGTATAGTTTTGTTTAATCCGAAATATTCGTTAATCCGAAATAGGTCAGGTCCCAATCATTTCGGATTATCGGGACTCCACTGTATCAGTATGGAAGAACAACAAACCGGAAAGATCAAATGTAGCAAAACACCTTTTAGAAAATGGCCACTCCCTAAAAACTATAGAAGAAAACCTGCAAATAGTCAAGACATGTAAGAAAAAAAACACAATGAACGCATGGGAAAAATTATATATATTTAAAGAAAAATGTAAAAACAGGGACAAGTTGAAAACGAACAAGTAAATTTCGATTGTGGTGGAACCTATCAGAATATATTCCCAAACACCCGGTAGCCAATAAGATTTTAAGCATGGATGCCATCTTGTTGCCCAGAACTTCCTACACCAATAGTATTTAAGCAAGGACGCCATCTTGATTCTCTCAGTCTCAGATTGGGCCTGATGATGACCGGTGTGACTGGTCGAAATCGATCGCCATTATAAGATCCCATATAAGATCACATAATAAGATATAAGATCGCCATTTTAAGATATATATTTACCGTCTTGTAAACAATTACAGTAAGTGTAAATATATCGAGTAGTGTTGGAAGACGTTTTATTATTTCAACCTGAAAATCAGTACCAGCACGTATAATGATAATCAAGAAGTAATTTAACAAGTTTGAATGGTAAAAATTTGAACATAAGAAGTTTTAAGAAGAGAATGAGGAAAATTTTGTTTGAAGGTTGTTTAGATGTTGAAGAATTCTGTAATATTAAGTTTAAATAATATGTAATTAATACAAAATTTTAGTTCTACGGTTAAAATTCTGTATGCCTTAAAGAATAATATTATTATTTTTTTATGTTTTTTTTTTATTATCTGTTACCAGTCACCATGCTAACCTTTGATATCTCTGTGGACAATCTTCTGGTCATGCAGGTACTTGAGGCCCTCCAATATCTGTTTGGTGTAATACGAGATGGTGGATTCGTTTTCCTTGAGTGGACCCCACTTGGAGCGCAGCAACGCGGACAGGCTACCTGTCAAACCAAAATAAATATTTGTCTTCAGCAATGATTGTACCACATGAAATCAAAATGTAAGGGTAGATGAAAACTACAGTTATATTCAATTTATAGTGCACATTTCGTTTTGCAATTGTTTGTTAAAAAATACTTTTTCAAAAGCTTCAATTAAAATTAAGAGCAAAAAACTTGAACCAAAAGTTACTAGTTGCACTTTCTTTGTTGCCACTACTTAAAAAAAATAAGAAAAAACTATATATTCAACTTGATTACACAGATTACTACTTGGATAATCCAAGTTTGAGAAGTAATTTATCATAGAATAACACATAGCCCACACTTTTTTGGATTTAATAATTTTGTTTGGTATTTTAACCTATAATGTATAACATGAAGGCAAACTGAATACTAACAAGCTACATTATTTCAAAAGTTATTAAAACAATGAACTTTAATCCGAAAATACACACAAAATTTTTCCTGCGCCTCAAAAACCCCCAAAAAAGAATAAAAAAAAGGTTGATGTTTCCCCCCAACCAGAATAAGGATCGAGGCGCGGAATTCATAAGCACTCACCATCCACATCCATTGTGCTGGTTTTCTAACCTAGAACTTAGGATGTCAATTGTTGCCAATTTTCAATCAGCTGGTGTAGTGACAGCATTGCCAAATTTTTCTGCACACTGTGTTGTCCGATTGTCAATGTTATTCTTGTGGCTTTACTTTTCTGCCATGGCAGGCAAGGTACTACTTTGTCTTCCTAGCGAGACAAATCATAACTTAGCAACTTGAGAATCAATTTCTAATAGCTCACCTCCTGGAACCTGTTCCATGAAGATCTTGAAGTACCCGTCCTCGGAGAGCGAGCCTAGATACTGCACAATGTTGCGATGTCTTAGCTGCGAATGCAACTTAATCTCTTCATGTAGTGGCTGCACATCTCTGAAAACATCATTTATGTTATAATTTAATGACCAGACCTTGTCCTTCAATGTTAGTTTTAGTAATTTTATAGGCCTAATTGTTTTAAATTTGGCTCTATCTACTAGACGTACAAGTTTAATGACAATAAAGGATTGATGATTGATTGTACATCACACAACAATCGTAATTACAAACCGCAGCTCTGAGCTATTTGTACAATCACAGCTTTAGGTATCACTGTCAGTTTTAAAAGTTGGAAATCTTTGGACTTAATAAAAAAAAACCTAGGTTGATACAACAAATGTAATGGATGGAGACAAAGTTTTCAAGATAAATTTAAGATCAATTTAAATTTCAAGATAAAATTTTCAAGATAAATGTCGCCCAGTCAGTAATTTACCAGAGTCTTAGAGTCTTGCTTTTTAAAACTAATTTTGACCAGGTAATGTTTGTTTTAGAGAGATTTTGGGGTTGGTGGATTTCATGAGAAATCCAAGATTCAAGACCCGCTTGCTCCCAGTGTATACTCAGTCAGAACGTTAATTATCAGCACTTGATGATAAACTGCAAAAAAAAAAAAATCGGTCAGCAGGTATGAAACCGTGTCAAATGATGATGAATACCAATCAAACATTATGACAATTAGACAATTAGACAACTCTTTATTGACATGATCATAGAGAACAGTCATGCGTCATTTACAATTTGGTTAGCTTGAAATATTGTTTAATACATTGTTCAATTCAAATATTGAAAAATTCCTCTTCAGTGTAGAGTGGTCTTTCCTGCAGCCATGCTGTCAGCTTGCTTTTGAAGTGGCTTGATGTTTGTTCGCTCTTCATGTGCTCTGGTAGGTTGTTGAAATAGAGGGCACCTTTGTAGCTGGGTTTTTGCTCAAACAGGCTCAGGTGGTGTTGTGGCAGTGCGAAGTTGGATGCGTGTCTGGTATTGTAGTGGTGGAGGTGACTGTGTCTCAGTTGCATTGTTGTGGTGGCATGGATGATTGTTTCCCTTACGTAGAGTGAGACTACTGTAAGGATTTTGAGATTTTTGAAGGACTCTCGACAGCTGTCACGGTAGTTTAAATCTGCTAGGCATCTAATGGCTCTTTTTTGCATCACTAGCACCCTTTCTAGATTGTTCTTCGATGCCCCCCCCAGGCTGTAATGCCATATCTAAGGTGGGATACGAAAAGGGATCAAGTTTGTCAATGACAACCGAAACTATTGGCTATAAATTCCTAATAAAATTTACTCTGTCCTTAAATAAAGAAAAACATTGGTATATTCTTTACTCAAGAACGTTTTTGGAATAGGCAAGTTCACAGAATAACAGGTTTTGGTATAGTGGGATTCCACTATGAGAAAAACTGAAAACTTAAAAAAAAATATCTCTATGTTATTTTGTTGTAAATTTTGTTAACATGTGTTCTTCACTTTCTACCTTTAAATGAAATGGAAACTAACTAAGCACATGCAATAAGTAAATCAGGTCTGAAAAAGCTTGCATACTTTGACAAGTTGGAAATACCAGCCCTCATGAAAAAATAATAACTAAATGGAATGATTTATTACAACATTATTTTCTTTTGAATAGCAAGGCTTGTGTAGTCCGGTAATGTCAAATTAGTTCTCACCCCAAATTCTTCTCGGGAATCTCCTTGACTGCAATCCTGACCTGAGTGTTGAGGTCCCGGGCCTGGAATACGACTCCGTATGTCCCTTTGCCAAGGATTATCCGCTTGCCCGTGTCATCTAGCTCGTACTCAAACTGAAAATAAGCATGGCGATCAATCAACCAGACCAAACCATCAGTGATGAAAAAATTAATTAAAGCAAATTAATGGGTTGTTTCCAGTTATTAGGGGTGTGCGAATAGTGAATTTTCTGGTCGAGCCGAGCCGAGCCGAGCCCAAACAGCAAAAAAAAAAAAAAAAAAAAAAAAAAAAAAAAAATTTCTGTAAAAATACCATCTTTTATATTCCCAAAAGGCCATTTTTTGCCCATTAAATGAAAAAAGTAAAACACAGTCAACTCCTGATTAACCGGGGTAATGACTGGTTGAAGGATCCCGGATAACCCAAAACCACGGTTAACAGATCTTCTAATTGAGTGAACAAGGAACACAATGAAAGGGTCCAACGTGGACAAAAAACCAAGGTCAGGTGTTCTATTGTTTGGCATCTGTCAGCTGGGATGGGTGGGTAAGGTGAAGGGGGGAGAGGGTCCGGCGCTGGGTGAGGGGGAGGGTCGCTTGGGATAATTTATTCAAGATAAGAGCACGCAAACAAAAATAAGTTATTGTTCATCTTTTTGTCTAACTGGTAAAAATTTAAGAACAATAAATTGTTTTATATGTTTAGTTACCAAATTAATCTAATAAATTGATCAAATAAAATGTTAATGTAAATTATCAAACATTTCTTAAAATGCAAATCAAATGCATTTTGAAATGTGTTGTTTTGCATAATATAACCCAAAATTACTAAGGGTCACTGAACAGCACACGAATCAAAACGATAATTACACAATGAAGTGGAAACTAATAGGACCTTTCTTTGGGCGAGGGTGTGTGAGTGTGTGTGTGTGTGTGTGTGTGGGTGCATGTAAGAGTGCGTGCGTGTGTTGACTCCACCAGTCAAGGTCATTAGCGTGGTCCTATTGCGTTGTAAACAAACCCCGCCCCGCACCTGCCATCGTCTTACCTCCCTAACCCTGTTTGCGATCACACAGCTCAATTATAAATTGCCGTGTTTCTCTGCTTTTTTCCATTAATTAATAAATCAAATAATTGTTAGTACAGAGTTTTCTTCTTAACTCTTTTTCTTTTGTGGAATTGTTGCTTCTGTAATTATTTTCAGCTCGACCACTCGAATAGTTTGGCATAACCTCGAGCCGAGCCGAATAGTGCTAGTATTCGACCACAACTATTCGACCACTCGAGTACTCGCACACCCCTACCAGTTATGTGCATCTGTATGTTTCAGAATTGAGCAAAATATAGATTTCTGAAGGAGCAAAAATTCATATCTATAAACATCTTTAAATACAAATTTTTCTCTGGACTCAAAAATTTGGTGTAAACAAATCTCAATATCATTTGAAAACAAAATGTAAAATGTTAAAGAACAAGTACTTTTAGCAGTGTTGCAAAAACTTAATAAAAGTCATAATGTGACGATGCATGTACCAAACTAATTAATTTATGTGTGTTTGTCATTTTAGGAATCTTTCAATCTTTTAAGCCATTGAATGAATGAATGTGACTGCAGTGGCATCTAGTACCTTGATCTGGTCATCGGTGAGGTCCTGGTCGAGGCCGGTGACCATCCCCTCCTGGTCTACAGTCATCTCCAGCACCAGGTCGTAGAACCGCTGCCGCCACTCCGAGTTGGGGAAGTACATCTGGAAGTCGTCCGAGTTCTGGTGCACGTACAGGAACAGGCACCGCTCATCCCGCTTGTACAGGCTGCAGATAGAACATTGTGTCAAATCAACATTGTGTTTCAATTCATTTATTTTTTCTAAAAAAAAAAAAAATGTAGGACACAGATAAAATATAAATTTTAAATATAAATGAGCTGGGCAGAAACACTAAATCCATTTATAATTACATGTGAATAAGAATGAGAATCTTTATTTCTCCTCTCCATCAAGAAACAATCATGCATATAAAGAATTGTCACAGACATGTCTAATAACTAGAGTAGATAAAAAGACAAAAACAAATAGAATAAAATAAGTATGGTAACAAAAATTAAACTAATGATGATTAGCACATCAAATCATATTTTGCTTTTTGTTTCAAAAATTCACCAAGGCTGTAGAAAGCTTGTAAGAAAAGGTAGTATTTTAATTTAAAAAAAAGCCTATTAAAATAGTGTTTTTATCTAACATGAGAAACTTATTGACAACCTTACACACTATATAATTAGTGGACTCAACATTAATCATATTTCTAAAAATTTCTTAAATCTGCCGATGTTGTAGATGCTGAAGAGGACAAAGCTACATTCAAATCAATTGTATCTGAAAATGATCTGACTGCTTGTCAATTACCATATACAGTGCAGATGAGACCAGAATTTTGTGGCGTTGTTTACCGAATTCTACACTTGCTGGTGGAGATGAAAAAAGTGTTAAATGTTTTAAAAATAAACACAAGTTAACAGTTCTGTTATGCTCCAATGCATCGGGTGATCACAAATTAAAACCTTTTGTGATAGGAAAATCCAAGAACCCTAGGGCCTTAAAAGGAGTGAAAACATTGCCAGTGATTTATGTGGCACAATCAAATGCATGGATGGAGCGAAATTTGATTAAAAACTGGTTTTTTCAGGATGTGTGCCAGCTGTTAAAAACAACTTTTAAAAACTAAATCTGCCTGAAGACAGTAAGGCTATTCTATTCTTAGATAAGGTTTCAGCACACCCTGATGAAGATGAATTAGAGTCTGGTAACATTTCAGTCTCGTATCTACCTCCGAATGTGACATCATTGATGCAACCTATGAATCAAGGGGCAATCCAGAACTTTAAGTCACACTACAGATGCTACTTTGTACAAAACTTACTTGCTTCGGATTGCAATGTAAAAGATTTTCAAGGACAGTTTACTGTTAAAGACGCTATCTTTGTAATTGATTTAGCTTGGGGCGAGGTAAAACAAGAAATGTTAAAAAAGTCATGGCGTAAACTCTGGACGAAAATAACTAAGCTACCGACAGTAACAGTGACCCCTCAGTTGATGAACTTGAAGTTGTGTTAAGTGATTTGCCTTTAGAAAATCCCATGTCTCAAATGAATTGGGAAGAAATAACGAGTGGATTGAAGTAGATTGTGATGAGCCGACAGAAGAAATTCTGACAGATGAGGCCATAATGCAGAGTGTTCTTAATCCAACAGCCCTAAAAGATTTGGACTCTGATGAAGATGATGTAGATGAGACAAACAACATTACATGGAATCAAGCAGCTAATGCCTTAAATAATTTAATCAAGTTTTATGAACGCAGCAACTCGTTTAATGATGCTGCAATTATGAAACTACACATCATGCAAAATGATTTCATAAAGAAACGAAGAGAAATAACAAAAAAGCAAATTGATATTCGAGATATGTTCAAGATAGCTTCTACTAAGAAGAACAATCCCGTGGATTTAGATCAACCGTCTTCCTCAACATCAAAGTAAACTTGTTGTAAGCCTTTAGTTTTAATTTTATTGTTTAATTTTATTCCTTAATTAATTTGTTTAATTTTAAGTTGATAGTTTAAATGTAAAGTGAACACCTGATCATCCGAGGTCTGAATAAAACTCATAAAATTACTAAAATTAAAAAAACGAGAAGTTTATTTTACTGGCTATTGTTAGATCGAGCAGTTGATTTCGGGAATATTATTTCCGGCCCAACGTCTTAAAAATTGAATTCTGCGATCCTGGCCTAATCCAAAACACTGATTGTCAGCATACAGTGCTAAGTCCAATGTCCAATGATCCAATGACTCATATTTGGAATAAGGAAGGGGAGAGATGAAAGGTAAGGGGTGCGGGGGGGAGGGTCTATTTTTATAACTCTGTCTTCGAGTCAGTGGCGGACAATGAACTTCCTTCCGGCCGTCCCGTGCACCTGTTCGCAGAACAATACTCTGATAATCGGGCGTCTACTGTACACTTTTAAGTTTCATAATCATGTACTGTACTTTTCATTACAGTGGAGTATGTTATACAATGGTTTTATTCTTTGAAAGCTGTTTTTATAATAAAATAAGTGTTTTATGGTCATTTTTTGTTTAATTTACATTTTTCCTGATATTCATCCTGTAATCCGGCATATTTCGTAATCCAGCACACGTCAAGTCCTGGACGTACCGGATTAGAGGAAGTTTACCGTACCTGACACTCCTGATCATGCAGGCTGGGAACGTGACTGTACCTGACACTCCTGATCATGCAGGCTGAGAACGTGACTGTACCTGACACTCCTGATCATGCAGGCTGAGAACGTGACTGTACCTGACACTACTGATCATGCAGGCTGAGAACGTGACTGTACCTGACACTACTGATCATGCAGGCTGAGAACGTGACTGTACCTGACACTCCTGATCATGCAGGCTGAGAACGTGACTGTACCTGACACTCCTGATCATGCAGGCTGAGAACGTGACTGTACCTGACACTCCTGATCATGCAGGCTGAGAACGTGACTGTACCTGACACTCCTGATCATGCAGGCTGAGAACGTGACTGTACCTGACACTACTGATCATGCAGGCTGAGAACGTGACTGTACCTGACACTCCTGATCATGCAGGCTGAGAACGTGACTGTACCTGACACTCCTGATCATGCAGGCTGAGAACGTGACTGTACCTGACACTCCTGATCATGCAGGCTGAGAACGTGACTGTACCTGACACTCCTGATCATGCAGGCTGAGAACGTGACTGTACCTGACACTACTGATCATGCAGGCTGAGAACGTGACTGTACCTGACACTCCTGATCATGCAGGCTGAGAACGTGACTGTACCTGACACTCCTGATCATGCAGGCTGAGAACGTGACTGTAACTGGCACTACTGATCATGCAGGCTGAGAACGTGACTGTACCTGACACTCCTGATCATGCAGGCTGAGAACGTGACTGTACCTGACACTACTGATCATGCAGGCTGAGAACATGACTGTACCTGACACTCCTGATCACGCTGGCTGTGAATGTGACTGTACCTGACACTCCTTATCATGCAGGCTGAGAACGTGACTGTACCTGACACTACTGATCATGCAGGCTGAGAACAAGATTGTACCTGACACTCCTGATCACGCTGACTGTGAATGTGACTGTACCTGACACTCCTGATCATGCTGGCTGTAAATTTGACTGTACCTGACACTCCTGATCATGCTGGCAGTGAATGTGACTGTACCTGACACTCCTGATCATGCTGGCTGTAAACAGCCACTCGTGGACCTGGCGACAAGTTCCTCTCATGCTGTCTGTACATAAGTTCCAGATCTGGAGAGACTTCTCCTCGGCCCCCAAGTTGACGTTGACATAACTCGGCATCCAGATCTTACTGTGCTCTAGGACCACAATCTGTTCACACAATGTAATGGTTTAAACTGGCCAAGATAGAAAATGTGTCTAAATACAAAATTTTAAATCATATCAAATATGTAAATGACTAACATAGTGTTATATAAATTTATATAGGCTATTTCGTTAATGAAAAAGGTATCAAGAGAAACAAAGACTAGAAATGAGTTAGTAAATAAAAACTTATTATATTTAGGCTAAATGAAGTTAAAGTATGAAAATAAAAGCATTCACCAATCTTCAATAGTTATTTAGAAATTTTATGATAATTTATTATTTAAAACTTTATCAGTAATTGTAACTTTATGAGCAAAAAAAATTATACCTTAATAATGTTTGAGGAAAATTTTTAAAGAAAACTTTTGATAAATTATAGTTTTCTGAAAAACTTTTTGTTGACTTTTAAAAAATCACTTTACCAAAAAGTGAGAAATCTTGCAAACAATTGACACATGGTTTTTTTCAGTTTTCCTAATTCTGACAAACCAAAAGAAACTTAGGGTTATTTAGTGGTAAAGTTTCTTTGACCCTTTAACTTAATTATTCCCACAGCAATTTAAATTATCTATCTATTGTTTCATCGTTGTTTTGATGTGTACAAAATTAAAATTTTCACTTATTCACTGAAATTAAAATCAGTTGTGGGTTCCATTTAGTCACGACACATCAAAACTTTGGATTGCAATAGAGTCCCGCTAATCCGAACTAATTATGACTGGACTCCATTCCATTTAGCGAATTTTCGGATTAAGTGGATGCTATGTATATTATAACTAGCAGATTATATAATGTGTAAATTAAATTTATTAAACATAACTAATCAAATCATTTAGCTTAGAGGACATTTTTTTACTTTTGTTGTTATTTAATAAAGTTTTTGAAATGATCAACATTACCGATGTTCAATAAACAAAGTCCTTGCTAGTTAATGCTTGGTTTTTGTTTTAAATTAGAGTCAATAAACATATTTTACTACATGTAGTAAACATTATTATCCGATGTGAACCAATTAACTTTTTGTGTAAAAAAAACCGTGTTTTTTTCAAAAGGCCAAGTTGTCTTGAATTTTTCTTCTTAAAAAATTAAGGGAAAAAATCTGCATTTTTCCGACAGAATATGTTTGGATTAAGCGGATTTTCGGATTAGCAGGGTTCGAATCAGCGGGACTCTACGTAGTAATAATGAAAAAAATGGGATCACTCACAGGAAATCGGATGCTGTCCCCGACTTGAGTCTTGGTGGCCTCGACGAAGTAGTCCATCCAGAAAGAGAACACCTGCTCCTCGGGGGAGACAGCCGCGTCCTCGCTCTTCTTGCGGAACCGATCGATCAGCGAAATGTTGCCGATGGTGGACTTGAGGTACCTACAATGTGAAGGCACTCTTGTATAATTATGAGAGAATTAGTCCACAACCCTACTTGTTCGATTTTATGAAATAAATGCATCATCACCATTTGGTTCACTCATTGTTAATTAGGGATGGACGGGTCTCTAAATTACTAGAAATTTTCGAGAAATTTTTAATCTCTTTATCGAGACGAGATTTTATTTTGATCGAGATTTTTCGAGACGAGAAATAATTCGTGTATAACGATAAAAACGGGTATAAATAATCTACGAATTTAATACTGCAAAATAAATTATTTTGAAGCAATGTGAAGTGTTTTATTTTCCTATCCTCCTCACAACTTCAAACTTAAATTGCCATCATAAACGACGGTTGGACTTCCAAGATTTGGACTGGACTGGAGAGTGGGAGACGGCTCTACGGCTGCATCTGCTAGTGGTACTGACGATCAACAGTAGTGGGCGGAGTCAACATAGCTTCTGATTTATAAAATAATTCATTTGTTTGATAAATCTTTAGAACATTGGGAAAACTTTATAAACAATAAACAATCATTATTTGACATTTAATTGCTTCAAGATGATTATTTAAAACTGATTCAAATAATTTTTGACAAATTTAAGAGCTGTCTTGACATTAGCAGTAAGAATAGTAGTGACAATCAGATGAATGACAAGAGACAAGATAGCCAATCAGGTTGAATAATGGCTAACCTCAAATATCCCACGTAATACATAATTTAATTTCCTTTCCCACTCTTAGCAGAGTTCAGCTATTTTAAGCAATAAATGCTTAAAATCAGCTGATGGTTGATTTTATTTCAAGGTTTGGATACTAAAAAAAAACTGAATAGGCGTATTAACAATAATTGTTGAACAGCAATAAGTAGGTTGTGTTGAATACATAGAAAATCAATGGTATTACCAGAACCATACAGGCTTCATGGCTACACTAATGCTTGCCTTTATTCAGTTAGGAGCAAATAAATAAAAACCTTACCACTAGCAGTAGCAGACGACAAATGGACAAATCGAGGGAATTACATGAATTCAAAAGCAGTGAAAGTTATGTATACAGGACTTGAATAGTTTGGAGAAATGAAAAGGAATAGCAAACAAAATGAGAGCTGAAGATTGTCTTATGGACAAAGAAGAAGAGAGAGTTGAAAATTAAAATCCTCCAATTAAAAGTTATTTCTTGTTAGCCTCCCGGTCTCTAGGCTTGTGATTCAAAGTTAGTAGGCCTATGCCTATTACAAATCTGTGAGTGAGGAAAAGCTCTTATTTGGAAACATTTTAAAGTAGGTTAATAGTGAAAAGTGTGAAACATGAAAGTGAAAAGTGAAGTAAGTAACTGTAACAGATGATTCTCTTTTTATGTTTTATTAAACGTAGGTCGGTAGGGTTTATAGTGAGCCTATAACTTCTCAACCTTTTTATTGGGTACATTCCTTTATAGGCCTAGACCTTTTGTTAAGAAAGTGACTTTTTTAACTTCAGTTTATTAACATAATCAGCAATTTACAAAGAAATATTTGTTCCTTCACATTAATCAGGATTAACCATGTTACAAAATCAGATTAAAATCCCGAACGCACATTTCTCGTAATGTATGAGAGGGAAAATCTCGTCTCAATCTCGTCTCGAAATTATTTGAGAATTAAAAATTCTCGTCTCGTCTCGTCTCGAACTGAAAATCCAATCTCGTCCATCCCTATTGTTAATAGACTATTTTACAATGTTTATTCAATATTTGAGACTGTTAAACGTAATTTTATTGCTCGTGGCCGCTTTTCTGTTAAACTAAAGGCTATAAGTAAACAGTGGAAATAAAACTGGCTCCAGCTTGATATATTTTCTTCCACTGGTCTGAAATTTTCACTACTTTGGCACCATTCTAGTCTATGTTTTATTAATGAGAGCCTACTTTAAACTGTAAATCCAAAAGATATTAGGATCATTTGAATGACAGAGGATACTAACCAGTTGGGCGGCTTCAGTTTGAACATGCACTCAGCGGCCTGGATGGCCTTGGTGTAGTCCTCGGCCAGCACACTGATCTCGAAGAAGGTGGCCACGTCCCAGTAGTCCTGCAGCGACGACAGACTCCCCTTCTTGCCGATCAGGTTGTTCAGCACCATACCTGTCAATCACGGCAATATCAGTTATTGCTAAAATAATAATAATCGCTAATTTGTAAGTTTTTATTTCTTTAAATAAATGTTCTAAACATATTTTTGATATTTTCACAACGACATTTGTTAAGTACTTAATAGCTAATAAATTACCTTACACTCCTGAGTTCCAACAAACAAATTTACCAAAATATAGTGATGGACAACTAGTTTAACAAAAGTATATATCTCCTTGAGCTGTGATTTGCAATCTTTGTTGAGTGAATAGACTAAGGAATGTCGACAGCAAAAAAATTTGCATAAAAAATTATATGACATGACTGAAGCGATGATAGGAGATCTATATCGATAGATTTAATCAGTAAGCAAGGGAAAATTATTTTTTATTATCAAGTTTCTTTGAGTTGAGAACCAAATAAGGGTACTCAAAATAATTGAGCCAATTAGTTGAGTTATCGTGTCAAGTAGTTTGGAATGTAAAAACCTCAACTTTTTGTCGCAACCTCAGAAAAAAATGTTACTTAAAACAAAAGTACTGGCTTGGAAATATATGTATAAATCAATACAAAAATTTACTATAATTTACAAGATATGGTAAAATTCATTGCTCAGTGGCAGTTTTTTTTTTCTTTTTAAAGAGGTTGGTGGACCTCTTTTAGCCTTACTTTGCCCCCGTCCACATAGGCTATTGATCTGTGCGTGGGTCTAACTAAGGGGGTGAGCCGCTTCAGTACAAGGTGGAGGGTACTGAACCTATGACATTGCTGCCATAGTCCCGATGTCCGGCGCGCTAACCACTACGCCACCGACGCACCCCAAAAAAAGTAAAATGATCAAGTATTTAGAAAGATTAGTATAAAATTAGTTTCCTATCAAGAACTATTAAAATCCCAGGCAAATTAGAGTGACTTTACCGATGTGTTGCAGTTCATCAGATTTTGAGAACTCATTGCCATCAATCACAAGAAGAGTGGCCAAGTTGATTCCAGCGTACTCATTGGGCTGAACTTCAAACCCCTTCCGATACCTGCCAACATAGTGTGTGCTAATCATATTAAATTAAATTTAAATCTAAAAAAATATCTATTTCAAAATAATTTTTTTTTATTACAATATTATTTATTTTATATATATGTATTTTTTTATGTTATCGTACATCTTAATATAAAGTATTGTTAGTTATAAAAGAAGACACATAATTGTGAATAAATTCTGAAGCCAGGTTGAGAAACATTCGTGGAAACGATCACCGAGAGGCTATACTGATAGAAATTTTTTGTCACTAGGCCTACTGGTGATTAAACATAAAACCATAGGGCTGAAATGTTTTTTTTTTTTTTAATTTTATAGTCTTTTAGCCCAAACTAATTCATTTATGAATGCGCCATCTGATTTAATAACAATTTTCAGTACCCAAGGCACTTTGATCTTTCTGATGTATCTATTACTTGAGTTGATTCTACAAAAATCCGTCTGTCATACAAAAAAGTAGATAACTCAAAATTCAAGAAAAAATTGAAATTGTACCTAAAAAATACTGTTCAATAAATCTACTAGCTTAAAATATTTTCTTTTAAAACTTTATGTGTTTTTTATAAACAATTATTATCTCAAGGCAACAAGATAAATCCATGTGACGTATCGTATTTATTTTAAGGCAGGTGATATAGTTTGGAACTTATTTCTTTTTGACAATGCCACTTGTTTCATCGGCTGCACTGGTAATTTGTTACACTAAAGGACACTTCATTTCATGTTTGCCCAACAACAGTACCCACCAGTGTATCGCATTCGCCAGACTAGTCTTGTCCGTGTACTGTGACTCCACAAACTTGTCCTTGTAGATTCGGCCACACAGACACACCATGTCTGGGATGTGGTTCTCCTTTTTCTCCAGTGCCTTCTCAATCACTTGCAACGCTTTCTCTCTGTCGCCTTCCTTATTGCGCCTGAAAAATCAAATTACTACTTTTTAGTTCACACCTTGCAAAAAATTAATGATATACAGTATGTATACTAGGAAAAAATAATTTTGCATTAACCTACACATTTTTACAGGCTCAAAAACAAACCAAATTTTTAAAGTGCGATTGACAAGAAAACTGAAAACATACCAACCTGTTTAGGGCAAAAGGATAGAGAAAGCGAATGACTGGGGTCTGGATATAGTTTTTCTTATTTGGGATGGTTTTCAGGTCTTCCACTAGTTGGACCATAGCATCATAATCCTGTAAAAAATATCAATTGATAATAGATACTATACAATTATTAATCAAAATAAAGATTGTGTAGGCCACATTAAGATAAAAAATAAAACATTAAAAACAAATAAATAAATAAAACAATTTAAGAAGTGTCTCTTGGTTTTTTTAATGATAATTGGGGAAATAGTAACACAATAACAATGTATACAACTTACAATGTATAACCTAAAATCCAGAAATACATAATGTTTCCAACCTTTCTAAACTCACAAGAACTATACATTAAAATTCATCTAAATCGGATCACTAAGGTGGTCTTTTGATATTTCAGCTACTCCAAACAACCTTCAAAGTCATTTATTTGTTGGTAAGGACTGATAAAAACAAAAATAATGTTTCGCTTGACAATTTAAAATAAAATGTTAATGAAAACAACATTTTTTCGACCAAAAATTAATAAAGAAATCGGAAAAATGTGGTACGAATATTATTTACCAAGATTTTTAATGGATTTCAAGGGAACAAACAGTATGAGCCCACAAACTCGACTACTTGGACACTATCGGTGACTGGACACCTTTGATCGTCAATATGACATTGAATTTAGTAATTAGACATAATTCCGTCTCTAGAGGTAACTTTCCTGTGTTGCAACAGTGAGTAAGACAGTATCACATTCTCCAATCGTTGTTTTCGGACGTACTATCTCTAGCAATGTTTTTTCTGCAGTCCGATGTTACTGGGTCTGATAAGAGTAAATAGTGGGAGTAGTATTGGCTATGCAAAACTTTACTTTTCACATTGAGTTGGATCTATGGGGTTTAACTACATCAAGATTAGGAATAAGTTAAAAGAAAATTATTCAAAAATGTTCTCACATTTTATTTATTGTACCTTACACAAAAAGTTGTAAGTATTTCATATTTTGTAAATTTATGTATTTAATTTTGACGACAAAAAAAATGAAATACCGAAGCGGAGTTAAACAATTCAACAACACAGTTGATCAAATGAATGTGAGTGCCATTTTAGTGTATCCTGACTTGGCAGACGATCTAGTAATAAATCACAAATAATGGTATACCCACCGACAGATTAACGTCCACACCCACATGAGTGACGTATCCATTTTTAAGTAATCTTTATGTAGATCGACTATTATAAATTTGTAGACAGCACGAGACAGCTGTGCTAGGATTATTTCAATTCCTCTGTACACAAAAAAAAAAATGCAATATTGTTTTTATTTTAAGTATTGCACGTATTTGAAGTAAACGTGGCAGTAACAACACTGCAAACTAAGATGAACTGTAATTCATTTCTCTTTGTAGACATAGCTGTTAGAAGTTGCGAATCCATCTGTTGCATTATATTTATTTTTCTGCTTTAGTCTATTCTACACAAATTTGTTCATTCCAATATTTGTTGTGAAAATTATAACTAGCAATATTTGGGTAAAAGACGAACCACTTAAATGGTTTAAACTATACAGATCAAAGTTAGAATATTTTCTGAAATTCCAAATCAAAATTCAATACTGCAATTTTTTATTCAAAATTATTCTAAGTTGAATATTCGTCCACCCCTAATTATTATTGTTGTATCTGTACCTGTATGTCGCGGAAGGATATGAGCATGCTGAGCACCGCCTCTCCACATAGCACGTGAGGATCGTCCAGCCGCCGTCGCATGTTGTGTAGGGTTTTGTACCAGTATGTCATGTACCTGTATGTTGTATACCTGTATGTCGCGGAAGGATATGAGCATGCTGAGCACCGCCTCTCCACATAGCACGTGAGGATCGTCCAGCCGCCGTCGCATGTTGTGAAGAGCTGTCGCCAACTCCTCTCCAGTCAGCGTATCCCGGGCCTTGCGCAAGTCCGACAGGAACTTCTCCTTAATGTGGACTCTATGACAACAACATGTACTGATATCTCATTCAAAAACAAAGTAGTGAGATTTATCAATATATGTGGTTAGAAACAAAGATAATGATAGAATTTCTTATGTTAGTTCTTTTTAAACAAATTTTAACTAAGAATAAAATCAGTTTCATCGGAAAATTGTTTTAAGAAGGCTATGTATCAACACCATGGCCTAAATATAAAAAAAGTTATATTCCAAGCTGATTTTAATCTCAGAGTTATTAGCCAAGACTAAGTTATTTTAATAGGCTTATCTGGTTTATTAGGAACTGCTTAATTTGGCTTAAATTGTTCAGATCCGAGGTCACTACCGAAAAACTGTTGAGAAGCAAAAACACTGCAAAATTACATTCTAATTACTCCAATTTACTCAAGGTACTTTTCTGATAACTAGGGATGAATCGTTGTCGGTTTTATCGCTTTTTGATGAAAAAACCCATAACCGAGAATTGATAACACAGGTTGATATTTAGTTAATCAATTTTTTACAAACGAAAGATAAAAAGTTAAATATAGAAATCAATTACAAAGGAAAGGACATCCAGTTCTAGGAAGATAACAAAACAATTTAATATGAGATGATAGATTTTGAATAAGGAACACCTGCCGATAATAGCGATATTGTTTGGCATCCCGCCAGTGGCCGGTGATCGCTTATCTGATTTACGTCTGTCATGTGTTGATACTCAGCTGATCAGCTGTTTACTATGTTTAAATTGAATTTACCTTGTTTAATGTTTACATTTAGTTGTTTATTATTTTGAATACACCTTTTATTGGTTTACTCAATAAAGTAATGTTCACATTATACGTTTATTGTAATATTTATTAGTGGCGAAGAGCCAAACTTGTTTTATTTTATTGATTTTAATTTCTTTTAACATTTTACATGATGAGTGATCTTGGTGTAACGGAAAGTTTAAGTGAAATGAAGAAAGTTAGAGCAGTGGTCAAAGGCCAGTTGAGCAAGGCTGACAGATTTTTGACAAACTTGCAGGAAATTTCAAAGGAAGTAGTTCAATCCAGAGTTAACACACTGGAAGATTATTGGAGCATATTTAATACAGCACAACAGATAATAGAAACTAAAACCGAAGAGGACCAACTAGACCAGGAAATAGAATACAGGATTGAAATGGAAGACAGATATTACAAACTGATGGACCAGTTACAAGAAAGATGGGGACAGATTAGTAAATCTAAAACCGAAAGTCAGTTAGACATTCTAAGAAATGATGATAAGCCTAACACAGAGAAATTACACCCTAATCATCCTCGTGCGCTTACATCTTCAATTTCCTTTATGCCTTACCAAAGAAGAGGAAACCTTCAAAAACTTCACTCGACGTTTGGAAGTATTTATCCATCTACATCGTCACCATATGGAACCTGCGGACCAAGTATATACACTGCTCCACGCCCTTACGCCGCAGTTACATCAGAAACTTTATGATATATGCGCCCCTGAAAGTCCTCTGAGCAAAACTTACAATGAATTAGTAGACATTTCAACAGACTATGTTGACCCACAACCTAGTGCATGGGCTCTACAACACAGATTTTTATCTAGAATGCAAGAACCCCAAGAAACTGTAAAAATTTATTCTGTTGAACTGAAAAAGTTAGGGTCGTGAAGGAGCTGAACAAATTATTTATTATTTTTGGATTGCCAAACCTCCTAATTTCTGATAATGGACGAAGTTTCACCTCAGCAGCATTTCAGGACTTCCTCAGAAAATGTGGAACCAAACATAAGACTACTGCTCCTTTCCATCCATCATCTAATGGCCAAGCCGAACGATTTGTCCAAACTGTGAAGAAAACATTGAAATGCATGTTAGAGGAACCTGGGACTCTGGAGACAAAACTATATCGTATATTGATGCAGCTTCGACAGGTTTCCAACTCAACCGGAAACTCTGCATACTTTCTAATGTTTAATAGGAAGATAAGGACACACCTCAGTCTACCGGTACCTCCTACAGAAGAACAATATACAAGACGCCCTGAAGGCATAGTGCGTAAGTTTAAGGTTGGGGATCGTGTACAACTATAACAGAGAAACTATAACAACCAGAGAAAATGGACTCGGGGCGTTGTGCAATCCAAGGAAGGTAACCTTCACTACTACATCAAACTCGACAATGGATTAACTTGCAGACGACATGTTGATCAGATGTTGCGGTCGAAGATTTGAAGGGGGAGAGTTGTCATGTGTTGATACTCAGCTGATCAGCTGTTTACTATGTTTATATTGAATTTACCTTGTTTAATGTTTACATTTAGTTGTTTATTATTTTGAATACACCTTTTATTGATTTACTCTAGGGATGTGTCGGTACCTAAAGTCGGTTCTCGGTACCACCGGTTCTTGGCAAAAGTACCGGTACCGAGAACCGATGTCAAAATCTCGGTACCGGTACCTGCTCGTTCTGTTTACAATAAAATAAACTAAAACAAAACGCGCCCGTCCACAGTTTTCTCGGAAAATAACAATGCGATTGTATATGAGACGACCAGGTAGACTGATAAAACCCCGATAAAAACTATTCAGTAAGTTATTGTTCTGTCCGTCAGGCGCGGGGAGGAGGGGGGCCAGCCGGGCCAACACAACAGCCGCCTCAATTGACTGATAAGATAAGAGTACAGTTACCTTATCTCCTATATCCTGAATTATTTGTCCAACAAAAACAAATTATGGATAATTTTTCGTCTAAGTTTTACAAGTCAATAGAAATATAATCAAGGTTGAATGATTTTTGGTTGAAAAAAAAAAATAGTTCATTATTTTGTTTAATAATTATTGAAACTTTAAAATAAAATATAAATCATTAAATAACTAACAAATGTTCTTAAAGAATGCAGAACAATGAAAAAAAATCATAAACCAAAACATAAAATATTCTAGGGATGGTCGGGTCCCAAAATTTTGAGACGTATTCGGGAACTACCAAACAATATACAGTAGACTCCCTCTTAACAGGCCACCTTTTAACCGGCCTCCGCTTTAACCGGCCTACTCTGACACAAAATAACATCTTTTAACGGGCCATTTTTTATCTCAACATCGCTTTAACCGGCCGCGTTTCGCCGGAAACTAAGTTTTCTTATCTAATGTATCATTCAATTCAACTTTATTTCATATTGACGTTCCCAAACCAATTAAACTATAATGTCCTGGGCGGAAGTGACTGCCACCGGAAATCAATGCGTTTGGGCCTACTATCCAGTAGACCACAATAAAGAAACGAATTATTATTAGTGTAGGTTTGTTGTGGATTTCATGGGTGGTGGATATTAGCTATAAATCACATACAGTAATGTATTTAAGGTTGTTTTTCAAGTAATAATTATATTTAGGTCATATAAAATTCTGGGATGGCGTTCTTAAATGAACATCGGTTTAACCAGCCAATTCATTATCCGGCTGCGTCCTGGTCCCGAGGTGGCCGGTTAAGAGGGAGTCTACTGTATGTTTACGCGGCCGGCGATCTCGCAAACGAGGTAAACGCGACACAAAAACATGGCACATTCAGTGAACGCCCACGGCGGAGACGATCTATTGTTCAGCTTATCTATTGACGTCCGGCAGTAATTTATTCAAGAGGGGTGTTTTTTGGTCCTAGTACCAATTGCTACTTTTTGAACCAATTGTCGTAGAAAGCTAAGAGATGGCTCATTTGATTCGTCTAATCTTCACAAATTAAATAAAACGTCAACTAAAGTTGTGTGACTTTTCATTCAAATTTAAATTAGAAAAGCATTGTTAAGTAAATCATTCATTTAGTACAATTACTGTTTTATAATATTATAAGAACCTTACTATAATTTAATATAATTTTTTTATTTAAAACTTAAAACACCATTAAATATATATTTTAAATTAAACATAACAAATACATTTATTAGTCAACTAATTTAATCAACTAAGTTTATTAAAACAGATAGTAGTTGAAGAATTAACAATGCAGGATAAAAATACTTTTCAGCCTAACTCGTTTTTGGGTCGGAGACCTAAGGGTAATGATTTTTTACTAGGCCCGACCCGAAGTGTGAGTGTTAAAAGTTGGCCTGTGGACTCCTAGATCTGTTATTGTACATAAAAAAATATTCTAAAACAAACATTTTACTATTTTTTATTATTTTTAGTAAAATCTCCTTTTGATGAACGTTTTCACATAGACGCCCCAACACTGTCCTTCATTAATTGTCACTCAATCCTAATTCTTTTAATTTCATGTGTTGGTTAATTTAATTCCTTAATTCTCACTACTTTTGAAATATCACTTCAATATACAAATTTTTTCATATTTCCTGTTAAGTAATGTTCACATTATACGTTTATTGTAATATTTATTAACGTCCATATCAGTTCAATAGTACATTATATTTAGTTTCTGATCTAATTGTTATACAAAAACAAATTAGAGCTCATTTGCTTGTCTGATTTTCAAGAATTGAATAAAACTTTAATCAAAGTTGTAAGACCTATGGTTCAACGTGTATATAGGCGAATTAATGTTATTATTATGTTATTTTCAGTATTGAATTAAAAAATACTACAACAGTCTTTTTTTATAAATATACATTTTTCAATTATAGAAATCAAATTATTATTTTACTTAATTGAAAGAATTCAAACTAAAAAAATTATCTTTACAAAATGCATTTCTATAACACATAATAGCTAGTAATTCTTAAAAAATGAGACAGACTAACAAAACGTTTCCTTAGCCATAATTTGAGGGTGTTTCAAAATTTGTATACGGTTGGATTTTATTCTATACGCCTACATATTTTATCAATTCCAGAAATACAAAAGTTATTTCCAGCCTCTCCACATACAAAAAATACAGTAGTAAACAAAAAATACAGTACAAAAATACAGTTGTCAAAGTTTTTATCTTTATCTTTTGTTTTTGTTTAAAATTGTAAATTTGCCCACTAAAATGGTTGTATTGCTTTTTGACTACTTTCAGATAAAATATAAGGCCAGTTATATAGTAGGATAAACAATTAATATTCATATATTTTCTTGCAATGACTAAATGGTCTTATTTAAAAGCATAAATGTGTAAAAGCCAGAAAAAGGGCATCAGCCTGATTTTAGATGGTAACCTTAAGTTGTTTCATGTTTACATCTAAAATAAACAAAAAAAACTGAGAAACCGACAACCTACAATCAGTACAGTGAAAAACCGAACCGAAACCGAATCGATAAATTTTTCAACCGACCCATCACTACAGTTAACAGCGCCACACTGTTTTGGGGAAGTAAAAAAATTGTAATTTACATCTCTAAATTTGCTATTAAAGTGCAAAAAACTCTATTTAACAAAAAATTCTACAAAAAATCTTACCCTAGGTCCTCAACAAACTTTTTAATGACAGCCAAAAACATCACAATATTGCGTTACAGGTGAGAGATTTGTTTTGATTCCAAAACTAAATAGAGTCTACCTCAGTTCTAGACAAGAGTTATACAATAGTTGAGCACTCATGATTACTAGGAGTAAGCTTATTTTGTGTGTATGAGGATGAACGAACAAAAGATCTGCAATAACAGATTTCAGTTATTTTGCAAAATAACATATCTGTCAATTCGCACATATTAACTGCATATGTTAGAAAATTGTAGCAAATCTATTTGTTAAGCATGTATTTTTGTGTTTTTTTTTTTTTTTGTTGTTTTTTTAATAACAAATTGTATTTGACGTAGTATTACTGCAGCAAAACATTTTTTTAAATATTTTTACTCAACGTCTGGAGCACAGATGTTGGTTAAAAACAACCACTAAAACAGCCACCAATGCATTTCTTACAGGTAGATAAATTACAGACTATCCTATACTATAATACGAGCAATGTCTGAAGGGATGTGTGTTCCACAATCTCAAAATCTAGCAGGTAGATTTTGCTTAAACTTTGCATTTAAGAGTGTTTTGGCCCAAAAATAAGTTTAAAAACAGCCTCAATCCCAGGAAAAATCTAATTTGGTCTAAACTTAAGTTTAAAAATCGTAATTTTTAACATTGGTCTCATGGGTTGCTATTTTTGTAACGAAATAGCAACGAAAGGTATACAAAAATAAAGGAACATTAATGTTAAGCAGTCTTTTTGAAACAGCTGTTAACTGTGAAGAGGTATAGTTGGTTGTTGGTGGAAATTTAATAGCTTTATAACGACGACACTATAACAAAAGTGAATTAAAACCAACGAGCAAGGCTCGGTTAACCTGGTACTGAGTTTAATACAGTAAACTTCCTCTAATTCGGCATGTCCTGGACTTGACTTGGGCCAGATTACAAAATATGCCGGATTACAGAATGAATATCAGGAAAAATGTAAATTAAAAAAAAAGACTATAAAATTTGGTTTTTTTTATTATTAAAACAGCTTTTAAAGAATAATAACTATTGTATAACGTACCCTACTTTAATGAAAAATGCAGTACATGATTATGAAACTCAAAAGATTTCAGTAGATGCCCGATTATCGAGATAAAGTAATTGAGACCGAGGCCACCTCGGACACGGGGAAAACTCGGCTACAGTAATACAAAGGTTATGTACTATAATGTAACTAATCGAATAATTTAGTTTAGAGGATATTTTGTTTACTTTTGTTGTTATTTAATAAAGTTTTTGAAATGTACAAGCAGCGTCACATTAAAGAGACACACGCTAGCAGACTGAACACGAATACGAAATGTAAACAAAGCTACAGTGACACCAGGCCTAACATGATGTCACCCGATGTCGGCCGAAGACGACTCGTCTCCCCAGCACGCATCCCAATACGCAATACGCCACAGTCTAATATATTATTCGGAGACAGTCATGACACTCATATCAAAGCTCCATGTTAAGAGTAGTCCACGGGGCAATCAGCACTTTAAGCGATAAGGGAACTGGAGTCCCCGGCCATTCTCGCTATGGGCAGGAACTTTAAATACAACTCCAGTGAGCAGCAACCAATTCTGAAATACATTTCGGCCGTTATCATTCGATTGGGATTTCATTTGAAAATTTTTATTGTTATCAGCATTGTATATTCACCTGTGTGATCACCTGTGAATGTGTTGTCAACTCGGACGTCAACCACTACGAGCTACTCAAGTAAATCCACACTAGCGCTCCAAGCCACTGTTCCTTGCGTAACTGGAGTCCCCGGGTGGTTCAGGCGGACAACCTAAGTGAAGGAGTGTCATGACTGTCTCCCAATAACCTATTAGACTGTGGAATACACTTTGTACGACACAGCGTTGCTTTGCGGCGACTTTCGATCCCAAACAAACTTGATTGCTCAATTGTTATTTTTGTTTATGTCAATATAATTGTTCTTAAAGTCGTGCCGGATTATCAAGCATGCTGGATCATAGGATGCCGGATTACTGGAAAACCTCTGAAGTTGGAATAACTTCAACAAAAAGACATCTATAAATTATGCGAAAAGTATACTGTGGATCTGACACTTCCTTTGAAAGCAATCTTTTGCCATTGAAATTGGGTTTCATCGTTTCAAGTATATTTAGGGATTGAAATTATATGAAAAATGAATAAGGAAAAGTTAGGGCCACATGGCCCTTAACACTTAACCTGATTTCAACTTCTGAACTTCTTTCCCCTTCGAGTCGTTCATCCAATTAGGCCTACCACTAAGTAGCTAGCGTACAATGTGAGAAATGAAACTAAATGGCAGATCAACAATGGACATGCCTCTCCACTTCCTTGACATAAAGTTTGCTACGATGGCTAGATTGAATCTGCTACACAATATAATCCAATATACCCAACATACCAAAAAAAATACCACAATATACCACAGCATGCTTTTATAGCAAATATGGTGTTTAAGTCTTTGTAATTGAGATCACAAAACTGAGAAGACCCATCTCAGCACGTGTGACATCCCGTGTGATTACGTGGACTGTTTCACTCACTTGGCTTGTACTTGGACGTCCTGCAGGAGTTTGTTGAGCTTGACGGTGAGTGGTTGCTGCGCCTCGGAGTCGGCCGCAGGATTGGTCAGCAGACACGAGCCGCACGGCGCCAGCCGGTACGACAGAAACGTGTAGTTGCAACACGACATCTGCACATTACAATCAGACAATCAGAATACAGGATGAAATGGAACTAAACTATTCAAAGAGATTACCCTCAGAAAATTACATTTAGGGCCTTAGATAGTTTTTGCCACCCTAAGTTGTAACACTGTTACATGAGAATTCCATCAAAGAATACATCACCTTCTAGTGATATTATTTGTCAAAAGTCTGGTTTTCAGTTATAAAAAAAAGATACTTTTTCATTTTGAGGTCCCCAGAGGCCAAAAATACCGTTCGTTCACTTTAATATCTATCTTCTTATTTCTATAAGGGTTTTGTCTGTTACGTCCCTTTTTCTCTCGACCTACTGAACCGATTTTTAAGACTGAGGTGTCATTTTAAAGCTTAGGATACAGCGCAGTGACGAATCGTAATTAAAAAGGTCATATCGTTTCGGGCTTCGCCCCCCTCGCCTTTGATTTATTTCTAGAGGGCGCTTTAAAATGTTGACCAACTTTTATTGCAAGTTCTTTCATGTGAATTGTAATATAACAGCTGATTACCTTCAGATGAATTTTAAAAGCCAGATAGTAAACAAAAATAGATCTCTGTCACTTCATAATCAACATCCACGTACTGTAGGTGAGTTTCACTCATCCAGATTCATAAAATGCGCAATTTGCGCACGGGCCACCTCGTCTATATATATTTATATATATATATAATTGGATCTCCAATTTTGATGAAATTTGGTATGAAGGTGTAGGACCAGGTCTATTTTCATGAGTTCGCGAACTAGCATTATCGGGTTATGGGAACGGGGTTTTATGGGGTTTCAAAAGGGTCAAAAATGGGTTTGTGGCATTTTTGACATTATTTTTTAAAATTCATCAATTTAAACTAAAACCATTTAAAAGAGCTAAAAAAACAAACAATTTCGTATTTTGAATTTTTAAAATGGCTTAACAAGGTTACGGAGAAAATCCAAAAATAGGTTTTTCATGTTATTTTTATGGGGAATAAACAAAACCCTGTACCTCACTTATTTATTGACATAACTTAATCAAATTTGGTATGTACATTATCTAGATAGGGTTTAACTTATACTTGCTTACAAAACCCATATGGCGGCAAACCCATATACTCACCCCATGGGGTTTATGGGGAAAATAAAAAATTGTCAGATCTTTATACAATTTTGTGTTTATCTTCATCAATTATTGATTGACTTAGATTTTCTAACAAAGCCCCATAGCAGGAAACCTACATACTTCATCCTATGAAGGTATTTGTTTCAGGAATTTTTATAGGTTATTGTCGAGAACACATTTGAACCCCGCTAATCCGAACTAATTGGGACCGAGGCTGGTTCAAATTACCAAATGATCGAATTACCCGAACAATTATGTTTCTAATGGAAAAGTTCAAATAAATTTTGTTAATATAATATTTTTACAGAACAAAGAAGATAAAATATTTCTTCTCTTTAGATGTGAATGAAAGAAAAACTTTACAAAAATAACTGTGCCGTTTGGGTTACTTTTCAATAATATTTTTCATCTATCTATTGAACGGACTGAGACACAACTTTGATTGAGTAACATGGTCCTGGGCTTAGGTTTTACCATGGCTACTACCGTAATAGCGTATTCCCTATAGAAAAATTTGCTAAAAAGTATAACATTGAATAAACAAGTTTTAATTAGGAATATGAGGATTTCCGGTTCATTGTTATTTAGCCACCAAACTTCAATGGAATGAGTAAAAAACTCTTCCAATTGACTGAACATTGAGGTGGACAAAACACTAATAGAGTCTCTTCTTTATTGTTGTGCTAATGGGAATCCGGCAGCCCGCACCTGGCCGGGCGAGCGAGCAGTGTCAGTGTGTGATTGTTTGAGTGTTGTGTGATTGTATGAGCGTGTGTGCGTGTGATAGTGTGTGCGTGTGATAGTGTGTGCGTGTGAGTGTGTGCATGTGTGCATGTGTCATCTCCACCAGTCAAGGTCATTACCGCGTTCCTATTGTGTCGCGTCGTAAACAAACCCCGCCCCGCCCCGACCCTCCAATCCTCTTACCTCCCTCACCCCGTGTATGATCCACACAGCTCAAGTATAAATTGCCGTGTTTCTCTGTTTTTTTGCATTAATTAATAAATCAAGTAATTGTTAGTACAGAGTTTTCTTTTTAAGGCTTTTTTGAGCGGAATTGTCACTTCTGAAATCATTTTCAGCTCGACCACTGAATAGTTTGGCATAACCTCAAGCCGAGTCGAATAGTGCTAGAATTCGACCACAACTATTCGACCACTTCGAGTACTTGCACACCCCTAGAAAATGTCTCCCAGTGTTTTTGATTTATTGAACTAAAAATACCTTTTCAAATACAAATGCAAACACATTCATAATTGAGGAGATTTTCTTCCCTATGTCTTGATCTTGACCACCCTATATGTTATGAAATAGTGTCACCATATTTACTCAATGTTATTACTATGGTATAATCTTATGTCTTACAGCACAAGAAAATTATCTAAATTGACTAAGCAAATTGTGAAAATGAAATACTTTTTCAACTTATCTATTTTTTGTTTGGTTTTTAATATTAACAAAAATATCTTAAAGTTAAATAGTAATTAAATTATGGCAATATCGTCAAGATCTAATCTGAATATGGGACTACTTTTCTGGCACTTGTTTGCGCAGTTACCAGCAGTCGCCACTTGCGTACGAGAGAGTGTTTTTGTTGTTGTTACGCTTTATTTTCTTTTGATTAACCGAAAGAAAATCATCTCGACTTTATTAGACTTATTTGATTGTTCCACCGTCTGTGAAAGTGGCTTTTAGTATGTCTTCCATGACGCAATAACTTGAAATCAAATTTCCATTATTTAGACAACTGAACCGACCGGTATCGAAAGTATCAGTATCGACTTTAGACAATTGATTCTCGATACCAATACCAATGGCCAAGTATCGGTGGTATCGAGAATCGACACATCCCTAGGTCGAATAGTTGTGGTCGAATACTAGCACTATTCGGCTCGGCTTGAGGTTATTCAAAATTATTCGAGTGGTCGAGATGAAAATGGTTTAGGAAGCAACAATCCCACCCAAAAAAAATGCCTTAAGAAGAAAACTCTGTACTAAGAGTTATTCGATTTATTAATTAATGCAAAAAAGTAGAAAAACACAGCAATTTATACTTGAGCGGTGTGATTATCGTACACAGATCAGGGAGGTCAGGGGTCAGGGAGGTAAGAGGATAGGGGGAGGAGCGGGTCGGGGTCTACGATGCAATAGAAGTGGGGCAATGACCTTGACTGCTGGAGACAACACACGCACACACGCTCATACAATCACACATACACTCAAACACTTACACACTCACACTGCTCGCTCGCCCGGCAAAAGGATGTTCTAAAAATATAAACTAAAACAGGTGGGGTATTGTTTCTACTTCAGACCTTGATTGTCGCTCTAATCCCCTAGTAATTATGTTTGGTATTACACTAAATGCTTTTCAAGAAAGGTTTGATGAAGTGACATATTTTTATTTGACAAAGTTATTATATATTTATTAGCCTACCAGGAATTCATTAATTAACCTAAATTTTGAACAATGGAGTGTCTACAACTTTGATTGACTTTCCTTCCAATTTGCAGATAATCAGACAAAAAATGAGCCATTTATTTTTGTACAATTAATTTAGAAACGGATATATGGCTTTTATCTTGAATAAGTTATACCGAGCCATCCCTCCTCACTCCTCACCCAGCGCAACCTGCCCCCTCACCCTACCCAATTGGCCCGCACGGGCTTTGACCCTCCCCCCTCACCCTTCTTCCCATCCCAGTGCCGGGCCTGCCAGATTCTTAACAACAGAGATAGGACTTCTAGTTTTTTGTCCACCCCAATGTTCAGTCAACTGGAAGAGCTGTTTACTTTTTCCATTGAAGTTTGGTGGCTAAGCGTAAGCGTAGCAATCGAGCCCACCTTAAGGGCAAAAACTTCTACTGGTTGGCATTGCAAAGCATGCCGGGTAAACCAGTAACAAATAATAATTCATTACTGTACCATGTGGTAAAGAAAGGTGACAAATATGTGAGAATCTAAAAAAATTGCTAAATTGGATTTTTATTATAGGGTTTAGTTACTATAATTAAATTGGGTTTAATTACTAAAGAAAAATATCGTATTTTATTTCCTTAAGTTGATTCCTATGTAAACATGTTAAATTCTCATATATCGGATAGTCAACAAAACGACAAAGGTCTGGTAACGTCTTTTTTTAACAGTCAACTGTACAACAGGGACACGGATGTAATCCTAACGCTGGAAAATAGACCCGTATTCTCTTTATTATCAGAGGAGTTGTAATATATTGTACGCTTTAGTAATTTTCTGTATTTGTAGGAAGCACACTTGCCAAATTTTAAACACTAGTTTATTGAAGTGTAAACAAAAGTGACGAAATCATAATGCCACTTTTTGTCAGCCAACAACAGCAACTGACTGTCTGTATTCCAGGTAAGAAAGCTACTCATTGGTCGGCACAGTTGCGTGGCTATATCGGTGTTCGTGTTTCACAGATGAGTTTTGTAGGGCCTTTCTTTGTCAAGCCATGAAATTAATATATCTTTCGATATCGAACCTACGGTTATTGTCTGCTGTGTTGTAATCGAGTATTCAGACTATTCTGTCTGCTAACACAAAATTTAGATTTTTTTAGGTTTTTTTTAACTATTTTTTATTTGGTATTTGGATTTTTCCGGATAGACTGTATATCTGGTGTTAAAAACCAAATCAAAGTATAAATATTGTGTTGCGCAATGGCGATTCTGAATAAAATCGTGATGGCGCACGTAACGTCTCAAGACGATCAAAGAAATGAGGCACATCAAAACTGATAGTCAGACTTAAAACCTCTCGCTTGGAGTGCTAGCAACAAATACTACAGAATACAAAATATTGAAAATACAAAACATTACAGAAATAAAACAAAGACAAATCATTTAAGATTTCAAATCATGCATTGACTTAATTTTTTTGGTTATTTAAGTGCCAATGTTAAATTCTATCGGGCCAAGTTGTTTTATAAAATTTGTTGTTGAGAAAAAAATCTCTTTCTCTACAGTAGTTATAAATTCTTATATTTTGCTTCATAAAAATATAGAGATGATTTTTGTGTAGGCCAAAAATTTTATTTTTCTGATCCAGTGTGTGTACCTTGAGCCTGAGAGTTGTCTCGGTGTCCATGTCATTGTACAACAGCCAATTCTCCTTCATCCCAAAGCTCTCTCGGACACCGAGGTGGTAGAATAATGCACTCTGCTGAACCATCACAGATAGATCAACCATCGCCACATCTGCGTTGTAAAATGTAGTCAGCACATTGGTCTCACCAAAGTCCAGCTTTTCAAACTGTCAAAAATTAATGAGATAAAAGTTATTTATGTAAACCTACAATGAACAGTGTGATTAACAACACAAGTAACTTTTCTATCTCACAGAGGTAGTTAAACAAAACACCAATTTTAAACTACATAATAAAGCATGGAAAGATAAAAGATGATTTTCATAACACTTCTTTACGCCCATGATTCATTTATAAAGTTAAATATCAAACGCCTTACTGGCACATCTAGTTAATAGTTTTCCTCCTAATCATTACAAACTGGGTTGGCGCCATTGTGATATAACTGTTTCGTCAAGGATAATCAGGTAATCCACTGTGGCTAATAGGGGCCTTAGAGGCTTAGTTGATGTGTAAAATTACCTCCATCATTGTTAAAGTCTTCTTTCTGGGAACAAATTTTAAAAACAAGCTAAGAAAGTGCTTTAAAACTATTCTGCATAAACATTTGAATGGCACTGTCAAATTTAAAAATATTGAAATATGTGAAAAAATGTCCAGTTCATTACATTTTTACCATAGATTATTCTAATGATTACCTGGATGTGATGTAAGTTGGCGTGAACCAGTGTGCACGACTGTTTGATGTCCTCGAGGGCTCTCTTGCGGTGGGCCAGATGTAACGGTTGTTGCAAGTCTAGGATACAGACCACGTCCATGGAGGGTCGCAGGGTGGTCGGTGCATCACTGTGACTGCCTCCACTTTCTGCCAGACTGCGACTGTCTGGAATGATATCAAAATAAGAAACAAATTCAAACCAATGATTGAGCTGACCTTAGTGAAACAACACATTTTGTACGGTATGAATTTTTTTCTACAAAACTTTAGGGATGGACGGGAATGGATTTTTAGTTCGGGACGGGACGGGACGGGAATTTTTATTTCCCGTCCAATTTTGGGACGGGATCGGGACGGGATTGCTCTTCTCGACGCTATCGGAAATATTCGTTTTGACTTTTATCTGAATGTCGTATAAAGGCAAATTAATGTTAAATATCAACTGGTTCTGTTTTCAAATTGTTCCACTTGTTTTTTATAAGTTACAATGAACCTCCTTTTGTTGAAAAGATTTAAAACATCTAATTTTTATATTTGCAGTGTACAATGAGAAAGGATAAAGTATAAATTTTCTTGAAACCAAAAAAAATTTTTATCGAATCACTAAACAATATACATATTAAAAAAGTTTATTAAACATTTTACAAAAGTTTCGTTGAATGAAATGTTAAATGTTTTTTATAAAGAATGAAAAGTAAAATTATGTACATAAAAATATAGATTAAAACAATTGGAAAAATTGTAAAGAAAACAAAACTGTATTACATAAATAGGCCTAAGCCCTGCTCAGGCTGCTGAAGGCTGTGGAAATGGCGGACGTGGCAGTTGGACCCTTGTGTTCGGTGTGTAAAAAATTGTGTAAGGAGGAGGAAAAATTAGTGTTGTGTGATGGTTACTGTGGCTGTTGGCACCATGCCAAATGCGTAAACATTTCGCCAAAAACTTTTAGTGATATCAGAAAAGTGGAAACTTATATTACTTGGTTTTGTCCCGACTGCGACAAGCAGGTAAAAAATCACATTGCACAGACTAAAGCCGCTACGGAATTACAAGGTGAGATAATATTGGTGAAGGAAAGTGTAGAATTATTAGGGAAGACCTTAGAAAAGAAATTAAATACACTACTTAGTCAAAGCATTAAGACAAATGTCGGAATTAAGAAGCTTATAAAATGTAATAAATCTGAGGTTATTCCAAATATTGAAGATGACATGTTAGAATTTGAAAACAGTGCAATTGAGGTTGAAAAGCATGAAAACAACACAATCCATGAGGCAGTGGAAGATGACGTCATGACAAAAAATGACGTTGTATTAGAAAAACAAGAGGAACAGTCGAATGAACCACCTAAAGTGGGACGTAGGAACCAAGGAATAAATACGACCAATGTTTCCTCAGTGAGTGGAAATTGTGATGGTGTGAACTCTGACAACACTGTAAATTCTATTTGCACTGAAACTGTGATACCGCTGAAAAAACAGTTACCTTATTCCAGAGTGGTGCAAAAGTCAGTGAAACCGATAGTAAATAGTGAAGAACCAACGAAAGACGAGAAAACTAACAACCAACCAAACAGTAAGTGTATTATCATAGGAACGAATGAGGTTAAAAACAACTTAAAATCCGCTAATAAACGAACTCAGTTTTTTGTGTCCAGACTCTCCCCAAACACAACCTGTAAAGACGTACTATCTTACCTAGAAGGAAAGGGTATCAAGGACAGTGAGAGCAGAGAACTTCCAACTAGGTATAAAACCTACAAATCTTTTAAAGTGGATGTATTGGAAGAGCTAGAAAGTGAAATACTTGATCCTCAATTCTGGCCAGCAGGTGTCTTGGTAAGACATTTTGTGCCTTCACGAAGGGGCCCTAGTGAACGCAAGAAATCTTTTTTAGGGAGAACAATATATCGGACTTTAACAACGTAAGGACTTCCATAAAGGAATGTACCACTAGGCCTAGGCTTAATCTTAGGGACTCAAATTGTGTGGAGCCTAGCCTTGTAAATAAATGTGAAAAAGTGATTGAGACTGAATTGAAAATTGCTGTGTTAAATGTAGGATGCCTTAGAAATAAATGTGAAATCTTATCAACTTTTATAGAAGAAGTGAAATGTGACTTTCTTTGCCTCTCTGAACACTGGCTTGAACAGGCGGAGAGTGATTTCTTCAGAACTCTAGCTACCCTGAATCTTGCAAACATTTTTTGTAGAAAAAATCACAAAAATGGTGGTGCAGCAATCTTTGCTGACTGTAAGTATAGTTACAAACAATTGAACTTAGACATATTTTGTGTTGAATTTGTACTTGAGGTGACGGCTGTGGAAATTCTTGAAATCTCCACGATTTTGATATCTTTGTACAGATCCCCAAATGATGACTTTGGTGAATTTATAGACCAGCTAGAGCGGTGTTTGGACTTTGTCACCAAGCTTAGACCTAAGAATTTAATAATTTGCGGAGATTTCAATGTGCACCTTGAGTGCCCCTCCAATGAAGAGGCCATCTTTGTTAACATTTTGAGAAGCTTCGGACTATACCTAACATCAAGACAACCCACTAGAGGAAAGGCGTGCCTCGACGCAGCGGCCACAGACTTCAACTCCTGGGACATCGAGGCTGACGTGGTACCATCCCATACTTCGGATCACGATGGAGCGGTTGTTGTGAAGATCAAATGCAACAAGGTAAGCGTCAACTCCTCTTTGCTCAAAGATTACAGTATTCAAAAGCGAGTTATAAAATTAGACAACCTGCCATTGCTTAGACATGAATTATCAACTGTAAAATGGAATAATCTCAAACATTTCACTGACCCTCAAACTGCATTTTTAAAATTTTCTGATCTGTTTTTTGATAGATTCAATAGTGTTTTTCCTGTCAAGACATGTAGGCCTAGGCCTGTGAAACCAGATGATAATAGGAAATCTGGAGTAATTTGTGGCAAGGGAGACAAAAGCTGGTACACTCCCGAATTAAGTAGGTTGCGCTCTTTTATGGTATTGGTTTATGACCATTACAAGGCTGTCACTGATGAAGGTCTTAGGCAACGGTACTTCACACTTTACACAAAGATCAAAAGAGACTATAACTACCGTATTAGAGTAGCTAAGAAAATGTTTAATGCAGAAACTATTCTCAATGCCCCAAACTCTTGTAAAGCTGCGTGGGACATAGTCAATGAACATAGATCCCCGTGTCCTGGACCTGAGATTCTGGCAACGCCTGATGAGTTCAACAACTTTTTTATAAACGTTGCGAATGAAATAGTTGGTAACTTACCTGTGTTGCAGACGGACCCCACGGACTTCGTAGCCAATCTTGAACCTAATTGTTCCCTCAACAGTTGGAAAACGGTGAGTACCAATGAAATTATTTGCATGGTGTGCCATTTTAAAGATTCCAAAACTCAGGATGTTTTTGGTATGTCAACGCATATATTAAAGTCAGTTATTGATTTAATTGCTGTACCCCTCACCAATTTAGTTAACCTGTGCCTCAAAAAGGGTACGTTTCCGAGTAACCTGAAGATAGCCAGAACCATCCCCATTTATAAAAAGGGCGACCCTTCATCACCAGCTAATTTCCGACCAATCTCTATACTTCCCATTTTCTCCAAGATCTTAGAAACTGTTATGAAAAAACAACTGATAGTATACTTTGAGGGTAACAATTTGTTGTCGGTCGCACAGCATGGTTTCCGTTCAGGGCGCTCTACCACCTCAGCGCTTTTGAATCTGGTAGACACAATTTCCCAGGCCTTCGAAAAAAATGAATCCGTCCACCTTAGCCTTTGCGATTTAAGTAAGGCATTTGATGTTGTGTCTCATGACATCCTACTGGCAAAGCTTCGAAGATATGGAGTTGGGGGTGCCGTACTGAGCTCCTTGGATGATTACCTTAGGGAGCGGAAACAGTTAGTCTCCATTAAGGGCACTTCTTCTAGTGTAGGTGACATCCCGCATGGAGTTCCTCAAGGCTCGGTACTTGGCCCACTGCTGTTTACCGTTATGATCAATGACCTATCGTTAGATAACCATACCTTGCTGTTTGCGGACGACACCACGCTTTTCACAGCAGGAAGGGATTTAGAGGAGCTGCAGGCTGAGGCTGACGATCTGCTACACCAGGCAAAGAATTGGTTCACCGCAAACCAGCTCAAGCTAAACGAGGAAAAAACACAATCCCTAGTATGTTCCCTAAAGCCAGGTGTGGAAAGCGGAGCTGTCAAGTTACTCGGGTTCTGGGTTGACACTAAGCTGAACTGGAACGACCATATTGACAAGGTGTGCGTAAAACTCTCACGAGTGCTTTACCTTCTTAGGAAGCTTAGGCCATTACTAACCCGCCCATATCTTGTCACGGTCTACCATGCGCTGTTTCATAGTCATGTGATGTACGGACTGGTTCTTTGGGGACATTCACCTGCTGCCCACGAGGTGCTTCTACTGCAGAAGAAGGCATTGAGGATAATTACTTCAACTGGCCCTCGAGAACATTGCCGTCCCATCTTCGTAGAACTCGGCATTTTGACTGTATTCAGTCAATACATTCTCAATGTTCTGATTTTGCTCAAGGAGAATCTCGTTAACTTTGGCAGAAGAGAAGACCAACATGCGTATGAGACCCGCAAAGCTCGAGACCTGGACATGCCTAGATGCAGGCTCAGCCGCACACTTGAAAGCTACCCACGTTCTGCAATAAGAATTTTTAACACCCTTCCAGTGCATGTACGTGACATGGAAGCACCTGCTTTCAAAGTAGCGATCCGGGATTGTCTCTTGAGTAGGCCTCTTTACAGCCTGAGCGAATTGAGTGAGGAACCATTATTGATTGAATAACCACGTCCGCCAATGGTTCAATAAGTTTTAAGTTTTTAAATATATGTTTTAAGTTTTTTAAACGTATGTTTTTGTAAATAAGTGTGTATATAACTGACGCAATCTATCCGGCTTTGACCGGTCAAAGATGAAGACTTCAAGTATCTCAAGTATCAAGTATCTCAAGTATCAGTTAAAAAAAAAAAATTGAAATTATAACCTTAAGAAATGTTTATTTTTTCATTTTTTATACTTATTGATTGAATTGAGACAGGTTCTTACTTAGAGATTATCATAAAAATTAAAAATATACACTATTAGACCTAATTATTTTTATTTTTATTTCTATGTATTGTATTTTCAATTTAGCTATTTTTTCCTATTTAAAAAAGGAGTGTATGATGAAAAAATCAATAAAAAACAATAAAAGTTTAAAGTTATGAACGCCAAAATCTAATAAATGTATTTGTAATGTTTAGTTTTTAAAAATATATTTAATGGAATTTGAAGTTTTTCATTTAACAATTATATTAAATTTATATTATTTATATTTAAATCCCTTAGTTTTCTATGGCAATTGGTTCAGAAAGTAGCATTTGGTACTAGGAGCAAAAAACACCCCTCTTGAATAAATTACTGCCGGAGGTCGAACAATAGATAAGCTGAAAAATAGATCGTCTCTGGCGTCCGTGGAATGTGGCCGCGTGTATTTGTGCCGTTCCTCGTTAGCGAGATCGCCGGCCGAGAACGCCGCGCCGTTCGGCAGTTCCCGTCCCGATAAATTCCCGAGTAAAAAAAAATCCCGCCCAATGATCGGGACAAATTTGCTCCCGAAAATTTTCCCGAAATTTCGAGTCCCGTCCATCCCTACAAAACTTCATAATTAGTTCCCTGAAGTCCAACCAGTCGAGCACAAAATCTCTTATAAAAGCTTTATGCAATTTAACTCATATCTAATTGTGATTACACCGAAGGCCTAAAAAATGTTTTACTAAGTCCAGATAACAACTAGCTCTTTTTTGTTTAACCCTCCGGGTGTTCATCTTCGATTTTTCGATGGAGTTTTCCCACACTCCGAGAGTATGCATCAATTTTTAGACACTTAGAAAGTGTGACGTAACTTTATGGCTATTGTCCGGAACGCAGCCATGAATGGGACCGCTATTACCGATAAGATTCCTATCTTTCTAAATATACCCATTTCAAATGGTGGAACAAGATGGGTTACTTGTAATATGCAATGAAACATCTGGGACAAAACTGTTGCCATCAGCTTACCTTTTAAACAATAAAATAAATTTTTTTACTAATGGTTTTAAGGTTATGAGTGATTAAGTGTTATTATTCCTGTTAACTTATATTATTGGAGTAAATTAATATAGTTCATAACTTTTATAACCGTAAATATGAGTAGAAATTGGTGTAATGTTGCTAGCTTGATTTTGCATGTGTTCTTATGAGATTAGAGTAAGTACTGTAGAGGCCTAGACATATTTTTTTAATGTTTATTGCCTTAGATGATAATTATATACTTTCTTGTCCTCTATAAAATTCTAAACAAAATGTATATCTTGGAATTTTCATTACAGTAGAAGTCCTCAAATCCGGCCACCTCGGGACCAGACCACAGGCTAGATTTCAAAATGGCCGGATTAACCAGCGGTTTATTAAACGAGTTGAAGAGAGACCTGTATTATATATGTGTATTCCAACAATGAACTATTAAGGTGTGCTTAACAATGAAGGGTATTTTACATGCCCAATCAATGCTGTGTATCAACTTTGTAACTTGTGATTTGATCGCTCAGACATTTTAATGCAACCGAAACGACGATTCAGACAATGGACAAGCGGTCGCTAGCGATGAAACTGCGTTTAATGGACAATAATATTGGTCTTCTGTCAACGAAGGCCCTAACGTATAAATGGGACTGTAGTAGCGATGGCATTCGTCAAGTGACCAACTTCCACGTTACATCGACGATCGGGCAGCAAAACACCCAAACAAAGATAACAATAAAAAATACGTCACAAACAAAATGTTGTAGAAGACATCTGAATCCGGAAATCGGCAATTGAACTGGTATATTTTTTAGCGGAATAACATGGAACAAGTTGACTTGTGTCTATTTTGGCCATGGGAACCACCCTAGGCATTTCATTTCTGGAAGACCGAGGCAGGATTATCCGGCGGCCGAACCATCTGAGGCCGGATTAGAGGGCTTTTACTGTATGTGTTTAAAATTATTTTACGAAGGAGCAAAGTTACAAAAAATATTTTCTTTGTACTATTTATTTTTACTCCAATGAGTACTCAATTTTATTTATTTTTTTTACTTGATAGGCTATATTTCAATTATGTCCTCACCGCCTACTGCCTACCCTTTTTTCATCTTTTTCTCAGATTTCATGAATATATTAGGTAGACTATATTTAGACAATGAAATTAAATGACTCGATGTTTCTTTCAGAAATTTTTTTTCAGTTAGGTGTTGACGCACCAATGCATGTAATATGTCTTTAGATTAATAGAGATTTCTGATTTCTGATTAACACTAAAATGTGGGTCTACTCTCACATTTAAACTTTCCTGGGCATAGTTAGGCCTAGGCATTGAGTAAAAATGGCGACGTTATTATCATAACGTGTAGAGTGGACAATAGATAGGGAAGATAAGTTAGTAACGCTTGCCATAGGACTCAGTCCTGTGTACAGTCAACAACATCGACCTCCCCTACCATGGACTCCAGAAGCCCCAGAACCATCCGATCTATGCCGAAGGCAAGATACTCAACATACTTCCAGACGCCATCAAACTAAGTTAAACAACAGACAAAAACTACTCAAAAACCACCTCATGACAAAACCATGGCCTACACTCTACAAGAATTTTACAATGACGAATTGACTTAACCTAACCTCACGACACACCAAACCAAACCTAAACCTGACGATCCCCCTGTCCCTAGGACTGCGGAGGATACGCTTCATAAGTGAAGTAAGTGTCTTGAGGCAACTATTGATTGTTCTATCAGCTGTGTCTATTGAATCGACTACATATCGCATCAACTTGATAGGCTAGTAATCATCATCATTGAAAACTTATGGAGGAGGGTACAGTTTCATATAGCGCCTACATTTCTACCGAATGAAAATGTCGATCGATATATCGCATCGGATCGATCGATAATGGTTGATTTTTCTTTTTTAACATGAAAACTGAACACTAACACTACTATATCTATTTTCATTTTCATCCCCTCACCAGTGCACCACACTGCTCACACAACATTTTCTTTGGTAGGTATCAGTTCATTACCTTGTAAAAATCTATCACATTGCTCATATCTATGACCCAACCATCTAGTATATAAACTTTCTATTATAAATAGGTTAATAGAAAGTTTTCTGAAACTCACGAGACTAATTAAAATAACTAAACTATCCATACTGAATATGAAATCACCTAGTAAAATCTTGGTTTAAATGTTAGATAAACAACAATATTTATTTAGTCAATAAATATAAAAAATTCTCAAAAAACATATGTTTAAAATATTTCATCCGATATTTCATCTGATGCAATAAACTATATAGATATTTCATCCGATGCGATATATCGATCGTATCGATCGATATTTTCATTCGGTAGAAATGTAGGAGCTAGGCCTATATGAAACTCTACCCCCTAATTTTGGTTACAATTAGTAGGCCTAAGGTTAGTAATTTTTGTATTTTTAGATAGTCCATTTTATCTACTTTCATATAATATATACATTTATAGTGCTAGGTCATAAAATATTTTTTATTAATTTTTATTTGAAAGTATGCAAACCCTTAAAAAAATGCGTAACGCTCCAGGGGTGCTATATTGAACGCTCGGAGGGTTAAAAAACCAGTCATCTAAATAATTGATCATAAAACCAATCATAACACAGTCTAAACAAAGATAGGTCTAAAGTAATGGATTTTTAAGGTAGGCTAGGCCTATCAAAATTTTACCTGCATTGTCAACAGCTAGAGTGACCTCTGGTATGACTGGTACAAGATTAGAACTAATTGTGGTTGGGGTTGTCATAGGCATAGTTCTTTCTCACGACTTTACAAGACCTGAAACAAATATTTAAAGATTTTAGCCTGAGGTTAATTAATAGTTCCATTTAAGCTACATAGGCCCTATTAGGTTATGTTATTGCAAAACTCGAACGGCCTAAAATAAAATTGGATACGGTGCTGTAAAATTGTTTGACATTTTTAGGCCTACCTCTGAAATATTTGTCCTGTCCGATCAAAGAAAATAACCTTGGACTATTTCGTTAGAAATTCCAGAATTTTACTGAATATCATTTTAAGTAAACCAAGTAGAAATTTGTCAAAATAAAATAAATGAACTAGACATTACAAAAAAAAACCCAACAAAAACAGTCTTCTTTTTTTTTGCCACCGGCAGGCTTGGAATTTCCATGTAGCCTCGTAGTTCTTTTAATGATGACGATTTTGACGACTTAATTACAAAACAAAACAACAACAAAAAACTGTTGAGTAAAGCAGTCATAACCTCATAACTTAACGATAAACATTTAATATAGTTACCTTAGTATGTACAGTCAATGCTTTAACTTCATGCATATTATTTTGTTTGAGTAATTGTCAGTTTAAATATAAACCATTACTAATTGTTCTTTCATGCAGTAATAGAATAACAGATTATATATGGTGTTATAATATATATGCCTTGGCTTTATAAATATATATGTATGTATACTCGCCTACGGCTCGATGGAGGCTCCGCTCCTATGCCCCCTTAGGGCATTCCCTAAATTCGTAAATTGATAAAAAGTCAAGTATTGAACTGGCTAGTTCCGCCAACGAACTGGACAGCGAAGACAGCAACAAAACCGGCTAATACGCACTACTCACAATCGATAATAATAATAAAATGCTTTCAAAATCTTTTACGGGTCTCAGCACCCATGCCCCTTTGTTGATTTTACTAATTTCGTTAGTCATTTACAAAGTCTCAAATAATTAACCGTCTAGTTCCACCGAAGTACTAAACTACGGAAGCCCTGAAGGGCCAAAGAGTAAGCGATCATTTTTTACACCGCCGTGTTTAAAAGACGGCGAGCCGCGTTTGTAAGTCGGCGAGCCGCGTTTGTAAGTCGGCGAGCCGCGTTTGGAAGTCGGCGAGCCGCGTTTGGAAGGCGGCGAGCCGCGTTTGGAAAGCGGCAAGCCATGTTTCGAAGACGGCGAGCCGTGTTTCAAAGACGGCGAGCCGCGTTTAAAAGTCGGCGAGCCGTGTTTGAAAGTCGGCGAGCCGTGTTTTAAAGTCGGCGAGATGTATTTGAAATTCGGCGAGTATTTTGATAAAGTAGTTAAGGGTAATAATTAGATATCTGATATTAGATTAGGTATATGACTAGATATAATCTCATTTGCAAACTAATTAAAAAATATTACAACTTTCATGCCAGATTTCTATGAAATCAGAGGTCCCAAAAACAAAGAAAACTGTTTGGTTATGGTCATCATAACAAATGCACAGACTATTTTTGCTATTTTGAGATTTGATTGTTTTGGTTATTTTCAATTTTATAAGAGGATGAAAATCCGTTTAAGAGTCAATAAAAAAGCTTTTAATTATTAGTCTTAGTTAATTTATCAAAATGCTCGCCAAATTTCATATACTTCTCGCCGACTTTCAAACACGGCTCGCCGACTTTCTAACACGGCGATCGCCGACTTTCTAACACGGCTCGCCGTCTTTGAAACACGGCTCCCCGTCTTCTAAACACGGCGGTGTAAAAAATGTGTGCGTACTCTTTGGCCCTTCAGGGCTTCCGTACTAAACCGGCTAGTTCCATTGAAGTTTAAAAAAAAAACGGTATAAATTACGTTTAAATCTACAAAAATGTGTGATCCTATCCTTACCCTTCCACGTTACCAACCACTTAGTCTGGAACGTCAACGTGTTTACATGCGGCACAGAAAAAATGTAATGGGTCAAAATTATTCCAAATTAAGTATCTTTAAATGAGATTTTCATAATTTAAAAAATAATGTTATGTGCCCACTATAGCAAAACAATAATGCAAAATACCCCCCGTCGCAGCAGACCTGCGTACTCAGCGAATTTCCAAATTAGTAATATTAATTTTGACCAGCTAAACTTGTAAACGAAATTTCATCACGTGCTCATAAATAGGGAGATAAATGTCTATTCTCCTTAAGATAAATATAGGGAAAGAGTATGCAGGTATGCTGCCATGGGGTACACTAAAATTTGGTTTTTAGCTTAGAAAAAATTTATTTCGACCATATAAAGCCATATAGTAAATTTCATCAATATCTGTCCATAAATAAAAGAGTTTGCCTATTCTCCATATGATTAACATGGGAAAAAAGTATGCAGGTTTGCTGCCATGATAAGTACAAAAACCAAGATTTTTTACCTTAAATGGATGAATCTCAACCAAATGAAGCTAAATACCAAGTTTCATCCAAAAATATTGGTTAATAAGTGAAATATTAACACATCCTTATTCTCCATAAGATTAACATTGGAGCCCCAAAAGACAATGTACTGTCTTTAGACTTTGTAATATCTCGGTAACCAGTGGAGATAGAGCAAAGCTTCAAAATACTAAATTGTGTGTTATTTTGAGCTAAATCCAATGGTAAAAATAAAAATTTTAAATTTTTAAAATTTACATATGAAAAATGCAAAAAACCCATTTTTGGGGTACAAAACCCCCCAAAACTACCCCTTCCGGTAGGTCGATATGTCTGGTTTTCGAACTCATCCGAATAAACGTAGGATTACACATCTCTACCAAATTTGGTGTCGATCGGACCATTTTTACAAGAGTTATCGTGTCTAGGGACACATATATACATATATATATATATATACATATATATACATATATATACATATATATACATATATACATATATATATATATAAAAATTTTAGTGACTATTATTTTTGGTCTCTGGGCACCTCAAAACGAAAAAGTAACATGGTCCCGGGCTTAGGTCTCACCATGAGACCTACGGTAATAGCTTATTCCCTATGGGAAATTCGCTAAAAATAGAAAATAACCGATAATAAGTGTGAAAATAACTATTAAAATGACAGAATAAGCAAGCTATAACAATGAATATAAAGAAATTTAAAATACCATTTCAACCTAATTTGTAGCATCGCCAACCACGATATTAAAAGAATCGGCTAATACAAACTAATACCCAAAATACAAAAATTAATTAATATTTGTTGTTACGGTGTAAGAATAAATGTCAAGTAACTTTAATTTGTATAGACAGTTAGAATATCTTTCGATTACGCCATGTAATATTTTTGAGAGGACGAACGTTTATTTATAAGGGCACAAAACCGATAATCTAATTTTACAAAAATCCTCCTGTAAAACTAATGGTCTCACAGACATTCAAGTCTAAATTTTCAATTATCACTAATTCTCAACATTGTTATGACAATCTGTAGTTGACCAGAAATTCACGATTTGAGAAATACCGCTAACTATCAATGTAGATTAGGTGTAAATTGTTAGCTGAGAATTACATTTAAAATGCAAATACTTTAGTTAGTTATGTTCAAATTTGGCCAAAAATTAATAGAAAAGTGACAAATGTAGCAGCTTTCATGGTAGCAGGAATAAATACAAAGGTTAATAGTTAAAAGGAAATTACTGTGATGTGACTCTTTATTAAATTCATCATTACTTTAAAATAACGGTAGGAATTTCAAATACCCCCATCGCTTTAGACCTGCGTACCTGCGTCTTCAATAAAATCGAAGGCTATCTGGAATGTGATCAACAGTGAAAGGAAGTCCAAACAACGAGATCCTGAGACCTTGTCATACCTGATAATAAACAATAGAAAAGTAGAAGATCCCACTGAACTCGCTGACAGCTTCAATGCATACTTCACTACCGTTGCGGATGAGACCCTTAAGAACCAGAAACTCAAGACTCAAGAGCTCAAGTACTCAAGACCAGAAACCCCGCAACAAAAATGCCGAGCTTGACGTCACTTCCCCAACGACAGTGTTGATGCCTACCTCTGACCGGGAATTACTTAACACCATCAGTAAACTAAATAACAAGACTTCATCGGGCCTGGATGAATTTTCCTCTGTCATGGTCAAGCACTGCCAAGAAGAATTATTAACGCCACTGCTCTACATAGTCAACCTAAGTATGTCCCAAAAGGCACATTTCCAAGCAAGATGAAAACATCAAAAGTGATCCCATTACACAAGAAAGGAAGCAAGCATGAGTTGGGGAACTTTAGACCCATCTTTGGTGTCTACATTCTCAAAAGTCATCGAGAAGATCGTTCTGCCTGCTTCCTGTTAAAAGAGGAGTACCTCAAGGCTCTGTTTTGGGCCCTTTCATATTCATTCTGTTCACCTATGACCTTCCATCATACACCAACCCATACAGCAGGGCAATAATGTACGCTGACGATACAGTGTTGGTTGCCTTAAGCAAAACTACAAAAAATCTAGAAGTGAAATCCTACATTGCATTAAACTTGACTGTCGAATACTGTGGCAAGAATGACCCTGTCTTCAATGAAGGAAAACCCAACCAGGTGAATTTTAGCAACAAGAAGGACGAGATTGTGGGGTGTCCGGGCATCCAAGCAGGTCAGTGAAGCAACCAAACATCTTGGCTTGACCATAGACAGCAGGCTCTCATGGACTGACCATGTGGATGAACTTTGCAAAAGGCTGAGTACCGCAATATACACTCTGAGGCGCATTAAGACTGTCAGCACGGTGGACGCCCTTAAAATAACATATCACGCCAGTGGCGTAACTGATTTTTTCGGGCCCCCCTGCAAACTTATTTTTGGGTCCCCCTCCGAAAGTTCCAATCACCGGTTATCACTGTTTCCCGCCAGTAAACCAGTGTCACCAGTGGTTACAGGTGGTGGTATAGCTCTTTTTATATTTTACAAAAAATAATAAAAAAATGTGTATATATATATATATATATAACTATTAAGACAAAGTTAAAAGTATTATTGTGCATCTACAATAATTGCATTGACTATGTGCCAGTGACTATGCCAACATTTGGCTTCAAAAATGTGAGCACTATAACCACTCTAGTACAAGTAGGCTACAGTATATGATTATTTAGCTAACATCAAGGATTCTTAACTCTATGAGCACAACGAATAACACGGGTTTTTAAAAGGGAAAGGGAGAAAACAAATGCAACTGTTAAAGTAGGCTATATAATAACATCATTGTTATCGGTATTTAAAGTAATTTTCTTGTAAAAAATAAAAATTCTCAAGCTTAAAATAAATTGAAAATAAATTTATATAATTTTGCTTAATTCAGTGAAAAATGTTTTTTTATCACTATTATTCTTCAAAAGTATTTCTTTTGTCTTCATTGGATCTTCTTAGCGAGTAGGACTACGCAGTTTTAAGAAACAGCTGATGTGATTACTGTACCTCTGAAACGTATGGTTGTCTTATTCTCTATTACTTGGTATACTCAAGCCACTAAGATTTTCTTGAGACATTGTACTCCAAAGATAGTTTTTCATTAAATTTAATCATTAAAAAGATCCCCAAATTCAATTGCCGCAACACAGAACGAGGAATTGCGCGGCGGTCAGGTTGAGCCGACAAGGGCTGGCGGCAGACCAGCTGCAGCCGGCAGAGTTTAGGCCTACTGCGGTGTCCTGCCGACAAACCTAATTGTAAAAATAGTTTTATATTTTAAAAAGAAATATATTCCTGGTATTTTGAAAATACAATGGGACCATAAAAATTTAAAGCTGCTAACATGAGTTAAAATTATTAAACATAACATATTTCACATATCACGGGCCCCGTCCGCGGGCCGCCTTAGCTGCGGGCCCCTCTGTTACGCCCCTGTATCAAGCCCTTTTTGAAAGTCATTTTCTATATGGAATTCAGCTCTGGGGTAGCACCTCCTACTCCAACATCAAACGTGTGCTGACCCTGCAGAAGAAAGGGCTGAGGGTAATGGCAGATCTGAGCTGGAGGGAGAGCTGCCGAGAGCCTTTCAAGCAGTGGCAAATACTTACTGTGGTTAACGTCTACCTATTACAAGTGATCTCACTAGCCTGCTCAAAGGGTCTTCCGAAAAATGAAAATGCACACCACTACAACACCCGACATGGTGGAATCTTCCTACTCATCACAGCAAGCGGTACGAATTGAAGCCGTCATACAATGGAGCCAAGTACTTCAACCTATTGGCAATTGAGATTAAGACCACAAGACCGAAGCTACTTAAGTCGAAATTGAATTAATGGTTGCTGAGTCATCCCTTCTATAGCATCACAGAGTTCATCGAATGGCGGAGCAGCTAAATCGTTGATAACTTCCTCAAATCCATAAGACTATATGCATTCTAATGGTTCCAGTCATGTATATTTATGTTGATACTATTGCAATCTTGAAGATTGTCAATAAAGTTCTCTCTCTCTCTCTCTCTCTCTCTCTCTCTCTCTCTCTCTCTCTCTCTCTCTCTCTCTCTCTCTCTCTCTCTCTCTCTCTCTCTCTCTCTCTCTCTCCTCTCGATCTTGAGGGCCCCGCTCACTATACTGTTTGCGGATGACACCACCCTAGTGACGAGAGGCAGGAAAATTGACGCTGTATGTGCGGTCTTAGAGGAGTTATTAAGGGAAGCAAAAGACTGGTTCTGTGATAATATAGGCTTCAACTGAATGAGGATAAAACACAGCGGATTACATATAGCCTAAAGAGGAAAGAACCAGAACCCGCAGCCAAACTTCTGGGTTGCTGTATTGACTCCAAATTAACATGGACCGACCATGTGGACCATGTATGCCATAAGCTCTCCAGAGTCTTCTACCTCCTCAGGAAACTTAAGAAGACTGTGTCTGCGGATTTCCTCAGAACGGCATATTTTGCACTGTTTCATATAGCCACGTCAAATATGGGCTAATACTGTGGGGACATGCTGCGGGCAGCAGAAGAATTCTCTTATTACAGAAGAAGGCTGTAAGGTTATATACTGGCATCAGCAGGTGCAGTCGACCATTTAAACCCATATTTACCGGACTGCAAATTCTCACCATCTTCAGTCAGTACGTGTATGACTCCCTGGTCTATATAAAACAAAGTATTGGCCTCTTTACCACTAGGAATTGTATTCACCAACATCATACCAGGAGATACAAATTTAATGATCTGAATGTCCCTAGGTTTAGATTATCCAAATCTCAGAAGAGTTTTCCCACCTGTGCCAAGAAATTGTACAATGCCCTGCCCTGCCCGTGGAAATCTGACAAGCTGAGGAAAAACATTTCAAGGAAATGGTGCACAATAGGCTGATCAATAGACCATTGTATGACGTTGAGGAATTCTTTGACGGATCATGAGCTAGGCCATACACCACCACCAATAAATGAGTAGTTTACACCGTGGGGTCTCATAATAGCTACGCTCAAAGCAACTACAATTTGAATGTTGACATAGGTACTAAAATGGCAGTGTGAATTAGCTCCTACGCTTGTAGGCGCTGGTAGAACATTTCAAATTTGTGTAGGCGTTAACGAGAATATGACCTATACTTTTTAGAACATTGATTTTGACTGTTAGATTTGTAAAATATATTTAAATTGTAGCAACTAAAAGTGAAAAAAGCTTTTAGGTCCGACAAATTTCTATACATCTCAATTAGCAACTACTCTATACATAGCCACTAAAATTGAATTTGTAATATAGCGCCTACAGAGTCGTTCGGAGTGAACAGCTCTTTTCCAGAGCAGCTCTTTTGAACGACTTCCCTGCCATGACATCTGCAACCAGCAGGGTTGCCAAGAGATGGTATTTTTTCTTAATAATCCCCTTTCTAATTAGTAAAATTTCCAACACCCAGAAACATTCCATATTATTTGGTATAAATCCTCCACAGCTGGCAACACTGAGTGAGCTGTTGCTCTCTAGAAGGAATGTAAAGATAATGAACGAACCATTAAAGATTCGTTCTTTTACCTACCGCTCATTATTGTAGGCGCTATCGAGAAACTGAGATGTTCGGTGCTATCGAGAATTCAAGAAATCTAACAACGACTACGTAAAAACGAAATAGTCTACCAGCAACTACACTTTAGCGGCTGCGATATCGTAGGCACTAACGAGAAATTTTAATAATTGTGTAGGCGCTAATCGAATATTTAAATTTTCATTTTTCCCGCCTTTTCGTAGTTGCTATGAGAACATTCAGTTTTAGTTGCTACGTTTATTTTCACTTTGTAGTTGCTACGTGCGTAGCTACTATGATACCCCGTCGTTTACACAGTTTTAAACAAAACTAGTGATTGTAATATAGCCTAAGTTAAATTTTTTGCAAATAGAATTTTAAACTTGACGCAGTCCGTCCGGATTTCACCGGCCGATGACGAAGCAACGGTGATAAGGTAATATAATATAGTACTGTGACTATATAAAACGTTAGTTCTCTTATTCCAGAGTCCTTGATTAAGCATGATTACAGCTGTTATACTTTTTTATACAATCTGTCTAACACACAATAATTTCTTCTTCCTTCCTTTCTTGTTCATCATCGTTTCGGCGAAAATCTTTATCTTGTTTTTACCAACACGTGTTAGTCAATTTTAACCGGTGAGTTAATTTATCAAACTCAAGTTACACATTTAAAGTCCAACAGTGTGAAAACAAACGTTTTCTGTGTGTATCTTAATGATAAGAATTAGACTTCATAGTTTACCACTCGTATTGTGACCTTCGACAGTGGCACTAATTTTCTGAAGTAAGCATTGAATGCATCCTCATATTATCGAAATCGTAGCTTTGTTTCTGTAAATCTTTGTAGTCTAATCTTTTATTTTTATTTTGTCGATTATGCTAGAGGAACGTTGTGTAAGGATAGGCTTACAGGGCTCTTATGGAATGTCAGTCCTCTTTATTGGGTAGAAGGCCTAGTCCTCATTATATTGACGAAATGGAGGGTTCACAGCAAGAAGGCACCAAGTCACAAATTTGGATTTTTTTGTTTTATTGTTGTAACGTGTGTCTAAAATCGAGTTCTATTCATTGCAATATCAAACCAAGTCCAAAGTTCAATAATTTGCCACCAGAATGCGTTAGTTTGTTGATGCAGTGACAGTTCTGCAACAAAGTTTCACAGCAACAACAAACCAAGTCCGTTTTATGTTATGTTGATGTTTATATCTTCTGTTTGGATTGTTTTGAAGAAGTAATAATAAATTACTATTAATAATAAAATAGTAACTAATAATAAAACTAATAATTAAAACTAATAATAAAAAGAAGCTATAATAAATTAAAACTCTATCAGTATCCAAATTAAATTGCTCAATATTGAGCAATGGGTACAGCAGTACATTCTAATATTGTATCAACACAAAAATCTCGGGGAAGGGATGAGAACTGTTTATATTTAATGGTTACACAGTAACCTCTTTGAGCACTCTACAATAAAATTTATCGATATTTAATAATATCTGTTTGAGTGTATTTTAGATAAAAATGTGTTATACCTATTAAATGAATTGATATTTGTCTAAGAAAATTATATTCCATTGACAAATGCAACATTAATTTGCTTGGTTTTAATAAGTTTTCAATGTATTTTATATATATAAATTAAATCAGAGAAAAATGGGAGCAGAAGTGGACTGGATTTGCAAGATGTAGATGGATGGTGTTGCGTTTTTAGTAAGGTCAAAAACTTTTAGAGGTTTGAATAGGTATCTAATTTGCCATGTTCCTTGACTTGATAGGTGGTAAGACAAGTTTTTAGGTGAAACGTGTTAAAAAAGTATTAAACAAAACCATTCCGTGATAACTCATCAAGCATTGCCCAAATCATAATCATTAATTTACATGAAAGGTAAATCAACTGGGGCTAATAAAAATACATTTTGTATGAGTTGATTTTTTCAAGACTTGATAGTTATTGGATGCACTCATAGAAAAATTCTATCGTAGCAACATACAACACTAAAGAATTATTATTGATAAAAGTTTCATAGTAAGTTATGTGTAAGTTACAGTGTTGAAAACTGAAAAATGCTTTCTTAATTATAATCACTACTTTCAGATCATGATATGTATAAAATTGTTTCAAAATAATTTATTAATCATGTTTGTCTTTTATTACTCAAAATTTAAGAGAGGTTAGCTCAAGCGATACCATTATCCTCGTAACATACTTTTCCCTCCGTATTACAAATCAGAAATTTTTATCTCGACTAAAAATACTGACTGTTTATTTAACCTATTATTCCCTGTCACCATAACAATGTAATTTATCAATTTTTGCCATAGTTTTGTCAGATTAGACTTTTTTTGGAGTTGGTTAGATACTGCAGAGTCAAAAGTTGGAAAATGTTCACTGCAACAATCAACCAAGTCCAAAAAAAGTTTGCTTATTAATAAAACATATATATATATAATTTTTTTTAACTTTTCCTGCCTTAAAAGTTTTTTATGTATGTCTACTTCATTAGTAAAAAAAAACATTTTGTGTTGGGCAAAGGGTGTAAAAGTTATGAATTTTTAACTTTAACTCAATTTTTCTCAGCTTTTACTTTTGTGGACTTGGTTTGTTCTTGCATTGACCCCTCCAAATATTCCAAATTGTGTCCTAAGAAAACCTTGACCCCATAATGCCTTTGGTTACCATACTTAGATTTGGCCCTACTTAGATTATTGAGATCCATCTGTCCTTTTGATATTAATTAGTAGGCTACCGGTACCAATCACCAGGGTTGCCAGACGCGGAATTTTATGTAAAATACAAATGCAAATATTAATTGAATAGAACAAACTATTAGTGAATAAAGAGGAAAAAAACACTAACTCAACCAACATAACCTAACCTAACCTAACCATTATGTGAGTCATAACAAGCAAAGTTTTATGTAGAATATGATCTAATAGGCCTACATATTTATGAAATGAAATAGGCCTAGGCCTACACCAAGTTATAGTCAAATTAAAATCTAAAGAGTATTGGGACTGGCGGTGCTTCGGCAGTGTTCGGGTACGTTCGGGACTAGTCGGGTCCACTACTTAAGTAAACAACTGCTGAGTTGTTCATAGGTCTATGAACGAATCGACGAGTGAATTGAATGAATCATAAGACAATTTCTAAAAGAGGCGATTCGTTTCGCTAATCGATTGTAAGATGGTTACATTGTTTCTTTCGCGATGTGAGGACCAGGTAGTTGTTTTTATCTTACTACGGTTAGCGTTTAAATTGATCTCTGACAAGTACTGCCCATATATGTGAAAAATTATTACACCTTCAATGTAATTTTTAGGCCAATATTACTTTTTAAAAAGTTAACAGAGTGAATATTTACAATTTATAAAGTCAATCCGTTTGAAAACCTAACACATAAGGGAAGGTCAACATTATCCTCAACTATCTATACAAATTATCAAGAAGTATTATCAAATTATTATAAAGAACCTATTTACTCAATAAATAGGTTTCTGTAAGGAACATAAACTTAGCCATCGTAGGGGTGGAAGAGAGGAAACAAAAATATATAAACTACAACGACCTTAGATTAAAATAAAAGCGAGAATTGAATAGAAGTGCCATAATAGTAACGCTCATCCCACTCATGTTTAGTTTACATTCACGTCAGTGTTACTATCTTGTTTTAACAAACTTCTCCATGGGCGGGAGCTACTGAAACAAATTTCCCTCATTTCTCCACTGCATTCTGTGGACAACATTGAAATACCCCATTTTTAACCCAAAGGCGAAGCTATGGTCGAAACTATTGCAAAAAATTGTTGTACTTTACTATTATCTTTCTTTATGTTTTTTTTAAACTGGGGACTTAAAAAAAGCATCAGTTAAGACATAAGCCATTTTATTTTAACAAAAAATCCTCAACTATTTGTATACATACAGAACCGCCATTCTAACGGAGGTTACAAGTGTACAACTATATTGTTGAAAAAAAGGTAAAACAACTTAAGCTTAAATATTTTAAAACCAAATATGCCACAAGTTTAAGTTTGGTTTGTATTATGGTTCAAGAGTAACAAAATCATTTCATCAAGACGTATCCTTAATATTACCTTTTGAAGACGGTAACAAAGGCTACTCACACACATAGCTAAGTCGTGACTCCTTACCTATTTCTTTGATTTTCTGTGAATTATTTTGGCAAACAAATTAATTTCATGATAATCAAATTCTTCAAGAGTTATGCTATTTATTTGCATTACTCTTGTTCAAAATAATTAATGGAATTTAGTAACAAATAATACAACAAAAAGTAACGTAGGTTACCATCTGAGTAACAAAAGTTACCTGTGCATTTCAAGATGTGATTTTGGCTGTTTATGGCCGATATTAAAGTAATTATGAACAAAGTGTAATAGGAAATGAAATTGTAGGGATTGTATAGAAATGTTATATAGTTGTGATTGAAAAAAATGTTTTTATTAGCAAAAACAATTATTCTCAATTTCCAACGCTGCATTACAGTACCTTCACTTTTTGGTTAAAAATTAAACTGAAAATGACAGTAATTTGAAAGAAAACTATTACAGTGCAATATCTTGTAAAATAAAGAAATTTCAATTAGTTTGAACAAATAAAACATGGTGTAAGTACACAAGTTTTATCACTCGAAAATTGCAAGATGCATCGTCATTCCCAGGAGTTACTAAGCCTCCCACACATCTTGTTTCTAGACTCATTAAAAAACAAGTATTTTTCCTAGTTTTTTTCTAATTCTCTCGACGACAGAATTTTTATTTAAACATAAGTTTCTTCTTTCCCTCTCCATCTTTCTGTTAACTCGTTTCCTCTCGGCTTGACTTTTTTCCTTCCTTCTTTCAATCTTTCTCTCAATTCTTTTTTTCACTGTAGTTTTTTACTAACTGACCTGGAAAATAAAACAAATTATCAGTCTAGATCTAAGATTTATGAAAGCTACAATTAGGAAACTATAAAAAGTGGAAATATTAACTTCTATCCTTTGGAAATCACTGTTAAAGTATCAAGAATAACCTAATATTTAAACAATTTCATATTGCAATGAACTCTATAATATTGTTTATTAGGTAACTTACTTAATTCCGATTAAAAACTAAGCCCTACACCTGTTTTAATAGTCCACCAGTTTTTCAATATTCGCAAGAGTCAGAAGATAGTAAAAACCTCTTAAAAGTAAAAAAAAACTTTTGTTAAGACAGTAGAAGAGGTGTATTACCCTCATAATATAGGTCAGTACAAGTTAAATGGTGTTAAAAATTGATTCTATCTTTCAAATGTCATGGTAATAACATATGTAACATCCGTTATTATATTTTGTGTAACCTATGTTACCAAATAACATCTGTTCTAGTAGGTGTAAAAACCTTAAAAAATTAAGACATGACCTCAAAGTCACTTTGACTTATAGTCCGGTTCAACAGCGGTGGCGGCTGTGGGATTAGGACGGCCGGGGAGGCCTCCCTTCTCCTCACCAACCCTCGGTCGGCCGCTCCGGGCCTGGGCCATGAGTCACCCACTGGGCAAGAGGTGCGATTAGTACAACCTTCGTTACTTAATATATTGTCATCTAAATGCCATTTTTGAAACCTTCATAAAATGACAAGAAAATTAAGCCCAAGATCGATGTTAATATGGCGGTTGTACCTATTTTAACTCTTAATTTAATTTTGGACCTGGAATACTCAATGTTATCGTATTAACACCATTCTTGGGCTTGATTTTCTTGTAATTTTATAAAGGTTTCAAAAATGGCATTGAAATGACAATATATTGCGAAGTAACGAAAGTTGTACTAATCGCACCTCTTGCCCAGTGGGTGACTCATGGCCCAGGCCCGGAGCGGCCGTTCTAATCCCTCAGCCGCCACCGCTGTTGAACCGGACTATAAGAAATAATTTTTTTCATTTAAAAGTATAAAATAAAGTAGTTAGGCTACAGCAACTTTTAATCTTTTTAGTAATGAAGGTTACATCCAAGAGTATCAAAGGAAAATCCTCAATAAATAATTAAAACAACTCACCTAAAATGCTCAGACAAAACCATTCAACAGGAGAGAAGTTGCTTCAATTAGATGTAAACAAACAACTCTAAACAGCTAATCCAAACCAACAATATAAAATGACAAACAAATTGTTCTTTGCTAATGTTTGCTTTAATCTAGAAAGGCATGCATATATCAGTCCATAACCATGGTAAAAAACCAAATTATATATATAAAAAGCTATGAATTAGTTTAGTTAGGTAGGTTTGAACTATTAGGTACACACCTAAACACTTTAAAATGGGGTTTTCATTATTTTTAATTTTAACATTTTGGTTTCAACATTTTTGAAATGGCTGAGAACAGGTGCATCATCACTAAATTTATCTTAAAATAATACTTACAAAATAATCAAATAAAAACAAAACTCAAAATTATTCTGGAAAGTTAAAATAGAGTACTACCTCAAAGGAGATACTACTCTAATGATAAAGCCCACTTAAACTCTTGCTTCTCACATCACAATCCAAAATGTTGACTCCAGACATAATTTAGGTGAATATGAATGTTGAGTGTAATGACCTAAATGTAGCCAAGCTTAGAAGCACATGAAGTTAAACGTGAAACTGATGTGAACTCACTTGCTATTAATATTTTTAACCGTGTAAGTGTTTGGTGTTAACTGTTTTTAAGTTGGTGTCTTAAATAAAATTTCTCTTCTGGTGACCTTACTTCTTCAGAATATTAAGTTTTTTGTCGTATTTTAAAGTGACAGACAAAATGCCTGAACTCAAGGAGCTGCAAAAGAACCTGGCCCAGACTCACATCTCAGATGAAGCCCAAGGGTCGGGGACAGAGTCAGACTCTGATGACACGATTCCAGAACTGGAAGAAGCCGGTGGGGCTGCCGGAGGAGCGGGGGGTGCCTTCACAGGGCCAGGCGGTCTCTCTATGGACATGGTCAGCAAGGCTAAACAGTCACGTGGCGAGAAGAAAGCTCGCAAAATCATGTCAAAACTTGGACTAAAGCCTGTGAGTTGTTTAGATGAAGTAAATCAGAATTTATTTATGACTAGTCTACTTGTTGCTCGAAATCGAGCAATTTATATTGATACTATACAAAAGTAGGATTAACATTTAGTTTTAAATCAACGACATCCAACCTATCCAAATTGTGATATCAGTAATTATAAAAAACTACACATATTTACAGCTGTACATTAACAGATGTTTAAAATATTCAACCCAAACCCAATGTTGTTCTAATGGGAAAATTTCAAATTTAATTTGTGTATAGCGCCCTTATTTTATATCTGATTTTCATCAATTTTTGGCGGAAACAACTACAGACCAAGCCCTATCCAACGACACAAAACACTTTAATATCGGTTGTAAGTTAGGAGGAGTTCTCAACACAAAAAAAAAAAACCCTTAGCGTATTAAATAAGTATAAATTCTTTAATTAGTCACCTTGTACATTAAAGGATATTAGATTGGATTACTTAACCATTTTAGCGAATTTCCCTATGTTGTTGTTGTTTTTGGTAAATAAGGAGACCCCGGCCGAACGGTTGAGCACGTCTGCCTCTAATGGGCATTTTGCGCAAGCCCCCGGAAGGATGGGATATTGAAGGAAGAGAAAGGGTAAGGCACGGGACAGACTGTCCACTCATGTTCCAGCTAGGGGTTTCTATGCCCGTCACACTCCTCTCCCCCTGCTGTCTTGAACATATGTTCGAGCTAGGGGTTTCCATGCCCATAGCATTTCTACTCACCCCCGCCGTCTACATATATCCCAGCTAGGGATTAACCGTGCAGTTCGCATTAACCTCCCGCTGTCTTGAACATGAATGGGGTTTGAAGGAAGGGAAACTGTCATATTGGACAGCCAAAAGACTTACCACAGTGTTATGACAACTTCGTTTGCTGTACCCAATGTCAACTTCGCAACTAGTATAAACCAGTTTTAAAGTTGTCCTGGGGCCCCTATAGGGAATACGCTATTACTGTGGTGGTCACGTTAAGACCTAAGCCCGGGACCATGTTACTTTTTCGTTTGGAGGTCCCCAGAGGCCAAAATCACTGTTCGCTTAAATTGATATATATATATATGCATGTGTCTGTTAATGTGATAACTTTTGAAGAAATCCTCCAATTTTAATGAAATTTGATACAGAGGTGGGGACACAATTCATCAGGTAAAGTTAAAAAACCAGCATGATCGGACGATTGGAACAAGGTTTTATAGGGTTCCAATATAGTCAAATACCCCCGTCGCAGCAGACCTGCGTACTCAGCGAATTTCTAATGGAATTTTGGTATATTTTATATTTCCCCATAAAATCCATGGGGATGAGAATATGTAGGTTTGCCGCCATAATATGGGTTTAGTTGGTAAATATAAGTTAAATCCTACCTAGTGATTGTACATACCAAATTTTATAAGGTTATGGTGTTCTGTTTATTTTCCCCATAAACCCCATGGGGGTGAGTATGTAGGTTTGCCGCCATATGGGTTTTGTAAGCAAGTATAAGTTAAACCTTATCTAGATAATGTACATACCAAATTTGATTAAGTTATGTCAATAAATAAGCAAGATATAGGCTTTTCTTGATTTCCCATAAGAATAACATGGAAAACACATTTTTTGATTTTCCCCGTAACCAGTTATGCTAAGATAAAAATTCAAAATACCAAATCGTTTGTTTTTTTAAGCTCTTTTAAATGGTTTCAGTTAAAATTGTTGAATTTTAAAAATTAAGGTCGAAAAATGCCAAAAACCCATTTTTAACCCTTTTGAAACCCCATAAAACCCCGTTCCAATGGTCCGATCATTCTGGTTCGCGAACTCAACCTAGTAGATGCTGGCTTACACCCCTGTACCAAATTTCATCAAAATCGGAGGTTCCGTTCAAAAGTTATCGTGTTAACGGACACATAGATATATATATATATATATATATATAGATATATATATATATATATATATATATATATATATATATATATATATATACATATATATCAATTTGAACGAACGGTGTTTTTGGCTTCTAGGGACCTCAAAACGAAAAAGTATCATGGTCCCGGGCTTAGGTCTTACCGTGACTACTACCGTAATAGCGTATTCCCTATAGGGAAATTCGCTAAAATGGATTTTGGCATTTTTTTGCCCTTAAGTTTAAATATTTGACAAATTACACTTACACAAAGACTTTTAAAAACAAACAATTTAATATATTGATTCATTAACTTAGCTTAACTGGTTATGGAGAGAATTCAAATCAAGTTTACTATGTTATTCATAAGGGAAAATCTTAAAAAAGTTATAGCCTACACAGCTTGTCTATCAACATTTATGTATAAAATATTGCATGAATCTTCACTAAGTGGGGAGTAATTAACTCTTTGAGTGCCGCGGCGTCGCTTATAGCAACGCAAATTAGTTGTGCAAGAGTTGCCGAGCGTCGCTGTATTTTATATAGTGCTTAACATCCAGATTACGTACTGGCTTTAAATATGCGCCGTTTTGATCCCAAGGTCTCCAGCTATCAGTTCTGTAGCAATTTCACTGCCTTTGGTCTGTTTACAGATACTGTTTATAAGTTTAGTCGTCGTTGATGTCATCTGACTGTCGTCTGATTGTTGTTTTGTTGTCAGTTCGTATGTGCGGCAAATCCCGGTAAACAAAATAAGTTATTTATGTGTTTTATAGTGTTTCTTTCATTACTATTTAATATGGTGGGTAAAAATGAGTGAGAGAATAAATCTAAACGACTCAAGTGTCCTTCGGGAACTTGTGTATAACGAACCTAACCTAACCTAACCACATATTTGGAACTGTAACAATTTTCATTTTATTAGCGAATTTCCCTATAGGGAATACGCTATTACGGTGGTAGCCATGGTAAGACCTAAGCCCGGGACCACTTTACTTTTTCATTTTGAGGTCCCCAGAAGCCAAAAACACCATTCGTTCATTTTCATATATATGTATATATATATATATATATATATATATATATCTATCTATCTATCTATCTATGTGTCCGTTATACTGATAACTTTTGAAGGGGACCTCCGATTTTGTTGAAATTTGGTATGAAGATGTATGACCAGGTCTATTTTCATGAGTTCGCGAACCAGCATTGTCGGGTTATGGGAACAGGGTTTTATGGTGTTTCAAAGGGGTCAAAAATGGGTTTTTGGCATTTTTCGACCTTAATTTTTAAAATTCATCAATTTTAACTAAAACCATTTGAAGGAGCTTAAAAAAACAAACAATTTGGTATTTTGAATTTTTATCATAGCATAACTGGTCACGGGGAAAATCCAAAAATGTGTTTTCCATGTTATTCTTATGGGAAATCAAGAAAACCCTATGTCTTGCTTACTTATTGACATAACTTAATCAAATTTGGTATGTACATTATCTAGATAAGGTTTAACTTATACTCGCTTACAAAACCCATATGGCGGAAAACCTACATACTCACCCCCATGGGGTTTATGGGGAAAATAAAAAATTGTCAGAGCTTGATACAATTTTGTGTTTAAATTCACCAATTATTGATTAACTTAGATTTTCTAACAACACCCAATGGCAGCAAACCTACATACTCGATCTTATGGTGTTTTTATGGCGAAAGTAAATAATCTGAAATTCCATTGGAAATTCGCTGAGTACGCAGGTCTGCTGCGACGGGGGTATATTTTTTTACAAACATATTTTGAGCTTATGGATGATTTACACATCAATTTTGATCATTATTTCCTGCTCTTTCTGACTGTTGAGTTGAAAGAATAAATAAAAATGTTTAGCACAAGTTATACTGAGTCAAAGTTAAAAAAATCGTGGAGTCCCATTTGTCATAATCCCATTTGTTATAAACGCGAAAACCGTCCCACTAGTTATAAAAACGACTCATTCCCACTAGTTATAAAATTTATAACTAGTGGGACAGACTGATGTTGGTTTATAACTAGTGGGAAAATCGTGGAGTCCCATTTGTCATAATCCCATTTGTTATAAACGCGAAATCCCATTTGTTATAAACGCGAAAACCGTCCCACTAGTTATAAAAACGAAACGTTCCCACTAGTTATAAAAACTGGCGGGAAAATGAAAAGTTTAAATATTCCCACTGGTTATAAAAGAACCGTTCATAAAGAACAGTTCGAAAAGAGTCGTTCACAGAACAGTTCGAAAAGAGTCGTTCACTTCAGGTTGTTCCCTGCTATGCGCAAAGTTGATGCGCAGTCGACCGAGACGCACTCGCCTGCTTGTAGGCCGGCCACACACTGCAACAGACGAGGCGAGGCGAGGCATTTTGACTAAAGGCGTCTTGAGTGACAGAGAAAGCATTGGCGCTTATGGAGCCCCACACACTGCAAGAGGCGAGGCGTGAAGACGCGGACAGGCGTCTTTAGTCAAAAAGTGCAGCAGGCAAAAATCTTGTTTCGTCGACAGTCACTAACAGTCAAAGCGTCCTGCGCATGCGCAAAGTCACGCGACACCCCGCACTCACCTGTCGTCTGTATGTTTACAAGCCTTTTTGGCTTGATTGTTTTGGATCAACATTTAGTTGTAATTACCTATACAGTTGTAATTAATTATATTTAACTATAATTCTAGGCTAGTTAACTATAATTATTATGTCTTAGGCGATTATTTAATTTTTTTAAAGTAAATTTAAATGATATCTTCTCATTTTACATTTTTACACATAATTTCTACGTAAAAAATAATAATTATCTCCAAATTCAGCCCCAAATTTTCAAATGTAAACCCCTATTGAGTGACCTCTCATTTTAAACAGTTTATCGAGAAAAATTGAATGGCACAAATCGGAGGTCGATATCTCATCTCTAACTAAAACGGCAGCCATTTTAAAATTCGAGATTGGTTGATTGACATTCGTTAAAATTAAATTGAAAAAAAGGTTTTAAAAAAGAAGAAAATCTGGAATTATTTTAGAATTAATCCAGTAGCAGGAATGAATTAGTTGGTTCAATTCAAAATAATTCTAAAAATTTGTATTCCTAAAATAGCTATTTTCAGATTAAATTTTATTGAATGTCAATCAACCCATCTCAAATTTTAAAATGCCTGCCATTTTGGTTAAAGATGAGATATCGACCTCCGGTTTTGGCCATTCATTTTTTCTTGATAAACTGTTTAAAATGAGTGGTTACTCAATAGGGGTTTACATTAGAAAATTTGGTTCTGCCCCCAAAATACCACATTAAGAAATATATACCCCAAATACCCCATAAAGAATTATTAGAGGATTAGCTGAAATTCGACCGCATCTGATCACTTTGACCAAAAATGTATGCAGGCCCGTTAGTTTTCGTAGGCCCCGCCCAGACACAGATCATGTGTTGTCAACAAATGGGTGTGTCAACAAAGCTTTATAGTAAAAGTGAATCTATATATTAATACGCAAGCATGTTTTATTTCCTCCTTTTTCCTCAGCTCGTGTGCATCGTAGGATAAATCCGTGCATACCGTTAGAAAGGTATAGTCCTGTAGATGAGCAGAATCATATTCCTACGAGGTGGCCCGTGCGCAAATTGCGCATTTTATGATCCTGTATGAGTGAAACTCACCTACAGTACGTGAATGTTGATTATTTAGTGACAGAGATCTATTTTTGTTTACTATCTGGCTTTTTAAATTCATCTGAAGGTAATCAGCTGTTAAATTAAAATTCACATTGAAGAACTTACAATAAAAGTTGGTCAACATTTTAAAGCGCCCTCTAGAAATAAATCAAAAGGCAGGGGGGCGAAGCTCGAAACAATATGACCTTTTTAATTACGATTCGTCACTGCAGTATATCCTAAGCTTTAAAATGACACCTCAATCTTAAAAATCGGTTCAGTAGATCAAGAGAAAACGGGACGTAACAGACGAAACCCTTATAGAAATAAGAAGATAGATACACACCGGACTCCAGGACTAGGCCCCACAGGCTTTCAAAGTTCCAATGTTAATCTTATGGAGAAAGGAGAATTCTCCATTCGTTAATGGTGTAAAAACAACTGCTAGAAAATTTGAAGATCAGATGTTTTCGTTCTATAATGTTTTTAAGCTTCTTGGGTCCAGATCAACTGAAATTTTGATCGAATTTCGATCAGGAGGCGATCTCTAGTTTGTTTAATTAGGTTATTCAAACAAACAACATTGGAAATTTAGCCATGCGCCTAATTTAATGCTTTTGACTGTAATTTAACATTACAGTTCACAAATAGGCCAGGCCAATTAATTTATTTAGGGGGCACAGATCAAAATCTCGCCCAGGCGCATTACCCTCGGGGCGGCCCTGCTCTTTAGGGCTCCGCCCCACTGGATTTCAAAATTACTTTAGGACCACCAGAGTTGAAATTTGACATGGACGTGCCTATTTTCTCATAGGTACTCACCAAGAAACGGTTTTGAAAATATATTTTTTTAAGCACTTTTAGGTTCCGCTCCAATGGACTTCCAAATTAATTTAGGCCCTCCAGGGTTGACATTCGACATAGACGTGCCTTTTTTCTCATAGGTGTTCTTGCATTTGCACGATCAATAAGGCACAAGTGCAATCTTTGACTATTGCGGGTTTAAATTTTTTAAATGCCTGTTTGTCACACGGCCAGTTATACGTGGCGTGCTTACGTCAAATAAAAAGACAAAAACATTGTTTGTCCCTTGTCCCTACAGTAAAAATAACATACTTACTTTCAATTGCATTTACTTTTTCGTTGTATTAAAAAAGTATAAGAATAGCTTTGTTTTTGTAAACAACTTTAATTTGAGCGCAGCAACGCGCCCCGGGAAACTGCTAGTAGGAAATAAAATATACTATTTTATTTTATTTTATTTTTATTTCATTCAATGTGATTATTTTATTATCGTCTTAAAATCAAAGTAAAACACGTGCTTTAATGTAAACAAAGAAAGCTTTTCTCGAACCAACTCTTCGCTCTTTGTACCCACCTCACGAAAAGAATTGTTTTAAATTTGTTCTTTTCTATAAATACGCTACAGTTTAAAGCTTTCTTTTATTTAAATAATGAAATTGAAGAAGATCACATGTTAACAATTTTGTTTATTGGCTCATATCCCAAATGCGATCACTGGCCATGGTCATATTTCAACTTATATGGGAATTTTGGAGCTCCTTCTTATAGGGATACCACAATTAAAACTTTAGTGTTGCAACTTGCGTTGCTCACCCTGCAGGCAATGCAAAATGTCCACAAACTGAATTTAATAATTCCATTGAGGGCCAGCCAGCAGTGCTACTTTGAATTCGGACCGCCCCGCCCCCCCCCCCCCCCCTTGCTTATCAGTTTGCAACTTTAATCATGCACAATGGAAATTTCTGGATGTTTAGCGAAGACAAAGAATTGAGTGTCTACTGTTCTGTGAGTTTCTGTGACTAGCCATTTTGGGATCTGAAGAGGAAGACTACACATCACTTGGAAAAGTGTCAATCTAGCAATTTCCCTTCTGTTCAAATTCTGGGATTATTTGGCAGATTTAAGATTTTAAAGTTATTGTTTTAGTAAGACTATTTAAGGAAGAGTACATAAAAGTTGTGACTAAATTTTGTAATTAAAATTTAAAATTAATTTGGAATTTAATATTTTAAAAGAAACAAACAGCCAGGCATGCAACTATTTGCAGGCTTTGGAATTCAATTAAAATTTAAATACTTTGCATAGCGTAATGTTTATTTTTATAATATCTATTATGTCACGTTATTATTTATATCAGTGTAAAATATGAAATCAGAGAATTTTGTCTTTTTAAACAACTTTACTTTTAACTGAAGCGCAAACTCAACCCTGTTGAAAATGACCTGTCATGAAATTAATTATTTGCTAATAAGAAGTAAAACCTGTGCAGTCTAATTTTCAATGAATTAAATATGTAGAACTGTTTTGTGAATGTTAAAGTACAGTAATGTCCATGAAATAATCTGTCTTTATATATATATTCAATTAAATGTTAAATTATTTAGATAGGTAATTAAGAATTTTGTCTTGAAAAATCTCAAACCTCAATTTTAAAGAGACTTTTGGGTAGACCATTGGAATAAATGCTGCTAGATGGAATTTAAATATTCTTTTCTGTAAAAATACAATTTTCATAACAATTAGCTAACTTGGCAAATTGAATCATGTCAACGTTTCATTGTAAAATAAAATCATTCATGATACTAATCATGTTTACAATTTATTATTATACTACTGTATTAGACTTGAATACTAGTGTGTGTCTGTGTGGGATATGTGCCCACCAGGGAAAAATTTGGACCCTGTGTTTTGGCCCATCCTCGGCCAACCAATATTCGTGGACGATGGGAGTCGTGCATTTGACATCGGGGCCCTTTGTGAGCCTCGACACCCCTTGGAGCCTCGACCTACGATGAGTTGTCCATGTCCAGGCCTCAGGCGTTATCCACTTCGCGTTGTCAACGAGTGCCATTACCACAGCAGAGATTTTCAACGATGTCAAACCACAGATAGGACTTTCACATTTATTTTAGTATTATCCTACGGTTCAAGACTTGTCTACAAACTTGGCTTGACTTTTGTATAAATAATTAAGATATTATATAGGTATTTAAATGTTATTGTGTGTTCATAAGTTTATAGTGTGGTCAAACATTTGATGTACATTCCTACTAATAGGGTTGGCCGACAAAGTAAAGGTTTATTGGATCTGATAAAATATTTGGAAGAACACAGAAGTCTAAATTTGTGATACCTCTCAGACTTCATTAAATTTTTTCTACATTGCTGATAAATACAACTGAATTCATGTATAGCCTACCTGGTCTTTGATATTTCAGAAAATCATTGATAACATAATTTATTAGGTTTTTTACTCAGTAAATCATAAAAAATATTTTTAATTCATTAAATAATTTGTGATTATTGTTCATGTTTTGAATGGCAAACTTTTTTACAAAGAATTAATTGGTTATGATTGAACTTACTTTTTTCTTAAAAGGTTACAAAGTTTTGGGATGACTTAAAGAGTTTTTTACCCGTCTTAAAAGTAATTTGAATTTGAGTTTATATCCAAGTAAAATTAGACTGTGTACAGAAATTTTTCAGTTTGTTTGGCTGTTGGGAAATTCTCTTTTTGTCAATTTTGAGAAGCTTTAACCAATCAGAATACCTAAAAGGGGTAACCAAGGAAACGAGGGTAAAGTCCGGGTAATTACCATTACCAAGAAAACGGCGAGAATCGTGATGAGTAAAATGGCCCCAGTCAACAGTGTGCAACAAATTAACCTGCGTCTAGTTAACAGTAGGGGCAACAAAGTAACTTACAGTATTACTTTACTTCGTTGATGTCTATTATTACAGGCCTCTTACTAAAACCATAACCATAAAAATTTGTAACCATACTATTTAGACATCCATACGATTAACCATATTATCATAGTATTCTTGGAAAGAGTAATATGAATGTCATTTTGAAGATTTATGAATCAAATCTTGTTGTCCGGCGCAATCCCCGGAATTTTACCGTAAAAATCTACCATTCCCCGGAACTACTCCATTCCCCGGAATTGTACCCGGAGACCTCTCCCATTCCCCGGATTCCGTGGAATTCCCCGGAAATTCCCAACGCTGCCGGGCTGCGCCTATGGTGGAGGGGAGACAGGCACGTGAGTGCGCGTGCGTCGCACAATACCCAGCGTCGAGCGGCTATGAACGGCCACTGTCATTGCAGCGACTATAAGTCACGCCACATAAGTTGACGAATGGCAAAAAACACCTGGGTAGGACGAGGGGAGAAGAGGGGGTACTTTTCCAAAAACATCGAGATTTTTTTTTCCTTTCTTTATTAAGGTTTGACAATTGTCATGACACCTATGATTTAACAATAATTGAGGTAAAAAGCAACTAATTTAAAATTAAAATACATGAGTCCATCATATCTTCAAGAGATCACAAAGTTTCTTCACATCACAAGAACATCGAGATTACGTTGCATGCAATTTTTTATAGAACAGCTGATTATCCAATCATTTTAACTGAATAGTAGTGAAAATTCATTCGTCAAGTTATGTGGCGAGGGTTATACTCTTGCGCTCTGAGTAATTTTGATTAACGATGCCTTATTGTGTCGCATACGGGTGCAATAATAATTTAAGAAAAAACGGTATGTGTGTCTTTTCACAGGCACTTAGTTGATTAGTTGCAAATGTTTTAAATAGCTACTAACTAATCAATTTATTTTAGGCCTACGGTAAATTTGTTTTTCAGTTTGCTCAGTCAATAACTTACAACAACTGTTGAAACTGCATTATACTTTAACATTTTATCACTGTCTACTTAATGTTTACTACACACTCTATTTATGTTAACTATAAACTATTACAAAATATGAAATACTGTATTGCTTTAACTTGTTTGGTAAAATACACTGTTTCTGCTTTTTCGAGGATTTTATACTGTGGTAAGAAGCGTTATCCATCACTATGACTTAGGGTTTCGTCAAATAATTAGGAATTATGAAATCCTTAAACTATTTATAAAATGTTTTACGATGGAAAGCCATTAGCTTAGCTGCAAAGTGGTACGCCCGTTCCAACTAAATGATCATTTTGCTCTTTTATTGGGCGTGTACGTGGACGTCCCAGTTTAATACGATTTCCTTCCATGATAAACCATAAAACTATAGATTGTCATAAAATTACTGAATACTTACTACCGACACAATTTAGACATACAGCATATGGATTTTTAAAAATAAATGATATTTTATATCATAAAGTTGCTGAATATCAACTATTTTTGTGGAAATAATTTGTATGTAAAAATATTGATAGGCAGGTTTTAACAGCCATGTTATAAAGTCAGTAAGGGAGGCTATTTTTCTGTTTTAAAAACAAACAGTTTTTATTTCTAATAAATATCTTAGTAAAATTTACAGTATCAAATATCAATTAAAACTTCAATTAAAAATACACCGTATATATCTATGTATTTTTTGTAATATCTAGTGTCTTATTATGTTTCTATAAGCTTTTTTTTGTTTTAAATAACTATGTATTTTTAAAATCATACATATTTAAATTTTGTTAATACATTTTGTCGGTTTCAAGGAAATGTTTTTCTTGTTTATTAATGCCTTTTCTTATTCATTATTCAATAATAAAGGGTTGCAGTAATTATTTTGGATACAATCACCTTTAAAAAATAATAATTCACAAAATAATAATAATAAAGTAATAAACTATCAAAGTTGTATACGTGCGACAAGTGCTCCGAACGGCCCGGCGGCACGGGTCGCAGCAGCCGGCCCGTTGGCAATTAAACTATTAACTTTGAATTAGAATAAAACCAAAACAAAGCGTTCTACAAAAAAATTTTAAATTACAAAGTTGCGATTTAAGTCTTTTCCAACAACTTTCCTGCTGACAAAATTCACCTGACCAATAAATAAAAAACTTCCTCGCTTACTAACTTTTTGATGTCATGAATTTCAAACAAAAGTGCTTTGCTATAATTTTGTATCTTTTTCTTCGTCTTATTATTTTAATTTCGACATAAAAACATTACCATAGGCACCGTTATATAGTAATGTTCATCATACTAAAATATCAAAATTTTATCTTGACTATAACTATATTTTTTTACAGTGTTAATGAAACGCGGCGAATTCCTTGGTCGCTGGAAGGCGCTTCTTTTCAGCACGAGCGGACAGAAGTGAACGACTCTTTTGAACGACTCTCCTCCACGAACGGTTCTTTTATAACTAGTGGGAATTTTCAAACTTTGGCCTTTCCCGCGCTAATTTATGAACAGTGGGACTGTTTCAAATTTATATCTAATGGTACGAATAAACATTTATAACTAGTGGGACGATTTTGTCTCACTAGTTATAAAACTCAATTTATAACAAATGGGACGATTTGAGAAATATTTATAACCAGTGGGAATATTTAAACTTTTCATTTTCCCGCCAGTTTTATAACTAGTGGGAACGATTCGTTTTTATAACTAGTGGGACGGTTTTCAAGTTTATAACTAGTGGGATTATGACCAATGGGACCTCGCCAAAAAATAAATAAATACTTTTTCATTTTCAGAAGAAAAATTTTTTTCTGCCTTAAACTTAGTTTACAAATATAGTTATCTTATACCATTTTATAGAGCATTTATTTGTGCACAAGATAAAAAAAATTACATACCTCTAAAATTGTAAATTTTATGAACGTTTTTGTAAACTACTACATTTTCCTATGAAAATAGCTCGGCAATTTATGCATAAGAAATTAACAAAATACCACGGCACTCAAAGGGTTAATATTTGATAAAAAACGCGCATGGTAGCAAACCCACATCTAAATCCCATGATATTCTCGTGGAAAATCTATACTTATTAGTATTCCAAGGGTTTTTTGTGTTGAGAATTCCTCCTCTAATTTTCAACCGATTTTAAAGTTTTTGGTGTCGTTTGGATAGGGCTCGGTCTGAAGTTGTTTCCGCCAAAACCTGATGAGAATCGGACTGAAAATAAAGGCGCTATCCACCATTAACCCTCCAACTGGTGAACGTCGCGATCGCTACCCATTTAGGCCTTTCTAAACTGGTAAGAGCGCGATCGCGATCCATTTGCAAGGTCTATGTAAAATGCATTTTACTTCGTTATTTTATAGTCAATGTCGATGTTTTTTATATAGTATGAAAGAGGAAAAGATGCGCAATCTAGTCATCATATGTTCAGCTGTATTTGTTGAAATATCAGTATGTTGGTAAGACTGAATTTCTGGTGTTTGTTTTTGTTTACGCGTATCGTAGTGACGGCGCTGTTTGTGGTTATGTTTTTACTTGCAATGCAAATTTTAGTGAATTATAGTTAGTTGTTGCAATGTAATAATGAGTGAATTGAGTAATTATAGTGCTATTAGGGCCTTCTAAATGAAGATTCAGAGTACAAAGTGAAGTTGTCAGTGGAACATGAAAGTTGTGAGTTAGGCATAGGCCTAGGCCTAACTTTATTAATTTATTATAAATAAATATAATTATTTATATACATAAATAGTTATATTTATTATTTATAAATAGGCCTAGTAAAAATTCTATCATAAAAAATTAATAAAATAAAAAATAAAAAATTTAAAAAATATGGCGGCGAAAATGTGGTTTGTGCTTACCTCACATATTTGCTTTGTAATATTTTATTTATAATATAAACAATCAAGTGTTATACATCAGTAAAAAGCCAATAAAATTGTGGTTATTTTGGCTATCTTAGTTTTGTTGTATGGACAACATACCTTACCATGATACTACTCTAAAAGGAAATAATAAGAAAAAAAAATCTTTATTGTTACAAAATAGGAGGATTAACATAATAAATTTTGTAAGTACACTAAAAACAATATTGTTTTGAATAGCCTATTTCATTCTGAAAAAATTGATATATAATTTGTATGTTTTATATACCAATTTATATGTTTTATGTTGTTTTGTACTAAATGTTTGCGCGGCGGCCAAAAAAACCTTACCTGTAAGGAGGTTATAATGACCAGTTGGAGGGTTAAAATCTCATCATTTCCCTTTAAAATAACATTTTGATTGAATAAAGCATTTTAAACATTGTAATGTCCAGCTGTAAATACGTGTAGTTTTTGGTGATTAGAGATATTCACAATATTGGATTGGTCGGATTTCATTAATTTAGAACTAAAAGTAACATTTTTATTGTATCAAAATAAACATGTGGACTAGTAAGTGTACAATGGGTGAGAGAGAGAGTTAGAGATTATATGATGTCTGGTCTTGATCAGTTGATCAGCTGTCCTCTGCATTTTTCTAATTTGTAATGTTTGTGTTATAGGATTTGTAAACAGATTATTCTTTTCACACATAGTCGGGAGAAGACTTTTTGGCCACTGAGAGGGTTGAGGGGAAATTTACATCAGAAACCTTCTGGTCAATTGGTTAACCAAGGAATAAACTAAGGCCCGGTGCACACAAGCGTTTTGCGTTTGCGTTGATGCAGCTTTATTTTGCAGCGGCGTTTGAGCAGTGCATGTACTCAAATGGAACAGTACACACGTAAATGCTCGTGTGCACCGGGGACACGATAGGGTACCCGGGCACGCCGCGTCGACGCAGCGTGCACGCAGTGTATTTTGACGCTCGTGTGAACCGGGCCTTAGATTGTACTATTCTACATGAAAACATTTTATTAAAAAAAGTAAACAATTATCTTTGTTGGCAAACCAGCTAGAGAAAGCCAGCTCACTGCAAAATAAAAGAAAACAACGTATGAATGCTGTATGTTTGTGGTTTTGTTGACAGCTTAACATATGGTATAATAAAAAAAATAAAATGAAAAAAAGCAAATTATTTTGGCCAATGGCATGCGTCAGCTTCCCCCTCACCCCCTCTCTGGCCAACATGTCCGGACAATAGTAGCTTTGAATGTGCACTTTTATTACTGTTTAAAATTTTAATTTCAATAGTAAAACAGTCAACTTAGAAATTTAATGCCATAAAAATATTTAATATTTTCTTGTGAGGATTATTATTTATATCATCACAAATTTCTATACAATGCAAACACAATTTTTTGTTTAGCTAATATTTTAATAATTTTATTGGATGAGGTCTTTTGACACAATAGTTATCATCAGATCTCACCACAGTATATTATGGTGAGATCTTATGATTACAACTTTTGTGCCGAAAAGCCTCATCCAATAAAAATTCAAGTATTGGCTAATGAACAAAAAATAGCGTTTTCATTATATACAATCCAATATTGAAGCCCTATTGTGCAAACCAATATCATCTATGACGAAACAAGAATATTTATTGAAATTCGCTGAGTACCTACAATGTATTCAGAACCTACTAAGAAGGGACATCCTTATGGGGAAGTGAGAACGCAAGTCACCCTTCCATTTTATAACAAATAAGTTATGATTCTTTTTCTCTTTCTCCTCCTTGACTCATCAAGTTTGACTTCCATGTTACATGTATAAATTTCCTACCAGCCTTCAATATCAGGTCATTGGTATATAAATTGTTCTGTTTGTCACAGCAAGTCTCTGAATTTAACTTATAAAAGTTTAGTAAAACTTAATGTGTTTGACTCAAAGATTTTACATTGTTTTAGTATATACAATAATAACGTTATCGGCCTTAAACATACAATTAATATTATTTTGATTTATTTATGTCTTTAAAGAAAATATCTAAACCCAATGTTTTTTTTCTTTTTTAATTAAATGTTTTTTTCTTTTTCAGATTCAAGGAGTTTCAAGGGTAACCATAAGGAAATCGAAAAACATTTTATTTGTGATCAACAAACCAGATGTATTTAAGAATCCTGCTTCTGATACCTACATTGTTTTTGGAGAAGCTAAGGTGAGAAATTCTATAACAAATCTATAGGGCCTATGTGTCTTAAAATAGATTCGAAAGTAATTCAAGACGCTCTACCATCCCATATACTCTTATATAATTAAGTTTTAAGAATCTTCAGACAGAAAAATCTAACGTTCTATTGGACTGATTTTAATAATTAATGAAATGAAATGAAAATTCTTTATTTCAACAGGCAAAGTTAGGGCCACATGGCCCTTTCTTACACTTAACCTGATTACAAAAACATGCTTAATTTAAATATATCGAACTAAATAATAATTAAAACGAAATACATCTTTATCAATTTCTTACAAGAAAAAAATTAAAATGCTACAAAAACAAATTTAAAAAAATACAAATAAAAAAACAACAAAAGGTTTAAGACACTCATTCACTCTAACACATGTCCGACAGTGACCCCGCAATGACAACACCCCCTAGGACGCACCGACCAAGACCATCCGCTCAAAGAAAAGTTCTTTAGTGGGGTTCTTGTTAATGGGTCATTGGAAATCTCTCTCTTCGTATATGTGCAAATATTATGAAACTTTGTGTTTAATTTTAAAGTGTACGTGTCAGGTTATTTTTGGATCACTTCATAAATTTATACGCATATGGAACCTTAACATTTTAATATTGCAAAGCATAAAGAGTTAAAACTTTCTAAATAAACTTATTTGTATCTCTATGTCCCTGATTTGTCTACAATTTTACTGTACACCTTGCGAGTTACTTCATGAAGACATTTAACATTTCACAAATTAACTTTTATTGAGACGATGGTGTTGTTGGCAGATTGAGGACCTGAGCCAGCAGGCGCAAGTGCAGGCGGCGGAGAAGTTCAAGACACCCGAGGTGGCGGGCGGCGGCGGGACGCCACTGGCAGTACAACTGTGAGTATGCCTGTATGATTTACTTGAGAAACCTATGAGTTGCATATCCGATTCTTGTCACGTAACATCGGCTGGACGTTTGGCATTTAGGTTGAACATACTTCTAGGGGTCAAGTAGGCCTAAAGATAAAAAAATACGTAATTTTTAAATTGAATTTAGCAGTGGACATAACAGTGTGGTTGACATAACAGGGTGTCTACTTGTCACTGAAGTCACCAAAAGTCACCGAAAGTAACGGATTTTGCTTAGTGGTCACGGTAGTCACCAAAAAGTAACTTATTTTTCCTTAAAATGCAAGAAAAGTCACAGATTTTTTGGTAAGTTAAGAAAATAATGTGATTATGAGCAAAAGTTTTGCGGTTATAGCAATTTCAACCCAAAACTTTCTAAATAGACCATGGAAAAGTCACTGATTTTTAACATTTTTCAACCTTAAAAGTCACAGAAAAGTCACTGATTTTTTTTAGCGAATTTCCCATAGGGAATAAGATATTACCGTAGGTCTCATGGTAAGACCTAAGCCCGGGACCATGTTACTTTTTCGTTTTGAGGTGCCCAGAGACCAAAAATAATAGTCATTAAAATTTTTATATATATATATATATGTATATATTTGTATATGTATATATATATATATATATATATATATATATATATATATATATATATATATATATATGTGTGTCCTAGACACGATAACTCTCGTAAAAGTGGTCCGATCGACACCAAATTTGGTAGAGAGGTGTAATCCTACATTTATTCGGATGAGTTCGTAAACCAGACATATCGACCTACCGGAAGGGGTAGTTTTGGGGGTTTTGTACCCCAAAAATGGGTTTTTTGCATTTTTCATATGTAATTTTTAAAAATTTTAAATTTATATTTTGACCATTGGATTTAGCTCAAAAAAACACACAATTTAGTATTTTGAAGCTTTGCTCTATCTCCATTGGTTACCGAGATATTTAAAAAGTCTAAAGACAGTAGGCTACATTGTATTTTGGGGCTCCAATGTTAATCTTATGGAGAATAAGGATGTGTTAATATTTCACTTGTTAACCAATATTTTTGGATGAAACTTGGTATTCACCTTTATTTAGTTGAGATAAATCCATTATGATAAAGAAATCCTAGTTTTTATGCTTATCATGGCAGCAAACCTGCATACTCTTTTCCCATGTTAATCATATGGAGAATAGGCAAACTCCTTTAGCAATGGACAGATATTGAAGAAACGAAGTATAAGGCTTCATATGGTCGAAATATATTTATATTTTTAAGCTATAAACCTACTTTTAGTGTTCCCCATGGCAGCATACCTGCATACTCTTTCCCTATATTTTTATCATAAGGAAATAGACATTTATTTCCCTATTTATGGGCATGTGATGATATTTGGTTTACAGGTTTATCTGGCCAAAATTAATATTACTAATTTGGAAATTCGCTGAGTACGCAGGTCTGCTGCGACGGGGGGGTATTATCTATTTGGCAGTAGGACACCCTGTATAAGTGTGCCAGCTGTTTTACTTGAAAACCTTAAGTTAAGTGATAATAGGTCCTAAACGGGAACTCCAGTGGACTTTTGGTTCCGTATTTTATTATTTCAATTAGATATTCAACTTTTACACCCACCTGAACTATAGCACTTGTAGGTGAGTTTATGTTAGGTATAATTTGGTTAGGTAAGTAAGGTTATGTTACACTTTCACTTAGTGTTCTAAAAACAAAATTATGTATTAAGCTAAGAGTGTTGCAACGTCCAAATACATATAGCAGTAATACACATTTGCTTAACTGAGTTTTCAAGCATTCTTCCAAGTACATTTATTGTTAATATTTATCTATATCTATGTATATAATAATATGTTAAGCTGATTTTTTGGGAACACAAACCCTCATTTTTTTGTGGACCAAATGACTGAAAATGAAAGTTTTATGACTTTGTCAGGACTCAACATGTCACAGAATAGTGTCGGCTGATGTGGGGCCTTATATGTAATGCGATGTGTAGGTGGTGGCTCCAATCCAAGAGGAGAGTGAGGAAGAAGAAGTGGACGAGACAGGGGTGGAGGAGAAAGACGTGGACCTCGTCATGTCACAAGCCAACGTCAGCCGAGCCAAGGCCGTCCGGGCGTTACGCAACAATCAGAACGATATCGTCAACGCCATCATGGTGAGTGTTGTGTGTTTGTGTCTGTAGTCATTTAAACTTAGTTGTAAATAGTGAGAGAGCTATACGGCAGTTTTTTGGAGTCCTGCTCTAACTAATTAGGATTGGACCCTATTCAGTTTGAAGACTTTGGGAATTGTAACTTTACTTCAACTGTAGCTAGGTTGGTAAACTTCTGTTGTGACTAGCCAGGTTATAGTCTGGCAGGCAGTTCTGCGGCCAATCCTGGCAGGTGACAGATGAACACCTTGAGCAGTCGTCACTGACTAGACCAGGGTGTCTACTGATACTGGAAATACTTGAAATACTGGAATTATTTCCATACTATAAATAGTGGAATTTAAAAATAGATACTGACATTTTTAATTTTATTACAACCTGTAAAGTTTTTTTAATGCATAAAATACATTTTTTCATTTGATTTGTTCATACCAATGTAAAAATGTTTCAATTCATTCTTGCTGTTAAAGTATGTTTGCAAATCAAAATCATAAAACTTGTAGTTCTCAAATTATAAATGATCAAGAAACGTAAACATTTAAATTTGAAATGGAGCTTAGAAAATGTTTGATTTTGTTATCAAAATTTAAATTTTCTCCTTTAATTGTATTCATGTTTTTTTTTATTTGTAAGTATTATGTAGTTAATAAATGTAGTTAAATGTATTAGGCAAAATATCATATTTTAAAATTTCCAAAACTCATAGTTATCAGTACAGCCGGCATTTTGTATTTTTGAAGAATAATTTTTAATTGAAGAACCGTTTGTTGTAATAGGCCTAAGTTAAAACTTGGTATATACAACTTTTTGAAGCAAAGGTCTAATTGAGAAAATTAATAATTTTTTTACAATCAATATTTCAAAATTGCGGCTGTTTAAAATCTTTAAATTTACATTACATAAAAACTACATAAGGTAACAAAGTTTAGGCTATATCTGTATGTACTTTTTATAAAATTTATTTTAAAATCCAACGATGTGAAGATTATGGAAATCGGTTCATAAATAAGCGAGATAGAGCCATGAGCGGATTTAGGTCAAAATTTTTGGGGGTGCCAGCTATCCTAAAGTATGAGTTATTTTATGCTCATTCAAATGCCAATCTATATATTTTACTTATTTAACATGCTAAGAGCTTTTTTTTGTAAAGAGAACTCCTACGATTTTCAATCGATTACCAAGTTTTTTTAGTGTCGTTGGATAGGGATTGATCTGTAGTTGTTTCCGCTAAAAATATGAAAATTGTACCAGCAAATAAAGGCGCTATCCATTATTAAATTTGAAATTTTCTCATTAGAATAACATTGAGCTTGGGTATAGTTTTTTTGAACATCTGTAAATGCACAGCTGAAATCACAATATTGGATTGGTAGGGTGTTACTGATTGAAACTAAATGTAACATTTTTAGCAATTACACGGGGTAGTCCAGATTAAGTTGCTCAATTTCAATCAACACACGTTTATGAGTCCTATTTGAAAGGTCCGTTTTAAGGCCCATCTCATGAGTAAGTAGGCCCAAGATACAGCCCTAGGCTGTTTCATTTATAATAATAAAAATAAACCCCTAACATTTTATTAATATAGCTCATTTCAATTAAAAAAACTTACTATCTACTTTTGATTTTTTACTTGATTAAACCAACACCGTGGCTTTTCACCTTTGTTAGAAAAGGGTTTTTAGAATCTTTAAAGATCATTTATTTGTTTTAAATGAAGATTGGTTGTTAACCTATATTAAACCTTCAGGTCAATTTGATCTGTTCAATTAACTACCGTGTGAAAGAACTAACTAATATGGTAATAACGAATTAAATTAAAAGTAACCTTATTTTCAGGGGTGGGCGAGTAGTGGTTTACGATTCGAGTCGAGTCGAGTATTGCATCAACTACTCGGGTATCGAGTCGAGTCGAGTAGTAGTGTGAGAAAGTTTAAAATGAGTTTTTAAAAATAATATTAAATAATAAAAGTAAAAGTATTATATTTCAATGCGCTGCATTTGTTAGAGTACCTGGTGATCAAACCTTGCTCCATGGTAATGAACCGAGTTACTTTGAAAATAAAAACTAAATTATACTGAAAATCAGATAACACCATATTTTTGTTTCATCAATCGATTTTCGTCACTTATTAATTCTTCAACTTCCCAATATGATAGTGTTGAGATTACGTAGTTGTTTCTTATGATAATATCTTTTGTAATAAGGCCTCTGTTAAGGCCTCTGTCTATAAAATTCAGAATAAATTCACACATTTTGGATCTAGATAGTTCAGCACACATAAAACGTAAAAGACAACAGAATAAAAATCAACATTTCATTACAACTCATCCCTGTTGAGTTATGTAGCACTCACTGCCGCTGTTTTTGTAGTACTGTTTGAGGTAGTTGTCGACATAGTGATGAGTCCACATCACTATTTATAAAGAACTACATTCTCTTTAACTTAATTTTCCATGCCATTACAAAATTTAATTAAGAAATCACAAAAATTAAGACAATCTACATCTTTGTGGTTGTTGTCCATTTTGGTTTAATAATTCATTCATATATTGGTTAAAATTTATCTTTACACAAACCATTTTTGTAATAAGATTGTTATTTATACTGGAGGAAAAACTTTTAAATGTTGTCTCTTTAAACAGACGTTTTAATATGTGTATCATACTGTATTAAATTTTGTTATATATTATTTGTTTGTATCATAGTAAACAAACAGGTTAGACACCTACAACCTATCCCTTTTCCTATAGTTCACAACAGTTTGAAAACTCGTGCACACAAATTTATTTTACAACCCATATAAGACCTATGTCAGAAATCTCAATTTACAAACTTGTTTTCGTACAGTAAAATGAATTTGTCTCACTTGTTTTTGTATAAGTTACAATGAACCTCCTTTAGTTGAAAAGATTTTAAATATCTAATTTTTATATTTGCAGTATACAATAAGATAAGGGTACAGTACAAGTTTTCTTGTAACCAAAAAAATTAAAATCAAATCACTAAACAATATGCATATAAAAATGTCCATTAAAATTTTATAAAAGTTTTGTTGAATGAAATATTTAACGTTTTGTACAAATAATTAACAGAAAAATTATGTACATCAAAATATAGATTAAAACAAATGGAAAAATTGTAAAGAAAACAAAACTGTATTACATAAATAGGCCTAAGGCCTGCTCAGTATAATAAACAAAAAAAACAAGAAATTGAAATCATAATAAATATTAACACTAAGGAATGAAGTGGTTCAACAAACCAACGCCATTTATAACCCCAAGAAATGTTCTTTTTTTTCTTATTGAAACAGGTTCTTACTTAGAGATTATCATAAAAATTGAACTTTGAAATACAGTGTGTTCATTTTTTTGTGCTCACCATTGGGATCTTGCAAACTATAAAAGTTACAGCAAAGGTCAAATTAGCAAAGTAGTGCGGAATTATAAGCTGAACAAAATGATGTGTAAAAATCCCAGATATTTCTACTGGTTCGTTCGCTATGCTCGAAAAACTGTTTTTTGCTCAAAACTTCTTTTGCGTATAACTTTGTTATTTGTTGAAATAGAAAAAAACTTTTTAGATAAAACTTTACTGAAATTTTACGTAGATTCTGAATATTAAAACTAAATTTTTTACTTCAAACGGTTTTTGAGATATTTTAGACTAGTTGATTATTTTAAATACAAGTATGTATTTTTTTCATCATCATAAAAAAGAAATATTTTTTCTGATCACGAAAATACCAAATATGACATATTTATTTTATCATAATAATTATTTCATTATAAAAAAATGTGATTAATAAGCAACCCTGAAATGCTAATAATGAGGATGCTTCTAACAGGCAATGGTGTAAATCAGCTGTTTTTCATTTTGTGTTTCATATTTTGTTGCTTACATTGTTGATCAGCTGTTTACCGGCATCCGCGGTTCCCATGAAACGTGTAAATCAGCTGTTACATGGGATGCCGGTAAACAGCTGATCAACAATGTAAGCAACAAAATATGAAACACAAAATGAAAAACAGTTGATTTACACCATTGTTGCACCGCATGTTAGAAGCATCCTCATTATTAGCATTTCAGGGTTGCTTATTAATCACATTTTTTTTATAATTAAATAATTATTATGATAAATAAATATGCCATATTTGGTATTTTCGTGATCAGAAAAAATATTTCTTTTTTATGATGGTGAAAAAAATACATACTTGTATTTAAAATAATCAACTTGTCTAAAATATCTCAAAAACCGTTTTGAAGTAAAAAATTTTAATTTTAATATTCAGAATCTACGTAAAATTTCTGTAAAGTTTTATCTAAAAAGTTTTTTGTATTTCAACAAATAACAAAGTTATACGCAAAAGAAGATTTGAGCAAAAAACAGTTTTTCGAGCACAGCGAACGAACCAGTAGAAATATCTGGGATTTTTACACATCATTTTGTTCAGCTTATAATTCCGCACTACTTTGCTAATTTGACCTTTGCTGTAACTTTTATAGTTTGCGAGATCCCAATGGTGAGCATAAAAAAATGAACACACTGTATACACTATTAGACCTAATTATTTTTATTTCTATGTATTCATTTAGCTATTTTTTGCTATATTAAAAAAGGAGTGTTTGATGAAAAAATGAATAAAAAACAATGAAGGTTTTAAGTTATGAACCTCAAAATCTAATAAATGTATTTGTAATGTTTAATGAAAAAAAATATATATTTAATGGGATTTGAAGTTTTTCATTTAAAAATTATATTAAATTATAATAAGATACTTTTAACATTATAAAACAGTAATTCAATTAAGATTGATTTATTTAACAACACTTTGCCACTTTCCTTTAGGAAAGTCACACAACTTTGGTTGACGTTTTGTTTAATTTGTAAGAATTAGACAAATTAAACGAGCCATCCTTAGTTTTCTACGACAATTGGTTCAGAAAGTAGCATTTGGTACTAGGAGCCAAAAACACCCTCTTGAATAAATTACTGCCGGACGTCGAACAATAGATAAGCTGAACAATAGATCGTCTCGGCGGTGCTCGTTAGCGAGATCGCCTGCCGCCAGACGTAAACAACTATTGTCACGGCTGCGGCGCGCCGGGAGTGATGCGCGCCGGGAGTGATGACGACGACTACTCGACTCGACTCGATTCTCGAGTATTTGCAACTACTCGACTCGAGTTCGAGTAGGACTAATTACCCGAGCCACTACTCGAAACTCGAGTACTCGCCCACCCCTTCTTATTTTAACAATAACGTAATATGAAAACTTTAATAAGAAAAAGGGCACATAATAAATTGTTTTGTTTATGAGTTATATTAATTACTGGATAACAAAAAGTGTTTTACTCATAGTATTTTCAACGCCTTTTTACTAATGAGGCTCATATTAGTTGACCTTTCGAAAGATACAAGTCTGCAAATTGATCGTAGTCCATGATTGTCCTTTACTAGAAGTTACCAGGGCCTATAGAATATCACGGCTACTCCCCTTGCTTCACACTGGTTTACTAGAACTACAGACTAATGAAATGATATGCCATATGTTGGTATAGTTCGTCTGTGCTAAAACACATGATATTTCACTCATAAATTGCAGTTTAAATGCCAAGAGTCTGCAGTACCTCCGCCATATTGGTTTTAGTCCCATATGAACAATGTTAATTATAGGTGTCTTTGAAACACGTTATCTCGATAATCTTGCATCGGATTAACATGAAACTTGAATATGTTTACCATAATGGTACGGCGGCTCATTTGACGTGGATACATTTTTTAATAAAACTCCTAAAAATGGTTTAACATGGTTTAAAAATTGTGTTAATGTACATTGTTTAATAAATTTACATCATTTTATTTATCTTTTGTTGTATTTGTATATATTGTATTTTCTTTTAGTCAGATTTTTATGCCATGTACTTTTGCACACTAATTTTTTACCTTTTTTTCAGGAACTCACAATGTGAAGTGGAGCAGCCTCCTTATTTTTCTGTATTAATTTCAAAATGCGTTTAAGTTTTTTCCAACGAATTCCTATTTGTGTTAGACACCTGTCTGGGGTCACAGGAGTGACACAGATTTTTTCATGAAATGCCCAGTATGCAAGAACATTTAATTTTTCAACTATGTGGATGTCATTTTAATTGAAGCTATTGCCAATATTAATTGAAGTTCTTAAAGAAGAAATATTAAATTATTATATGAAAAAAAGTCTTTTGTTGACTTGAAACTTCGATTTAGAACTTCCAAATTTTTATTTTTTAGATTTCTCATTCCTCTTTGAAATTTCAAACTTATCGAGTCTATCTTTTGTCATGTGATACTCTTACTACATCTTTTTCAAAATATACAACAATTTGTGACAAATCTTATTGGTCATGTCCTTGATTGTTGGTTTTATATGCAGTCTCTTTATCGAATTCTAGTTTTGGGCATTATCGTTACCCCACCATTAATAATTCTTATCGTCATATACTGAAAGTTTTCTTTGACTGTGTTTGTACAATAGCTAAATCTATTTTGTATTTAATAAAAGTAGTAAATAGTGTTGTGCTGTACATTTGTTACCCAAAATACTGAATTTTTTAATAATGTTAATTTACTTGGGATTTGAGGGAAATTAATGTTTTCTAGCCTAGAAATGTATATATTACTGAATGGTGTCTTGAAAAAATTATACAAAAAAAAACATGTTTGTGGCAGATCGTCAAAACTTAAAAAAAAGTTATTGTACTGTATCATATATACTTAAAACAATCTTCACTTAATGATTAGTGTTGTAAGAAATCTAATTACCTGGTCATTGCTGTCAAAGTTTGCACAACTGACTGGATATAACCATTGAAAAAAACCAAACTTTCCTAGTTTCCTTTTATATTTTTGATGAATTAAAAACTTTTATTTAAAATGTGTGGAAAAATATACATAAAAAGTTATTTTTCATCCACTTGATTTTGCCGGAAAATATATTGTTGCATAGTAAGGGGAGAGGGGAGTTGGGCGAGTCCACTGTAGATGGACGCAGTTTGTTGTCACAGTACCTCAGTACTGTACCATAGTCTTTCATAAGGCAGTCGTGGCAATCATACGTGAAAAGTGTGGAGCCTGGAAACAGCTAGCGTTCTTGGTGCCTAGAGCCGCAAACACCATTATTTTCCAGTTAATTCCGATACCAGTAAGAGGACATGTCTGCCTCGTAATTAGTGAATGAAATTTGTCATTCCATTCTTTAACAAATAAAAGTTTTATCATGGAAGATATTAATTATTAATCAAAACCATATGTATGCACTATTTTATGGCACCCATTAATAAAATGCTTTAAACTGGAAATGACTAACTTAGTTGCGACACTGGGAACGTTACTGCAGATCCTTCTCTCCCGCAACGCATGGAGACTGTCTGATTGTTGCGACTTTCCCCCAATACATATTGGACTCTGATTGTTGCGACTTTCCCCCAATACATATTGGACTGTAACTGTACTCAATGCACAACAAAGTACGTTGGAATGTAGTGTTTTATGATACAGTTTGTACTGTTAATCAACTAACTGTAAAGTTCTTCTAAGATGGTTAAAATAGCTATTTGTGTAATAAGAGCGTAAAGTACGTCATTGCCACTTGAGAATTGTGGATGGCAGCACGAAGCGTCAGCTGAGTGCGGCCAAACAATTAGAGAGTTTTTGAGCGGACTATTTGCGCTCGTAATACACACAAGATTTTTCCTACCAACATAATTGCTACAGATTATATGTTTTATTGTATACAAAGTGTCATTTAGATTATTTTTTATTTGTTTCTGTTGGAACACACTGTTAACTATCAAACATAACCTCAAACTAAAAAAGCAGCAAACGACAACAATAAACAACAGCTATGGCATGGTTTGTAATAACAGCTGACTTAAAATTGCTGTTTGATCTAGCGTGCAGTAAAGAACATTGTCGCTCTAGAGCGGGAAAGAAACGGAAACCGGAAATTAACTGTTTTGCGTAGGGGTTACAGGTGTGGCAATGTGATTATTTCCATGCAGTGGTAGGAAAAGGAAATGGTTTGACCTGAAGGTGTGTTAATAAACACGAATCAGCTCTAGTCAACTGAAGCTTCTGTTGGGGGAATTGGAAAGCTTCTTTGGGTGATTGTTGGTTGAATATTGAACTGGGTATTGAATGCAGGGATCAAACTAAATGATTGAAGCATGCTGTCTATTCCGGGACATTGGTTAGTGGAAACCGACTGCTACCTTGACCTGAAGGGCTATGGTAGGAAATAGGTAAAGGAAGCTGTGCTTAGGGAAACTGGTGCTGAGAGAACGTAGAACGTAGAGATGAGAATAGCCTACAGATTGCAAATTGAGTTGTCGGAGGATGCCGGGTGACATGCCCAGAGGCACGATTGTCGCCAAGCTCCAGCCCAAAACCAGCCAGCTTTGATAAGCTTGCAGAAGATAATTTTAAGGCAGCCACATGATCTAATAAATGTATTTACTTAATCCCATCCTAACTATTGGCCCTGAAGGGGTGTTCGATAACTTGCCAAAGCATTGACTCCTAGGTTGAGTACATGGCTGCAACCAACAATTTTAAGTTCTAATCTGGCATGCTAATACTAAATGGTCCTTTGGCATTGCGTTCAATCGAAATGGCGCATAAACTGTCAGTACAACGTAAATTACGACACAGTTAACACGTGCGCGGCGGCGAGGTTTTTGCTCGAACCTCATCATCATCCTGAATGTAAAAATTGTAAAACCCACCGTAGTAGCAGCACTGCCCAGTAAAAACCCACGTGGTCCCAAAATACATTGTACTATTGAGCAGTGCTGTGCAAAGCTTCAGATTTCTAGCTCAGATCCTGGATTAAAAATAAATCATATTGTAAAGCAGTGCAGCTTGGGAGCTATCGCACCAATCAGGATGGCATTAGGGTTCCGCGTGGGAGCGATCGATCCCATGCCGCCGCACGTGTTAAAGTAGTAAAATGTACGTCAATGGGGGACAGATAACAGAGAGTAACGGTTAATTGAGGTTTTACTATATTTACATTCTTTTATATACATTATCATAGAGATAAGTAGGGTCATGTCAACATAGTTTTCATCCAGTTTTTCCCTTTAATGCAATTGAACAATGGCTGGTATTCTTCCTGACAAAACAGATTAGGCTTATTTTTACCACCACCAATTTATTTTACTTTATGTCTATGAAATAGAAAGAAAATATAATGCCTATAAATAATGTTTAAACATATTATATTCAATTTTTTGTACGTATGTGCTTCGTTATTAAAACAAAATGCCGAGTCCCTTTTGGGAATTTGTCAGGGGATTTTTTTAGAAGGGTTATGGAAATGAAAAATTGAAATTCTGTAGTTAGAAACCTTTTAATTATGAAAATGCTATTTTATTAATTTGATTTATTTTGATCTTTTTAATTTGGTTATATATTGAAATTGGATTATGTAAGGCCTACAAAAATGAAGCTGATGAAGAGTACCTAGTCAGAATTGGGAACTTTTATTGTTTTCACATTATGTTTATGCAAGCATGGTGTTTAGTTGTTCCACCCCAGTGCGGTGTGATTTGACCCACCAAAGTTTTGCTGCAACAGGGTCTTTTCTATTTCATTGGTGACTAAGGAACTGTGAACGTGAAAAATAGAATATAGAGTCAATAATATCTCACTTAAGGTAAGTGATATCACAATCTGCCATTAAATGTAAATTTTTGTAGATGTTTTTACTAGGGTATGGGTATTAGAAGGGTAGAGGGAGAAGGGGGACAAGGGCAGCAGATGTGACCTTTGCCTAAGGTGGCAAAAGTACTAACGCTGGCCCTTTTAGCGAATTTCCCATAGGGAATAAGCTATTACCGTAGGTCTCATGGTAAGACCTAAGCCCGGGACCATGTTACTTTTTTGTTTTTAGGTGCCCAGAGACCAAAAATAATAGCCATTAACCCATTGGCTAACAAGCCCGAGTATACTCGGGGCGGCCGTGAGTGGCCCGGACGTGCGAACCCGAGTATACTCGTGATTGCGTAATGATGTAAATAAAATAGAGGTGCTCCATTATTATTGTGATTTATTAAGACTAGAAGTGTTTATACACTTTATTAAACATAATATACAGGGTTAGGCAAAAGTCTGGATACCCCCAGTTAACTTTTTAACGCGTTGCAGTAGGAAAACCAAACTCGGCACATGTTTACAAAATCAAAAACGGCACTTTTTCATCAACTACACAATTTTGCCCCTGCCCCCAAAATGGGGTATTTTGGGGGCAGCCCCAAATTTTCAAATGTAAACCCCTATCGAGTGACCCCTCATTTTAAACGGTTTATCAAGAGAAATTAAATGGCGCAAACCGGAGGTCGATATCTCACCCCTAACCAAAATGGCAGCCATTTCAAAATTTGACATGCAAGCAAGTATAAGTATGGACACCCCCAATTAATTTTTTAACACGTTGCAGTAGGAAAACCAAACTCGGCACATGTTTACAACATCAAAAACTGCACTTTTTCATCAACTACACAACTTTGCCCCTGCCCCCAAAATGGGGTATTTTGGGGGCAGCCCCAAATTTTTAAATGTAAACCCCTATCGAGTGACCCCTCATTTTAAACGGTTTATCAAGAGAAATTGAATGGCACAAATCGGATGTCGATATCTCATCTCTAACCAAAATGGCAGCCATTTTAAAATTCGAGAAGGGTAAATTTACATTTGTTAAAATTAAATCGGAAAATAGCTTTTTGGAATTTATAATTTCTTGAATTATTTAGAATTGAACCTAATAGCAGAAATGAACTAGTAGGTTCAATTCTAAAATAATTCCAGATATTCTCGATTCTAAAAAGCTATTTTCTGATTTAATGTAAAGTCAATTTACCTTTCTCGAATTTTAAAATGGCTGCCATTTTGGTTAGAGATGAGATATCGACATCCGGTTGGTGCCATTCAATTTCTCTTGATAAACCGTTTAAAATGAGGGGTCACTCAATAGGGGTTTACATTTGAAAATTTGGGGCGTGCCCCCAAAATACCCCATTTTGGGTGCAGGGGCAAAGTTGTGTAGTTGATGAAAAAGTGCAGTTTTTTATGTGTTAACATGTGCCGAGTTTGGTTTTCCTACTGCAACGTGTTAAAAAATTAATTGGGGGTGTCCAGACTTATACTTGCTTGCCCATCTCAAATTTTGAAATGGCTGCCATTTTGGTTAGGGGTGAGATATCGACCTCCGGTTTGCGCCATTTAATTTCTCTTGATAAACCGTTTAAAATGAGGGGTCACTCGATAGGGGTTTACATTTGAAAATTTGGGGCTGCCCCAAAATACCCATTTTGGGGGCAGGGCAAAGTTGTGTAGTTGATGAAAAAAGTGCAGTTTTTGATGTTGTAAACATGTGCCGAGTTTGGTTTTCCTACTGCAACGCGTTAAAAAGTTAACTGGGGGTATCCAGACTTTGCCTAACCCTGTATAGTGTATCAACTAGTTTTAATCTTTTATTTACGTGTTGAAATAATACAATACTGCATATAAAATCAGCTGATCAGCTGGCGCGGCACGCCATTACATTGTTGTTTACATCGGTGTTTTGCCGTAACCTAAAACTTGTGATTGATGTATTTGTGTGTTGATATTTCGACTAAATGAGTAATTTTCAGGATCATATCTCACTACTATTGTTTGAAAGTGAATTTGAGGATGATTTAAATGATAATGAAAACTGCGACGACGAAGTATGAATTATATAGTGGGAGTTTTCTTTTACTTTTTCATTGTATGGAAACTTGTTAAGTGAACCAATAAAACATTCTTTACATATTTCTATTCCAATAAGAATTTAATTTGGAGGTATAATTGTTTTACTGTGTAATTTTGAGGAATTTTCTAGCTAGGAATGCTCCTTCTACAAATATAGGTAAAACGCCAAAAAAGGATGATTTTGGAAAAAAATTTATATCAAAGTCAAATGTACATATATTGGAATAATTTTTTATTTTCATGTAAAAAACTAAATAACCAACTAATATATAATCATTTTTGGGCTGAAATATATTTTTTTAGTTCTCTACATGCAATACGCTTTGAAAAATTATCCTTTTTTATATAGAACAATGTATACATAGTAATATATATAAAGTACTTATTATGTATATACTATGACAAAAGTAATATTTTCTTAAAGATTAATAATTTCTAAAAAAATTAGTGAAAAAATCATGAAAATTGAGCAACAATTGTTGCTACAGTGACAGTTTTAATAAAAGTATTTATGTTTGTCTTATTTCTATGGAAATTAAGGAGCTTGTCAGGTGTCTAATGGCAAGGAAGCCAATGGGTTAAAATTTTTATATATATATATATATATGTATATATGTATATATTTATATATGTATATATATATATATGTATGTGTCCCTAGGCACGATAACTCTCGTAAAAACGGTCCGATCGACACCAAATTTGGTAGAGACGTGTAATCCTACGTTTATTCGGATGAGTTCGAAAACCAGACATATCGACCTACCGGAAGGGGTAGTTTTGGGGGGTTTTGTACCCCAAAAATGGGTTTTTTGCATTTTTCATATGTAAATTTTAAAAATTTTAAATTTTTATTTTGGCCATTGGATTTAGCTCAAAAAAACACACAATTTAGTATTTTGAAGCTTTGCTCTATCTCCATTGGTTACCGAGATATTACAAAGTCTAAAGACAGTACATTGTCTTTTGGGGGTCCAATGTTAATGTTATGGAGAATAAGGATGTGTTAATATTTCACTTATTAACCAATATTTTTGGATGAAACTTAGTATTTAGCTTCATTTGGTTGAAATTCATCCATTTATGGTAAAAAATCTTGGTTTTTGTACTTATCATGGCAGCAAACCTGCATACTCTTTTCCCATGTTAATCATATGGAGAATAGGCAAACTGTTTTATTTATGGACAGATATTGATGAAAACTTACTATATGGCTTTATATGGTCGAAATAAATTTTTTATATGCTAAAAACCTACTTTTAGTGTCCCCCATGGCAGCATACCTGCATACTCTTTCCCTATATTTATCTTAAGGAGAATAGACATTTATTTCCCTATTTATGAGCACGTGATGAAATTTTGTTTACAAGTTTAGTTGGTCAAAATTAATATTACTAATTTGGAAATTCGCTGAGTACGCAGGTCTGCTGTGACGGGGGGTATTTATAATCCTCTCCATCTACAAAGATCTTAAACAAAATATATTTTTGTTGTAGTGTTGAGTTTACATTGGCAAGAGGGAAATGAATTCCAAAGGGTTATGCTTTTATTAGTGTCTTTTATTCTGTTTTACTTACAACTAATAATATCTTTTGAAAGTCAGATTGCATTGATTGTGGCGATACCAGTCCTGAAATTATTAGATAAATGAACTCATTATCAGTACAAAAACATTAGAGAAATATAATTTTATAGTTTGGTTTTTAGTTTGAAAATTCTTGAACATGTATTATAAATAAACTTTTGAGTACATATCCAAACTTTACAAATTATCTAGTTTTTCAATAATCCAAATACTTAGTGTATGTAGGCATACAAAGACAAAATATTTGTGTCAATTTTACATACATCAATTAAGTTTATAAAAAGTTCTAATAGCTACCATCCACTTTCACATGACTACATGTTGCTTAATAATGTAAAAAAGGAGTGATGTTGAAAAGTTTTTACAGATATATTATGAAAGCACCGTTAGCAAGTATAAGCAACTCATTTTTTAGTATACCTATCTTACATTTATATGCTTATAATAATTAAAGCTGATATTTTCTCCTAATAAGTAGGATGTCTAGGAACTGAACGTGCATTTAATGTATGCTATAAGAGTGCTTAAAATATGACTATAATCTGAATTGCAGAACAAAAGTTAATAAGACTATGCAAAATTTTAAGAAAAAATAAAATGGTGAGATAGCATTGATTTACAGAATTACTGCTGTGGTTGTCTCAGTCACCTTTAGACCAGGAGAGGCAAATCAGTTGATGATTTGGCAGGCTAAGCCAACATTAATTATACAGTAAACTTCCTTTAATCCGGCACGTCCGGGACTTGACGTGTGCCGGATTACAGGATGAATATCAGGAAAGATGTAAATTAAACAAAAAATGACTAAAATACTTACTTTATTATAAAAACAGCTTTCAAAGAATAAAATCTTTGAATAACATACTCCACTGTAATGAAAAATACAGTACAGTATATGATTATGAAACATAAAAGAGTACAGTAGACGCCCGATTATCGGATTACTGTTCTGCTAACAGGTGCACAGGACGCCGGAAGGAAGTTTATTGTCCGCCGACCACTTACTCGAAGACAGAGTTATAAAAATAGACCCTCCCCCCGCACCCCATACCTTTCTCTCCCTTTCCTTATTTGAAATATGAGTCATTGGATCATTGAACATTGGACTTAGCACTGTATACTGACAATCAGTGTTTTGGATTAGGCCATGATCTCACAATTCAATTTTAAGACGTGCCGGCAAGCGATTCATAAAATTAGCCGATGTCGGCCGAAGACGACTCATCTCCCTCCACGCATGCCAATATGAAATACGCTTTGTACGACACAGTGTCGCTCCGCGGCGACTTCCGATCCCAAACAAATTCGAACGCCCAATTGTTATCGTTGTTTCTGTAAATACAATAATTTTTCTGAAAGTCGTGCCGGACCATAGGATGCCGGATTAGAGGAAGTTTACTGTATTAGAATTAAAAGTTAACAATAATTGTTAAATTTTGTTGACTTCCAGGCGAAGGTTTGTTGTAAGAAAGGGCTTATGACTACAAAAAAGCTCAATAGGTTATCTGATGGAAGAGTGGCTTGAAACATAATAAAAAGAACAAAGGAGAGTAATAAAGTAAAAGAAATTGAGTGAGCAAATTTAAGAATGTATATTTTTAATAGTAACCACTACTTAAGTTTTTTTAGTCAAAACTTGTCAGTGGTGAAAAACATAAATGATCAACCAATATGATAAATATGACAAATAATATATAAATGATAATGAAGTCAACCATCAATACCTCAGTAACTTAAATATTATTACGGTATGTTTTTTAACAATGCTCTTAATAACATAATGGAATAAAGCTTTTTACAAGCATCTTAACAAAAACAATAATCTTATAAAATAAGTCTTGCAATTGAAGGGGTCAGTGAAGGGGGTATGTAACAAAAACCTAGTTTTGAGATATTCGGCCTCAAAGTTTTAATGTTAGAACTTTTTTATTATTGCTTAGAAAAGGTTGAAATTTTAGTATTTTACGGCTGTATGTCACAGTTTTTTGCTGCAGTAACAATATGTTTGAAATTTATTATTTTTTATATTTTATTAATAAACAAACATACATACCACCTTTTTCCAATAAAAATTATATGAATCGCTTATTGAATTTGGAAAAAGGGGGTAAGTAGCAGTGTGGTTTAAGAAAAAACACATACATACTGCAACACAATATGATTTAATCAGCGGGAAATAAAAACACTTTACATAACTATACTATCATTGAATGTTTTTAAGACTCATATTCATTAATGATGTGCTGGTACTACCAGCGATGATGCATTCAGTGTAGTGGAAGAAAGGTGTATGTAGCATTAGTTTATAATTCAAGTGGATGAAGGAGGTAAGTGCACAGTAAAAGTGTAACATACCACTTTCTTCCACTACAATATTATTTATTAGTGTGCACATACCTCCTTTATCCTATTGCTATCTCCATAGCAACAGGAGTTAGAGAGCTAGGGTAAGTGCCAAAGTTAAGTTGTCACATACAACCTTCATCCATGCGAAAATCCAGTTATTCACCAAAATGTCACATACCTCCTTCATCCACTGACCCCTTCAATTATGAGTGTTGACAACTAAGTAGACCCCTCTTGATTAGCCAATTCAGTACCACAGCAACTTTGATAAAAAGAAAATATTCTGCTTAAACCAACAATGCGGAAAAATATGCACCAATCAATTGGTGAAAAATACTGATCTAGTGTAGAGGATAGAAGTGACAGATGAAATTAATATGCAGATGGTAAGATTTAACTTGTTGCTGGGCAGAGGCAGTTAATCTTCAAGAATTAATTAGAAGGGTTGTTAAGAATATATCAATTGAAAGTTAATAAATCCAAAACTGCATAACTAACTATGAACATTCAAATATTTTGATTTAAACAATCACTTAAAACTAATTACAGTCTTAAATACTGTCATGGTTAGTATTTATTTACATTTGTTTGATCTCTAATCCTTTGGTAAAGATAACTTACTTTATGCTTGGTTTTATATTTACATTCATAGATTACATACAAAACTGTAATTTATAGTTATGAAACAATATATTTTTGAGGTTAATCCGTAATTACTTTAGAACTGATAAAATAGTAGTTTTCATCACTAGGACAGAAGGTGATTTTTTTCTGTGGGCAATCATGTTTTATGAGCGAGGCGAAGCCGAGCTCAGAAATAGCGACGGAAAAACACTTTCCGTCCGAGTGATTAACAATGTTTTTCATCATACAGCAAAAATATAAAAGTCATAACTAATCCAGAAAATATTTCAGATCATTGGTCTGGGTTTTGGAGGTTTGGAGAATCGATTGTGTATTATAGGCCCAAGAGTACAGTATTGTCTTGCAACTAAACTCGAAAAAGTAAAATTCTTTCATAAATTTATAAGTTAAAACAGTACAGTCTTGATTAAAATTATTAGCTTATGTAAATAAATAAATAACAATATGAATGTTAAAAATCTGGGGCTAGGTCGATTACACCTCAAATATATGGTCCATCGACCCTCGAGTAAAAGTTATTTTTAACATACATCAATCCTTGTGAAATCATAATTTAACTTAAAATATAAAAGGCTTAATGGACCATCACACTTAAATATAAAGTAAAATAAATTTTTGTATTATGGTTTGATGGTCCATCAACCCTTTAAATATAAAATAACGTATCAACAACAACTAGGTTCGATTACTCCTCAAATAGATGGTCCATCGACCCCTAAACCAAACATATTTTTATTAAAGTTGGAAAGGTTTGATGGACCATCTATTTGAGGTGTAATCGAACTTCCCCTGGAAGGAAAAATATTATATAAGTTCAATTACACCTCAAATAGATGGTCCATCGAGCCTCTATTTTATTTTATTAATATTTAACTTGAGAGGGTGGATGGACCATCTATTTGAGGTGTAATCGACCCTTTACTCTAATATTAAATTATATTTAATACATTTCTAGTTTTGGAGTCTATGGTACATCAGCCAAAAATTATATTTAATAAAATAATTTATAAACAGGGTTGATGGTCCATCGACCCCTTTCACAAAATAAACTAAAATTTAAACATATGGTTCTATAGACCATCGAACCATCTCCAACTTTTACAATATTTATTAAAACTGACAGAGGGTTGATGGACCATATATTTGAGGTGTAATCGAGCTTCCCCCAAAAATCTGACTTATTTTACAACTAAATATTAAGGACTAATAACTTTAAGTCCTAATAAGCAGGCTCTTAACTGCCTGATGCGAATCCGATTCAACAAATTGACAGAATGCATACATTCATGTATTCTTAGAAAACGTAATGTGAGATATGATCTTACAGTAATACTATTTTACCAAATTTTGAAAGTAATACAACACTTCTTACTTTCATTTGTGACTACTACCTGTTGAAGCTCGATGTGCAATTGTGACAAGAATAGCATAAATTCATAACACCGTTTAATGTAATGCTTCCCTCTCCCTTTTAAGAATTAGTCGTTCTTACTATGGAAATGTGATATGTCCACTGTTTAACAAAACTAATAAGATTTGATCATTCTTATCATTAAAATGTAGGGGTGGGCAAGTACTCAAACATCGAGTATATACTTGAGCAAAATTCGCTAACAGTATCGATACTATCGATGTGTGGTTTTAATACCCGGGTGGTTGAATTGGTAGTTATAGTTACTCCCAACGATGTGGTTGGTGAGTTTTGATTTTCTAGAACCTCCCATATCCAACCTAGTGACTGATCTGTTATACACACGCTTCGTTGGAGAGCCTGCTCCAGCCATGTTTGTTGATGTGGAATGTGCTCTGACTAATAATCTTTCACTGTCGCCTTTTTAATGTGACTACTGCTGGGGTTTTCCCCCATTATTTATTACTCCTCTCAATATCCAACCTTTTAGCTGTTCTGGCCATGGCCCAGTCCCATCATCGCTGCATATGAGAGGTTCTACTGTATTTAGCTCAATACTCGACTCGAATAACGAAAATTACTGCTCGCCCACCCTATTAAAATGCGATATGTCATCAAACTGGCTTCCATTTTTCACTGGTTGACACGCAACGCAGAGCAACCTGAGTAGCCTCGCGCACAGATAAAGACCCACCGGTTGTTGATGGAGGCATAACGGTGCAGCTTGTAGCCGTGAACACTCAGCAAACGCATAAGTCGTACGAGCAGTGCGTTGCCATATGGACGATCGTCGGGCTCGCTGATGACACTGATCACCTTGATACGGACTCGCGATAGCGGCAACGTCTTCAGCACCTGCATTCAACAATGTGAGATATACAACTTTTTGCGGTAATTGTTGGTTATAGGCATTATTTTGAGATTATATGGTGGAAAAATGAAATATACAAACATATACATTAGGATAGACAGGAATGCTCTCTTTTTGTTCCAGGTGGGACGGGAAATTTTATATCTCATTTACAATTAATTGAAGGATGGGATTGCACTTATCGTATTTTATTTTGTGTTTATCTATGCAAGTGGCATTTTTAACGTTTTGACGAAGAAAGGTCCAAAACGTGTTTCGCAACTATCGCGAAATATTATTTTAGACTTGTATCTAAGTATTGTATAATAACAAAGTAATTTTAATTAATTAGTTAGAATAAATGTTTTTTAATAAAAAGAGTTAAAAAATATAATTTTTATATTTGCAGTAGGCCTATATAAAGAGATCAGGAAAAATATATAATTTTGCTTGTAGCTAAAGAAATTTAAAGAAAATCACTTAGAAAATGTACATATAGTGAAGAAAAATAAGACTAGGCCTATGTCAAATTTTTATAAGTTTGTTGAATGAAAGATGAATTGTGTGGTACAAAGATTTTTAGTTATTACACCCAGTTTAATTGTCATACCCAGGACTGAAATTGTTTGTTATTGCCATTTTTAACCCCCCAAAAATAAACAAACTTGAAAAATGAAAAACTGTTAAATTTTGTGTCATAACGTCCACAAAAGAAATAGGCGGCATTTCATTCCTGAGGTATTTAGGGACCCAAAACCATATATGTGGACAAGATATTCTGGGACTTTACCCAAAGCGGATAAGACTAAAAATTTAATTTTTTAGATTTTTTGTGCATAAACCCCATCTTATAAAACCAAATTTCAATGAAATTTTTTGGTGATTCATTCCACGTAACCACAACTATTTATTTAAAAAGAACCCAAAATTATATATTTTTTTAGGGGGGGGGGGGGGCTAAAAAACGTTATTTGCGAAATAATGGGCAAATAAGGGTTTTAACCGTAGATAAATGATTAAATACACTCCCAAAAACTGAGAAAAAAATTTCAAATACCCTCCGTCACAGTAGACCTGCATACTCGGACAACATCATATTAACGTATATTTGAATATTTTCTCCTATTACACTACAATTAGTCTGAGTATGTAGGTTTGCTGCAATAAAATTTTAATGCAATACAATCTTAGTCAAATTTTGGTTTAGGTTTAATTATAAAATCTTAATGAAAAGTTGGAATTGGAGAGTATTACTTCAACAAAACCTTACCTATTGAATGTAGTTTCCATTTAGTTCAACATTCCAGTAAGTTGGCTTTTATTACCTTCTTACAGTAAATGTTCTTATCTTATCAGTAATAAAATAGATTGAAAATAATATCTTGTTTTAGTTAAAAAATTTGAGTTTATTTTTTAGATTGCTACAATTATCATGTAGGAGTGTTATTTTTCTTAATTTAAGTTTTAATAATCTTCAGATAAGACAATCAAAGGTAATTGCGCACTTAATTAACAATACGTACGGTCAAAAAAATTATTCCGGAAAATTTACATTTTAAGTTAAAAAAATTTGTAACTAGTTTTAGCGAATTTCCCTATAGGGAATACGCTATTACGGTAGTAGCCATGGTAAGACCTTAAATAAATTATTCCGGAAAATTTACATTTTAAGTTAAAAAAATTTGTAACTAGTTTTAGCGAATTTCCCTATAGGGAATATGCTATTATGGTAGTAGCCATGGTAAGACCTTAGTCTGGGACCATGTTACTTTTACTTTCTCCCCCTATACCATAGTATATGGAGAAAGTATTGTTTTCGTCAAAATTTTCGAATTTGAGTTGTTGGTGGATTTATCCATTATGGTTCCCCCTGAGTCCAAAAAAGTGGTTTTCGGAGTGATGTCTGTGTGTGTGTGTGTGTGTGTGTGTGTATGTGTGTCAGGATGTAAACAGAGCTAGAGAATGCCCTAATGGTCCGATTTTAATGAAATTTGGTATATAGGTCCAAATCCACGATAATTCCAGGCGTTTTTTTCATTTTTTTGAATTTTTGATTTTTAAGGGTATTTTACCCCCAAAAACCCTCAAAAATCGTCAAAAATCAAAATTTCTCAAAAACGGCTCTAACGATTTTGATTAAAATTTTGTGGTTTATTAAGCTTAAAATGGTGGATAAAATGACACCACCCGCATCTCCGAGAAAATGCGCGTTCAAAAGTTATGGAGTAAAAAGTGTTTAAAAAATCAATTTTTTTGATTTTCAAAATAGCTGTTGTCTTGAAATAAATTTTACTTATCACCATTAAATCAAGCTCAAAAAACTAAATAATCTAGTATTTTAAATTATTGCTCTACGTCAAGTGGTTGCGGAGAAAATTCAATTTTTCGTTTAGCGGTAAACGCAGTACGTTGTTAAAAGTCACAGACGCGCGTAGGGTCAAACGAGCCCTGCGCAGCCGGTAACTATCCAACTGAGTCATCAAGAAATTAATGTTTGAAGCTTTTAACATCTTTTTTATATTGTTGGGAGAAAGTATGTGTCAGTTAACTGATACCGTTTATTTCATTTTGAGGTCCCCCAGGAGGCAAAAACTGTGTATATACTTATTGATATTATGTGTCCGTGGTACGGATAACTTTTGAAGGAGACCTCCGATTTTTATAAAATTTGGTATGAAGGTGTAAGACCAGGTATGTTTTCATGAGTTCGCAAACCAGCATGATTGGGTTATGGGAATAGGGTTTTATGGGGTTAAAAAATGGGTTTTTGGCATTTTTGGAACTCAATTTTCAAAATTCAACAATTTTGATTAAAACCACTTAAAAGAACTTAAAAAAACAATTTAGTATTTTTAATTTTTAACTTTTGGCTTAACGGGTTACAGAGAAAAGCCAAAAATAGGTTTCCCATGTTAATCTTATGGGAAATCATCAAAACTCTGTATCTCGCTTATTTATTGGCAAAACGATAAAATTTGGTATGTACATTCACTAGGTAGGGTTTAACTGATATTTGCTTACAACACCCATGTGGCGGCAAACCTACATACTCACCCCCATGGGGTTTATGGGGAATATTAAAAAGTGCCGAATAATTGATACAGTTTGATATTTACTTTAACTAATTATTACATTTCCTAACAACTAACATTTTCTAACAACATCCCATGGCAGCAAACCTACATACTCATTCCTATTGTGTTAACGGGGAAAATACAAAATCTCAAATTCTTTTGGAAATTCACTGAGGTCTGCTGCGACAGGGGTCAAATCAAATCAAATCAAAACTTCCTTTATTCATGAAATGCACAAAGTACATTGAATAGAGTCAATAAAGTTAAAGTTAAATTTATAAAGGTCTTATAAACTATGAGGGCACTTTAATAATAATTATTGATTACATTCTCTTACATTCTTATGTTTCTAGATTTTGCTCAGGATTCCAAAATTCATCAATCGAGTACAGGGAAAGTTGAATAAGGTATTCTTTTAAGTCTTTTCTAAATTTATAAAAATTTTGTTCATAAAAATATTTGTTTGGGGAGGTCAAATAAAAATTTGTTAACTATTTTGTTTTATCTGCAATTGATAACAAAATAGCCCTAAATATTGATTTTATTCAAAACCCTTCAAGCATAAAAAACCAATTCGCTTAAAAAATCAATTTGAGAATTATTTCAACTTGTTGATTATTTCAACTAACAATGTTAACTGCTAAAATCTTTTTTGAAAATGCATTGAAAAGAGATTAATAGTGATGAACACTAAAACACTAATTATTATTATCTTATCTTACACTCTAAAACAAGCTCTGTTTGTACGGGCAAAGTTTTTTTTGCTCCAAGGATTTTTGATTTTTTGATTGAATATGGGGGTTTTGGCCACCAGAAATCGATTGGAGTTGGTCCCATGTCTAGGAAAAATCCAGTTTTCGCGCTAGAGCACTTCAAAGATCCCATGTTATCCTTATGGAGATTTTATTAATTGAACAAAAATCAGCTGATAACTGTAGATATAAACCAATGTGTTACATCTTAAACCTGTAGTTTAAGAAAATTATACCAAAGTGCAACACCCATCGGCTTGGCAAGTGAGCAAAACGAACGAGCTCGTCTTTAAAATGGAAGAGGGCGAGTGAGAATGAAAGTAATAATTTTACCGAGCTTAAGCTCGGTCCCCCTGGTACTAACTATTAAAAATTTGCCTGTGAACGGATTACTTAGGCTATTTAAATTTGTACGTATCACTACGAACCTGCAATTCGGCCTTTTCAGCTTTCAGGCTGAGGAAGTCAATGGTCGTGGCATTGTACGCCAGCAATAGCGAGTACAGAGGGAAACACTGCACTTTGGTCAGCTGGCTCTCAGACACATTCCTGCCAACTTCGCGGAAGGACACCTGAGCATATTCAGAAACACAAGTTGAATTTGCTGTTGCCTTGAACCCTTAATACAACTTATCAATTTTTGTTTTTTCAGCCTAAAGACGTCAAGGAGGTTTAAATGTAAATAAAGTAAAATATAGAAGACAGCTTGATTTTGTGATTGAAGATGAGTTGTGTGAGTGACCCAAAACCAATCTTTAAAGTAATGAATTAGACATTTTTAGGCTCAGCCAAACAATTTTGATAACCTTTCAAAGAAATTCAATTTATTTATTCCATAAAAAATACAAGAAATAAATACAGATAAGGTATGATGTAGCATGGAAGAGCCCCGAAAAAGACTACGGTACTTATAAATCTGTGTGTGGGAACGATTCTGTACAGTTCGTAAAAGGTCTTGGTAAATACAAAATCAAGTTTAACAATTAGTATGTAATGATTTATTAAATTTCTTTAATTTAACTGTTCACAACTAAACATAAGAGTTTTAATTGGCATTGTGAAAGATTTCAAATAGGCAACTACAAGACAGGTGGATGACACATTCCACATACATTATATTTTACAAAATTAGGTTTTGGGCATCAACAATTTGTTAGGAAGCTTTAAATTCAAATTAATTTTGATGTAATGTCTTTTAAATATTGGTAGGACACGGTTATTGACTTGAAAGTACAAGGACTTATAATACTTGATGAGGATGGTGTGCAAGGTTCAGCAAAAACCTTAACCAGAGTTAGAATGAGTCATGATTTTTTTCATCTTCTGTTAATAAACTACTCTAATGGTGATTATTGTATATTGTGCTACTCTTCAGGAGAACTTCCACTTTGCCTACTCGAAAGAATGTTGTCACATTGTGTGTGTGTTCCCCTCGTGTCACCAAAAGACCTAATCTCCGCGAGAGTCTTGGTCGCGCCAGAATTGCGCATGAACTAGAACCACGGCAAGTAATGGGTGCGTCTCCACGGGCGACACTGTTGTCGACGGACCTGTCAAAAACGCGACGACATCGTCGTAGGCCATTCTCCTCGTGGCGTCTTACCCACGAGTGTCGCCCAACTGCACACCTGACCACCAAATGTTGCCTATTTGAATTAGTATATTTAATTTATTTAACAAATTTGAAAACACTGGCTGTGAGGTTAGTAATATTTAATTTGCTAACTTAAAAGACTAAATTAATAAAAATATTTTCATAATAATTTGTTTTATTTTATAACAATAATTACTATCAAGGCCCTATCTGGTTTTTTTTTTTTTTTTTTTTTTTTTTTTTTTTTTTTTTTTTTTTTTTTTTGTTTCCAATGAAACCACATCAAACAAAGTTTAACACGTTCGCGGCGGCGAGGTTCTTGCTCGAACCTCCTGGCCATCCTAGAAGTAATAATTTCGTCACCCTGCCGTAGCAGCAGCACTGCCCATTGAAAACCCACGTGGTCCCGAAATACATTATACTATTGAGAAGTGCTGTGAAAAGTATCAGATTTCTAGCTCAGATCCTGGCTTTAAAATAAATCACGTTGTAAAGCATTGCAGCTTGGGAGCGATCACACCCATCAGGATGGCATTAGGGTTCCGCGTGGGAGCCCTATGCCGCCGCGAACGTGTTAAGCAGTCTAAATTCTATAATTGAATTAATCGTATTTAAAATTTTTAAGGATCTTTATTTGTTGTTATGAATTGAATATGTTAGAAAAGCTTTAAAACTGGCTGAAGATTCATGTGATAAAATTTGCGAGAACTTGTTCTGGAATACAAAAGTTTTATTAAATGACAATTGCCATTTTGAAGGAGGTACACAATTTTAGACTCAGACTTTCAGGAGGAAAATGACAAAATTCAAGGGGAGCAAGAAATTAAAATGGAAGAGGAACAAAATTTCAAAATTCATGAGGAACACGGCTTCTAAAATGAATGGGAATTTTGATGTTGAGATTGCAAAATCCATTAAAAACTGCACCAAGGTTTGTTTTACACTGAAATTTGATTGAAAATTATCTATCATCTATAGTTAATGACATTGATTCAAAACAAAATACACAGTAGAATGAAAATACCAGTATTCTGCAAGTCCTATAATGATTCTGAACAAAATTCACAGTGGGATGAAAATTATCACTATGCTAAAACCGGTCGACAAGTTATGTAATGATTCGATTTGGAGTGAAATTCACCGTAGGATGAAAATTAACAGTCTTCTACAAAAACCTACAAAGTTTAGACCAAAATCTTCAAGTAATAAATACTACAGTTGGGTACCATCAGGTTTTTAAAATTTTCAAGGACTTCCATAGTGTAGATTACTATTCATAAAAAATTTCCCCAGAGGTTCTAAAAATCCATTACTGACTGTTGTCATATTTTATCATTTCTCTTCCATACTTGACATATTTGAATCAATAAAAAAATTATCTTTAATAATTGTTTAATTTCTTAGTGATAAATATTTTAAAAAGTGTTAATTTTTAATTAAAAACTCTAATAATATCTTAAATTACTTACATTTCACAATAATTGTACATCACCTAATTGTACATGCATAATATTAAATTAAGACATATTAATATTATTTTAAGACATATTAAATGTCTTACGTAATCTGTAAATGTTTAAACAGATTTAAACATTTAAATCTGTTTAAGCAGATTTAAATGTTTAAATCTGCTTAAACAGATTTAAGCATTTAAATCTGTTTAAATGCTTTCTTACAGATTTTTCATATGGTGTCATTTGTAATTACCAAAAATTAAGGCATTATAATTTTATTTAAATTTCTTTTGATAGCATGTATCAAAGTAGGCTGTTGGTTATATATATGTATATATATATATATATATATATATATATATATATATATATATATAAAACCTATAGTTTATAAGTTGACTATGTCTCATTCATTACTGTATGCCTATAGACAAATAAACATCTTGAATAATTTGATTTAAAATATCAAAAATTAATTAAAATATAAAATCCTATTTATAAAATAATTTAGGCAGTTAGATATTTTAGATTCTCTGAAAAAGTTCAGAAAGGACCTGTTGTGTAATACCTATGATTATGTAAATTCTACACAAAAATTTCTTGCTTGAAAAGAAATTTTCGTTGGGGTTTAAAACTCTTTAAACCTAACTAGACCTACGTGGCTCTGTTAACCTACAGGTTTTCGGCGTTAACTAAATGGTTTTAAATAATGGGGTTAGTCTAATATTTTTTTTTAAATTGTTTATTTACTTTTGTTATTAGCCTTAAAACCACATTAGATGCATAATATTAATTTCATAAATTAGATTATAGAATGAATTTTTAGCCCTTGAAACATTTAGTCTACTTTTTCAACCAACTGGGGCAAATTAAACATTTCATGGTGTATTATGAGGAGTAAAGTATAATTGAAAGAATTTGATATAAAGTATTAAAAAAAAAATATAAAAAAAACAGTTACGCTAAACATTGTGCATAAGTGCCTTACAAACACAGTGCAAAGGTATATTCCTGATGTACAATATTGTTTCAAGTCACAAATCATTCTAATTAACAGGGAATCAAAAGTTTTACAACGACAATCAGGCGGTATTTAATTTATAATTAACATATTTTTTATTATTCTTACGGCAGCTTAAATCTTTGAATACTTATTGCAAATCAATATTGAATAAAAAATATTACCTACCTATTAGGGCATCCTGTATTTTTATATGTGTAAAAATACATGAAGAGTAATCCTATTTTATTATTTTAAATCGGTTTTTGAAAATGTTTTTCAAAATAATAATGTTTTTAATTTTTTCTGACCTTGGAGCTTGCGCCTGATGTAGGATTAACTTTATCACTATAATCATGAACGAGTACGTGTAGTGAACCGGTGTCGCCGGTGCGGACGGAGATGCATTTGTTGAGATCCTCATGGATATGACTGCGTTTTGAGATTAGAACTATAAAACCGTTCTACATAGAATGGTGTAATTTGCAAACAATGTTCATAGTATAGTCTTCTTCTGACTTGTGTGTTTCTTTTAAGGTTCGAGTAAAACTAATCTTAAAAAAAGTGCCATCCGAATAACAAACAAATACTAGATAGTTTGTTCCGCCTGTGCGATGCCTCACCTGCTTGGGGTTGGGCGTGGGGCTGAGGCAGACGTTGGCGGCATGGGACCGCGTCCGGTTGCGCGACAGCAGCAGTCGAAAGTCGGCGGGGTCAGGCTGTATGAGCAGCCCACGCCAGTGCAGCACCCGCTCCAACCACTCCGTCTCTGAAGTGCTGTTGTGCCGGTACGCGCCGCCCTCCACAAACACCCCGCCTTTCTGCGCGGAAACCCAAAACAAAATTGGAATGGTTCAACAAATCTTTAAATATCTTTTATTTTTTTATATAAAAGTAATAGGCTTTTGGTTCTAGTATGAATATTGATTTGCTGAAAACAGCAAAATTTGTCCTTTTATTTTACAAGAGACATTAAGACATTTTTGTACATCTAATTTCATAGACAAATGAATTTTTTAGGTCTAATAAATCTCAAAATGTTACTAGATAGGCCTGTTTATTCATAGATTTTAAATAAATTATGATTTACTGAAGTTACATGAAGTTAATCATCTAAATTTCACTTAAGCCTACATCAAAATGTTTAGAAGAAAAAGTGTGCTACTGAGGGCAAGAGCTGATAACCATAGTAAAAACTTTAGTTCAGGTTACATTTTTAGCTGTTAGTTAAAAGCGTTAGAGTTGAACCCATTCGCTACACTCCAGCTGGACCAATATAATTTTCATATTTTAGAAACGAGAACTTATACAATGTTAAAAGAGTTGAAATTATTTTCTAAAGCTAAAATGTTGAAAAGAAATGAGCTCTGAGGCAATTTGGTATGGTCCTAATAAATTATAATCTTTGAATACCCCCAAAAAAGACAAATTTGTTATGTTTTAACGAATTTCCCATGGGGAAGAAGCTATTACCGTAGGTCTCATGGTAAGACCTAAGCCCGGGACCATGTTACTTTTTCGTTTTGAGGTGCCCAGAGACAAAAAAAAATAGTCATTATATATATATATATATATATATGTGTGTGTGTGTGTGTGTGTGTGTGTGTGTGTGTGTCCCTAGACACAATAACTCTCGTAAAAACGGTCCGATTGAGACCAAATTTGGTAGAGATGTCCCTTTATTCGGATGAGTTCATAAACCAGATATATCTACCTACCAGAAGGGGTACTTCTGGGGAGTTTTGTACCCCCAAAATGGGTTTTAGCATTTTTTTTTAATTTCAAATTTTGATTTTTATTACTGGAATTAGCTCAACAAACACACAATTTAGTATTTTAAAGCTTTGCTTTATCTCCATTGGTTACCAAGATATTAAAAAGTCTAAAGACAATACATTGTATTTTGGGGCTCCAATGTTAATCTTGAATAAGGAGAATAAGGATGTGTTAATATTTCACTTATTAACCAATATTTTTGGATGAAACTTGGTATGTAGCTTCATTTGGTTGAGATTCATCCATTTATGGTTAAAAATCTTGGTTTTTGTACTTATAATGGCAGCAAACCTGCATACTCCTTTCCCATGTTAATCATATGGAGAATAAGCAAACTCCTTTCTTTATTGGCAGATATTAATGAAACTAAGTATATGGCTTCATATGGTCGAAATATTTTTTTTTATGCTAAAAACCTACTTTCATTGTTCCCCGCATACCTGCATACTCTTTCCCTATATTTATCATAAGGAAAATAGACATTTATTTTCCTATTTATGAGCACGTGATGTAATTTTGTTTACAGGTTCATCTGGTAAAAATGAATATTAAGTACGCAGGTCTGCTGCTGGGGGGTATTTTATATTTAGGCCAATTCCTAATGAAAAAAAACTGAATGAGGTGAGAGCCAAATAAATCCAAGTAGAATAATTGAGAAAGAGAGTGCTATGGTATAATTATATATGTGGACTAGGTATAAAGAGTTTTAAACTATTTTTTTAGTAGTCTTATTACAAATTAAAACAGCATACTACCTTCCAACTGAAAAGTTCCCCCAGTTCGGGAATTGCTTCGACATCAACATTCACCCGTTTTCCATGACTCCTGGGGGGAGGGCGAAGATGCTTCTCTCTTATGAAGGATATTAACTGCGGATCCTCCTGAGCTACGTTTTGAAAATCAGCCTCAAGACTTAAATTAAGCAACCGATGATACCTTCGAGCTGAAACATTCAGTAGGCCTTGTTGAAATTATGAGATTTTTCTCAATTATTTAAATTTTTTAACACCATGGTTAATACAGACTCTTTGAAATACAGCTGGGGATAATACCAGAATGTAGCTGGATTTGAAGAAGATTGAATGTATGATTATGTAGGTAAATGGTAGATGAGGTAATTTATTTAATATTGAATAAATTGTAATCCTATAATAGGCATGACCACAATAGGATCTTCAGTAGGTAATAATAATTTGGAGATCTTCTTTTGAAATAAATGGTAAATCTATGCCATGCCTGTTATGGATTCATTTGAATGGAAATTGAGTTATTTTTCAACCGCACTGACAAATATTTCAAACACTAGCAAATTTCACATTTTCAAACTTTTAAGGTATTAGAGCTCTGTTCAACTAAATTGATCATAAAGTTTCAAGAAAATCAATTGAAAACGGCATCCGAAACACAGGACACTTAAACCAGCTATTGTCAATGTCAGAAAATTATCAGTCAGGTCATATAGGCCAATGAAAATTTTAATGAGAAGACAGTACAAAGAACAAGGCTTAAAAATAACATTTGATGAGACCATAATTATTTTAAATAATACATGTTCACTTACATCTCATGTCAGTGGAGCATACTAATATAGTCATGACAATTGTAAATGTGGCAAAAAAGACACAGAGAGGCAGAAATCTTTGGGCAGATATCTTTTTTGCTGCCATCTTTGAACCATCATCTGCTCCTGAAACATTCACGCAATTTTTTAATCAAAGGAAGTTATTGCAAAAATGCCTGGTAAGCACATATAATGTAGCAAATTAGTCAATAGCTACATTAGGTATGTATGAAAGGTTAAGATTTCAGCTGCTTTTGAGGATGTTGATATTTTATCTATAACACTGTATGAATTATCATAACATTCTCCATTCAAAGTTAAAAGTGTTACGATTTTAAGGGTACAGTAACCCCAAATGCTGATGGAATGCTGACCAGTATCGTAATTTCAGCGTTTTATTGGGGGGGGACAAGATATTTTTATGAATATATTTTGCCTGGACTGCGGACTCCTCCCTATTACTATTGTGCTTTAACAAATGCAAACCACAAAAAAGCACAATTCAAGTCATAACTTTAATTTTTTAATAATTTTTGTAGTAATATTTGATTTTTTACTATAATTCTTTTGTTATTGGGTGGCTGGGGGGGGCAACTGCCCCCCCCCTCCCCCTTGTACTCCGCCTATGATGCTGACTCAGACACCAGGAGAGTTCTTCATGGCATGCCATAGGGCTCTGTTCTTGAGCCCTTGCTTTCTCTGGTACTTGTAAAAGGCTTGAAATTGGGTGGAAAGACAATTCTGTTTGCAGATGGTATCAAATCGGTGGCACAAGGCAAAATTGCAATCAAAGTTCTTGAGGAGGCAATAGATCTTCTTGATTCAGCTTAAAACTGGTTTGCTGCAAATAAGCTAAAATTAAATTAAGATAAATCTCAGCATAGCCAATTCTGTATTCCTCCAAGCAAGATGTTCCTGATGTACATTTTGAAGCTATCATGCTTGATCCCAAATTAAACTGAATGATCAATTTTCACAGGTATGCAGTATACAATCAAGAGTAATTTTCTTCTCGATAGACTCAAACATGTGTCAATGAATACAAAAATGTAAAGAAGGTCAGATCCCATGTTAAAAATTGGCCAACAATTTTTTTTGCTAGGAGCGCTGTAAACTGAAATTGAGCACTCCAAAAAGAGATAGCGCCAGAGGAATAGGCCTAAACATAGTACGAGAGAGATGGAGATATTAAATTAATTATTTTGAATTGTGTCGTTAAAACACCTCTTTAAACATTAGTTACCTAGCTTATTTGGTATCATTGGAAAGCATTTTTCAAGAAGAATCGTTATTTTAAGTAATTAAATCCTTTTACTGTTAAGACTTTGTTGTATGGGCTTTCAAACTTCTAATGTTATTCTAATGAATTTATTTTATTGAAACATATATTTACAAAAATAAACTAAGCTATACTTTACAAGTGATAAACATCGTCATGATATCCTACTATTTTCAAATTTGTTTACTCGGGCTCCAAAATGAGAACCAAAATAGGCGGACAGAGAAAGTGTTTCTACATAAATTGTGAGAATTGGTCCAGTAATAGAAAACTGTCATAGGTTATGTATGATTTGTGAGTGCAGTGTGAGGACGAGAGAGATTCTTTGCTGGTGACCAGCTGCAACATAGTCAGAATGTAAACTGACTAATGGGTCATTGTCTCGTGCGCACTCTCATGGTGGAGTGCGCTACTACGTCAACAGAAACTCTCTTAACCATTTCGTCCATAAGATGTGACCTTCTTTACGTTTTTGTATTCATTGCATGTGGTCTCTAAGCACTACCGTACCTGGTAACAGTGTACCAAGCACTCTTCCATAGCCATCTATCTTATTGTATACTTCTGAGGGATCACTTCTCAGCTTGTGTTAGAATACTCCTACTGCCGCAGAATAAGGCATTGAAAATGACAAATAGGAAGCAATCAATCACAACAAACTTCACTTCAGTTTCTGGTTAAAAAAATAAGATTTTTCTCTCAAACTTCACCCAATACACTAGGAATTCCGATGGTTCAATTTTTGGCCATATTCTCTATTCTCTTCTGGGGTAGCCTATGTTAAAAGAAAATTTAATCCAGTTGGAAATTCGCAGAATACGCAGGTCTGCTGCGAGGGGGTATTCTTTTCAAAAGATCACACAAAGCCTTTGAAACATTTTCTTTGACTAGGTATCTGATGAAGAGTGTCAAACAATTCAACACTCTTGCACCTTATTCAGGTAGAAATGAGAATAAGAATTATTGGTAGGCCTAATGTCCTACCAAAAAGTTAGTACGGTAGCCTTAGAAGTTTAACTGTCCATAAAGGGTGATATAAAAATTGTTGTCAGGAACTCAAATAGTTTGATGAATACTTTCACCATTAAAATCAGCCGAAATGAAGTAATGATCGCTTTATCCCGATATACAGGGTGTTTCAGAACTCCCTGCCAATATTTTAGGGCATTGTTTCTGGGTTAGAAACATATCTAAATATCATATTTAAATTGTCCGGAAGTCTTTAGTAACTCACACAGCCGCCATTTTGTTTTTTCCACAGAATAATTTTTATTTCCGTAACGGATAGTTGTATTCAATTCATATTTGGCATGAATTTTTATCATACCAATGTACATTTCCAGGAAAAAATTAATTTTTTCCGCTGTATATTTTCAAAATGGCGGCCATTTTAAATTTTCAAACGCAAATATCTCAAAATCAGAAAATTTTGTAAAAATTTTACAAGACACAAAAAAGTTGACAAATTAAATTATCTAACCAATGGTACCATGTTTGTAAGAAGGATCTGACAACAAATAACGGAGTTATTGCAATTTTTCGCCATGAAAACATTGATTTTGCATTAAAATCAATGCAAATTAAGACCATTTAACAGCGAAATCAATGACCATTATACGCATGGTGGCGCAATAACTCCGTTATTTGTTGTCAGATCCTTCTTACAAACACGGTACCATTGGTTAGATAATTTAATTTGTCAATTTTTTTGTGTCTTGTAAAATTTATATACAATTTTCTGATTTTGAGATACCGGTATTTGCGTTTGAAAATTTAAAATTTGAAAATATACAGCGGAAAAAATTAATTTTTTTCCTGGAAATGTACATTGGTATGATAAAAATTCATGCCAAAAATGAATTGAATACAACAATCCGTTACAGAAATAAAAATTACTATGTGAAAAAAACAAAATGGCTAGTAAATGGAAGTAACTAAAGACTTTCGGACAATTTAAATATGATACTTAGATATGTTTCTAACCCAGGAACAGTGCCTAAAAATATTGGTAGGGACTTCTGAAACACCCTGTATGTCGAAACTGGTGGTCTATTAAGGATTATCGAGAATGGAAAGGCGCAGAAAGTACAGTAGGTACAGAGAGAGGAAGCAGAAAAAATGTAGGCTAAGAAAGCCTTTTTAAGACTTTTCTGACTGCTAGAAACCTTGACAACAATACGCCTGCCCCATTGTTTTTGAAAATGGAGTGCTACTTACCGTCACTGAGTGAAGGGTACCGATATGTAAAATTTTACTTGAGGAATTAAAGTAACTGCATTAGGCCACCGGTAATGTTTCATGACAGACCTATTAGCAAATTTTCAATGTATTTAGCCAAAGAACAATAGGGCAATGGGAGAGCTCATAGTTTCAGATCACCGGGGTTTGGCCCTTCAGATTCTATGAGGACAAGGCTATTTCCTAGGCTAGGCTTCTTTTTTAGCATTGTTTAGCCTTTTCCAAGGCAAGCCTAATATCGTGGAAATAAGCGACACATGGTCGACTACTAAGCCTGTGTGCACTCTCAAGCCGCGTTTACACCGGAGTTGGAGACCGGAGTTGCAGACTTTTATGGGCAATCTCGATTGCAGACGCTAGTTGCAGACAGAAGTTTGTAACTTGTGCTTGCAACTGTACACAGTTTGCTTCTGCAACCGCAACCTGCAACCGAGCCATCAGTCAGTGTGTATGATGCCGATTGGTGGGAAAGGAAGTGACGTAGCGACGTAGCCGATGGGCGGGAGGGGTGGTGGGGTTAGTTGCAGACTCAAGTTGCAGATCAAATAGGCGCTGCAACTCGGGTTGCCGACCGGGGTTGGCAACCGCCTTTGATCTTTACCGACTCCGGTCGGAAAACCAAAATTCGGTCTCCGACTCGAAAATTCGGTTTGCAACTCCGGTCGGCAACGCGAGTTGCAGTTGTTTTAGTGCATCTGCAATCGAGATTGCCGATAAAAGTCTGCAACTCCGGTCTCCAACTCCGGTGTAAACGCGGCTTCAGACTTCAGTTCACTGCAGAGGAAGCAGTGACTCAATTTGGCACAAGTTTTATACTGTGCTATACCTCCCTGCATTTGTAGCAAAGGGGACCGATCCTTTCGTGCACTTGTTGCGACAGGGCCAATGATCCAGGCACTTGAAGCACCTCCAATAGACTGCAAGGCCAAAATGGTCCTCAAACACAATGGACTGCTGAGAAATCCCACTCGGTGATGGCCAAGTTTAAAAGTCTAGTGGCCTCTTCATAACGTTGAGCACCACCATCTTCAATCACCGCTCGTTTAGTCAGCTAACAAAGACTTTGCGCGTCTCACTGGGGCCATCAAAAAGCCTTGTTTAAAGCCTCAACGACCTCTGGTGTCTCAGTAAGAGAATTAAGATCAATCCAGTCGCTTGTCTCGGGTGATGACATTTCTGGCCCCCCCAACCTCCACCTCAGAGGAGCTGCAAAGACTAAATTTGTATGGTCTGTTAGACATAGGCTGGACTAATCGTAATTGATATACCTACCTTAAAAACCACTAGGCCTGGTTATTGAATAAACTAGCTATGATAGCATAACAACTTAGCCTAGTTAAGAGTGGTTTCTGATATACTATACTTGGATAAAATTATATAAATATAGGGTACCTTAACCTATTTATTACATTTGACAAAGGAACAATCACAGTGAAGGAGTTAGAGAGGCTTAACTTACAATCTTTCAGTTTTTCACTTTTATTTCAGTTCAATTGTTTTTCTAAATCTCAATTAAATTTAAAACTACAAAACTTAATTTGAAATAACCTAAACATATATCACTTCTTGACACTTAACACACACATAACAACATTAATAACCAACACACATCAAATCAAATTTGTAGATGGAGCAGTCTAAATAGACAATTAATTTTCGAAATACCTGAACTGAACAGAGTTACCCCGGAAGTTTTAACGCTCTCAAGCCAGCGACCTTCTAAACAGATCTGCTACGTTAGCGATTTAAGCGGATGGAATAGAAACATCTTTAGACAGAGGACAGAGGATTGTTTCTGTTTCAGTTTCATTCGCTTAAATCGCTAGTCTAGTCCATTTGTCTAAATCACCACTGAATTTAAAGCGCTAGTGTCTTTGACAATGAACTAAATTACTCACAGCTTCAATAATGGTCTCGAGTGTCAAGTCAACGTCAAGTCGTGTATGTAGATTTTTCTATCAGTCTGTCACTTTTCGACTGTCGACTGCTGTGTCTGGCGATCGGCGAAGCTTCTGCAACCCTTTCAAACGTAAACACTGTCATATTAAATTTTAATTAACTTATTTTGTTTTATTGTTACTAAGCTTCTTATTTAGGACCCGACGTAATATTCAAATTAGTAGCTTAACTAAGACCTGTATTTTTATTTTCAATGAGTATTTCTCATGTGTTCAAGCCTTCGATTACTACAGTGCGAAGTGGTAAGTACGGTAGAACTAGGGAACTTATTCCTAGGCAAAAACATTTTTTCCAGATCCTATCAGGGGCTGAATGATAAATGTATTAAAGTATTCCTCATATTATAATATCTTCCGTAACTGAATGGATTGCAGAGTGGTTATGCTCACTTAGCTTAAATCCTAGTATGTTAAAGCTGCAAACAAGTTGTGCTATCCTGTGGAACATGGTCACAATACCAGATTTTAGTGATTTAGAGACATAAGAACCTCGATGAGACACAATCTCAGAGCTTTCGAATGTAAGCCTAGCTACCAGGGAATCAAACTCTATGCAAAACTTCCTCAGTCCCTGAAGGACATGCAAAACATCAAACAATTTTGTTCTAACCTGAAAGATTTCTTAACTCAGGGTTGCTTTTACTCCCTGGAGAAATTCCGTGACTCAAATTGGGAGGGCTACCCAATATCTCTAGTTTATGTTAAAGCCCCTCTGACCATTCCCTTCCTACTGCGGCAATTTCCTTGCGGCTGGGATGGATTACATTATGGACAGATCCTATGCCATCTTCAGCGGTCAACAGGACGACGCGGGATGTAAAATATGAGACTAAAGAGCACAGCACACATCAATGAATAGCCTACCGCCTTGTCAATATCAGTGTCTCTTATTTTCAAAGCCGGCATGAAAACTTTTGTATAGGCAGTATCAGGCTCCTATTATCAGTGAGCAAAACCAGTGATTCAACAATGTCTGATGGTGTCGGCTCTGGACAAGACGTACAGTAGCCACTGTGCCGCACAGCAAGCACAGCCTTCAAGCCTGTTCGATTAGGTTACACAGTGTCAGAGGTAGACATAAGCAGTGCTGAATTTCTTGAAAAAATAAAGACTTAGAATAAGAAACTTTCAGAAACATCCATCCTATTTTACCCAAAATTTTGTAAATAAACAAAATTTTTTGTGTTTAAAATTGTGTAACTTATGATCAGTTGCAACTATAAACTAACTAAGTTAATGTAGGGCCTATAACTTAGTTTTTTATTTTATTATTTATTAATTTTATGATTTCTAATGAGTAATACTCAAAGAAGGCAATGGCTATTTCAATTAACTTGTCGTCGATTTATAAATAATTATTTTGTTGTAAATTTAGTCTACATATACATACATATCCCACGTCGTCCTGATTGACCATTAGGCATAGGACCAGGTGACTAAGATACTTCTTCTGTGCAGTGTTGGGCACATATTCTCGATATTTGTCCTCGTGGCAGAGATGTTTAAGTATGGAGGAGAGTTGGTTGTTCATGATAGGATGAGAGTCAGGTTAGGTATGGTGGCATCTGGTAAAAACACTAAATCACTATTTTGAGACAGGAACCTCACATAGTGGGTAAAAACCTGAATATTAATGAGAGATGAGTGTAGAATGATTGTGGCGCGATCTTGTACTTACTTCTTCTTAATTCTTACTTCTGAAGAGTCGTCCCGATTGACCACGTAGTGGCGTGAGACCAGTCAAGTTACAAGGATGGGAAAAGAGAATGTAAGGATAAATTTCTGAATTTGTTGAATCAAAACTCCAAATCAAAGGTCCTCGATCTTATAAAGACATCTTTCAACGAGGAAAGATCTGAGCCTACGCCTAAAGATGTTTTTATTCTCAACTGATTTGAGTTCAACTGGCAGTTTTTGGAAAAACTTTGCCCCAGCATAACCTGGTTTGGATTCAAAAAGTTTTAAGTTGTGCATTACAGCAGTTCTTACATTTCTATTTCTAGTGTTATAACCATGAGTTGGAGGGACAAACATTTGGTCATGAAACTTGGCATACATTACAGTCTCATAGACCCTTGTTACCGACTAAGGCCGACATTCTCCTTAGACAGGACTATTAATTAATAGCCCAACAGCCAATGGCATCTGGGGACCTACAGTTAAATGTGGGATCCGAACCACAATTTCAACCTCATATATACGAATTCTTCTAATTATGAGAATGGCGGATGTTAATCCCTACTAGGGAATATCGCATCCACAAGCCATCACTTATAATTGTCCTCAATTCATGACCTCCAAGTAGGCCTAGCTGGATTACTGAATGACGCCACCGTCCCTGGTCTACAAGATTTTTTTTGAGCTCATGTTTGAACTTTTTAATGTTGTTAATCCGGGCAATGTTGAGAGGAAGTTGTTTGAGACCTAAGCAATCTGGCTTTTTTTAAAAAAAAGCTTTAGATTATGATTAACAGAAGGATTCAAATTACGATTTCTGATGTTGCAATAATGCTGATGAGGGGCGATATATTTGTTTTCTTTAACATAGACAATTGTTCCAAAGACACATATGCTAGATACAGTTAAAATTTGTAATTCTTTAAAATGCTCAAACTGAAATGCCATCGGGCCCAAGCGGAGGTTGCCTCCGATGGAAAAAATGAAAAAAAGCATTTAAAAAAATATTTTCATATAGGCTTGGTGTAGACATGTTTTTTATTATACAGAAAATAGGATTACTTTTCATGTATTTTAACACATATAAAAAATTTGGATTTTTCTCCATCTTTTTCAAAATTCATTGCTGACTAAGAAAATAAATCATTATTAGTAATACCTCAATTAATTCATGTAAATTTACTTAGGTAGTCATATCACAATTCGAGAATGTCGCAAGCGACAGCTGTAAGTGAATCCCATATTCCAGGAACCACTCAGCAAAAACGATGACAGATTTCAGTCATCAGTGTCGCTGGGCGCGAAGGTAAACAAAGGTTAAATAAAAATTCGGTCCACAAGAACTAACAACATCATGAGAAAAAAATGTGGGTTACTAGAATATTCGCATACAATCTACCTTTGTAATATTTTTATAAAACACGGATCCACAAAGTTTTTTTTTTTTGTTTTAGCGAATTTCGCTATAGGGAATACGCTATTACGGTAGTAGTCACGGTAAGACCTAAGCCCGGGACCATGATACTTTTTTGTTTTGAGGTCCCTAGAAGCCAAAAACACCGTTCGTTCAAATTGATGTGTATATATATATATATATGTGTGTGTGTGTGTCCTTGAACACGATAACTTTTGAACGGAACCTCCGATTTTGATGAAATTTGGTACAGGGGTGTAAGCCAGCGTTTACTAGGTTGAGTTCGCGAACCAGAATGATCGGACCATGGGAACGGGGTTTTATGGGGTTTCAAAAGGGTTAAAAATGGGTTTTTGGCTTTTTTACTTTTATTTAGAAAATTCAACAATTTTAACTTAAACCATTTAAAAGAGCTTAAAAACAAACAATCTAGTATTTTGAATTTTTTACGTAGCTTAAATGGTTATGGAGAAAATCCAAAAAGTATGTTTTCTATGTTATTCTTATGGGAAATCAACAAAACCTTCTATCTAGCTTATTTATTGACATATCTTGATAAAATTTGGTGTGTACATTCATTAGGAAGCGTTTAACTTATATTTGCTTAGAAAACCCATATGGCGGCAAACCTACGTACTCACCCTTAAAGGGTTTATGGAGAAAATAAAAAGAACACCATAGCCTTATAAAATTTGGTATGTACAATCACTAGGCAGGGTTTAACTTATATTTACCAACAAAACCCATATGGCGGCAAACCTACATACTCTCATCCCCATGGATTTAATGGGGAAATAGAAAATATAACAAAATTCCATTGGAAATTCGCTGAATACGCAGGTCTGCTGCGACGGGGTATTTTTTTTTTTTTTTTTTTTTAATTTTTTTACTAAACATAAACTTTTTAAAAATTCTCTTTATTTCTCATAATATCATAAATCTTGTAATTTATACCAGTTCGTTGACAAAATATACTGTATCTTTCAAGGACATAAACGTCATTATATACCATCAATCATAAAGTAATAATGCATCTAATGTAGTTTAAAGGCTAGTAAGAAACAATATTCCAATTAAATAAACAATTTTGAACAAGAAATTTTGACTAAAACCATTATTTTCTGTAGTAAGCAGAAGAAAACTCTCACTGTGAGTCCACGATCGGGCGCAACGTGGAAGCAACCTCCGCACACTGGAAAAAATTGACCTTCAGAACAATACCTTAACTGTAACTAGATAAAGCCAGGCATCACACAGTTCCTCTACAGTGATATTAAAGGGTACTTGAAGGCCAGGTTGCAAAACAGAAGCACATATTATTCACATATTCCCACAGTGAAAAAATCACCTAAAGTCAATTCGGGTATATATTGGGCCACCTGGCACCTGACTTTTCCATCTTTGTTTGATCGGAATAAAAAAATTATAAGTTATTGCACAATATAACCGATAAGAAAGGAACACCTGTTTTCTAAGAAAACGTAAAAACACTAATTAGGCCTAAGCCATAGAATTTAGAGGTGCTAACCATATTTTTCTACCTTAAACCTCGTATACCAAATTTTACAAGAAGCATTATAAACTTCACCATTGATTTAGGAAAACCCTGTATTTATGAAAATCATGCAAAAAGACCAGTTTAACTTACTACAAATCATTTTATTACTATCATTGTGTATAACATTTTAGAATAAGTCCTCCTTTATCAGAGTTTGTGCCAAGATATAATGAAATAAAGTTTTACTTGGGGGTCCGTGCGCAAATTGGGCATTTTGTAATGTATTCCTTTCAGTTTGTGAGAAACTCACCTACAGTACAATTCACAGGAATAATGACTTCAAACAATATGTGGATTATGCAGTGACAGACGATCCTATTTTTGTTTACAATATGACTTCAATATTTATCTGAAGGTAATCAGCTGCTAAGTTACAATTCACATTTAAAAATCTTAAAATTATAGCTGGTCAACATTTTAAAGTGCCCTCTAGAAATAAATCCAAGGCTAGGGCATCGAAGCCCAAAACAAAATGACCTTTTTAATCACTATTCACCCATGCGCTTGAGTATTCATGGTCAATGGTAATATGTACTATAATCAGAGCACATTCCACACCAATAAACACTGCTGAACTGACATTTTAAACACATAAACAAAGCATATCGCAGATAATTCACTCTTTCAAGTGAAGTGGGTAAGAATCACAGCTGGTTGGATTTGAGAGGTTCTAAGCTCTAAGTACTGTATTAAATGATGAACATCTTTACTCTCTGTTTAATGATTCATGCATTGATGATTGATTATGCATTTTTACAATTATTTTGAATGTTAAAACTATTATTTCATTACATGTGTACCCGTATGGAAATTGTTTTTTATTTTCTCATGTGCATAGAATTTGTCTCTGCTGTTCCAAAGTAAAGTTTTTTTTTCCTCTTAATGAGTACCTCTATTTTTATTTTTCGTCCACAAAGCCTTGTTCCTCTTGCCTTTTGGCCAAAATTTTCTCTTTCCCTTCTTTCCATTTTCTCTTGTTTTATTTGGTTCACCGTCTGAGTGATGGTTCACGATTTATTCATTGACAAAAGCATGGTGGATATTGCACACAAACTATCATCAAACTCACACTCTGTGCTATCTTTACATACAATAAAAATGACTCAATTGTTATTTGTACATAAACCAAAATGCAATGGGACTGAGAAAGATTAATTTGATTTCAATGCACCTTTTACGATATAGCATTTTCGTAAGCATTTACGATATGGTTACGATTTTGTAGCATACAATGAGTTTCTGAAAGTATGCGCATAGACCGCTGCCTTCGGCTAAAAACTTACAAATACTGCAATCCCCAAGGACAGCGAGGACATACAAAAAGTGTCCCGATGGTTGCCTGTTGAGTCATTGGCAACCCATCGGACACTTTGTGGCAGAAACGATTGCCCATGGCTAATAAGAAGAATTTGATATAATTTCCTGCAACACCATCACCAGCAATGCCCTGACACTGTGACAAGGAAGTGTGACACTAGCCTTGGTGCTCTTCTTCATGGTGGCATCTGTCATGAAATGCTGATTGATTAGATGCTGATTGATTGACGATAAGTAGGTGGCTTATCGTCAGGCACCCTTGGAAGATGCATTCCTCAAACTTTTTCTTTATGTAGGGTTTTGTTTTTGGAGCATATTGGTTGATTTTACATGGCATACAGCCACATTCTACTTGTAGCGAGACTCACACCATGTCACTTTGCAACGACGGACAGTTACTTTTCAACGAGGAACTAGCTAATAATACAATGACAATGAAATACTAGGTTATAGGTAGGTATAAAAATTAAATCCTCTTATAAGTCACGCCACATAAGTTGACGAATGGCCAAAAACAGCTGGGTTGGGCGAGGGGAGGAGAGGGGGTACTTTTCCAAAAACATCAAGCTTACGTTACATGCAATTTTTTATAGAATAGCTGATTATCCAATCATTTTAACTGAATAGTAGTACAAATTCATTCGTCAAGTTACTTGGCAAGGGTTATAGGAAAAGAGTAAAATAAAAAAACACACTTGCCACCATTTTAATAAATATTTTACCTGTTTATAGAGAAAATATATTTATGAGTGTATTGAAATATAGCAAGACAAATTCAGGGACCCTGAGTCACAATTAAGCTATAAAATAGGGTGCTAATTTAAGTGAAAAGTTATGATAACAAAATCAATTAAAAAAAGGAGGTATAATTGCAAACAAAAAAAATAGCATGTGTTAACTTTATAAAAAAATTAAAAATTTATGTTTAAAATATATATAATTGTTTAAAAGGTTGGGAAAAAAGATCATTTTGTGTGTTTTTTTGCTAGAAAGCCTTTGTTTCCATGAAGTCTGAGTGTCAACTTTGAATTGAAAGTGTTTTATAGGGTAATTTATGTTATTATAGGTATATAAAAACTAGGTAAGCTGTATTGAAAAATTAACAAAATAAAATAAACAGCCTTGTATCGAACAGGATATGATAAATGGACAATAACTCATTGATAAAGTTAGTGAATGTAGCCTTATCTTTCTACATGATGTTTATGAAACAGAAAATAGGCCTATTAAGGGTTTTAGTTGATTTCTGACTTTATTAAAAAAAATGACTAATTAAATACTCATTTTATAACTTGGATATTTTTTTAACAAACAGGTTTGCTGATGTATTGGTATTGTTGAATCAAGTTGCCAGGATACGTTATCTTCAGTTGATTTGTTCTCGTTTGCAATGATAAAAAGCATAAATTGATCTTGTAAATCTAAATCTTAAATATCATGGTTAATCTGAGCTGGTATGATGCTATACAATTGTGTCTCCCATATGCAAAACCCATAACACTCTGTGGTTTACAAATCTTTACATCTGTTTCTTCAAAAAATATCCGAAAGTCTATTCCAGAAGGAAGAGAGAGAAAATTTGAAAATAGGAAAAAACTAAAATATGAGCGTCTAGCACCACCCAAATTGAACAATAATTTGTATAGAAATCCAGCATATCACACTGACAAAGTATTGTTCAAAGATACAGGAAGCATAAACCATATCGAATTTCCCAAAAAGACCATAAAAAATTACTTAATTTATAGAGCTTTTTCATCATTTGATGCTTTCTTTTATTCAAAACCACGTAGTAAGTGGGAGACATTTAAATAGAATTTTTTTTAGCTACTGTACATTTTATTAAATATTTTTTACACTTAAGGAATATGGTAGTTTATTAATACACTCATAACTTTAAAAACCCACTCTAAAAGTTTGCTGTGTAGGTTTTAAACATTATTTAATATTTTGATTAGTATATTATTTATAATTAATTGTTTATTTATTATTTTGCAAGTCCCAAAAGGATCTTTGCAGATAGTTTTTATAAACCTACCGAATTTTTAGTAGGCTAATACAGTACACACTCTTTCATCCAATGCGGCGACATCCAAACTCCACTTCATCAGAAAAAGTGATGATCTGGATATTATTACCATTTTATTTCTTTTCAATAAAATCTGTCCTGGGAACATCTAGTTCAATACATTGATGCAACAGAGACATTAGTAGTATTGACTTCTCATAACTCGGTTACTAATTGCCTACTGATTTCCAATTAATGTCTGTTTCATTAGCTAGCAGAATAGCCATGTCAAAAAGTCCTTTTTCGGGAGGACCCGTAGAGATGGGAATTCGCAAGAAGCTGACAGAAAAGTTGAAACCGGTTCACCTGGAGGTTATCAATGAATCTTACAAACACAATACTCCTCCCCAAGCAGAATCCCACTTCAAGATGGTCGTAGTTTCGGAGGTCTTCAGAGACATGCCTCTCGTCAAGGTACGTAAATTATTACCAATATTATTCTTAATATTGTTGTAAAATATAAAAGTGAAATAAACTTTGGAGTTTTGTGTCCTGTTAAAAGATAACCTCTTTCAAAATAAATACAATGTCCAAAAGTGGGGACACATAAACATACCAAGGTGTAGGCTGGAGAAAACTAAAGACAGCAACACCACAATAGGATATAAAATGTTTTACTAATGACACAAAGTCATTTAATGAAGAAGGGATTTAGACCCGCAGAAATTCAACACTAGGCTAGGGAAATTGCTTAAGCTGGAGTTTTACAGTACTCCATCAATGATTTATTTCAAGAACCTATTGATAAACTAGCCCGGTCATGATGGTTTCTTATTTTTAAGTGTTGTAAACATGTTTATTTGTGTCAAGTGAAGTATAAAAGCTTAAAAATGTTATAAGGTCCATCCTCAATAATGAGGTTAATGATTGCTTCTTTGTAATAAGGTAATAAAATTACTGACTAAAGGTTCCAACGGATGAAACTTATTCGGGAATTGACAGGTTGATGTTAATTCTTATAGCCTAAATCTGGGTTTTGGTTTAAACTGAGTTGATGAAAGCAGCCCTTAAAGGGGGAATGCAATAGAATCAAGATCAGATGAGGATATTGTTTTGAGATATTTTTATATTGTGATGATTTACAACTAAGTACCCTATGTAATCAATTCTTTTAGAGGTATTGCAAAACAAAATTTTTTGTTTTGAAACTGAAATTTAAGGTTTATCTTTTCAGTGATTATTATTTTTAATCTCTAAAATATCTTGTTTACTTCATCGGTGTGTCTTTTTGCCACTAGTTATTTGAACCAAATTTCATCTTATGTTAATTTTTATTGAAAAATTAACAAATTTATAATTGTTTCTTTGTATATTTTTTGTAGCGCCATCAAGCAATTAACTCATTGCTTACAGAAGAACTGAAAACATATGTACATGCTATCTCCATTGATGTAAGTTATTTCTGTAAAACTATCTTCAGTTACCATTAATATAACTTGACAACTGCTTTTCAATTCAGAGCATTGTTTTGTGGAATGGCTTGGAATAGAATATAGTTGTAGGGGATTAGGAATTTTTTAAGAGTTGCTAAGAACCACTTTCATTTTGTTGATCGTTCTGAAAATGGATCAGCTACGCTAGTAAAAACTAATGCATTAACAATAATTGCTAAATACCCCGTCACAGCAGACCTGCGTGCTCAGGGAATTTTCAATGTAATTTTGGTAATTAGTCTAAATGACCATAAAACCATTGGGTTGAGTACGTAGGTTTGCCGCTATATACTTTTTGTAAGTAAATATAGGTTAAAAGTTTCCTAATCAATGTACATACCTAATGTACATACGTCGCGCATGATCCCCAAAAGTTTCTCGCCAGAGGTAAGAGGGTTAAATAATAACAGCCATTGGAAACTCGCTAGCAGGTCTGCTGCGATGGGGGTATTATAATTTAGAAATAACTCTGTTAACACTACCCACTGTATTCTACTTTAAATCATATCCATTAGATGTAGTGAAAATTGATTAAATATTATGAGGTGATATTTCAGTTAGATGGTAGGTCTGCGGATTTGCTTCATTAACAAACATTTTGATACTTGCATCGCATAGCAACAATGCACTATGTATTAATTTCTCCATTTATTTTGTTTGTTTTCAGGCAAAAACACCCGAACAGTGGAATGCTAAACCAGAAGTTGTTCCTACTCCAAATTGTCTTGGAGGATTTGGGAGGTGACATATTGAAAATATCAAAACTAGGAAAATTAAACTGTGTTAATAAAAATTGTTAATTTAAATTAAAAAATTTGTTTTGAAAGTTTTTGTTTTATTGAAAATAACTACCCTTATTTTTTCTTGCAACAGGGCCTAGCAACATGTATAGAAAATTTACTTCTTAGTAGCATCAACAAAATTTTCTTAAAACTGTTTTATAAATGATGGGCCCAGGTAACATTATCTAAAAGCAAAACATTTTTGATCCTCTTGCAATGGCGTACAATGCAAAACTTTACAAAAACTTTGACTCACCAAAATCATTTAGACATTGCTAATTTATATCATGACCACCAGAGACATATAACATTAAATGACCTGTCTGATGCTAGAGGGTTGTTACAAAAAATCACAAAGAGACTACGCAAATCAAAAACATGATTTTATGGCAAAACTTTCTGGACTTTAGAACAAGCAACTGGCCCGTTTTTCTGCTTTGGGGTGCATTTAATGGTTAGGATGCAGTTTAAAAAATTAGCAGAACTCTACTGTATTACACTTATTAATAAAAAAGCCTATTTCAATCAAAATTAGTCAAAGACCACTGCTGTTAATTAAATTAGACCTAAAGAAAATTGTTTCTCAATATAATTAACTTTTTATGAAGCCCAATTTATAGTTGAACAGAGACATGGCAAAAGTGGTTTCACTAACGTCTGAGGAAAGTAAGTTGCAAACAAGTAGGGATGTCAATCCCGGGATCCCAAGCAATTTTGGATACCTCAAAATCCTGGGATTTTGTATCTTCAATCCCGGGATTGGCAGATTGTAAAGATCATCGTTTTTAGCGAATTTCCCTCTAGGGAATACGCTATTACGGTAGTAGTCACGGTAAGACCTAAGGCCGGGACCATGATACTTTTTCGTTTTGAGGCCCCTAGAAGCCAAAAACACCATTAGTTCAGATTTATATATGTGTATATATATGTATATATTGCTTGGGATCCCGGGATTGACATCCCTACTTGTTTGCAACTTACTTTCCTCAGACATTAGTGAAACCATTATTTCCATGTTTCTGTTTAACTATAAATGGGGCTTCATAAAAAGTTAATTATATTTAGAAACAATTTTCTTTAGGTCCCATTTAAGGGTGTAAGCCAGTATCTGCTTGAATGAGTTCGTGAACCAGAATGATCGGACCATTGGAACGGGGTTATATAGGGTTTCAAAATAAGTGGGTTTTTTGGCTTTTTATACTTAAATTTTTTTAAATTCAACAATTTTAATTTAAAGCATCTAAAAGACCTTAAAAAACCAACAATTTAGGATTTTGAATCTTTAACTTAGCTTAAGTGGTTATGGAAAAATCCAAAAACTATGTTATTTTTTTGGGGGGAAATCAACAAAACCTTCTATCTTGCTTATTTATTGACATATCTTCATAAATTTGGTATGTACATTCATTAGGAAGTCTTTAACTTATATTTCCTTACAAAACCCATATGGCAGCAAACCTACGTACTCACTCCTATGGGGTTTATGGGGGAAATAAAAAGAACACCATAACTTGATAAGATTTGGTATGTACAGTTGGTTGCACGAGACGCCAAGAATTTGTGCTACTATGGGCAGGTTGGCTCTATCTCGTGCAACATGGCGTGGATTAATCATTATAATGATATACAGTAAAATCATTACTAAGGTCTTCATTTCAAATTCAGGCTGTTAAACTTCCCATGTGTAGAGCAAATCCCGGGGGGCTGTCTCACGTCTTGTGCAACCGACTGTACATTCACTAGGTAGGGTTTAACTTATATTTACCAACGAAACCTATATGGCGGCAAACCTACATACTCTCATCCCCATGGGTTTTATGGGAAATAGAAAATATGCTAAAATTTCATTGGAAATTCACTAAGTGTGCAGGTCTGCTGCGACAGGGGTACTATTGTTTTTTTAAGTGTTTTGGTGCGTAGCTCCAACTAAAACTTGAAAGTAATTAACAACCCAACATGCCAATTTATTACAAAAGTTTGAAACTGCTTGTATTGGTCACATCAGCATCCATATCTGAATTATTCCTGACGCTAAAAATAGCTTATTATTGCTCAATACTTCCGTCGGCTTCCTTGCCACGGTTGACTTTGACACAACTATTGATGATTTGTTTTAGTCTGAGTCTTAATATTTTTAGTGGCTATTAATATCTTGTAAACGGATTTATTGATATGACATTAACGAATTGTTTTTATGTTTTACAAAATGGATGAGTATGATAATTTGTCATTAGGTACACTAGTAACGTACAACAAATTATGGTATAAATGTATGGACGCTTCAAGTAACTTTAATTAACATCAACCAGTAATCTTTAAAAAACAATGATGTTAATTTTGCTTTAAAATGACCGTTTTTGTTCAGATTAGATAATTCATTTTAATTCATTAGTTGATTGTAGTATTTTAGAAGAGAATGTGATATAAATTGCAATGGTCTCAATTCAGTTTCACAATCATTACTGTGGATTTATTTGTATTTTAAGGAAATAGTTAAAAGACTTTCTAACGAAAAGGTAGGTCTAAAAGTTGTAGACGTTTGAGGTACGACAGCAATGAAACTATAGACTTCATTGATTTCCACACAAGAAAGCTATTTGCTGTAAAATAAATTCACCAGATGCTAGATAAGAAAAGCATAGTCTTCCAGATTGTCAAGATACTCAAGATGAGCACTAAGTGTGTAATTTATCGTGAATTAGAGTAAAAATTGCTTTAACATTTCTATTGCTAAGCTGAATAAACATATAATTCTATTATGTATGAATCCCGGGATCGTCGTTAATCAATCCCAAAATCCCACGATCGGAATTTTAGCCCGGGATTGACACCCCTAGTTGCAAGATCCAGCTAGTGAATCTGCACCAACAAGCATTTTCACATAAAAAGCAAACAAAATAGTAAGGTAGGGAAAGAAAAACAAAAAACTACCAAATAGCTGTCTTTAATATATTAATCTATTATGTAGTTTTGACATACAAATAAATAAAAGGAGGAATACTGGACAAAATGAGACTAACCTAAAAACAGCTAGTAATATAGGAAACAATTAAGGTTAATTTCAACGGTCCGTGAGAAACCACAATTGAGTGTTTTAAGTTGATTGATAAAATTTAATAATTTGCAAACACAGGCCCGGGAAAGCAATCAAAGGAGCACCAGTGTCAATGTTTGGTTATGGCGCACTTACAACCAATCACCCGTCTTGAAAAACTTAGGCTCTTATCACAATTTGGTTGTTGACGTTGTAAGGGTGTTCAGTTGTTTGTCTTCTTTCTTGAAATCCTCCTGAAAATTAAAAGAAAATGTAAAGCAAAATGATAGGGTTCTATTTTTTATCAAAAATCAATTCTATGTCACTAAATAATTATTGTGTACATTCCTTGAGTAATCACCAAAATAAAGTTACAAAGTTTCAGGATCCTATCTTCAGATGGAATGTTTTTACCATTCTCAGTTTTAGCTTAATGTAATTTTTTCATTGCATTTATTATATTAATAGTTTCTACTGTTTTAAGAGTGATTTTACCACAGTAGTCTCGACACTGCCAGACTCTATGAGTTCTGAAAAGAACTACACCAGCGCACCGTGTGTCTGGACTCGCAACCATTGAAGGTTGGGCAACGTTGTAACTATGACAAACAATTTTAATTTTATTATGTACCACTACTTTAGGGCTATTAAGGTCAGAAGTACTGAAATCTGCATATTTTAGTATAATTCTCACAAGAAACCTATTTCGTCTATAGATAGAAAATTTCGGTAGTTAGTATAGGGGTTAATTCATCTTTAAAACATAACATAAATTTCACAAAAACAATAATAAAATTTTAAAAAATTTAATGAAAACTTATTTTTTAACTACTGACAATTGTAATTAAATTGATTATGAAATTATGCCACTTTGAAAAAGACCAACAGAGACGATAATCTGCACTAAAATTAAGTAAGATTCAAAATACCCAACAAACGACAGATTTATTCAATATTCTTTGCCCAGGAGAATTGTACCACGAAAAATTGTAAAGGGCCTTCATGACAGGGTCAGGCCACCTTGTCACACACTTCACCTAATACAAAGTAAATGAAAAACACGACGCCAGCAGCGCGTAGCGGCATCCAGGGAACCACTGCCCCCGCCGCCAGAGTAAGCTAAAGGTTGCAAAAACATTATGATTTTACTATGGGTTTGGCCGTAAAATAGTGCATAAGCAATGTTTTAGTCTTAAATTAAATTTTCCATGTCAAAATGTTATTTGATTATGAATGGAACACCAAATTTAACGCCCTACTTGCCAGGCAGAGCTGAAATCCCCCACCAGACATCAAAAAGAGACCTGAAATTACAGCCAACTCCCAATTATCCGGGGTAATGACTTAATGAAGGGTCCCAGATAACCTGAAAACACAGTTAAAACAAAGATATTCAAGAAATTTAGTAAAATAAAAAAAAGTTTTAATAACTTTATATTTCCAAAATAGCTTTTAAGTATAAATTCAGTAAGCAAGTCATAAAATAACCGTATGTGTAAGTTTGCCTTAGATTATTACACGTTAAAATTAGGGATGGGTTGATTCTACTTTTTATCGATTCCGATTCCGATCCTGATTCTTGCAAATCGATTCCCAATTTTTTATTCCGATTCCATTGATTCCTAACAGTAAACAGGTTAAAAAAGTAACATAATGAATTGTAAAGTCTAAACAAAACAAGAAATACATCCTCACCGCCATGATATTAAAAAATACACAAACAGAACTGTCTTACACACGGTTTGCCACAACCTTACATGATTGAAAACAATTTTAAAACTATAATAGGCCTACATGGTGTAAAAACTTTAAAAAATAAACTTTCAATTAGATTACAAGAACAATGAGTAAGTTAACCCATTTAGCCTAATTAGCAGTAAAATAATTAGTATATTTCAATGATGTAATTAGTATATGTCAATGATGTTTTTTAAAGTTTCTTTATTGTAAACACATTACAACATTCATTAATTAACATATTTTTGTAGTCGGATTGGCTTTCCTATCAATTTATAAAAATTAGATGAAAAAAATAAGCCATCATTTGTTTTTCTACGACAATTAGTTCAGGAGATACAGGAGTTTTTATACGGGCATCGCTAGCGATCACGATCGGCTCAGCCGCGGCTACAGCTACAATTGTTGGAATCGGAATCAACTTTAGGTGTTTGATTCTCGATTCCGATTCTGACCGTAAGAATCGACAGAATCGAGAATCGACCCATCCCTGTTAAAATGTTAAAAAACTTGCATAATCAAATTTCTGAGTGTCGTTTAGTAATTTAATTAACTAACATGAACTGCAAAAAATACTCAACACGTTGGATAGTCTGTAAGAGTGTTTTGTTTCTCAGTTCGCACAATGTTAGTTTATCGTACAGTAGCGAATTACTTTGCCCCTCTAAATAGTCAAGTAACCATTTTTCACTCCAAGTTTATTACTTACTTCAACGCTTATTTACCATATGTTTATAGGAATAAAGCAATATTTGATTTATTCACACAAGACTTTTCATAACTACTTATACAGGGTGGTTGAAAAGTAACTTTCACCCCCCCCCCCCCCCCTATAGTGTTCCAAATATATTATTCATATTAGTTAAATTTAAATCATATGATCAGATGATTGAATGTTTATATTATTGTATGATTGTCAATGTTTTGATATAGATTTTCAAATACAGTTCTGTTCATGTTCTAATATTTTATTTAATAATTAATAGATATTAGACACAACAAAGATGGCGACGAGATGAAACTGTAACTCGGAAATTTCACATAAAACATCATATTTATGGATCCAGCTCAATTGAAAGAATTAATAACAGCCATTCAACTTGGCAATGAAAGGCTCCTTTCAGCAATATCTTCTCAGAAAAATGGGGAATTTACAGCTCATGGTCAGACCCCTCCTACTGCATTATCTACATTTGAATCCTTTGATGGTCTGAAAGAGTCATTAAACCAATATGTGGAACGTTTCAAAAACTATATTCAGATCAACAAGTTAACAGAAGATGATGGTTTAACAACACCTTTGTTTTTAAACAGCACAGGAGCAAACACTTATTCACTTTTGTCGACGATTGTAGCTCCAAGAGCAGTATCAGACCTTGCCTTCAAAGAAATATCCGAAACTCTTTGCAAACATTTGAACCCAAAGAAAAACATTTTGGTTGAGAGACACCATTTCTTATCTTGTATGCAAGGTTCGGAACAATCACTGTTGGACTATATTGCGTCCCTTAAGAAATTTGTCAAGACCTGCGAATTCAAGTGCAGTTGTAACAAATCCATATCAGACATTTTTCTTGTCTCACAGTTTGTAAGAGGCATAAGAGACAATAGTATTCGAGAACATTTACTAATGGCCCCAGGCCTTACATTTGACCAACTAACTGATAAAGCATTGGCTATAGAAGCATCGAAAGTTGATTCTCAGCACATATCTAATCACGACCGGGCCTCCAAAACTGACGATGTCCATAGAATAACAAAACCTTCAACCACTTTTAAGGAAAATCAAAAAAGCCAACGAAAGTTCACTAGAAAAAGATTCAGCGATTCGATCAATCTAAAAGAACTAGGATTAGATGATCTATGTTTGAGATGTGGCAAAAACAATCACATGTCGGACAAATGCCGAATCGACTCCAAGAACCTCAGATGTTCCGCTTGTAATCGAACAGGACACGTTCAGAAAGTTTGTATAAAATCACTGCTTCAAGGGAAAAGTAAAATTAAACAGATTGATGAAGACTCAGACGGTGAGTACGATTTCTCACATTCTAATCAAATAATCGAAATTTATTCATCAGAAAGTAAGTCTAATGCAAGGAAATATTTCATTGAAGTTATGATAGGTAACAAAAGTCAGAAATTTGAGGTTGACTCAGGAGCAGGCCTAACACTCTTACCTAAGAGAGATTTTGATAATCTTAAACTTAATTGTAAAATTAAACCAACATCTGTCAAGTTCCGTTCTTATACTTCTGGAGTATTTAAACCTCTTGGGGTGGTTGAAGCTCCAGTCACATGTAATGGATATACAACTTTACAGCAAATTTACATTGTCCCTGACCAATTTACCCCTCTACTTGGACGGGCATGGATAAGGGCTTTTAGAATAGAATTGAGTCAGATCGATAATAGTCAGGAATCCAATTGTTTTTCAATCAATCTTGTAAATCCAGACAAAGTTGTGAGTGAGATAGAAAGGGAATATTCAGATATTTTCAAACCAGAAATCGGATGTATTCCACACATGACGTGTTCATTGCAGTTGCGTGAGAACTCCAAACCAGTGTTTGTCAAAGAACGCCCTGTTCCATATGCCCTACGAGAGAAAGTAGAAAAAGAGCTTGACGAACTAGAAAAGTCTGGTATTATTACAAAGGTAAACTGGAGTGACTGGGGATCACCTCTAGTTGTTTTACCGAAACCAGATGGGAATGTGCGCCTATGTGTTGACTATAAAAATACAATAAATCCACAACTCAAGGATTCACACTATCCAATTCCCAGGATTGAAGAGGTTCTTCATGAACTAAGAGACGCTGAATATTTCTGTACTTTGGATCTCTACAAGGCATATTTACATGTACGAGTAGATGACGATAGCGCTATACTTCAAACCATTTCAACCCATCGCGGGACTTACAAAGTCAATCGTCTTTCATTCAGTGTCAAAACAGCCCCGTCAGATTTCCATCGAATACTATCCCAAGTTCTCACTGGTCTTCCTGGAGTAGCTACGTACTTTGATGATTTGACAGTGTATGGATCGACTTTTCAAGACTGTAACAAGAAGTTGGTTGCACTCTTGGACCGGCTCAGAGAATATAACATCCATGTCAACAAGAAAAAGTGTCAATTTTTCAAGAAAAGCATTTCATTCTTAGGTTATGTCATCCAGAAAAATTCCATTTTGAAATGTCCGAAGAAAGTGGATGCCATAGTCAACTTACCAAGGCCTAAAGACAAAGAGGAACTTCACAGATTCTTAGGTATGGTGACACACTATTCTAAATTCGTGCCCAATATGTCAACTTTAACTCATCCACTTAGGGAACTTTTGAAGAAGAATCATAAGTTTGTCTGGAACAAATCATGCGAATTGGCATTCATTAAACTAAAACATGAAATTTCCAGTGACAAGGTTCTTGTTCCATACAATCCTTCATTACCAGTCACAGTGACATGTGACGCCAGCCCCACAGGGGTAGCTGGGGTACTTTCCCATGTAGTGGAAGGAAGCGAACGACCGGTGGCTTTTGTCTCACGGTCCCTATCCTCAGCTGAACAAAACTACAGTCAACTTGATCGAGAAGCTCTGGCAATAGTTTTCACAATCAGTAAATTTTTCAATTACCTGTATGGTCGTCCCTTCACTTTAATAAGTGATAACCGGCCCTTGACTCGAATCTTCAACCACGATGCAAAACTTCCTCAAATGACAAGCGCTCGCCTTCTTCGATATGCAGTCTTCCTTCAAGATTTTAATTATAAGATAGAACACAGAAAAGCCGAACAACTTCGCCATGTGGACTGCTTTTCAAGGTCAACTGTAGAAGCTACATCCTTTTCTACAGACATGATGATTGACAGAGAAGTTTGTGACATTTCAGAACAAACGATCAACCAAATCACCTCAAGACAGCTCACCTTCCAAACACTCTCACAAGAGACCTTGAAAGATAGAAAATTAGCTCATCTACTGTCAGACCTACGATCTAGGCACAACACTGATCCAGAATACTCAATACAGGGAAATATTTTATTCAAAGGAACTCGCATTGTTGTCCCGAAGTCGCTCCAACAAGATGTTCTTGAAGAACTGCATAAAACACATATAGGCATAGTCAAAATGAAACAACTAGCACGGCGATACTGCTGGTGGGAATCTGTGGACAAAGACATAGAGGCATTAGTGAAGAAATGTCCGGACTGTGCTCTTGTCAAGAAAAGCCCAGCGAAAGCTCCCATCCATCACTGGGACGAACCAGTAGAGAACTTCCAGAGAGTTCACATAGATTATGCAGGTCCAGTGGAAGGACAGTATTTATTGGTCCTTGTGGATGACAAATCGAAGTGGTCAGAAGTTAGAACTACAAGATCTGCACCATCTTCCGAATCCACAATTTCTATGCTAACTGACATATTTAGTTTCCATGGCATTCCAGAAATCATCGTCTCAGACAATGCTTCGATTTTTACGAGTGAATGTTTCAAAAGTTTTTGTCAAAGTAATGGCATAACACAAAAGTTTATAGCGCCAGGACACCCTGCTACGAATGGCTTAGCCGAACGTCACATTCAGACTTTAAAATACAAACTGACATCGATGAGATCATCAGGCGAGCCGCTGAAGACCCGAATACAAGAAATACTCTTCAGGTACAGAGCGACACCCCAGTCAGACAATCTCTCTCCGGGTGAAAAATATTTGGGAAGGAAAATTCGGATCAAAATGGACGCTCTGTTTCCCCCAAAACCAGAGAAGAAAAGCAAGCCTTTGAAAATTACTGAAAAAATACGGCATTTAAGGGTGGGAGACCGGGTACAAGCAAAGTGGTACTCCGCACCTAACAAAGAGACATGGAAATTTGGAGTAATTGTGAAAACGTTAGGTAAACTCCATTATATTGTGCGACTTGACTCCGGGTACCAGCTGAAAAGACATATTGACCAGTTAACACTTACACATGTACCTATAACTGCGAACTCAAGGACCCCACCAACAAGTGATTGGGTAAGTTCCAATATAAACCCTCCACTACATGAAGATCACAGACTTGATACAATGAACTCGCAAAAGAGAATTGCTATTGAACAACCACCTGCTAACAACATTTTGGACAGTCCAGGACCCTCAAGGTCACTAGATTCACTTCCTCAAACACCGACAAGACAACCAGAATCAAGGTCATCCTCAAGTCAGTCAGACGCACACCATACTTCTCCCAGGACCAGCCCAATGTCAGGACCAGTGATAAACAATGAAGAAGGGCCCCCGGTCCCTAGCATTATTGTCAGAAGATCCCAACGGAGAAGAAGACCTCCAACCTGGCTTCAAGATTATAATTCAACTTTATAAAGTCTCTGAGAAGCCAAGATTACGCGTGGGAGATTATAGTGTTCCAAATATATTATTCATATTAGTTAAATTTAAATCATATGATCAGATGATTGAATGTTTATATTATTGTATGATTGTCAATGTTTTGATATAGATTTTCAAATACAGTTCTGTTCATGTTCTAATATTTTATTTAATAATTAATAGATATTAGACACAACACCCCCCCCCTCTTAACTTTTTAACTATTTGAGATATTTGAAATCGGTTTGCGGCAACCTTCTTTGATATGAAGGGTTACAATAATGATGGTTAGTTTTAAAATTTATACCCTTAGGGGTAGTGGGGGTAGGGGGTAGCTCAAAATATTCAAATGGGAAGTATGGTCGACTATGATATCATTTTATAGGTCTTGATGAAACAAAACAATTGACATAAGGAAATAAAAATCGGACCACTAATAACAAATTGGTGCCCAAATTCGAATCAAATTTTTCGAATCTAATTAACCAGGATTACATTAATAATCCCTTCATTTAAAGAAGTCCATTAAGAAATAGTAAATTAATGTACAGTGGAGTCCCGATAATCCGAAATTATTGGGACCTGACCTATTTCTGATTAACGAATATTTCGGATTAAACAAAACTATACCTAACATAAACATAATATTAAATATAGCATGTAATTAAGTTTACTGGTAAAGAATAACATAACTGACCCCAGTTGTTGACATTTAACAGCCTGAAAAGCCCGTTCGGTGGTCGGGTGCCGTATACATCACATTCGAGTCAAATCAGTCTAAATTTAGGGTCAGAAAAAGTCAATTTCAATTGTATTTATTTCCTCAGTTTAGATAACAATCGATCTTACATGTTAAAATTACTTAAGAGGAAATCTCTTTATTAATTATTATTTGATTTATCAATGGAAAAAAAAGCAATGAAACACGGAAATTTGTCGTAGTCATGTGATCAGGGAGGAACGAGTCGGAGCAATGGCGTGGGGAGGAGGGGTGGGTGATGGGACGCAATGGCAGGGTTTTAAAGACCTTGACTGCTAGTCAACACATACTCACCAGACGGGATGTTCTAAAAATAGAAACCAAGACAGGTTCCACTTTGTTTCCAGTTCAGTGTGTGATTATCACTCTGATTCTTGTAGTGCTGTTCAGTGATGCCTAGTAATTTTGGGTTGTATTATGCTAAAGAAAATATTTCAAAATGTATTTGTTTTGCATTTTAAGAAATGTTTGATTAAGTCACTGCTCTGAGGCTGTTTCAATCAGCTGTATATTTGTTTCTTAATGTTTGTTTATATTTGATGTTGATGTGATTATAACTTGAAGATTACAATTATGTTTCATTTTATCTAATTCTCATTTTTAGTTAATTACAGTAATAGAACATGGCGCAGTCTACTAATGAACCGATTTCCCTAAATATCAAACCTCCAGAAGCTTATTCCTTTATCCCAACAGAATGGAATTCTTGGAAAAAACGTTTTCAAAGATACCACTCTCTGAAACTTGCTACAGGTAAGCAGCAAGTTGATATGCTTATTTACTGCATGGGGGAGAAAGGGGAAGAAATAATGAATTCATTTAATTTGAATGATGAAAATAAATCAAACTATGATATTGTTCTCGGCAAATTTGACAGTTACTTTCTTCCAAAAAAGAATCTGATTTTTGAACGTGCGAGGTTTTTAAAACGAAAACAAGGGTCGGAAACCATAGAAAACTTTGTTACACATCTCCATAACCTTGCCAAAAAATGTGAATGGGGTCAAATCGAAGAAGAAATGATTCTAATGGTTTTAATTATTGGAATGAGAGATGACAAACTCAGTGATCGCCTTCAATTGGAGGGTGATCTAAAACTAGATGTAGCAGTTAACACAATTCGCAGATCAGAGGAACTTGCTAGGCAAAAACATGAACTTGCTACGTCTAATATCGATGTTATTAATAAAAATATGCCCTTTCCCCCGAAGACAAGATTAGGTACAAACAACTTAAGTAAACCCGAAAATAAGCAAAATCATAAATCTCCTTTTCATTGTTTTTGGTGTGGTTCAAAACAATCACACCCGCGAAATGCTTGCCCAGCTAAAACTTATACATGTGGATTGTGTAAAAAAGTAGGTCATTTCCCAAATGTTTGTAGGTCGAATAAAATTAATCATATTGAGTCTAATAATACTTTCCTTGAAAATGAAAGTGATACCGACAATATGTCTTGTCTCGGTGAGAAAACTCAATCTTTTGTCGCTCAAGTGGTCCCTAGCTCTTCTCTGGAACATGCAGACCCATGGTCTATCTGTTTAAATGTAAACGACAGTGATTATGTCAATTTTAAAATCGATACAGGTGCAGATGTCTCGATTTTGCCATCTAACATTAAACTTTCTAAGGATATTAAGCTTTTCCCCACATCTAGATCTTTTAAAGGAGCTAATGGTCAAACCCTATCAATTTTAGGAGCAGCTAACGTAAAACTTTCTTATAATAACCAAACCTGTCATGAAACTGTCTATATCTCAAAAGGGACTTCACATCCTCTTTTAGGAAGACCGGCTATTGAAAAATTACAACTTCTAGCTCGAATCAATGAAATCTCAAATATTTCTCCTAATGATTGGTGCTTAAAACATCCAAAACTTTTTCAAGGACTAGGATTAGTTGATGTAAAATACAAAGTCGAGTTAAAAGAAAATGCTACACCATTTGCGATAACAACTCCACGTCGGATCCCTCTTCCTCTTTGGGAAGCCACAAAAGAGGAACTTCAAAATATGATTTCGATGGGAGTTATCACGGAGGTACATCACGCCACTGACTGGTGTGCCCCGATGGTTGTGGTCCCTAAAAAGGATTCTAAAAACGTACGTATATGTGTAGATCTAACACAGTTAAATAAAAGTGTCAAGCGAAGATTTTACCCGATTCAACCAGTTGACATAACACTAGCACAAATCTCAGGAGCTAGAGTTTATTCCAAATTGGATGCAAACCATGGGTTTTGGCAAATTAGTTTGGACAATGAGTCTCAAGACTTGACAACTTTTTTGACACCATTTGGTAGATTCAAATTTCTAAAATTACCCTTTGGAATAACCTCTGCTCCAGAAGTATTTCAAGAATGTGTTAATCGCACACTACAAGGTCAGCCTAACACTACCGCCCACATGGATGATATAATTGTATGGGGCAAAACCCAAGAAGAGCATGACAATGTACTAGAAAATGTCCTTCAAAAGCTAGAAAATGCTGGTTTCACTCTCAATAAAGACAAGTGTTTGTTTTCCCAAAAGTCTCTAACATATTTGGGCCATCACTTATCCGAGTCAGGCATCAAAATTGATGAAGCAAAAGTTGAAGCTATCTTGAAAATGCCTCCACCAAAGGATGTTTCAGGTGTGCAAAGACTAATCGGAATGGTTAATTTTATAGGAAAATACATTCCTAACAAAAGCCAAATTTTAAAACCCATTACAGATCTTTTGAGTTCAAAACACGAATGGTACTGGGGAACTTCCCAGCAAGAAGCTTTTGATAGATTGAAAAACTTGATAGCTTCGCCACCTCAGCTGGCATTTTATGACGTTGAAAAACCCACCATGGTCTCTGCTGACTCTTCCAAATCTGGGCTGGGTGGCGTTCTCTTGCAGCAACAATCTGATGGAAAGTGGAAACCGATTTCTTACATATCACGCACTTTAACAGAAAGTGAAAAGAACTACTCCAACATTGAACGAGAAGCTCTTTCCATAGCATGGAGTTGTGACAAGTTTAAAGATTACATAATTGGTAAACATATCACAATCGAAACCGATCATAAGCCACTTTTAAGTATTCTTTCAACCAAAGAGGTCAATGACCTAACTCCTCGACTACAAAGAATAAGGCTCAGAATGATGCGATACTCGTACTCCCTCACATATACACCTGGTAAACACCTGTCTACCGCCGATTGTTTATCCAGAAATCCCATTAAATCAGATGAAAAATATGACTTGGAAGATGAAATTGAGGGAGTTGTTTGCTCAGTAATAGCAACTATTGTCGAAGAAAATGACCTTATCATTGAAAAAATCGCTACATCACAGCGAGCAAGCCCAATGCTCAAGAAGATTTATCACTATTGCTCTTCGGGATGGCCGGAAAAGGACAAGATTCCTGAAAATTTGAAGTCTTACTATCAAGTCCGAAATGAGATTTCCTTTTGTAATGGCCTATTGCTTAGAGGAGAGTGTATTATAATTCCAGAAGATCTAAGACAAGAAATGCTTTCAAAAATACACTCAGGACACTTAGGCATCACTAAATGTCGGCTTTGAGCCAATAACAGTATGTGGTGGCCAGGAATATCAAACGACATTGAAAAACTAGTCAATGATTGTTCCACATGCACAAAACACCGATCCCAACATCATGAACCACTTATTGCTAGCGAGTTTCCAAGAGGACCATGGCAAAAAGCTGCAATTGATTTATTTAAACTCGATGGGACTTGGTTTGTTGTGATCACAGACTGTTACTCACGGTATTTTGAAATAGCAAGTTTAAGGAGTTTATCAACTTCTGAGGTAATTGAAAAGTGCAAATCGGTATTTTGTCGCCACGGAGTACCATATGAACTTCATTCCGATTCTGGGACTCAGTTTGCGTCACACCAAACTTCTCTTGAAAATGCAGAATTTAAAACATTCGCAAAAACTTATAATTTCAAACTAATAACTAGTAGTCCAGGTCATCATCAATGCAACGGAACAGCTGAAATTGCTGTAAAAATTGCCAAAAGTGTTCTAAAGAAAAATAAAGAAGATCCATACTTGGCCCTCCTTTCTTACCGTAACACGCCTCTAACAACGAATGGATTTAGTCCTGCACAACTACTCTTTAATAGAGCGTTGCGTGACAACTTACCAGTCTTACCACAAAGACTTGATGCAAAACCAAATTTCACTAATCTCCGACAAAAAGAAGAGACATAGAGAGCAAATTATAAAAGAAATTATGACAATCGCCATGGAGCCAAAGAACTACCTCCACTGGTAATTGGTCAGAAAGTATGGATAAAAGACTTAAAAAGAGAAGGGACTGTTACGAAATTGGCATCGGGGCCTCGGTCCTACTGGATTAGAACAGACAAAGGTAATACGATTCGTCGTAATAGATTTGACTTGTTTACTTTGAAAAGTGATGTTTCGAATCAAACAAACACGCCATACTCATCAAAATTATTTTCACCCACAGTATCTCAGCCTCAAGAAGACAGTACTAGGATTCCTACTCGGATTCCTGCTATTCAAAGCCCAAGTCAATCGAAAGATCGTAGAGGTTCTCTCCAATCAAATCAACTTAGTTCTTCGACTTCTTCTTCGGAAAGCGATCCAAGCCAAAGCACAAGTCAGGCTTTAAGTTCTTCTCCAGAGAGCAACTCAAGCTCACAAACTAGACAGGAGTTGGATAGACGATTTAAAACAAAAACATTCTCATCACGACACCAAAACATTCCAGAGTCCAGTACACTTGGAACAACTCCTGGAATTCGTTCAACAAGATCTGGCCGGATAGTAAAGCCTGTGAGAAGATTCCATGACGACTGAAAGGGGGAGATGCTCTGAGGCTGTTTCAATCAGCTGTATATTTGTTTCTTAATGTTTGTTTATATTTGATGTTGATGTGATTATAACTTGAAGATTACAATTATGTTTCATTTTATCTAATTCTCATTTTTAGTTAATTACAGTAATAGAACAGTCACATTAAATTTTATTTGACAAAGTTATAAATTTATTAGCCTAATTCATTAATTAGCATACATTTTGAAAAATTGGTTGTTTTTAAATTTTTACCAATTAGACATAAAGATGAACCATAATTTGTTTTTGTACGCATGCTCTTATCTTATCTTGAATAAATTATACCGGACGACCCTCCCCTACCTTACCCTACGGACCCTCTCCCCCTTACCCTACCCTGCCACCCTCACCCTGCTTCCAAACAATAGCACACCTGACCTTGGTTTTTTGTCCACGTTGGACCCTTTTAATGTGTTCCTTGTTCACTCAACTAGAAGATTTGTTTATTCATTCTAATGAGGTTTGGTCAGTAAACTCGTGGACTCGAATTAAAACTTGTTTATTTCGTGTTTTACTCAATTTATTGAACTCTTTGTTTTTTTTACCGTGGTTTTGGGTTACCTGGGTAACCAGTCATTACCCCGGGGGAGTTGACTGTACAAATATCCTTTTGTATTATTCATAGCGTCGTGCATCTTATCTCTTCCTATAACCAGTTAACAAATTCACCCGTTGTAACGGTTATAACTCTGTTCTTCCGTAATTTAATATTTACAAAAAACCGTAATTATGGTTTCAGATTAAGCGGATTTTCGGATTACCGAGGTTTGGATTAACGGGACTCTACTGTACCTTTTATTTTATCAAATGTTCATGTACCTCCATACAGTAGTACAATCTCTGTTCAACGTGTTTCTTAAATTTTGGAAAGTTTGAATGTTTATTTTGTTTACTACCACAATACAATGCTGTTTAAGAAGCGGGTTATTAAAAGTAATTTTTAGTTGCCATTTTGTTATTAGTGGTCCGATTTTTATTTTCTTTATGTCAATTGTTTTGTTTCATCAAGACCTATAAAATGATATCAAAGTCGACCATACTTCCCATTTGAAAATTTTGAGCAACCCCCTACCCCCACTACCGCTAAGGGTAAAAATTTTAAAATTAACCATCATTGTTGTAGCCCCTCATATCAAAAAAGGTTGCTGCAAACCGATTTCAAATATCTCAAATAGTTAAAAAGTTAAGGGTAGGTGCAAGTTACTTTTCAACCATCCTTCATAGGTACGTCTACACATGCAAGGAACGGACAAGGGCAAAACCTTTGCTGATTACTCCCTGTGATATCAAATGGGAGCAGCTATATGCATGGTAGGAACAGACAAAGACAGGAACAGGATAGGTTATTTGCCATGTCAACTGGGTTGCTGGACGAGTATTGAAATGCATTGCTCATTTCTCTCTGTTTCAAATGTAGATACATGTAAAAACAAGAGTTTTCCTTTCCTTAGGTTTATAGTTTCGTTGTAGTACAAATGCCACCATCTAATGTAGACTAGGGATTGCCCACTCGTCCAAATTCGACCAAAAGTTCAGTTGATCTTGAACCGATTAGTTTTAAAATGTTTTATCACTGAAACATCTGTTTTTCCTGATTTGCTAGTATTTGTTACTACAATAGCTGTCTAATAATTTATTCAACTATCCTTCTCCCATAAGATTAACATTGAAACTTTTAAAGCCTGTAGTGTGCAACCCTAAGGGCCGATGTGAATAATAATGACATTCTGCTCATCTACAGAGCACTAACTTTCTTACAGTATGCGTAGAGTTCTCCTACAGTACAAGCTGAGAAAAAAGGAGGAAAAGAAACATGCTTGCCTATTATTTAACTATGTACTTCATAAATAAAGATTATAATGATTTTTACTATTTATTCAATGTGTCGGCATGTGTTCTTTCCTAGAATGTGGTAGTGGATGAGTGGAGATCGGTGAGTGGTGGAGTACGATGACAAGTGCTACCACCATCCCGCCTTAAGTCCTGTTTCTTTCCCAAAGTAGCCAGTCTGCAAGAATTTTTGCCTTTCCCTATCCCGTTTTGCACTTGTAGTTTCGTAGCATGTGTAACCATACCTTAGGTAGTGAAAGAGCAGCACTCACCACATCAGTCGATGTACTCGGCCAACCAGCGGAAGCCGTCGCCGTACCCTTGTCTCTTGAGCACTGAACACATGAACAGCTCCAGCGGCCGTCCTGGTAGCTCGGATCTGGGCACCTTCGCCTTAACATACCATTACCAAATTATAAGTAACAACTTTAATTTATTTCTTTTTATTTCTGTAATGTTCAATTTGGCATCTTCAAAAACTTATTTTTATAAACCCGAAAATTTGACATTTTTAAAATCACAAACAGTTAATATATTTTGTATGACCACAAGGACTGCTTTTGATAAAAAAATACCTTATTTCCATCGTAGTCAATTTTCACCCGTTCTGGATGAAGCAGGTTTCAGTCTTGGTCTAGTAAAAATCAAAACCCTTGTCATGCAAAATGGAGTAAAAGTAGACTGCGACAGAAACAAAACAATGCAAGTTACATACATACAAACAATTAGATCAAAGTTGAGTTGTCTCACTACAATTAAAGGAAAGTTCACTTTTTGCAGCCTTGTCATTAAAAATTTCTTGTAAGAAGTTTTATAGTATTTTGCATTTTGTGAAATTGTTTTTTAAACTCTTTGTGTTTTATATAGGTGTATTAATGTCTCTTCAAATGTTTAAAAGGAAACCATTTTGAAAATACTAAGGTATTATTTCAAGGAACACATTCGTGTTATAATTGTCCATGCCGATATAATCCATTTTTAAGTTATAGATTTATGAGTTAGATAATGGCTAAACAAAGCTAAAATGACAAAATCTTATTGGATATGTTCTGTTGAATTTCTCATGTGCACTGTGTATGTATAACCTGTCACAAATCTTTGTAACACCCTGTGTTACACGCATATGCGCTTACTGTTGAACAACAATTTTCTAAAAGTAGGAATTACTACTTTTCTACCAAAAGAAAGAAAAAAACGACGAGTTGGATCTCCAGAGTGTGTAGTTGCGCTTGCTGTTCACTCGAAGATGTTTTCTTGCATTCATTGCCGCCGAGGCTGTATACAACATTCGGACCATCAAGAGTCAACTGTACATCAAACCTTATGACAGTAGAACCTCAAACAAGTACTATCATGTGTCATGGTCAGATATGGGAAGTTCTACTGTATATAACCTAACCTTAATCTAATCTTGACACATTATTGAATCATTAAGATAGTTTTAATTAGAGAAGACTCATGTCACGATGATCCACAGGACATACTTCGGAGTTAACCGGCAACAATGCAATACCTTGCCGGTCGTCTGGCCGTAGAGGTTGAAGAAACCACGTAGCTCGTCCTCGGAGGCAGCGCCTGCGCGGTCAATCTTGTTTCCGAGGATGAGCACGGGGCAGTTGGACAGCGACTCGTCCGTCAGCAGACTGTCCAGTTCTGCCTTGCTCTCCGGCAGACGCTCTCGGTCGCACGCGTCCACCAGGAACACGATCGCGTCCACTGCAGGAAGTAATCCTTCCACACCCGGCGCGCTGCAACCACGCAACACGCATAAGTGTTTAATAAGGCCTAACTTAAACATGTGGTCTAAAACTGTGTACTTGCTTGTCTTGTCTTTCTATTTTTGTGCAGTGTCACGTAGACATGACTGCACAAAAATCTGAGTCCAAAAACTATCCAATCCAATTCTGTTACTATCCGATGCACACAAAAAAATTATGTTCCTCAGAAAAAAAGGAAATTTGAAGCAGTTTGTAAGATTGAGAAAGTTTTTGTTTTTGTAAATGACATTGTTGTCTTACAGAATGAAAAATGCTCAAAATGGACCAAAAGAGGTAAATAATTCTAAGATAAATATTGAAAATAGTGTAAATATTTGCTAGATGATTATCTGACTTTGGATTTGGTCTGAATGTTAAAAAATATGATTTATTAAACTGCTCAAACATATCAATATCTGCATTTTACTCATTGTGTGAATAACTGCAAAACTTTAATGAAGGTCCCTAAACTCATTTTCGAAAAAAAAAAAATGCAACATGTAACATTCTCACTGATAATTTATAAATATTTGTACAATAAGGTACAGTAATAAAATGGAAAGAGTAATATTTTAGTAATTCCACAAAAAAATTAGCTCTGTTAAAAACACACTTTGTCAAAGAAAAGTACCCAGATAGCATTATTTTAAAAAGTCTGGTAGCTTCAAACAGAACGAGGCATGAGAGTCGAGCATGCAAGTCAAAAGGTCATTTTGACAACGGCCTCAGACTTGGATATCACCACTATCACTCTGTGATTATAAAAAGTCATTGTTTCAATTCGACTTACACTGATTGTATCTGAATAGTACATTATTTTATAGTATATCTGTGTTTCTCTACCTTGTGTGTGGCCTCCAAGGTCAAAAGTTGTGAACCTCATGTTCCCAATGGACAGTTCTTCTGAAGCTGCAAAAATTTTTAAATTAAGAGATAAGGCATTATTTTACAAATTAACTAAAGTAGGCCTACCAACACTGGTAAATGAATATTTATTATTTATGGATTTGGATATATACAATTCCAACAAAATCAAGACTTAATCGGAATAAATTCTCCTTTGATGCATCTATTTAAAAGAGAATGAAAGTATTGTTTAAATGTGATTTTTTCATATCACTATAGATTAACATTATCATCAAAAATGTTCAGCTTTTATGGACAATCCCATGGACTGCTAGGGGCAGGGCTACCAACTAGGTACAAAGTATCCTTGGTAAAGGAATTCTCCATTTACTTGTTTTTTATGTGGGAGCATTGAGAGCACACATAAAGGCAAAATCCTCATGTTGATCCATACAGTTTAGAAAATAATTTAGTAGATTTTAAAAGAAAAAAACAACTTATTTAAGCACTAAATTCCTTTATTGTTTATCTAAAAAGTATTTTAACCTACTCCTTTGAGGAGTTTTTCAAACTGATCACAACTGATTTTCCTGTAAAATTTAAAAAAATTAATTCCCTTAGAATTACATATGAATTTATTATAATTATGTTTTTTTTAGAGATACTGTATTTAAATTTCATGTGAAACAACTCATGTATTTGTAGGATATCATTATTAGTTAAGCCTAAGACGCTATTATTTTACCATGTAGGTTACATAAAATAATAAAGTTGATTTGATTGATTGAGCATTAGCCACAAAAGCTAATTAATTAATTCTTTTTACATCCCAAAAGCAGAACGCAAGCTAACTCGGTTGTTAAACCAAAACCCTGCCAAAGCGCTTTGGCCACTAATAATTTTTAGTAAAATATGAAATAAAACTAATAATCGATGTTGTCTGGTTTATTATTATGTTAATAAATCCCATTTATAACATCTTTGACCCATTGCACAAACTACTCAGAAGAAATATTTTACATACCAACGGAGAATTTTAAAAATGTTCAAAAAATTTAAAAAGAAAAATTAAAATTGAAAAATTTACAAGCTTTTTGAATTATCCATTTAACTGCACCATTCTAACGATGATAGTTTAATACAATCGCTCTAGTAGACTTGTTTAAGCATGACAACTTGTATTCTATCTATTAAAACTTTCTCTCTAACCGACCTACGTGAATGTAGATACAAGTAAAGAACAGAGAATAGCCCCGTTAGAGTGAATGTTCGTCATTTGAAACTTATCAAAGTCTAAAGGGTTAAAAGATTATTTGTAACAAAGTTTCTAAAACTTTTTCAATTTCACAACCTTATAACAGACATACAGTAGACCCTCGATAATTTGAGACTGACGGACTAGGACACTGATGCATTAAAAAAGATATAATGGATTAATGGCGTTATCATGATAAAAATGCTAAAAAACCTCTCAGAGATAAGGGTGGGACGAGGAAAGTACTTTTTATTTAAGTGGATTATAAACAACAAACCATTTTTGAAATTTAAATGTTAAAAAGGTTATGTGTAATTAAGTATACTAGAGATCGCCCACTGGTCAAAATTCAACCAAAAATTCAGTTGATCGAGTCCAAATGTTTTATAACTTAAACATTTGTTCTTCCTCACTTTATAGCAATTTTTATTACAACAGCTGTCTAATGATTCAATCAATTATCCTTCCTCAGTAAAATTAACATTGGAACTTTGAAAGCATGTAGGGCGTAGCCCTGGAGTCCGATGCGAATAAGAATGGGATTCTGCTCATCTACAGGACTATACCTTTCTAACGGTATGCGGGGATTTTTCTCCTACGATGCACACGAGCTGAGAAAAAAGGAGGAAACGAAACATGCTTGCCTATTAATATATAGATTAAAAATACCTTACAATGAAAAAATTACAAATAAACAAACAAAAAATATACTACCACATATAATTAATATTCCTAGTCTTTTGCGAAGGCATAACTTACTTAATTGTAGTTATTTTCCCCAAACAAATAAATAAGGGTCTACAAGTACCGTATTAAAATTATCTTTTGCCTCGGCACGCATAGTTACTCCTGCCTTTTATTTGAGATTCATTCTTTTTCTCTTTTGTACACAACAAAGTCGGACCAAAGAATGTAAGGCTATCGAGAGTCTACTGTATTTTATGTAATTTATTTATATACATCTAGTTACACGTATAACACAACTAGCAATCGTCTTACTCGGATGCAGGGTGGGAACAGGCTGTGCAAGCCGGTCATCTTTAAGCATGTGAAGCAATGTGGTTTTGCCAGCATTATCCAGGCCCAGAAACAGCAACTTCCCAGACTTCTTATATAAACCTAGAAACATATCATGAGGCTCTTACAAGAAAAGTCAATTCATATTAATTAGAACCTCTAAATAATCTTAGTCACTACGAAATGTTTTGGATTATTTATAGGTCTGAGCAAAAAGAAAAATCTTGATTTTGTTTCTTGATAAAAAAAAGGGAATTCACTCTATTAAATTTCCAATACCTGATACATTCTTTGCTTGCTTCTTGAAAACTAGGGGTGTGCGAGAACTGACTTAAAGTCAAGTTGAATCAAGACGAGTTTTTGAAAAAAAGAACTCATGAGTTTCAAGCTTTTACGAGAAAAAACTTTTTCCAGTATGGGTGTGAAAACATTTTTTAAATAAATACAATACAGATAATAATGATAATGTAATGAAGTTTCCTTCATGAAAGAAAGTTACAATATTCTGTATTTACGTGTGTATTTTCCAGGAATAAGGCAAATGTTCCAGGATATATATTTAAATATGATTTACTAAATTAGCTTAACTCAGTAAAGCTGTCCTTTTTATCACTCCTCATTTATAACTTCTATATATTTAGAAATACCCCCCGTCGCAGCAGACCTGCGTACTCAGCGAATTTCCAAATTAGTAATATTAATTTTGACCAGCTAAACTTGTAAACAAAATTTCATCACGTGCAAAATAAATAGGGAAATAAATGTCTATTCTCCTTAAGATATAGGGAAAGAGTATGCAGGTATGCTGCCATGGGGGACACTAAAAGTAGGTTTTTAGCATAGAAAAAATTTATTTCGACCATATAAAGCCATATAGTAAGTTTCATCAATATCTGTCCATAAATAAAAGAGTTTGCCTATTCTCCATATGATTAACATGGGAAAAGAGTATGCAGGTTTGCTGCCATGATAAGTAAAAAAAACCAAGATTTTTTACCTTAAATGGATGAATCTCAACCAAATGAAGCTAAATACTAAGTTTCATCCAAAAATATTGGTTAATAAGTGAAATATTAACACATCCTTATTCTCCATAAGATTAACATTGGAGCCCCAAAAGACAATGTACTGTCTTTAGACTTTGTAATATCTCGGTAACCAATGGAGATAGAGCAAAGCTTCAAAATACTAAATTTTGTGTTTTTTTGAGCTAAATCCAATGGTCAAAATAAAAATTAAAATTTTTTTAAATTTACATATGAAAAATGCAAAAAACCCATTTTTGGGGTACAAAACCCCCCAAAACTACCCCTTCCGGTAGGTCGATATGTCTGGTTTTCGAACTCATCCGAATAAACGTAGGATTACACATCTCTACCAAACTTGGTGTCGATCGGACCATTTTTACGAGAGTTATTGTGTCTAGGGACACATACATATATATATATATACATATATATATATATATACATATATATATATATACATATATGTATACATATATATATATATATATATACATATATATATATATATAATTTTTAATGACTATTATTTTTGGTCTCTGGGCACCTCAAAACGAAAAAGTAACATGGTCCCGGGCTTAGGTCTTTCCATGAGACCTACGGTAATAGCTTATTCCCTATGGGAAATTCGCTAAAAAAGGATAACTCGATCAACACAGAGTAACTAAACTCAATATGTCCATTGATTATAAGAGCAGAGTTCATAATCAATAACAAAACAGTTGGATAAATAATAATCATCAAGTTCCTGTACTACAATATGTTTGGAATGTGTATTTGCCATAAAAAGATCACTACACAAAAATGAATATATGAATTCAGCATTTTATGTTTTGTTTCACTCCCAAAAATAAAACAAAATATGATTATTAAATATAAGAAAAATTTTCATCATATTTTTTGGTGAAACAATGAAGAGTACCATACCGTACTAGTTCAATAAGAGCATTCTCAGCCAAACTCTTTGAGACTGTATCAGGACCGCTTAATCAACATTTTTACTCAAACTTTAAATTGCTTACTAGTGGTAGTTATTAATTTTTATTTGTATTTTGTTTTAGCGGTCAGTCTGGTTTTATTAGGCTATAAATCATGTTTTGTTTTGTTTGAGAAACTGTCTACTGTAAAAGAAAAATATTTACAAAAAAGTTGATTTTTTCCACTAAATGCATTTCGATATGAAATATGAGACCATCAAGTTCTAGTATAATTACTTTCACAGTAGTTGAATGAAAACCTCAAGGTGAATAGCAGCGACAAGCTGCAAGTCAGTGTGTGAAGGCCAGTAGGCTGAAGTCAAGATGATCTCAGTTATCTCAAGGTCAAATTACAACAACAAACTCTTCAAATCTGAATTAATTGTACTTCACTATTTGACATATTAAGTCACTTTAACTATATGATTAATAAACTATAACATAAAAAAGTAGATCTCAGTTATTTCAAGGTCAAATTACAACAACAAACTCTTCAAATCTGAATTAATTGTACTTCACTATTTGACATATCAAATCACTTTAACTATATGATTAATAAACTATAACATAAAAAAGTAAACTATCATTTAAAGTTATGAAATTTTAAAATATAGTCAAAATACAAATCTGTAAACCAAACATGCATCTAAATAAATTTTTTGGTATGACTATGTTAACTATCAAACATCTAGAAATGAAACAAAAACTTAGAACATAATTTGTAGTTTTAGGATCAAGCCAGTTTTTATAGGTAGCCTGTGAATATTTTAAAACTACCGAATAAATTTATAATATGTTAATAAAAACTTTATAGGCCTATATAGGATATATATACCTAATATTCCTCTTTATTATTTGCAACAAAAGAATATTGTTTACCAATTTAGCTTGTTTTGTCAATTTAGGTAAAATGTATTCAGCAACTAAAAGTGTGCTGCTTAACTAACAAAATTCAGAACTTATTTTGTTAGGCCTAATGGATATTTTCAGTTTTAAAAAGTGAAATGTCCAAACGTGTGTTTAGGATGACAATGATTTTGGAATAATTTCCATTCATATGCTTCTAATCAAACAACCATGGAGAGCAATCGATATTGACAACACACTCTCATAATTACACTCTTAAATTGTTGGAATTTTTGCATAGTACTTATTTGAAAGTTATACTTATTGATAGCGGATATTTAATTTATATTTATCAGTTGTTATAACAACTAAGAGACAAAGAGATTAATGGATTTGTATCATGGGGTGGTACTTAAAAATCCGTACAATATTTGTGTTTATGGACATACATCTCCTTTTCCCCGATCATGTTTTTTAGAGCATAAAAAACCATCCGGGCTGATTTTTAGAAACCCTATACTTTATCATCATGTTTAAAAATTTTAATCTCGAGTTAAAAAACAAATACCATAGGCCTAAAAACATATACCATAGGCCTACCATTTCTACTTTTAACTCAATTGAAACAGTTAGTAGAATATTCCTTTTAGTTAAAGACAATTGACATTGATTGTGAAAGTATGCTGAGCCTCTTCTTTGTTAAGAGGATATTAAAACTCTCATTGGAACTAAATTTCACTATCAGTATTTTTCAACAATTACAACTTTACTATCATTTTAATTTAAGACGAATTTTGAATAGCTCCTCTTTATTGGCCCTTGGGAAAACTTTTTATATAGGTTCAAGTGGGGTAAGTGTACCCCCCAAATCACATGTACCACTTTGACTGCAGATTAAAAACACATGTAGGTAAATGATATAAAAATAAAATTTTGCATGATTATTCTTTGGAATGTTTTGTATATGTAGTATTTTTATTTTGTTAAAAATGTCAATTTTGTATTTTTTAGAATTTTTTTTGTAAAGTGATGTTTGGGGTGTACACTTGCCCTTGAATCTGGGGTAAGTGTACACCCCCCCCCCCCCTCAATGTAGCTTTGCATTGCATTTATGTTGATGTTGGGGCAAGTGGATTATAGAGAAGAAAATGAGCTTTCTTTTGATTTTTTATTTATCAAAATATCTCAAACGGTCCAGGAGTTATGATCCTTTTTTGAGAACCTCCGCACGGTAAAACGGAGAACCCCGTTTTTTTAGAAATCGTAAAGTAAATGAAAACATAGAGATAACACTGTTTCAATTAATTGACAATTAATAGGTCTTAACGAGCAGAAAATTATCTACATTTTGATTTTTTATCCATAAAAATATCTTGAAAAATACGGCATTTAGGAAATTTCTTGTAAACGTCCGCTTGGTAAAGTAACTTGAAACCTTAATAAGTTATTTTAATTTTATTTTACTCCTGGAATGAAAAATAAATCTTAATTTTATAAAAGTAGTTTTTATCTTGCCATTCATACATGAGATAACAGTTTGCCTTATCATCAGCTAATTTATCCATTATTGAGGGAGGCGTACACTTGCCCCATTGGTAAAAGTGCACTTGCCCCAACCCCCAAAATGACCCTGTAGGGCATTAAAAATATTATTTTTGAATTGCTCTTCAAAAAATGAGTCAGATTACCAATTTTAAAATAATTACCTTCATATTTGAATTTTTATTAATTTCTTAAATTTTACGAACGGCACTTGCGCTTAGAGTAGAAAGTTAAGATGTTTTTAAACTCATCAAAACACACAGAAATAATAACAAGGTAATTTTTTAGTGATTATAATTTGAAAGAGCATAGTTTGAAATACCTTTGGCTAAGTTTTGAAATTTTTTTGGATAATAAACCGATTTTTTATTAGCTGGAAGTCCACTTGCCCCGGGCGTACACTTACTCCACTTGACCCTATGCTTGATTATACAAATTTTAATTTCAATTTAGTTGCATTAGTTAGCATTAATAACCCTTAATGCCGGAACTGTTTATTATAATGTTTTAGAAGAACTATAACACTTATAAGAAGATGGTAGGCTAGAAATAAACTTCTTTCCAAATGTTATTTAATCCGTGTAAATAACATAAAAATTAAAGAATAAAACTAAAATGGATCTATAGGTGTCCATTTTAATTTTATTCTGAAAAATTGTTCCCAGTGGTTTTTAAAATTTGAACAACATTAAACAATAATAACAAGATTGTACAGTATGTAAATCATGCTGTTCATTTATTAAAACTGAGCTTCAGGCCAACAGATGATAATGTAGGAAACCTTTGAACCATTATTCTGCCCAGAGTTAAGGCACTTTAATGCCATACACGGTATCTCCTAAATATTTTAGTTAAATAAAAAACACTCAAGAATAAAAATTACGTAACATTTAAATTTAAATAATAACTTTAAAAGAACATTTTATTCATAAAAATTATCATGTGTACACATAAATAAACTCATTTCCAATATGACGGATAAATCAAGAAATGTGATGTTATTATCAGAAGAATGATTTAAAATAATCATATTAAGACTTTTTATTCAAGCACCTTATTTTTGTATTTATTTTTTTTTTTTTTACCACAGACAAACTACAATTTTGTAGACAGGCAACCTTTAGTTCAAGACAACGCCGCAGCAAGCAGCACCATCATTAGAATCGCAAATATTTGCGCCCATCACTGAAATTAAAACCATCAGTGTGGAATTACACAAGATTCAGTATGATTTTTCAAACTTTACTTCATTCGTAAGTTTTTTTAGAATTTAGGACTATGGTAATTATGAAAGGTAACTAATAAGTTCATGGCAAATCTTGAGTTTGGGTACAACCTTCAGAAATAAGATTTTTTTAATGTTGGAAATTTCACACTGAAAAAAAATGATAGTTTTTTCCTTGGAAAACTCGGAAACCCCCAGAAAATTGGAAAAACCAGAAATGACCTTTTTGTTCAAAAATCTGTCAAGTGGGTATTCAAATGAACCGGGATGTTAAGCTGATCATGAAAATGTAAAAACTATTTCATTCCAATTTTAAATAAGCTGGATAGGAAAGCCATCAGATAAACTATTTTAAAAATATGTCAAGTGGGTACACTCTAAAAACGTGGAATTTCATTTATAATACAAATATGTATAATATTAATTAAATACAACCAACTAGGAATGAATAAAGAGAAAAAAAACACATTGAAATCAAATAAAACCACACTCAGGGCCGGCGCCTAGACAAAGGTTACATTTGCTGCCTCCGACCCCTCTTTCCAACATCCCAAACCTACCTGGTTACTAAGGGTTGAACGAAAAAAGCAATAACTCCTCTATTTGTGATAAAAAAGTTATGGTTAATGGCTCTAAATAAAGGGTTCATTAATCCTTATACAGTTGTCGATAATGGAAGGAACAAATAAAATGTTTAACGGCTTTTAAAACGTTGTTTAAACAAAAGGTATAGGCCTATAATTTAGATTAAAACACAATTTATTCTAAACCATCAACTGGACAAAAAATAAAGAAATAAAATGCATGTTTTGTAAAATAAAGATGATCTGATACATTGATTGAACATCAATTGCTTCTAGCTCCCTATTTGTTTAGGTTTAGAGATAAATGTCAAAGAATAATATGTCTTAAAACTATTTGCAATCAAAGATGACATAATAATGGGTAGTTCGTATTTAAAATATTTAAATTGACTTAAAAAAAAAATTAACATAAAATACAGAATCAAAAGTCCTCTTGTATCACCAATTTGACCATTTTTCATATCTAGATTTTCAAGTAACACAGCTAGCACACTTATCAATCACCCTGTAAGTTATAATACAAGGTACTGTTTGGGGAGCAACAGACGATGCTAGAACCAGTTTGTCGGCTAAAACAGTACCCGGTACCCCACGGGGAAGGGGGGTACATAAAACTTAATAATCAAAGTTTAACTTACCTAAATAACCAAGAACTCCAGTAAACCAATCCCACAGGAACATGATTTATCTCTGAAAAAAGTACGATTTAAGTTACCATAAAATACATATTAAATAAGCCATTTCAATAGCTTAGCTGCATAAATGGCTGGATTTGATAATTAACATTTTTTTTGGTAGGAGATGTAAGTTAGCCTACTGTATCTCAATCTGAGGTTAGCTACAGTGAAATCTTCTTTAACTGCCACCTTAGGAACTAGAAGTATGACTTAGGTCAAATTGAATTGACAGATAACCGAAATTTTGTTAGCTATAAACGTCTGTACTGTAAGTAGGATTTAAAGATTTTTGGAAAAGTTAAACCCGGCAGCCTACAAGTGGATAAGTTGAATATTTAAATATTTATAGAGTATTAATTCAAGGTCATTGACATCACGTCCAATCGCAATGTCATTTAAAAGTATCTAATTTAAACCCTGAAGTTTGGTGATGTGATCTTGAGGCTTTTAATGGTGACATCGGTCTGGGAGACCAACTTTTACATACTGAAACTAAACCTAGAAGCGGCCAGGCCAAATCGGTGCGTGTGCGCTAAGCGGCCAGTCAATCTTTGCTTTACTGTAGTACTTTTTTTTTTAAGTTTATTCTAATATTTGCTTGGCACCACACATTGTAAATTGAATCCATCTTGTACTGTAAATGTTCTGTGCATCATTTGTAAATATGGCGATTGCCGTCAATAAATAAATAAATAAATTTCTGCCGTTGTACAGAAGTTTAAAAAAAATTAATCAAATATAGGCATAGATTGAATCTGGGTCATTCCATATCAAATCAACACACTTTAATAAAATTTTTTTTTGGACATTCTCGTATTTTGATGAAAATTGGCACAAAGGTTATACTCATATAGACTAAGAAAAATGTCAAATTTTAATTTTTTATCTCGACCCGTTTTTGAGTTACGGCTATTTAAAGTTTTCAAAAATCGCTCAAAATTGCACTGCGAGCATTTACTAAATTTGTCATAGCTCCTCTCCTAATTGAGCTACTTGGGAGTTGTGTCAGTTTCTTTTATTTTTAATGTCCTTTCATTTGATATGCAACATGTGGGGGGTTGTGATAACAAATTTTTTTCCAAAATCGGTACGAATTTTTTTAGTTTGAATTCCCAAAAAGTCACAAAATAAAAAAATCTCAAAAAAATCATAAAAGTAGTGTGCCTTAATACTAAGAAGTGTGCAAAATTTCAAAGTGGAAATGGAATCTCAGCTTTAAAAATGAATAGAAGTGAGTCATTCAGCAAATTTAAGAATTACGATCTGTCACGTTATTTTCTAATTTAAATTGCAGCTCTCCTAGACAAGATAGAGAGTTGCAGTTGGTGTCATTTGAAAGCTAATTTTAATTCCTTTGATATGATATGCAACTTAACAGGGGTTAAAGTAGTTTTTTTACAATAAATTTTAATTAATGTAAAATTTTTATTTCTCAATATACGCATTTATAAAAAATTTGAAAAATTCTATAGAGTTAGAAATGTTTTTATTCAAGATTGTTAAAAAATTATGATAGGACAGTAATGAGTTATAATTAATTAAAATACTGTAGTTATTGAATAATGTACCCTATCGCAACTGAAAATCATATAGTTTTGGGGCGTACTTTAAGGGTTTAGTAATCTACAATTAATTAAACTCTAAATCCTAAAATTCACTATATCATCACTTCAGCTTATTTGAATTTAAGAAATAACACAAGACAGATTAACTTTACCGATTGAGTGAATAGCAGATCAACAATAATACAGGTCAATACTGTCTTGCAGATAGAACATATAAAAATATAAAGGAAGAGGAAGCCAGACAAACAGACTATTCATACTTAAGTATCTGGCCATTAATAAAATCCCAGTGTCCAGGGGAGACTGAAATAAGAAATATTTTAGAAAAGTCATTTGAGGAAAATCTTGCTGCCAAATTTATGTTTTGCCAATGGGTTTCAGAGGGAGAGGATAGGTATAGAAACTGTATATGAAAAGCCTTCAGCTGAGTTTATTGATATCCTCTGTGAAAAACTACAAGTTCTGGTACAGCACGACTTTATCGCAAAACAACAAACATCATTCATGAACCAACTGAAAGAAGACTTGAACGAATGTGAGTAACATTGGATTTTTCAGAACATTATAGTATGGTAATCCAAGATGAAGCCACCACTGGGCTAGTCACATATGCCTCCGTACGTATTTTTGTCATTTACAATAAGGCAGATGATTAAGTCACTCACACAAACTTCGTCATCATATCAGACTGTCTTGAGCACAATATGGTTGCAGTATATACATTTCTCAAAAGGAAATCATTGAATTCCTAACAACTAAATTTGAAACTTCACTGAAAAAGATATTTTATTTTTCAGATAGATGTGCTGCTCAATATAAAAAAAAATTATTAATCTGTGTTACCATCTTACAGATTTTAACATTCAAGCTGAATGGCACTTTTTTGCTACTGCCCATGGCAAAGGACATTGCGATGGTCTAGGTGGGACTGTGAAACGTTTGGCCGCTAAAGCGAGCCTACAGCGCCCTTATGAGAATCAGATTCTTTCTGCTTTCGAACTTTATGAATGGGTCAAAGAGGATGTTTCTGGGATTAATTTTAATTATTCAACACAAGAAGAATACACAAAACCACAAACGTTTTTAGCAGACCGTTTTAATCGGGCAATAACAATAAAAGGTACTCAAAAATTCCATTCCATCATTCCTGAGAGTAAAATTAAGTATCAGTCAAATACTTTTGTGAATCAGGCACATCTTTTAAAGTAAATGTGTCACTAACTGCAGTCAAAATTAAGACAGCAGACTGCAATGTTTATGTTTTTTTTTTTTTTTTTTTTTGAGGGAGAGGCAGGGAAAATGCATTACGCACACAGGTGGCCAGCCTGTAGTGTGGGACTCCCCTAAAAAACGGGTTTACCCACTAAAAAACCTCCTCTACTCTTTAGGATTCTAACCTGGAATTGTTTATCACATTACGTCAGGCTAGGCCTAAATTTGGCTTACGCCCATGGGGCTCGCTCCTTATCCAGCTGTTCGGTCAAGGGATCTGGGCCACTTCGTGGTCCAAATCGGTTTTCTTTTCCAGGAGGATACCCCGGACGAACTGTGACAAACAATCCCAGTTGCCCTCATCCTCCATAATCTTTTGGCAGACCGTGTCCACCGAAAAAACACCGAGTTTTCTTGTGGCCTCCAGGCGGGGCCTTTCCCAACGCGAACAGCGGAAGAAGGTGTGTTCCGCGTCATCGGGGACGCCCGGGCAGTAGATGCAATCCGGTGAACCGGTCTTGCCCATCCGGTTCAGGTACGACTTGAAGTAGCCGTGACCTGTCAGGAACTGCGTGAGGTAGTAGTCCACCTCGCCATGCCGCCTTTCCACCCATGGTTGGACCTGCTCGATGAGTCGCGCAGTCCATCGTCCTCGGGTGTCGTGCTCCCAGCTGTGTTGCCACTGCTGGAAGGTTCGGGAGCGCTCTTCGGTTCTTGCCGTGTCCTTGCCGATCTCGCCTTGTCTCTGGTAAATCGCTTTCCTCTCCCCTGCCAAGAGCTTGACAGGGATGACTCCGGCGACCACCAGGACGGCAGGCTCGGACACTGTCCGGTAGGCGGAACACACCCGGAGCGCAGCTTGACGCTGAACCCGGGCGAGTCGCAACCTGTAGCACTCCTTATCTAGAGCGCCTGCCCACACCTCTGCCCCGTAAAGGAGCACGGACTGGACCGCGGACATCAACAGACGTCTTCTGCTGGATCGGGGACCCCCGACATTGGCCATCAGCCTACTAAGGTAAGTGACTACCTTAGCGGCCTTGTCCGCCGTACGAAAGATCTGATCCCTCCAGCTTAACTTGGTGTCCACCATAACCCCGAGGTATTTGGCGGCACGAGTTGATGTGACCACCTCCCTTCCCACTCGGAGTGGGACGACGGTGTCGATCCTCTTCTTCGTGAGGATCACAATCTCACGATCTCAGGCGCCCTATTACGCCTACAGGAAGAAGCTACTATCAGAAAAGGACATATTAGCAAGTAATGAGGCATTGTTGAAAAGTTTTCAGTGAAACTAACAATTTTAACATATGCAGCTTGATGTAATTGCAGTGATGCATCAAATTTTTATTTAACTTTAGTGTTTACACTTTATTACAAAGTAATAAAGGTCGAATAGGCTAATTGTGAAAAAAAATTTTTGAACTCTTCCATAAACTATATGATGATACATAAATCATGAAAAATGAAATATAATGAGTTATACATAGACTTATTCACATCTAAATATACTACTTAATATTCTTGAGGTAAGACTATCTATTCCTTTATTAATTATATGTTTTTTTTCAAACTTGAGCATTGATCTGAATTTTACGGATCCTTTTACAAAACCTCACCTACAAAACATTTTTTTTCAGTAAAATCCCATTTCCATCCCATTTTGAAACTTTGCACACTTCTTAGTATTAAGGCAAACGGCGAAACTTCGTTATCCGTCTCCACCGTTATTATCGATGTGGAAATTTCGATATTGCGATTGAAATTGAGCGATGAAAACAATCGAATCAACGATACTGAGAAAAGATATATAATAATAATCTAACCTAACAGTGTAACCGTAAACCTCCATCACTTTAATTGACAGCGATGTTTATAATAACAAAATCAATGGTGTTTGGAAACACTTAAAATGCATATTCCCTCAATATAATAACAAAAAAAACCTTTCTGATTTGTATTTGGCAGCATTTGTGTGACGCCATTTTAGATCTACCGTTTAGTCTGCTTCTTCTCACAATTAATTTGAATTTAGATACAGCCAATATATTCTAGATACCGTGGATACAGCTACACAACAAACTTGGTTAGTTTATTTGTGTTGTTCTTTGTTACAAGTTAAATTAATTAGCTACAATTTTTACTTTTTCTGTTGTTGTTATTTTCAGTTACTTGTTTGAATATATACGGTATTTGTTTTATTGTCAAAAGGTTTATTTCATTATTAGAACGAGAAACTAAATCAGGTGATAAAATCGTAATCGTATCGTGTAATTTTATCATCGATATAATAGCAATATTATCGCATTATCGAAATTTCCACATCGATAATAACGGTAAAGACGGATAACGAAGTTTCGCCAGGCAAACTACTTTTATCATTTTTTTGAGATTTTTTGATTATGTGACTTTTTGGGAATTCAAATTCAAAAAATTCGTACTGATTTTGGGAAAATTTTTGTTATCACAACCCCCCACATGTTGCATATTAAATGAAAGGGCATTAAAAATAAAAGAAACTGACACAACTACCAAGTTTCTAGCTCAATTAGGAGAGGAGCTATGACAAATTTAGTATATGCCCGCAGTGCAATTTTGGGCGATTTTTGAAAACTTTAAATAGCCGTAACTCAAAAACAGGTTGAGATAAAAAATTTAAATTTGACATTTTTCTTAGTCCATATGAGTATAACCTTTGTGTCAATTTTTATCAAAATCTGAGAAGGTCAAGTTAAATGGGTGTGTTGATTTGATATGGAATGACCCATCTGTATCAAGAATCAAGACAGCTTTTATTTGTCATTAACTAGTAGTAGGCCTAGCCTACATGTATTGGCAAAAGTCTTAAGTCTAGCATTTGGCTACGATGTAAACAATATAGGTATTAATTTAGGCAGAGATTTTTTATTTTACTAATTTACTAAGCATATAAAGTTGCTCTGTGTATACAAAAATTAAGGATAAAATTATCGAAGTTTTATATGATATATACTAAACAATGAGGACAAGTTGGACAGATAAACCTAGAACTAATGACTAGTTACATAAAATGAAATGAGAATAAACTATGAAGATAATAACAATAGAATAAAAAGTTTAAAAAACAAGTTTAAAAAAAATTACAAACACAGTTAGGCCTACTGTACATCCTTCAACAATAAATAAGAATAAAATTTAAAATATGCAGGCCCTGAACTTAGTTGATTTTATAATAGGCCTAGATATATTGATCGGATCTATCGATATTTTCATTTGATAGCATGGAAGCCGAGTATCGTTAAGATACTGCACCTGTAGCCTAGACCCTCAAGGAACCAATGATCATTTTAAGACTTATAACAGAAGGCTATTGTTTTAAATGTGTTAAGAATATAGGCCTAGGGCTAGGCCTATTGAAAATAATATCTTTAAGGGCAATTTTTGATAAAGAGGCTTAAATTCTTAACAGTTACCATGTTATAGTGTAACAAGCATATACTAGGTAACTTTCTATTTTTGAAAATAGCCCATCTAAGCTAGTTAAGACAAAACATAACCTCTCTTCAACTAAAAGTGCTAGGCCTATGCCTATAAATTTCCCCAAATCAAGAAATAGACTATAATTTATGCTTTCCCAGTAACATTACAACACAAATCGTCCATTTGAATGAGAAAAATGTTTGAGTGGCCTACGCCAAACATGATTCAGCAGCTTCAGCACAAATTTCATTTGCAGATCAATAGCTACCACTTATTTTTATTAAAGTCTAGTTTTATTCATAGACTTAAGAGAGATATTATTCCAAACAGATTTAAGTTTCTTAAGAATGAGAAATTTATTGGAATTGTTGTTATTCAGGATAAAAAGCTAAACATCTATTTAAGGGCGAGTGCAAATACATGAATAACAGCAGAAGAGACATAACATAGGCTACCATTCACTATCATTAGACGTAAATTAATTTACTATTAAGTTAATTTACTTCATGTAAATGACAGTTATTGTTATAATCAGTTTTCAGGATTATAATTAACACTTACATTTATGATTGTAGGGGCTGAAACTAGGGCACAAACAAAATTATTTTCGAGACGATTGACAACCGTCACTACCCCCAACCTTTACTACTAACCGGAAGACTGAGCTGTTGGCAATAGTGACGTTCATCCGGTGGCAGTGGAGACACTAAATTGACATTTCTAATAGTTTTTTTTTTTCCTTATCAATGAGGCTTTGGCTTTGTTTTGTTGTGTTGTCAAAACCAGGACCTCTTTCATAGTGTGAGACGTACAAAATGATAGCTATAAATTTTATTAGTGTTTCAGAGTTAAAACATTTATTGTACAAACAATTATTTTACAAAATTAACTTTGTTTCAACTAAGCAATTTAAGAATTTAAATTTTTAAATAAATGAATGCGAGCCCTAAAAAAATAATAGTTTTTCTTTGAGGTTAGTATAGGCCTATTCAAATATTTTTTACTCAAAGTAGGTTGCTTGATTTTACTTAAAATAATAGATTGTCTCAAGCTAATTTTTAAACCAACGGTTACTTTTAATACAAAAGTAAACCGAGCTTTTACTATAAAATTTGACCCAAGTATTTATTTTGAATAAGCAGGCCCTAATCCAGCATACAGAGTGATATTAAAGTTCGATTTTCATTTTACACTTCTATTTGAAAATGTTGTTTTGTTAGGTTTTTTTAACTAGGCCTATGTAGGCTAAGCCTATTTTAGGAGTACTCTGTAAAAGCAGATTTCACGAATAAGCCTCAAGGCTATGTTTTTACACATTAACTTGAACTAGTGTACATGTTGCTCGAAATTGAGCAATTTAGTTTCAATACTGATAAAAATTTCATTTCTCATAACAGAGAAATTTTTATTTTCTCTAACAACTCTTAATACTTTATTTACCTTTTAAAACTGAACTAACCAGCTGGGCTTTATTTTTTGTATACAACCAAACTATACTTATCACTATTTTGAGACAGGGACCTCACATAGTGGGTATTTTAACCTGAACTAGTCTACTTATTGCTCGAAATCGAGCTATTAATTTTGATACAATACCAATTACATGGACTACAGATGGCTCGGTGTATCTGTGCTCATGGCTTTCGAGAAAAGAGGATGGTCAAGGGACAGGGTGGGGTTACTTTTTAAAAACATTGGTCTGTTTTATATAGGCCTAGGTCGTCATCAAGATCCAAAAATGTTGCATTCGATCTGAGAGAAAACGCGAATTAAGTCAATTTTATAGTATATTTATCGAAAGCCATGAGCACAGATACACCGAGCCATCTTTAGTCCATGTAATTGGTATTGTATCAAAATTAAGGGTGCGCTCTACCCATCTGCCGCGCGCAGATGCAAGGGTTTAGAATCTCCGTGTTTGTCGCCCCAGTTGTAAACCGATTAAAAATATTCTGGTGTCATTCTTTTCGTAAATATAATTTTGTATACTCCACTATCGTCTTAAAATTTTGATATTAATTTAAATTACTAAGCAGGGTGCTTGCTAATAATGTTGAAATAAGCGCAGGCCTATTTGTATCAAGTTTTAACGTATTAAAAACAATTTTTTGAGAAAAAATAAGACGATACGTGAGTACAATATAATCTTAAGAACAAGAATCTGCAATAAGATTGGTAAAAAGTTTATAGATAACGATGCAAGAAGGGAGATTCGAAAGGTCTGCAATTTCAAAAACATCGTTATTAGACCACCCATCGATTTTGCACTGAAACCAAAAAAAGCATTAAAGTAATAAAATTTAAAATCACCCGTCATATATTTTCCAAAATGTGAGATTCCGCGTATAGCGGCAGTTAACAGTCTCGCTCGACGATTTTGACGCCGAGGTAGAGCGCACCCTTAAGATTCTAAATCAACGACATCCGACCAATCCAATATCGTCAGTAATCACAAAAAACTACAAGTATTTACAGCTGTACATTAACAGATGTTTAAAATGTTCAATCCAAAACTAATGTTATTCTAATGGGAAAGTTTCAAATTTAATTTGTGTAAATCACCCTTATTTAATGTCCGATTTTCATCAATTTTTGGCGGAAACAACTACAGACGAAGCCCTATCCAACGACACCAAAAACTTGAATATCGTTTGAAAATTGTAGGAGGAGTTCTCAACACAAAAAAACCCTTAGCGTATTAAATAATTATAGATATGAATGAGGGATGAGTGTAGGATGATTGTGGTTGTGGTGCGATCTTGTAGTCTTGTTACTGACTTAGGCTGACATTCTCCTTAGGCAGGACTGTTAATAATACAAAATTGATACAATACAAAAGTAACATTTAGTTACAAATCAACGACATCCGACCAATCAAATATTGTGAATATCAGTAATCACAAAAAACTACACGTATTTCCAGCTGTAAGTTATATTAACAGATGTTTAAAATGTTCAACCCAAACCCAATGTTATTCTAAAAGGAAAATTTCAAATTTAATTTGTGTATAGCGCCCTTATTTTATGTCTGAATTTCATAAATTTTTTGTGGAAACATCTACAGACCAAGCCAAAACGACACCAAAAACTTGAATATCGGTTATACCACTATATCACTATTTTGAGACAGGGACTGTTAAAAATTGTTGGAGGAGTTCTCAACACAAAAAAAAAACCCCCTTAGCGTACTAAATAAGTAGAGATTTTATCCAAGCATATGGTCTAGGTCAATAACTTAACCGTGTTATTGATGTTCTCATCTATACTTATTTAATACGCTAAGGGTTTTTTTGTCTTGAGAACTCCTCCTACAATTTTCAACTGATTATCAAGTTTTTGGTGTCGTTAGATAGAGAATAGTCTGTAGTTGTTTCCGCCAAAAATTGATGATAATCTGACTGGAAATAAAGGTGCTATTCACCATTGAAATCTCAAAATTTCCCATTTAAATAACATTGGGATTGAATAAAGCATTTAAACATCTGTTAATAATCAGCTGTAAATACGTGTGTAGTGGTGATTAAAGAGATTCACTATATTGTATTGGTCGGATGTCATTGATTTATAGCTAAAAGTAACATTTGTATTGTATATAATAAATTGCTCGATTTCGGGCAACACATATACTAGTAAAACATAATTGCTCTCCTATGAATTATTTAATTTAGCTAGCTAAAATGTATGTAATTCTTTAAAATTCATTAGTTTGATATCACTGAGTTTTCTAAATGGTGTCCCCAGATATCCGAGAAATGCCGCCAATTTTTAAAATAGCTCTCTATTAGACACCATAAAAGATATTAAGTTATGCTTTTTTTTAATCTGGAGTTATTTAGTAAACACCCTGTATTATCTTTTGTGTATTATGATCTATTGTGGATATGTATAGATGTATGTTGCACAAACATACAAAACTCAAAAATAAAAATAGCCACCATTAGTAACAATTTATCAGACCATTTTGGAATCTCATGTACTGTTAAAATTGAAAATAAAAGACCAAATCCACCCATTAAGAGATCTACTAGGAAAATAACAACCGAAAACTTGGACAGCTTAAAAAGATCACTATCTACTCAAGACTGGTCAGAAATATATACCAGCCCAGATGTAAACAAAAAATATGATGCTCTAATAAGAATCGTACAGTTGAAAATGGAAGAGATAATGCCCAAAAGCTACAGGACTTTCACCAACAATAAAAAAAAGAAGACTTTCTGGAATGAGAAGCTCATAAGAATAAAAAATATGCTGACACTTGCTGAACAAAAATATAACCTCACTAATGAGACCAAGGACAAGGATAACTACAGGAAAATAAAAAGAACTTATGACATGGAAATTAAAATCCAGAAAAGTAAATCAATAGTAGAAAAAATAAAAAACGCTCCAAATAAAAACAAAGAACTATGGAATGTCATAAACAAAGAAAGGAACCCAGATCGAAATAAAAAAGAAGAAATCTCTCTCATACATAATGGTCAACATATAACCGACCCCAGCGGAATCTGCAACCTCTTCAATTCCTACTTTACAACTCTCGGAAAAACAGAAACCAACCAAAAATGCAACCAGACCTACAACCCGATTTTGACAACCATCTCAACTGATCCAGACTCACTCTCAACATTTAAAAAAATTACGAAGAAACAACTCGACAAAATGATAACGGACTTTCCCCCAAAAAACTCTGCAGGAATAGATGGAATCTCCAACAGAATAATAAAACATTGCAAAAATGAGATAATCATGCCCCTTCTAAATATAATTAACGCCTCAATTGAACAATCAACAGTACCTAACGCAGCGAAAATGGCAATTATCTATCCGAAATACAAAAAAGGAGAAAAAACTAACATCCGTAACTATAGACCAATCTCCATACTACCTACACTCTCTAAATATATCGAGAAAACTATCCATAATCAATTAATAGAATATCTAGAGAAGAAAAATAAAATATCCAACTCTCAACATGGTTTCAGAAGCAATAGATCGACAAACTCAGCCCTTGCAGTACTCTGCGATGAAATCACAAAAACATGGGAAAACCGAGCTCAAGCATCAGGAATTTTCTTAGACATTGAAAAAGCATTCGACAGTTTAAATAGAGAAATACTAATTAACAAACTACACCAACTAAATATTACAAACAAAGCCTTAGTTTGGATGAATAACTACCTCTCAAACCGCAAACAACTAGTCCAAATTGAATTCAACATTAACAACTACGAAACCATCTACAAATCATCAATACAAACATCGTTTCAAGGAATTCCTCAAGGATCAATATTAGGACCCCTATTATTTTTAACGTACATAAACTCTTTTCCAAACAATCTACCCGAAACAACCTCATGTATAATGTTTGCAGATGACACCACGATCTTGACCCCAACACAAAACTCAGCAGTACCCCACCTTCAAAAAATAAATATTGAAAATATCCTAACCACATCAACTCTGGCGTGCAAAGAAATAGACCTTATAATAAATAAACAGAAAACGATTGTAATAAATTTCAAGACAAAAAACCAAAATAATGGCCCACAAACAGACACAGCTGAAGAAACTGTTAAATTCTTAGGTATAACCATCGACCAATATCTAACATGGCACAACCATATCCAGGACCTACACAAAAAACTCTCCCAAGTACTGTATGCCCTGAGAAGACTGAGGAGAATCTCAAACCAAGAAATGACAATCACAGCATATCATGCCCTTTTCTCATCTCACCTGCGTTACGGCATCACAGCATGGGGCGCTGCAAGCGAAACAGACATTCAAGACATTTTAGTACTTCAAAAAAGAGCAATCCGCATCATAAATCAAATCGAACCTAGAGAACACTGCAAACCATTTTTCAAATCCAACCATATCCTCACCATCATATCCCTATATCTTTATGAGCTAATAATTCAAATCAAAATCAACCCTCCTCAATTAAGAACAAATTGCCACAATTACAATCTTAGAATTAAGACAAACTTTGATCTCAACCAACACAGATTAACCAAAACAAGTAAAACCCCAAACAATATGGGCATTAAAATGCATAACCTTTTACCAAATCAACTAAAGGAAATAAACAACATTCAAACTTTCAAAAAAAAAAACTTAAAGAATACCTGCTCAACCGACCCTACTATAAACTCTCTGAGTTTATAGAGGAACACAAATAAACACGGCTCTACACACCACACACACTACACTAACACAACACAAAGAAGAATTGACGATTCCCCGGTCTCTAAGGACTGCGGCAGAAGACATCTATGGTAAATGGTAAATGGTAAATGGATAACATAATTTTGCCTCAGTACCTACCTTACATTAGGCCTATCTTCCTACTGGTAGTGAAGTAATATTGAATATTTTCATAGATGCAGCCAAGAGAGAGGTCCAGCCGCAATACAGGCCCCAAACCAAGTTCAAGTTCACCTTGTTCTCCACAGTCACCCGATTCTTCTTCTTTTGGATATAGGTATTCAAAAACCTGCTTTTTTACAGCATTAAAAATACATTTTATTGTAGTTTTAAATTTCAATGTCAATATCTTGAAAGAGTTTTCATCAACATTTGAAATGTTCGATCTTGGCTTTGTTCCGCTGGTGTTAAGAATTGGTTCAAGGTGTCCACATTCTGGAATATCAGGAAAAAAATTATAGTCAGGGAAATAGACAAAAAGTCTGGAAAGTAAGGAAAATCCGCCCTTATGACGACTTTGAGGGGAGTTTTCAGTCTCCATTCAGATGTAAACATGACTATTGTTTCATCTGTTAGGATTGTTCATAAATGGACGACAATTCAATTTATTGCTGTATATTTGTGCTTAGAATATTTTTAATACTTAATCATTTTTGACTGTTGATTAGTGTACAAAGAACCAACAGAATTTTTACAGAAAAATTCTGTAAGATTGTAGAAAGGATTTTGGAAATTGGCTGGTAAATAGAGTAGATTTAATAAATTGTAGCTTGATACCAAAATATTTCCTGTAATTAGTGAGTGCTGTGTTATACTTGGTAGTCAACGATGAAGCTTTGGTTATTGGAAAATGTGTCACAAGTCATTCAAACTCAGCAACATGGGTGTTAAGCTGTAATATCACATTCTGAAGGACCTAACAATTAAAAATACATTCCGGCTAAAAATACTTATTTGAAATACTTGTTGTCTTCATCATTGACCGAATAGTTCGGATAGATTGCGTCAAAAACCCTGTCAAAATTCCCTGCTATCAATATCCGTTTTTCTAAGAAAAAAGTGTTAGTGCCAACTTTATGCTCAAATTAAGAAAAGGAAATGTATATCCTTTATTGAGTACTTAAATTACACCTAATGCAAAATATTTGAATCAAGAAAATTGTTTTATATAGTCTACCGTACTATTGAGAAATTAATAAATTTTTTGTAATCTGTTAACACACAGGCCTATTTTAGGATTTTCTGTGATTTAAATTGCCTAGGCAGTAATATTTATTTTGTTTATGTATTATTTTTTTATACTAATTTTCATTAAAGTATGTGAGTCAGGGAAATTGATGGTAATTGGTCAGTGATAGTCAGGGAAATTAATTGCAAATTTTCTATGGACACCCTATGTTATATCTACAATTATAACATATCTACAATTATCAGCTGATTTTTGTTCAATATAGTACCTACTGTACAAAAAATCTGAATAAGGATAACCTATGAAATTTGGAGGGCTCTTGGGAAAAAATCCTGGATTTTTCCCAGCCATAGGACCAACTCCAATGGATTGATTCCTGGGATCCAAAATCCCTAACAGGCTTATTCAACCAAAAAATAAAAAATCCTTGGACGGAAAAAATTTACCTGTACAAACAGTGTTTGTTTTAGAGTATAAGATTTAATATTCTTAAAATCACTTTTGTTATTCTATTTTACCTTGTCTTAGCCACTTCAGTTTTTTTAAGAATTGATTTGACGATCCACCTTCCAGAAGAATTGCAATGATATATACTAATTTTATGAAACCTTTTTGTGTAAAGCAAGCCATCCAACTGGCCCAACGAGTGGGTGGGTGTCTATCATGACTCGGGCAGTTCAGACTTCCTCAGCCAAAGTGTTGCGAGCTCTACGTCTTGGTCAGATGTAAGTGTTTATTTAAAGCAATTAAAATATAGTTTTAATGAATGATGTTATTTATATAAGAATCTAACGAGGGTTTGATAATCTAATCAATGTCTATAAAGTGCATATCAAAGACCCCACATGTATCATATTTGAACAATATGGTTTGATTTGCTCCTATTTTGCAGAACGTAATATAGGTACCGTAAGTGATTTTTCTTAATTATTGTATGGTTGTATCAATATTTCCAGAGTTGTTGTAAAAGGTGTCCATCATGGGTATCCAGTTTTGGGGAATGACAATTCATCCTCAACTAATATTATATATATATATTTTTTTAATAAAAACCTCCACTGCCCGTCACCATGGGCCACTAGGCCTGCGCGGTGATCTAAAGACAGCAAGGTACGGTCACAGCATTAAGTCACATAGGCTAGCTAGAGGCGACCGCTCATGTTTGTGCGTGTAATGTCGTCGCCCGGGATCGAACCGGGGACCGCTGGCTTGTGATTCCAGAGCTCTACCACTGAGCTACCGCTCCCTTAAGACTATATATAATCATATGTCTTACAGCCTGTTTATGTTATCATGTTTTTTTTTACTGTATGAAAGTTATTAGATTATATTGGTGTGTTGAAATATGAAAGACTTTTTTTTATAATTTAAAAGATTATGAGACCTTAGATTTTGAAAGAAAGAAGTAAAACAAATATAAGTATAGATCCTTTGACAAATGAAAACTATAATACATGGAAAATGCAAATGGAAGCCATTCTGGTAAAGAATGATCGCATTGGGTATGTTTAAAAGGCCTTTAGGTGATGAAGAAAAAGCAGTTGGGACGTTGCTGAGGCAAAAGCAAAGGCAGATGTAATCTTAGCCATTAGTCCTAGTGCAGTGTTTCCCAACCTTTTTGTGCCCGCGTACCACCTGATTCTTTTCAATTTTTTCGCATACCACCCAAACTCATACATTACCCCCCTCCCTTCCCCCCGCCTTACAAAATACAGCCGGAGAGAGCCCAGGATATTGTTGTCCTTTTAATATATTTCATTATAGGCCCCTGATTAGTAGTGTGAGAAAAAAAATTAAACTCACATTTAAAACAATTAATTATAAAAGTTCTATTTTAATTGAAAAAAAAAAAAACACATCAATAGGGATGAACATTTTATTTTGTAGCTATACAAATATTACTAATTAACGTAATTGTGTAAGTAGGTCTAAATTACGTTTTCTATTTTGAAACTAAAAATTGCTAGCTGCAGGCTTTATAAACAAGGTTTTATAGGGCCTCCAATATAATTGAAACAAATTGTTTCAAATACGCACTTACAGCAAAAAAGGTTATTTTGCATTTCTACAAGAGTAACTAAAACAATAACAATACAAAATTAAGAAACTAATAAATAATATTAACAGCAAAAGAGGTTGTTAATGGGAAACTTGCTGTTATTTCTTGCTCAGGAAAAATTCCTTTCAGGGGACTGATTAATAATCAAGACTAATTTTACACATGCACAAATAACGGTCATTGACACAAACTACTTTGACTTGACAGGGCTTTGGCTTTACCGAACGAATACACCAACTACCAACGAGGTTGGTTTAACCTCGTTGGAATACACAGTATGTGATCTAGGGTTACCAAGTGATGAACTTCATATTCTCTGTGGATATGACAAAATTAGTTTTCCCTTGAGTTTCATTCAAATCAAATCAAATCAAAACATTCTTTATTTTTACATGTATAAAGTATACATAAATAGCGTCACATATTTCTTACATATTATGGGACATAACCAACTAAAACTAAACAAAATTAAGAAATCCACATAAATTTTTCACAAATTACACAAAAAGAAAAATACCCTATTTCCAATAACTTTAAATACAACAATTAAGTATTCTTCCCCCAAAATTCTTCTAATGAATACAATGATAAACTTATAAGATAAGTTTTAAGTTTGTTTCTGAAAGATTTAATATTTTGTTCTTCTAAGATAAATTTTGGTAGAGAAAATAAAAATTTTGCACCTATGAAACTAGCTTTCTTCTCATAAAATTTCAGGTTATGTTGTTCCACATATCTATTATGTCTAGTATTGTAACTATGGTTATTTGGACTAGTAGTTGAATGATTTGTTTTTACATACATAACTGTCTCAAAAATGTATAACGCATAAACTGTTAAGATCCCTAAATCTGAAAAGTAATTTTTAACTGATTGTCTTGATTTTAAATTAAATATTATACGAATTGCTTTTTTTTGTTGTAAAAGAATCCTATTTAAATTTTTTTTCGATGTAGCTCCATAAATAGCAATACCGTATGACATATGAGAATTTACTAATGAAAAATAAATTGATTTTAATGTTTCTTTATTACAAACTTTGGACATCTGACGCAATGCATAAAGACCAGAGGACATTTTTCTTACAACATGATCAACATGCTTATCCCAGCTTAAATGTTGGTCTATTATTAATCCTAGGAATTTAGTAAAATCAACTTGATCAATGTTTGAACTATTTATGGATATGTTAGGCTGTAATTTTGATCTATTTTGTTTTGTGGAAAACGACATGAAATTTGACTTGCTGGTATTCAATAAAAGGTTATTTTTATCTAAGAAATCTTTAACGGATAAAAGACTGATAAATGAAGTAAGTTCAATATCTTCCTGAGTATCTCCTTTAACAGTAATATTAGTATCATCGGCATATAAGCAAATAGAGCCATTTCCCTTTGGTATTACATCAGGCAGGCCGGTTAAGTAGCAGATGAATAAAAGTGGTCCTAGGATTGAACCCTGAGGTACACCGTGTTTTATTATCTGAAAGTCAGAGTGATAAGTTTGAGTGTATTTGTATTTACTATTTTTAAAACTAATCGTACTATGAAGTTCAACACATTGCATCCTATTTTTAAGGTAGGAATTGAACCAATTAAGCTCTTTGCCTTTAATATTTAAAGAAATGAGCTGTTCAAGTAATTTATCATGAGAAACACTGTCAAAAGCTTTTGTGAGATCGAGAAAAATTCCAAAAATGTTTTCGCTCCTATCAACACTGTCTATTATTGATTCAATAAAGTTTATTCCTGCTGTAATGGTAGATTTTCCTGGCCTGAAACCATGTTGTTCTTTGTCAAGTAATTTATTGTTTTCTAAAAAGTCTAAAAGTTGGTTATAAACTACTTTTTCTAATATTTTTGAAAAAACCGGCAACAATGATACAGGTCTGTAATTTGAAGGGTCATTTGAGTTTCCTTTTTTGAAAATGGGTACTACTTTAGCAGTTTTTAATTTGTGGAGGAAAAAACCTGAAATTAATGAGGAATTCACAATGTGTGTTAATGGTTTGAGAATTAAGGAGATACACTGTTTTACTACACTCATTGGAATTTCATCAATGCCAGTAGAAAATTTATTTTCAAAACCCATAACCAGCCTATAAAGTTGTTCTTCATTAATTTCTTTAAATTTGAAATTATCTGAAATTTTTATACAGTTTGGGTCTGACATGGTATTACAGACATTTTGATCCATATTTGGTAATATTAAATTATCAACTGCATTAACAAAGAAATCATTCAATATATTACCCACAAGGGTGTACCCACATTGTTTCTGCAGAGCATGTCTTGTAACTTCAAATAGTACAAGGTAAATACTGAACTTAAAATAGGCCTAATTCAAGGGTTCAGACGGGTACTGCACACATAATCATTATTCATCCAAATAAATATGCTCAGAAAACGGGAATCATAACTTAATTTAATTTGTTAAGTTGGTACGAAATTGCTTTAGTAAGGAAAAGGTGGAGCTACATATTAGAGTCTCTCAAATTATGTGTAAAAGCGTTGTAACGCAGAACTGAGCTGACCAATACGACTGTTGGCATCACGTAGTTCAAAAGTGTTTATTTTTATTTTTCGTGTATTTAACCTTTTTTTTCTTTGTCTCTCGCGTACCACCTGAAATGCTCTCGCGTACCACCAGAGGTATGCGTACCTCCGGTTGAGAAACACTGTCCTAGTCAATTAAGACTAATAAAAGGATGCTACACATCAGCAGAAATGTGGGAAAAATTAAATTCTATATAATATGATTCCAGAGGTCCAGCAAAGAAAGTATATTTGTTGCTTTGTGAAAAGGCTGCTTTTGACAAAGTTTTCTCCAAAAGAGGATGTAAGGGTTCATATCAATGATTTGTTTGACATTGTTGACAAATTGAATCAAATCAAATCAAATAGACTTTATTCCTTTGAATAATATACAATAACAGTGTGATAACAATAATGAAATTGCAATAAATGATGATCTATTAACAATCATGCTGTTTTATTATTTTTAAGATGATTTTGAAAACATTAGAATTGCCATTGAATCAAGGGATGTATTACCTTCTCCTCAAGCTTTGAAAATTAAAATATTGGAAGAATGTGAAGCAAGAAAAGTATACAAAGAAAACAATTGTAGTGAAGTATTACTTGGCAAATTTCAGAAGAAAAGCGAATTTCAGCCACAACCAGGGTTTTCATAGAGATTTTTTTACGAAAGAAAGACAATTTCTTTTTAGATGCTATTTGCTATATACGTAAATCAATTAAACATAAGGCAAAATTTTGTCCAAGAGCAAGAGAAGGTCACCAAAATTCAGTTGGTAGTAATGTGGAACACGCAGGTCTCCATAACTTAGTCGAGACTGTAGCTATATTTAATTTGGGAAGTGTGTCAAAATAAGACATTTGGTGGTGTAAGACAGTGGGTTGCACATCACATATGACTTACAAGTATGATAAATTTATTTACTCCAGCCTGATACTGGTGAATCTTGCTAATAACTCAACAACAGATGCAAAAGGAGTTGGTACAGTTAGTTTTAGATCTAATGATGGGAAGAAGAATTTGATAGTTGACCTATATGATACTTTGTATGTACCTGGACTGAGGACAAACCTAATGTCAGTTAGAAAAATTACTACACTACCGAAACTACTAGTGTAGTTAGTACTTTTGTATCAGGTTCTTTTTAAGAAAGAGGTTGCTTTGATCATTGACCAAAATGGAGAAACTAAAGTTTGTGCTAAAAGAACTACTAACGGTTTACATTATGTGGATGAAGCAAATGAAGAAGTCCTTGATGGTAGTGATCAATCCAATTTACTTTCATGGCACCAAAAGTTTGGACACTTAAATTTCAGAGACATGAAACGAATAATAAATTTAGGAATGATGACAGGTGTCAGTGTAAAATCAACAGAAGGGATCCCTTTGTGTGAAATATGTGTCAGAGGGAAGATAACGAAAGCACCATTCCCAGAAAGTGAAAGATCAACAGACATACTAGACATTGTTCATTTTGATATTTGTAGTCCAATGAGCAACGATTTACTTGGAGGATCAAAATATTTCATCACTTTTATCGACGATTGCTCCAGATGGGTTGAAGTGTACTTTTTAAGAAAAAAAAGTGATGCATTTGAGGCCTTCAAAAGTTATAAGAAAAGGTAGAAACATTTACTGTTACTGGAAGAAAAATAAAATTTTTCCAAACAGATAATGTAGGGAGTACATTAATGGTAGTTTTTATGAACTTTTAAATAGCTGAAGGATTCAGAGAAGACTTACTTGCAGTGGTACTCCTCCACAAAATGGACTATCAGAAAGAATGAATCGAACGCTTAATGACATGGCCATATGTCTACTTATTGAAGGGAATTTACCACAAGTTTTTTTGGGCGGAGGCAGTTGCAACAGCTGCTCATGTCAGAAACAGATGTCCATCTGATGCAATCAATGGTGAGTTACCATATCAGCGATGGATCGGCAATATTCCCAATGTTTCATATTTTAAAAGGTTCAGATGTAAAGGCTTCATTTTTAACAGAACAAATGACAAATTCAGAGAGAGAACCAATGAAGGGCTTTTTGTGGGATATTTTGATGTTTCCAAGGTTTGAAGAATGTTGTTATCAGATGAAAAGAAGGTGATTGTGACAAGAGATGTGGTGTTTGATGTCAGTAATGCTCAGATTTAAGACAGGAGCCCTCTATTAAACCACCACAGATATCTTTGGATAGATTTCTTCCAAAACAGGAAAGATTTAATGAGGATCAATCACAATAGACAGAAAATCAACCCATAGAACTATCAGCTGAGTGTTCTTCAGGAGATATAGAAGTGATAGAAACATCATCAAACGGGACAGAAAATACAGTGGACCAGGGAACTGAAATTGATAATGAAAGAATCGTGTGCTGTACCAGAACGGAATTTAAGGAAATCAGGAAGAAAAGCAAAAGGGATAGCACCACAACGATATTGATTAGCTGCTAAAGAAAAAAAAAAAGAAGACTTACCGATACCCATGAACTTACCGATACCCATGAAATATTTGGAGAGATTACTGGAAACTAAAAGGAATTACCGGATTGGATTATTGCAGCAAAGGAAGAAATGGACGCACTGTTGAAGAATAATACTTGGTCAATCGTAGATTTATCTCTAGGTAAAAAGCCCATAGGGTGTAAATGGGTTTTTAAAACAAAATATGGCAGTGACGGCACAGTTGAGCGCTAAAAAGCACGGTTAGTAGCTAAGGGATACTCATAGAAATATGGAGAGGATTATGATGAAGTTTTTGCTCCAGTAGTTAATTTGACAACGGTACAAATTTTGTTGACCATAGTAGCAACAAAAGATCTTTCAGTATATCACTTTGATGTGAAAACAGCTTTTCTTAATGAAAACCTACAGGAAGACATTTATATGGAACAAGCAGAAGGATTTGTGATGCCAGAAACAGTAGGGAAAAGTTTTAAACTTAGAAAATCAATCTATGTGTTTAAACTCAACCATTGGAATGGTTAAAGCTAGATATTCGATTTGAAAGGAGTAATTCTGAGTCTTGTTTATATGTCAGTAAGTTCGGGGACAGTTGTACTTATGTGGTCATTCATGTTGATGATATTTTGTGTGTTGGTTCAGCAAAGGATGTTAGAAATACCTTTGAGAAATTGTCATTGAAATTGGAACTAAAGGACTTGGGTGTTGTCCACAATTATTTGGGAGTCGAAGAAGAACGTGAAAATGGAAACTTCTACATTAATCAAAGAAGAAAGATTGAAAATGTCATTGCAGAACACGGGCTAGAAAATTCAAAGCCAGCTAGACCTCCATTGGAAGTTGGATTTCTGAACTCAACAACAGTGTCTCCATCTCAACCAGACAACAAACAATACCGGAAGGCAGTAGGATCATTATTGTATCTTTCAGTGACTTCACAACCTGATATCTCCTCTGCTGTTGGGGTTCTAGCCAGGAGAGTTGAGAAACCAACTCAAAGTGATTGGAACGCTATAAAAAGAATATTAAGATATCTCAAAGGAACGAGTTCCATAAAACTTGGTTTAGGCAAAGAAGATCGCATAAAACTTTCTTGTTATGTGGGTGCTGATTGGGGGGGGGGGAGATTTAGCTGACAGGAAATCAATCAGTGGCATTATACATAAAATAGAAAATAGCACCATCAACTGGATTTGTAAAAAACAAACCACAGTTTCTGTATCATCTACAGAAGCTAAATTTATTGCAGCTAGTAATGCTACTCAAGAAACAATTTGGACAAGACTTCTGTTGGATCTAGGATTTGGGATATCCACCAATGAGACCAAAAAAAATTTATGAGGATAATCAGAGCTGCATGAAATTCTTAAAAAATGAAAAGGCTGGTGCTAGAATTAAACACTTGGATTTGGCAAACATTTTATAGAAGACAATATGAATCAAAATGAAATACGTCTTGTGTACTGTCCAACTGAAGACAATCAAGCTGATTTATTAACAAAACCAGTACATGGAGGAAGGTTCCAAAAATCAGTGGCCAGCCTTGGACTGAGTAGAGACTGACATTGAGGGGATGTGTTGGGAATGACAACTTCATCCTCAACTAATATTATATAATCATATGTCTTACAGCTTGTTTATATTATCATATGTTGTTTATTGTATGAAAGTTATTCGATTATATTGGTGTGTTGAGATACAAAAGAGTTCTTTTTTTAATAATTTAACATCCAGGAGCCACTTAAATTTTCAAATACAGGCACAAAATTGTCGGATTACTCAGGTTTGCTTTTAACCCTGTCCACCAAATCCTTTTAAGCAGATGTGGAACACGCTGTACAGCGACAGAGGACAGGATCTGCCGCCACACAGCCCACTGCGGGAGGAGTGTCGGCTGTGGCAGAAGCAGTTCCCTCACCTCAGGTGGAGTGTCATGACTGATGTGTGTTGATGACAGGAGCTGGAGGGTGATCTGACAGCGTCACTACGGACACAGCTACAGCTGGTGGAGCACACGCTGTACAGCGACGGAGGACAGGAGCTGCCGCCACACAGCCCACTGCGGGAGGAGTGCCGGCTGTGGCAGCAGCAGTTCCCTCACCTCAGGTGGAGTGTCATGACTGATGTGTGTTGATGACAGGAGCTGGAGGGTGATCTGACAGCGTCACTACGGACACAGCTACAGCTGGTGGAGCACACACTGTACAGCGACAGAGGACAGGAGCTGCCGCCACACAGCCCACTGCGGGAGGAGTGCCGGCTGTGGCAGCAGCAGTTCCCTCACCTCAGGTGGAGTGTCATGACTGATGTGTGTTGATGACAGGAGCTGGAGGGTGATCTGACAGCGTCACTACAGACACAGCTACAGCTGGTGGAGCACACGCTGTACAGCGACGGAGGACAGGAGCTGCCGCCACACAGCCCACTGCGGGAGGAGTGTCGGCTGTGGCAGCAGCAGTTCCCTCACCTCAGGTGGAGTGTAATTTAATATAAACTTTTAAAATTCAAATAGATATTCAAACTCTTCCCAAGCCTGCTAATTTATGTCTTTGATCCCCACTATTTTTATCTTCAGAAAAAATTAATTTTGAGCAATTATTTTAATAAGCTTGTTATAAGTGATCCATTTTTTGTACACTTGTTGAACTAAATAGTTTATTGGTTCAAAATCAAATGTAAGGGATCATATCTGTTTAAGTAATGAATCCCTATGAACACTCTTGTCCTTAAAAGCTTTCTGTGGTATCCAAAAATAGCATGGAGACTTTAAAATCCAATAAGGCAGATCCCTAATGTATTTTCAAAGCAAAAATTACCATATCAAAATCTCTGATATTCTTGTTTTATCTTTGCAAACTTTCAGCTTAATGCATGGAGTGGTTTTCACTTGATTTAATTACAAGACAGTTATAGTATTAGTAACATGTTTTTTTGTATAATGAACTTTTTCTTCAGTTGTCAATGATTTTAATGATTGTCAGTTGTCAGTTTATAATGATTCAACAAATATTTGTAATAAAAAATGTCTCATTGTAATTTGGATTATAATTTTTAAACTACTTCCGTTGTAATTATTGTTATGTGAATTAAGATATCATAATCTCTAATTCTTGAAGATCTTGGTCTTTAGAAAAGCTTGATTACATGTTGCCAGGGTAACCAGTGGAGTGCCACCTGCCACCTTAGACACCATGTTAAGATCTGTTTTATTGATTTTGACTCTACAGGCCCTTGAGAGCTTCTCAATTTTGACAGCTTTAAATTAAAATAGGTACTTCATCTCTAGAGTCAGTTACAATTAACTTACAATGTAGGTTTTTATGTACTGTATTGATTTATTAGCTGATAACTGAAATACAATTTTCCTCATGAATAACTGGTATGTAACCAGTCTATAAAAATGCATTAAGTTTCATTCATATGTACAATTATAATAATAGGTATAACGATAGTTAGGTATAATTAGTGTGTAATTTTGTAATTATTTATAATATTGTTATTTTACATAAAATAAGAGCATTAAAGTGCCAATTCCTTGGCTATGAAAATTAAATTTAACTACAGTGGAAATCCACTATTTTGAACAATATAACAGGCTGGGTATTATAGTACTCGCCTTTGGACCCAAAGGTTGCCGGTTTAATCCTGAGAAAAGTTAGTAGCTTTTTAAAGGTTTGATTCCGGACCCAGTTGCCATTTGTTATTGGGCTATTAGTTAATGAAACTTCTTAACAACTGGTCGATGTAAGATAGTAACAAGACTGGGGTTTGGACCGTTCCCCGTCAAAATGTAAAAAATGCTACTGGCTTAAAAATATTCAAAATATACACAAAATAAATATGGGACATTGTTTGGGATTTTTAATATCTATCTATGCAATCTATGCACTATATCTTTGCAATCACTCCCCTTAGTTCGAGAGACAAGCGCACACTACGGTCCTAACGTGGTGAATTTTCCTGTCAAAATACAAAACCCATGAGTCCCAGGTCAACTTTAAAACTGGTTTATTCTATTTTTACTATTATTTATATTATTGATACTATTATTATTATTATACCATTATACAGTCGCGGTGAGACGGTCGGAGCGACTTCACGCCAAACAATATCATCGGCGTCAATAAACTCCCCCGAAGAGGCGTGAATGTTTTTCGGTCACGCGAAACGTCGGGACTTTGATAGCGGGATCTGATTTTGTGTACGTGTGTGTTGTGGTGTTGTGTTTTTAGCAAATTTCCCTATAGGGAATACGCTATTACGGTAGTAGTCATGGTGAAACCTAGGTCCGGGACCATAATACTTTTTCGTTTTGAGGTCCCCAGAAGCCAAATACCCCCCGTCGCAGCAGACCTGCGTACTCAGCGAATTTCCAAATTAGTAATATTAATTTTAATCAGATAAACCTGTAAACAAAGTATCTTCACATGCCCATAAATAGGGAAATAAATGTCTATTCTCCTTATGATAAATAGGGAAAGAGTATGCAGGTATGCTGCCATGGGGAACACTAAAAGTAGGTTTTTAGCTTAAAAACATAATTATCTCGACCATATGAAGCCACATACTAAGTTTCATTAATATCTGTCCATTGCTAAAGGAGTTTGCCTATTCTCCATATGATTAACATGGGAAAGGAGTATGCAGGTTTGCTGCTATAAGCACAAAAACCAAGATTTTTTTACAATAAATGGATTAATCTCAACCAAATGAAGCTGAATACCAAGTTTCAACCAAAAATATTGGTTGATAATTGAAATATTAGCACATCCTTATTCTCCATAAGATTAACATAGGAGCCCCAAAATACAATGTACTGTCTTTAGACTTTGTAATATCTCGGTAACCATTGGAGATAGAGCAAAGCTTCAAAATACTATATTGTGTGTTTTTTTAAGCTGAATCCAATGGTCAAAATAAATATTTAAAATTTTCAAAAATTACATATGAAAAATTCAAAAAACCCATTTTTGGGGTACAAAACCCCCAAAAACTACCCCTTCCGGTAGGTCGATATGTCTGGTTTACGAACTCATCCGAATAAACGTAGGATTACACATCTCTACCAGATTTGGTGTCGATCGGACCTTTTTTACGAGAGTTATCGTGTCTAGGGACACATGCATACATATATATATATATATATATATATATATATATATATACATATATATATATATATATATATATATACATATATACATATATATATATACATAATGACTATTATTTTTTGTCTCTGGGCACCTCAAAACGAGAAAGTAACATGGTCCCGGGCTTAGGTCTTACCATGAGACCTACGGTAATAGCTTATTCCCTATGGGAAATTCGCTAAAACACCATTCGTTCAATTTCATATATATGTATATATCTATATATATATATATTACAAGTATTGAAATTACCTGAATACCCTTCAAATTAATTTTTTATTATTAATTAATTGATTAATAAAAAATAAATTTGAAGGGTATTCAGGTAATTTCAATTCTTGTAATAATTTGTATAATATATATATATATATATATATATATATATATATGTGTGTGTGTGTCCGTGGTCTCTATAACTTTTGACAGGAACCTCCGATTTTGATGAAATTTGGTATGTAGGTGTAAGACCAGGTCCATTTTCATGAGGTCGCAAACCAGCATGATCGGGTTATGGGAACGGGGTTTTATGGGGTTTCAAAGGAGTCAAAAATGAATTTTTGGCATTTTTGGAACTTAATTTTCAAAATTCAACAATTTAACTAAAACCATTTAAAAGAGCTTAAAAAACAAACAATTTAGTATTTTGAATTTTTAACTTTGCTTAACAGGTTACGGAGAAAAGTCAAAAATAGGTTTCCCATGTTAATCTTATGGGAAATCAACAAAACCCTATATCTCGCTTCTTTATTTGAAGAACTTGATAAAATTTGGCATGTACATTCACTAGGTAGGGTTTAACTGATATTTTCTTACAACACCCATATGGTGGCAAACCTACATACTCTCACCCCCATGGGGTTTTTGGGGAAAATTAAAAAGTACAAAATATTGATAAAATTTGATATTTACCTTGCCTAATCATTTTATTTCCTAACAACTAACATTTTCTAACAATGTCCCATGGCAGCAAACCTACATAATCATTCCTATGGTGTGTATGGGGAAAATACAAAATCTCAAATTCCTATGGAAATTCGCTGAGTACGCAGGTCTGCTGCGACGGGGGTATTTGTGTTTACCAATTGACAAAGGATCCATGCATCATACATGTTAAGGTGGGTGTAGCCCAATAAATTTTAAATAATTCGTGGTTTATACTAGTTGTGAAGTTGACATTGGGTACAGTAAACGAAGTTGTCATAACACTGTGGTAAGTCTTTTGGCTGTCCACTGTGACAATTTCCCTTCCTTTATAATCCATTCATGTTCAAGACAGCGGGGGGGGGTTAATGCAAACTGCATGTAAACCCCTAGCTGGAACATATGTAGACAGCAGGCATTATTTTTCTGTTTTATTCAGGACCTCTGCTACTTAATTTATGTTAAAACTAATTGGTCAATTGTTCAGTAGACCATATCTTAATATCTTGATTGTTATGGTGTTATTTGAGCGTTGGTATTGGCACCCTTAATCCATGTTATAGAGATCTGTTCAAATATCGGTCATAATTTAAGAGTTCACTGTACCTATTAATTTCCTGGTGCGATTTGCAGGATATGTGGTCAAGCAGTGAAACCTTCGGTAGGCTGTCAAACTCGGAGCCGACATGAGGAAATTGAAGAACAGCTGGAGGAAATAATTGCATCTCATGGAGAGTACAAGGACTACTCAAGTGGAGCCCTTGTTAAAAAAGACTTAGTGGTAGACTCTAGTGAAATTTATAAAGAAAAAATCAAAAAGGCTGTGATAGATCAAATATTTTTACGAATATGGCCCGAAGTTGTGAAAAAAATTGAACCTCTTTTATCCAAAGCAGCAGCTAACCGCAATGAAGTGTTCAGTGTGAGCCCAGAACTTAAGTTAAAATGTGACGAAAGTTTATGCGAAGAGTTAACTAGTGGTTTCAATAGTTTATCTCTAATAGAGGATCTTTCGCTGAGACCTAAATCTGAGCGAAGATCAGGTGTGAATGCACGGAGAAATGTTTCTGCAGTGGTTCCAGTCAAACCCATCGTGTTGGAGTGTTCCATTCCCATACCACTACCAATTACAAGAACGTCTTCAGCTTTAAGAAGGTACCAGTACATCATTATTAATTTAATTGACATAAGTACCAACCTAGTTAGTAAGCCACCTTAATTTTTTTTATAAACCCTTTTACAAGTTTATTAGATTATTGTTCGTTACAGTCTAAAAATTTTCATAATAGGCCTGTATTTGTAAAATAAATCTTACAACCTTTGTTATTGTCTTCTTTGAATCGTAAGAAACCAGAAACACATAAATCATCATGGTATCATTTATATTTATCAAGACACCAAAATCAGTGACAGCCTTTCTGATTTTACAATTAATTAAATGCTTTAACTGTCCTTTCTTTCCATAGCCCTATCAATGCTGCCTTAAACATAGTTATGAAATTTAGCAAAGTACGACAATTAGTAAAAAGCTAATAGCTTTTCTAATTTTCACCTGGAAAGTCACCTATTTTCATCTCTGTGCAGTATTAGACACTGATGTAAACACATCCATCAAGTCAAAAATAATTTTCAATTATTTTGAAATTAAAATAGCTTTTAAAATGTGATTCCAATATATAGTAAGCGTTACACTCATAAAAAATTGAATATGTGTGGTTGGAGGTCACCTGGACGACTGGCACACTCGGTGAAACACCCGTCCCCCGAGAGGTTGCTGTCTCCACTGCCTCCGCCCCTACCCCCGGAGGCCCCTGCCCGCAGTGCCAATGGCCGCCGACTTGTACGCCCCCGGCCCCAGTACGACGCCCGCACGGGCCGCATGATCAACCGGGACGAGCAACGGTGAGGGACCAAGTAAACTTCCAATACTCACTCGTTAATTATTGAAAGTGCTCCTATTTCTAGGACCTGATATTTTTTTTTAACCAGATAATTATTCACCAATATTTGTCCATGTGGTTTGTCATCAAATATTATTTGAAAACGGTAATGTGTGGAATATTACTCAATTGTTTTGTAATAAGTAAATGGTTGTATAACAGCAAATTGGAGGAAGCTTTAATAAAAGTACTGAACCCAGGAGTTTGTTTTTAAGTCTCTTTTAATTACAGTTTTATGTATGCTACTCTAATTACAGAGCTTTTTCAGGAGAAATCTCAAGACATCACCGCCTGTGCCTTGGTCTCGCCATGTAACACTTCCTCCTATCGAAACCACTGAAATCGTTCCAAAGGTAATGTTAGTAGGCCTATTGAATTGAATAAAAAATACTATTCACTCAGTGTTTGTTGGGAAAGATCTCAAACTACAGTGAAGTCTTCCTAAGACTTAAATTTGTTAGTAAAAATTATGTTTTCGTCACAAATAATTTAATTATTATAAATAACTAGGAAACAGAGTTTCATAACAGGAAAAATAGGGCATGAAAATTTTAGAATAGGTTGTGAGGTTGATATGTACAGTTAATCACTTTCTAAGACGTAATTTTGTATTGTCTAAGACAGGGCTGTCTTTAAGTTGTAATTGAGGAGGTTGGTGAAAAAACTACCTCAGTCCAAAACGGGTTTTGAGATAATCGACTTTTAATATTAAACTTATGTTTTATATGCTTTTACCAAATTGCATTACTCTTTGGATCCTTATACTACGCAAGATACATTCTTTTGGATTAAGGATATAATCTTTGTTTGCTTGTATGTCCTTTCCATCAAAAGTTATAGAACAAAATATTAAGCAGAGTCAGAGGTTGTTTTTCCATCAAACCACTTTTTCAATATTAAAAACTTAGATTTTATGCATTTAAACTCATCAAAGTGGATAGAAATAAAGTAACATAAAATATTTATTCAAACTAAATTTATTTGGAATAAAATAAAATAGGTCTACCACGATTTCATTGATTAAAACTTAAAATAAACTTGTAGAGATACAATGGTCCATCAAAGACTTTACTGAAAGCGTTTAAACATTTAAATAACAGATAGATAGTTTGAACATCAATTTTCACACAAAGTAAACCAATACAACGTTTAGTAATAACAATGTATACAGAACCTAATAAATAGAGACATCCTTATGGGGAAGTGAGAACGCCGCCCCCGAAACACAGATAGCACCACCAAGACCTAATTTTTATTCAAGGATCATGCTGATTGGTTGTATGGAAGCAGATGGCTAGAATAATTTTGCAGACGTTTGTTGTTCTTTTGATTTTTTGTAAACAAATACGCTCATTTTGACATCTAAGAGGTCGAAAGAGAAAAAATTCATAACTCAGTGAAAACACAACATATTGACATGAAACAAACACTGCTGCAAAGAGGATTAAATAACGGATCATTTTAAGCATTTTGCCGACAATTATGTACTTTTGCACTTATCTCACTAATTGCCGGTTGTTCATGATCTCACTTTAATTACCATTTTGCATTGTATATTTTTTTAGCTTTATTCTAGATTATTATGTGTATTATTTGAAATCCTGCTTAAGTCAAATTAAGTGACTGCAAGTTTCACATGGTTCAATATGTGTAATTTTTAGTGCCATCTGAACTCTTGTGTCGATGTTAAGTATGTTTCATCACTGTATGTGAAATGGAGAATTCTGTAAATAAATAAAAGATGCCGATGCTACCAGGTCTTTTAAGGTGAATATGATTAATGGATGAGTGCAGAATGGGTGTGATGCCTTGTGTAGCTTTTTCACTGTCTAATGCGGACAGTTGTGCAACACTGAATCACATTTCAAAAATACCCCCCGTCGCAGCAGACCTGCGTACTCAGCGAATTTTCATTTTTTTTTTAGCGAATTTCCCATAGGGAATAAGCTATTACCGTAGGTCTCATGGTAAGGCCTAAGCCCCTGGACCATGTTACTTTTTCGTTTTGAGGTGCCCAGAGACCAAAAATAATAGTCATTAAAATTTATATATACATATATATATACAGTGCTCGATTTCAGGGGGAACGCAGCGGAACGGCGTTCCCGTACCTTTTTTCAAAATAAATAAATAAATAAAAAAATATAAAAAATTAAAAAATATATAAAAATTTTTAAAAATAAAATAATTATTTTAGAAACTAAGGGAAAGCCTTAAAGTCAAGTATAGACCTTAAAGTCAAGTATAGTTTGTTAAAATAAGATTAATAATATTTTTAGTTTCATCCCAGTCCTTTAATTTAGTTTTCTTTCAAATAATATTGGATGTTCAATAAAAAATTTTTAGACCTAATACAATATGATGTTCTTCTAAACACCGGATATTTTTAAACTTGCAGAAAAATTAGGCCTTATCTAGATTTTACATTGTTAAGTTAGTCAATATAAAACATGCCTGCTCCCGAAAGGCTTAATGATTTTTATTAAATCTTTAAAACTGTATTTTGAGTGTCATAAAAAAGCAGCAAAAAATATTCTCAGGTACGTTAAAAAACTGCAACCTAAGGTAATTTTTAAAAATCTTCCGGGGGAGGGCCCGTGGTGAGCCAGTTCCTTTACAGTTCCCTTACCTCTTTTTTTAGAAATCGAGCACTGTATATATATATATATATGTATATATATATGTATGTGTCCCTAAACACGATAACTCCCGTAAAAACGGTTCGATCGACACCAAATTTGGTAGAGATGTGTAATTCTACGTTTATTCAGATGAGTTTGTAAACCAAACATATCGACCTACCGGAAGGGGTAGTTTTGGGGGGTTTTGTACCCCAAAAATGGGTTTTAGCGAATTTCCCTATAGGGAATATTAGCGAATTTCCCTATAGGGAATACGCTATTACGGTAGTAGCCATGGTAAGACCTAAGCCCGGGACCATGTTACTTTTTCATTTTGAGGTCCCCAGAAGCCAAAAACACCGTTCGTTCGTTTTCATATATATGTATATATATATATATATATGTGTGTCCGTGGTACCGATAACTTTTGAAGCGGACCTCCGATTTTGATCAAATTTGGTATGAAGGTGTAAGACCAGGTCTATTTTCATGAGTTCGCGAACCAGCATTGTCGGGTTATGGGAACAGGGTTTTATAGGGTTTCAAAGGGGTCAAAAATGGGTTTTTTTTCATTTTTGGACCTAAATTTTCAAAATTCATCAATTTTAACTAAAACCATTTGAAAGAGCTTAAAAAAACAAACAATTTAGTATTTTGAATCTTTAAAATAGCTTAACTGGTTATAGAGAAAATTCAAATCAAGTTTTCCATGTTATTCTTATGGGTAAATCTTTAAAAAGTTATATATCGCTTATTTATCAACATATCTTCATAAAATTTTTATGAACCTTCACTAGGTGGTGAGTACTTAAGATTTGATCAAAAACCCCCATGGCAGCAAACCTACATGCTAAATCCCATGGTATTCTCATGGAAAATAATTGTATAATGGGAGCAAGAGAGATGGAGATATAAGGTATCTGTTCCTAATCAGCTGATCAGCTGTCTTCTGCATATTTGTCAAATTTGAAATGTTTATGTTTTGTTATTTGTAAACAAATCTTTCCTTTTGCATGGAAGCTTTGGATTATGCACTTTTATTACTGTTAAAAAAGTCATTTATTGCAATATAAATATTAATATATGAATTATTAAATAAAAATAATTTTCTCAGAAATATAATGCCATTAAATATATTATATTTCCTTGTAAAGATTATTAATTATATAAGATAGCCACAAAGTTCTTTGATGTTGAAACAATAATTCTTTGGTTGGAAATTCGCTGAGTACGCAGGTCTGCTGCGACTGGGGTATTCATATATATGTATATATATATATATATATATATATATATATATATATATATATATATTAAATATCTATATATGTGTCCGTGGTACTGATAACTTTTGAAGGGGACCTCCGATTTTGATGAAATTTGGTATGAAGGTGTAAGACCAGGTCTATTTTCATGAGTTCGCGAACCAGCATTGTCGGGTTATGGGAACAGGGTTTTATGGGGTTTTAAAGGGGTCAAAAATGGGTTTTTGGCATTTTTGGTCCTTAATTTTTAAAATTCATAAATTTTAACCGAAACCATTTAAAAAAGCTTAAAAAAACAAACAATTTGGTGCTTTGAATTTTTATCTTAGAATAACTGGTTACGGGGAAAATCCAAAAATGTGTTTTCCATGTTATTCTTATGGAAATTCAAGAAAATACTATATCTTGCTTATTTATCGACATAACTTAATCAAATTTGGTATGTACATTATCTAGATAAAGTTTAACTTATACTTGCTTACAAAACCCATATGGCAGCAACCCTACATACCACCCCCATGGGGTTTATGGGAAAAATAAAAAATTGCCAGAGCTTGATACAATTTTGTGTTTACATTTACCAATTATTGATTAACTAAGACTAACAACACCCAATGGCAGCAAACCTACATACTCAATCTTATGTTGTTTTTATGGGGAAAGTAAATAATCTGAAATTCCATTGGAAATTCGCTGAGTACGCAGGTCTGCTGCGACGGGGGTATTTTGCATTTTCCATGTGTAATTTTTAAAATTTTAAAATTATTATTTTGACCATTGGATTTAGCTCAAAAAGCACACAATTTAGTATTTTGAAGCTTTGATCTATCTCCATTGGTTACCAAGATATTAAAAATTCTAATACAATGTATTTTGGGGCTCCAATGTTAATCTTATGGAGAATAAGGATGTTTTATTATTTCAGTTAATAACCAATATTTTTGGATGAAACTTCGTATTTAGCTTCATTAGGTTGAGATTCAACCATTTATGTAAAAATCTTGGTTTTTGTACTTATCATGGCAGCAAACCTGCATACTCTTTCCCATGTTAATCATATGGAGAATAGGCAAACTCTTTTAATTATGGACAGATATTGATGAAACTTAGTATATGGCTTCATATGGTCCAAATAAATTTTTATTATGCTTAAAATCTACTCTTAGTGTTCCCCATGGCAGCATACCTGCATACTCTTTCCCAATATTTATCATAAGGAGAATAGACATTTATTTCCCTATGAGCACATAATGAAATTTTGTTTACAAGTTCTTCTGGTCAAAATTAATATTACTAATTTGGAAATTTGCTGAGTAGGCAGGTCTGCTGCGACGGGGGGTATAACCTTTACTGCCCGTCACCATGGGCCAATAGGCCTGTGCGGTGATCTAAAGACAGCAAGGTACGGTCACGGCATTAGGTCACATAGGCTAGCCAGAGGTGACCGCTCATGTTTGTGCATGTAATGTCGTCGCCGGGGATCGAACCGGGGACCGCTCCCGTAATTAACTCCCGTAATTAGGTAATATTAATTTTGACCAAATGAACCTGTAAGCAAAATTTCATCATATGCTCATAAAAATAAGGAAATTAATGTCTATTATCCATATAATAAATATATTGAAAAAGTATGAAGGTATGCTACCATAGGGAACACTGAAAGTAGGTATTTTTTGCATAAATAATTCATTTTGACAGTCTGAAGCCAAATACTAAGTTTCATTAATATCTGTCCATAATAAAAGAGTTGGACTAATCTCCATATGATTAACCTGGGAAAAGAGTGTGCTGGTTTGCTGACATGATAGCTACAAAAACAAAGATTTTTACCATAAATGGATGGATCTCAACCAAATGAAGCTAAATACCAAGTTTCATCAAAAAATATTAGTTAATAAGTGAAATATTAACACATCATTATTATCCTTAAGATTAACATTGGAGCCACAAAATACAATGTATTGTCTTTAGACTTTTTAATATCTTGGTAACCAATGAAGATAAAGCAAAGCTTCAAAATACTAAATTGTGTTTTTGAGATAATTCCAGTAATAAAAATCAAAATTTTAAATTAAAAAAAATTACATATGAAAAACGCAAAAACCCATTTTGGGGGTACAAAACTCCCCAGATCTACTACCCCTAGTAGGTCATATATCTGGTTTACGAACTCATCAGAATAAAGTTAGGATTACACATCTCTACCAAATTTGGTCTCGATCGGACCGTTTTTACGAGAGTTATTGTGTCTAGTCTAGGGACACACACACACACACATATATATATATATATAAATTTTAATGACTATTATTTTTGGTCTCTGTGCACCTCAAAACGAAAAAGTAACATGGTCCTGGGCTTAGGTCTTACCTTGAGACCTACCTACAGTTATAGCTTCTTCCCTTTAAGAAATTTGCCAAAAGACAACTAAGCCAAAGTGGCAGGTACAGCGGTACCTCTATTAACTGTCAACCTTAAGACTGGGACTAAGTTAGTAGATGGATAACAGAAATGTTGTTTTAACAGTACACTAGCAGTTACCCGGCGCGCGTTGCTGCGCTCAAATTAAGCTTCTTACAGAAATAAAGCTATTTTATTAGTTTTTTAATATAACAAAAAAGGCAATGGAGTAGAAAGAAAGAAAATTAATTTTATTGTAAGGCCAAAGGATAGACAATAGTTTTTGTCTTTTGTTTTAAAGTGTAAATATAAAAATTTTCAGTCATACCAACTCGTAAGCACACCACGCAATTTATAACGTGCCGTACGAAAAACAGGCATTTTCCAAATTTAAACTCGGAATAGACAAAGATTGCCCTCGTACCTTATTGATTTTAATTGCAAATGCAAGACTACCTATGAGCAAGGAGGCACGTCCATGTCAAATTTCAACCCCGGACCCCGGAGGCCCTAAATTAATTTTCAAGTCCAGTGGAGCGGAGCCCTAAAGTGCTTTAAAAAACTATATTTGCAAAACCGTTTCTTAGTGAGCACCTATGTGCAAAGAGAATCGTCCATCAAATTTCAATCCTGGTGTCCCTAAAGTAATTTTGAAGTTCATTGGGGCAGAGCCCTAAAAAGCTTCAAAACCTATATTTGCAAAACCGTTTCTTGGTGAGTATCTATGAGCAAAGAGGCACGTCCATGTCAAATTTCAACAGAGGAGATCCAAAAGTAATTTTGAAGTCCAGTGGAGCGGAGCCCTAAATAGCCTAAAAACTATATTTGCAAAACTGTTCTTAGTGAGTACCTTTGAGCAGAGAGAATCGAACATATCAAATTTCCACATGTGTAGGCTATTACAGTAATTGTGAGCTTCTGTGGGGCAAAGCCCTAAAGACAACATAAACATAAACATTATACCTCACAGCTAGGTTACTTCTTTGATTATAAGCATTTGCTTGAATGAAACTTAAAATTTTAGCGAATTTCCCTATAGGGAATACGCTATTTACGGTAGTAGTCACGGTAAGACCTAAGCCCGGGACCATGATACTTTTTCGTTTTGAGGTCCCTAGAAGCCAAAAACACCATTCGTTCAAATTGATATATATGTATATATATATCTATATTAATAAATATATAAAACATATTTCAACAAGAGCACCCTTTTGAGAATGAAAACTTTTTATTTTTGCGACTATCTATGAGTCGCAAAACTCATATATCTATCGCATATATATATATCGCAAAAGATATATCTATATATTTGAAAATTGAAGGCTTTTGTTTGTAGGGCTACTAATATTATTATTATGTTTCAAAATGTTTATTGAATTAATATCTATATATATATCTATATATATATCTATGTGTCCGTGAACACGATAACTTTTGAACGGAACCTCCGATTTTGATGAAATTTGGTACAGGGGTGTAAGCCAGCATCTACTAGGTTGAGTTCGCGAACCAGAATGATCGGACCATTGGAACGGGGTTTTATGGGGTTTCAAAAGGGTTAAAAATGGTTTTTGACATTTTTCGACCTTAATTTTTAAAATTCAACAATTTTAACTAAAACCATTTAAAAGAGCTTAAAAAAAAAAACAATTTGGTATTTTAAATTTTTATCTTAGCATAACTGGTTACGGGGAAAATCAAAAAATGTGTTTTCCATGTTATTCTTATGGGAAATCAAGTAAATAAGCCTATATCTTGCTTATTTATTGACATAACTTAATCAAATTTGGTAAGTACATTATCTAGATAAGGTTTAACTTATACTTGCTTACAAAACCCATATGGCGGCAAACCTACATACTCACCCCCATGGGGTTTATGGGGAAAATAAACAGAACACCGTAACCTTATAAAATTTTGTATGTACAATCACTAGGTAGGATTTAACTTATATTTACCAACTAAACCCATATTATGGCGGCAAACCTACATACTCTCATCCCCATGGATTTTATGGGGAAATAGAAAATATACTAAAATTCCATTGGAAATTCGCTGAGTACGCAGGTCTGCTGCGACGGGGGTATTTTTAATTAAAGCAGTTAATTTTGTAAACACTAAATTTCTAAAACCTGACACTGTACCATTGTATGCCCTCTGGGTCAGAGCCCTTTGGACAGATTTACACCAACTTCACACAAACCAAAACCCTTTGGACAGATTTGCGCCAAACTTCACACAAACCATCCTTGAATAATGCTTAATTATGCCTGAAAGTTTCGTTACAATCTGTTGAGAGGTTTCGGAGTCTATAGGCAACATACACATATATATATATATATACAGGGTTAGGCAAAAGTCTGGATACCCCCAGTTAACTTTTTAACGCGTTGCAGTAGGAAAACCAAACTCGGCACATGTTTACAACATCAAAAACTGCACTTTTTCATCAACTACACAACTTTGCCCCTGCCCCCAAAATGGGGTATTTTGGGGGCAGCCCCAAATTTTCAAATGTAAACCCCTATCGAGTGACCCCTCATTTTAAACGGTTTATCAAGAGAAATTAAATGGCGCAAACCGGAGGTCGATATCTCACCCCTAACCAAAATGGCAGCCATTTCAAAATTTGACATGGGCAAGCAAGTATAAGTATGGACACCCCCAATTAATTTTTTAACACGTTGCAGTAGGAAAACCAAACTCGGCACATGTTTACAACATCAATAACTGCACTTTTTCATCAACTACACAACTTTGCCCCTGCCCCCAAAATGGGGTATTTTGGGGGCAGCCCCAAATTTTCAAATGTAAACCCCTATTGAGTGACCCCTCATTTTAAACGGTTTATCAAGAGAAATTGAATGGCACAAACCGGATGTCGATATCTCATCTCTAACCAAAATGGCAGCCATTTTAAAATTCGAGAAAGGTAAACTGACTTTACATTAAATCAGAAAATAGCTTTTTTAGAATCAAGAATATCTGGAATTATTTTAGAATTGAAACTACTAGTTCATTTCTGCTATTAGGTTCAATTCTAAAATAATTCAAGAAATTATAAATTCCAAAAAGCTATTTTCCGATTTAATTTTAACAAATGTAAATTTACCCTTCTCGAATTTTAAAATGGCTGCCATTTTGGTTAGAGATGAGATATCGACATCCGATTTGTGCCATTCAATTTCTCTTGATAAACCGTTTAAAATGAGGGGTCACTCGATAGGGGTTTACATTTGAAAATTTGGGGCTGCCCCCAAAATACCCCATTTTGGGGGCAGGGGCAAAGTTGTGTAGTTGATGAAAAAGTGCAGTTTTTGATGTTGTAAACATGTGCCGAGTTTGGTTTTCCTACTGCAATGTGTTAAAAAATTAATTGGGGGTGTCCATACTTATACTTGCTTGCCCATGTCAAATTTTGAAATGGCTGCCATTTTGGTTAGGGGTGAGATATCGACCTCCGGTTTGCGCCATTTAATTTCTCTTGATAAACCGTTTAAAATGAGGGGTCACTCGATAGGGGTTTACATTTGAAAATTTGGGGCTGCCCCCAAAATACCCCATTTTGGGGGCAGGGGCAAAATTGTGTAGTTGATGAAAAAGTGCCG